>CM068826.1:132053177-133253177 GCA_028554795.2 Sinohyriopsis cumingii | reverse complement strand
AAATCCTGGATATGAGTACAGTTTGAAATGGGTATAAATCCTGGAGATAAGCAGTTTGAAATGGGCATAAATCCTGGGTATAAGCTCAGTTGGGAATGGGTATAAATCAGCTTAAAATGGATATAAATCCTGGATACAAGAACAGTTTGAAATAGGCATAAATCCTGGATATAAGCACAGTTGGGAATGGGTATAAATTAGTTTAAAATGGATATAAATCCTGGATGCAAGAACAGTTTGAAATGAGTATAAATCCAGGATACAAGCACAGTTTGAAATGGATATAAATCCCAGATACAAGCACAGTTTGAAATGGTTATAAATCCCAGATACAAGCACAGTTTGAAATGGTTATAAATCCTGGATATGAGTACAGTTTGAAATGGGTATCAATTCTTGATACAAGCACAGTTTGAAATGGGCATAAATCCTGGATATAAGCAGAGTTGGGAATGGGTATAAATCAGTTTGAAATGGATATAAATCCTGGATACAAGAACAGTTTGAAATGGGTATAAATCCAGGATACAAACACAGTTTGAAATGAGTTTTAATAATCAATATCGTATATACTTGCTTATAAGTTCTTTGGATCAAACTGAATACAAAACAGATACAGATCTGCTATAGTAATAATGCACCTCAGATTAGGGGCTTGTTCTACTGTTTACTCCTAACTGCACAGACCCAGATCTGTTGGTGCATTATGCAATGACAGGTCTGGATCTGTACACTTTTGTTGGACTCGGCTAATAAGAGAGTATATACATGTCTGATGATTAAGCTTTAACTATATAATTCACATCGTCCTGACACAGATGTTGGAAAAACTGCATCTGTTTATAGTGTTTACTGTATTCATTGTTATTCCATGATCTTTTGTAGACTGTCTGCCATCACCAAGTGGTGTCTGCTTGAATTGCAATGACTGGAATAGTTTCCCAAATGGAAGAAGATACAGGAAGCATGAAGTCAATGAACAATGAAGAAGAGCAAGATGGAAACAGTGGAGGAAAGAGTGACAAAAATGTGTTTGGTAAGAAGTTGATGGAAAACTATTGTGGCCAGGATTGCATGGCACACACTGCTAAACAGGACGGGTCAGGTTGTAAATTAAATGATACAATGAAAGAGGAAAGGAAGGGAAAAAAGGAGATAAAAAAGCGATATAAATGTGATTTTTGTAATGCAGGTCTTAGAGACAAAGGACATGTTGTCGCACACATGAGGGTACATACTGGCGAAAAACCGTATAAATGTGATTATTGTGAGGCACGATTTACACAAAAAGGCTCATGCAATTTACATGTGCGAAGACACACCGGTGACTTGCCCTATAAATGTGATACATGCAAGAAAAAATTCCCATCGCGTTATAAGCTTCAAGAACACACTAAACAACACTCAGGCAAAAAGAATTTTATATGTAAAACATGTGGAAAATGTTTCTATACAAGGTCACTACTTGACATGCATAAAAAAACACATTCTGAAGACAGGCCATGCATATGTGACATATGTGGGGCAGGTTTTAAGAAATCATGTGCACTTGTAACACATGTGAGACGACATACTGGAGAGAAACCATACAAATGTGATATTTGTGACAAAAGATTTATACAGGTAGGTGCAAAAAATCTACATATGAGAACGCATACAGGATACAAACCTTTTAAATGTGACCAGTGTTCACAAACATTCACAGTAAAGAGTAGCCTTGAAGCACACTTGAGAAACCACTCAGGAGAGAAAAATTATGAATGTGATGTTTGTAATGTAAAATTTAAAGAGCGAGGTTACTTACGGGCTCATCGAAGAATTCACTATGAGGATCAAAAGTTTGCATGTGAACTGTGCAAGAAAAAATATATACAAAAGGGGCAGCTTGAAAGGCACATGAAGATACATTTAGATGTAAAATCCTTCACTTGTAACATCTGTGGCAAAGGTTTCTTTGAAAAATATGACCTTCAAAGACATACAAGTACAGTGCACACCGATAAAAGACTATTTGCATGTGAAATTTGTGGTAAAAATTTCAAATGTAAAAATAATTGCAGACGCCATGAGAAGAGACACTAGGTTGAAGCCTTTCAATGGTGGGTATTTGAGAGGTTATCCTCTGAGGTATCATAGTGAATAGATATTGATCTAGAACTATCATATCCATGTCCCAGCTTTGTCAAAGGATACATCTGTTAAATGCCATCAGTTTGAAGCAACCTGGCAAATACAGATCATCCATATATAAGTAAGCTCAAAAGCCGACACTGGTGTTTGGGTTACCAATTCTTTCCCATGACCATTTGAGTCATTTCCCTACTCAAGACTGAGATTTTCTAGCTTAGTAAGCAGAATTTTGAATAATAAGTGATGGTTCTCTACCGTTTGATATTTTGGTCAAGTGTAGCTGTACACATTATTTTAGAGGAATGATACACCTAGCAATACAGTTGTTTTAATGAATAAAAATGTGGAACTTAAGAAAGTGGTACACAATAATTGTGATGAACAGATAATAACTACAGTTAGATACACTTTCTGTTGAGGTTTTCCACTAATTAATGGCAAATCAGTGGATGTATCTCATCAGGATTACAGCTATTATGATCTTGTCAACTAATTTGCGGGAAGATGTTGCATTTTGTCCATTTGTTTGTGTGTTTATGCATACAGTATCCCCTAAATGTATGGTACCATGCATGGCCTACAGTCAAGAAAATTTGAACATCCTAACAAGAGAGGTAACTCAGCCATACCAAATCTAAGTTACTGTGATCATATTCCCACCAACTCAAATGTTATGCCATCAATATACTGGACTCTTTACCTACAATATTGAAAATTGGTATGTGAATACATGGCGTTTGTATTAGGATTTCAAAAATTGGAGCTTTGGACTTCTCAACCTGGAAAACAAATTGTGTCTGGGATCAAGACACTGGAGTTCCAATCCTAATGTAAGAATTGCTGTTTGTTATGTTTCTACCATGACATTTTCTAATGGTACAAGCAAAAATTGTACAGGAAAAATTATACAGTGTACTGGCCCAGTGTTTTCATTTAGTCTGATTAATAAATAAAATGAAATTTGAATGAGACTCAAATGTTAGGAGAGAGTCAGCTTTTGAATAAAGACCTATCACAGAAAAGTTTGCTGCTAAAGTTAGAATTTATCTGCCCTTCCCCAAGCTACACTTAAAATATATTTTATGTATAAAATGAATCATTTTTAATCGTGATGAAACAAAGGAAGTTTATAGTGATACTTTTTCTTTCACAGTATGACATCTCATTAAGAACAAGGGTGATATGTTACTATTTTGAACATAAAACTGAATTTATTTTGAATATTTAAAAGAAGCAACTGAATATACCAGAAGTGTTTTAATGGAATCTACTGATAAATCTTTGCTAACTTTGCAGAGTCTTCTTGGTTGCACTATAACATCCCATATTACAGTTGTAATGTGAATAAACAAGGTTTTCACTCATTTTGTTTTAAAACTTCAGCATTATTTTCCATTGTCTTAGTGCAGGAATATTTAGATTACCCTAAGAATTTACTAATTGGTCACCAAATTTGTTCCTCTGAAAGTTATTAGCATGTTTGTTTACAGTGTTTGGTTCACCAGAAAGAGAGGTACTGTTCCAGATCTTGCCTTTTTTAACGTCAGTCTTTACTCATTAGCTTTCAAACAAAGCTGACTGCTACAGTGGCTTCAGTGATTACAGCATCTGCCTCGGATGTGTGAGGTCATAGGTTTGAACCTCGGCCAAGTCATACCAAAGACTTACAAAAATGGTGCTAACAGCTGCCTCGCTAGGCGCTCAGCATTAAGAGGTTAGTGCTAGGACTGGTTGGTCTGGTGTCGGGATAATGTGACTGGGTGGAACACCATGCTACATGTCTGTTGCATAGTGTCCCAGTGCTAGACATCACTATAAACTGTCACACTGCAGACATCATAACAATATGATTTAAATTGTTAAAGCTACGTTATAATTCCAGCACACACAAACACACTCGAACACAGCTTATCAGTGTTGTACCTACAATTTTCATCTTTCACTTAATTGTCTTTGTAGCACATAAAATAGTGTATACTGGAAATGACCTCTCTTCCCACTTCTAGAAAAGTTTATTCGATGCTGTTCAAAACCTTGGTAGGCCTCAAGTTTCTCAATTTGCATAGTAATACATGAATATCATGATTCTTGAAATCCTTTTGTGGGTCTTCAATCCTTCTGTTTAAAACTGCTTTCTGCTATAGTGGTTTTGAATTACACTCTGCCACATTGTTGAGTCATCCAGATAGACATCTTAATTGGTCTTTTCATCTTGCTGGGGTATTGCATCACTTCTTGGAAATAACATGGTAATTGGATGTCTTCGCATCTGGTGGTCATTTTCATATTTCTCCGATTATCAAGCTCGCAATTGCAATATATACTTCCTCTTCGTGATTTGCCTAGCTTAAAAAATTTCAGACAGTCTTTAATGCTTTTTTTATGTTAACAATGCTCCTTCTCTTTCTGTGGAGTGCACAAAATTCCCCTGCTTTATCTCTTCTTTCTTCATTGAATTGCTTTCATAGTGCTAATTCAATACTGTCAGCAGATTCCTTGGGTGAGCACTGTTTAAGATTCAAGAGAGCAGGTATTTCAGTTTAAAAATATCCAACTTCCTCTTGGATTGATACATCTTTCACCTATTCTAAAGTTCCCTTCGTTTTCCCTGTCCTGTCATCGTTTCACATATAATTTTTTTCTGTCCGCCATTTCACACAGTTTCTCTCTCACCCTTCTGGTCATCTTCTGATGTAATCCGTTAAATAAACCCCACAAATCTGTGTTGATATTGATGTGCAATGTGGGTCTGATGCCACCTGTTCATTAAAATGTGCAATTTCGCTGCATGCAAATCATTCCAGAACAAACCCACATACACTTTAGACACATACTGGTAAAATTGGTAATAGCCATATCAAGTGTGAAATTCAAAATGGCCACGAGACAGATGGTTTTGCTATTCCAGGTGGATTTACAAGTCACCAAACATATGATTTGCTCAGGAAATATAATCTACATGTCACCAAATGAATCCTTCAGCCGACGGTCACTGCACAGCCATGAGAAATACCGGTAAATGTATAACATGTACACCGATGTGTGCAGCCAAATTTGGATGCAGATTATTTCCAGCTTTTAATGAATAGGTGATATCAGCCCCTCACCCGAAAATCAATATCATCACAGGTGAAGGGCTGATTTATCTGCCTGCTTCTGATGTACAAAGTCATCTCTATATCACTGTCTCATTGCTTAAATGTATAGTTTTACATTTTCAGCTTGCGGGATGGGAGAGGGTAATTTCTTTTCTCTATAAATTTGCTTGTCCTGTTCACAACTTCATGACAGCTGGAAGAGATTTCATGAAACCCATGTATCATGACTAGACGGTCCATCACATGTCACATACAGGCAAACGGAAAATGTAATTTTGTGCTTTTGTGCATTTCATGGAAGATATCTTTGAAACTACAGAAGACAGTTAATTATATTTGATCTACTTATATTCCATAATGAGAGATTACATCGCCATTACTTTTGTCTCAAGGTTAAGGTCAAATCCAGAGAAAATGTAAATCAGCGATCCATGTGCAAGTACAACATTGGAACCAAAGAAGGTATTTTCATGCAACTTTAGCCTGTTGTATATCTGGGCTTCCTAGTGTCTCGTATATTTCTAGTCATACCCACCGTACCAGGGATAAGACAAAAACAAGGGAAGTTACTGGCTTGTTTAAATGTCAGGGCTTTTTACTTTTCAACCAACTAAATATTTTTAGATGAAATTTTGTCTTGTTCCATGCCTTATCGTGTACCTGACAGGCATTTAACAGTAAAGCATTTAACAGTAAAGTCAAGGTCATTTGCTGGGAAAAAAGCACAATATGGGCATATAATGTGATGTGTGGTACTCTTATTTCATAAGCCTAGAAGTTGCATCACATCTGTTTTACAAAATCAAACTTGAAGATTTTGAGAAGCATGTTCTACATGCTTTTACTATCAAACCACATGACACTGATGTGAAATTCGCATGCTTTGAGTATGTCACAAGCCAGTCCCTTGGATGTGCTGGGCCCAAGGCAGAATGCGATGAGCAGGGCCCCCAAGCAAAACAATTCCATGCGGAGTTGATTTCCTGAAAGTCCGGGGCCCAAAGCCGATGCCTCATTTGCCTTGCCCTAGGGCGGGGCCTGAGTATGTGTATCTTAGTCACCTTTGCAGCTGAATTGTCTTCAAGTTTATGTGCATCAGCTGTAGCAGTATGGGGTTAATAATGCATAACAAGGAAGATCATAAAAACATGCTGCGTTTCTGAAGAATTGTTTTTCAAAAAGTCCAATATGACACAAATTTTGGTTCCAAAGAACTCTTCACATGAATATATTTGTGAAATAGGCTAAGAATATGACAGGTGTTTCAACGGCTAGGATCTTTATGGAAAGTTCGACATGACACATACAGTATCATAAATTGTTCGTTCATCATCTGTCTTGTTTGAACTTATGAAGTGACAGAAACTTTACAAGAGTTCTACCTTCTCTGCAATAGCTGTATCTGTGAAGAACTAGACACTGACTGCTAAAGTACCCACCATTTATTTTGGCAGAGGGGAATGGGGCATCTTGAATTTTCTTTCAAAGAAAAAGTTTTTTAACAACTTCAGTGGTCCACGGATAATATGTCCAAAATCTGGTTCAAAAGGAATAAAACCTGCCATTTGACAAATATAACAAGATTTACAGTATTTAGAAAATCACTTTTGATTATCGGCCAATAAAAATGATTTAAGATCTTTTTATAAATCTTATTGACTCTAAAATGACCAACCATGGGTGTGTCAAGAGCTAAACTAAGAATTTTCTGTCTCCATGACTTAGGAACAACCGTTTGATGCCTTGCTGACAACTTGTCACCTGCAGGTACGTCATGGGGTCACCATTTTCTCATGATAACCCCATTTTTCACAAAATAGCAAGATGGTACCTCTGCTGAATCAGTTTCATTAATAGACCTCTAAAACAATCAGGGGATCTAAGGATCTTTTCCTATCCTGTGACAAGTGATTGCTGTTTGTCACCTTGATCAGGATTGAATAAATTAGTAAAAAGAGGATCGATACATTTTGATTGATCAATGCCAGGGGACTGTGTGTGTGATTTGGATTTTTAATGTAGCTTTAACAATTTTTCAGTCATATCGCTACGATGTCTGCAGTGTGGCAGTTTATAGTGAGGTCTAGCACTGGGGCATCATGCCACAGACATGTAGCATGATGTCCCACTCAGTCACATTATCCAGACACCAGGCCGACCAGTCCTAACACTACCCTCATAATGCTGAGTGCCAAGCGAGGCAGCTGTTAGTACCACTTTTGTAAGTCTTTGTTATGACTCAGCCAGGTATCGAACCCACGACCTTCCGCTTCCGAGGCGGACGCTCTAACCACTAGACCACTTGAGTGGTCCAGTGCCAGGAGCAAATGTGACCTAATCAAAAGACTGCTGATAAATGTGTCAGGAATAATTTCCTGATCAAGTTTATTCTCAAGAGCTTATTTTTTAGGGCTCTAGTCACTGCACAAGCCAGGTATTTGGTATATAACAGGGATTTCATTTTTTATATGATCAACTTTTGATTCAGACAAGGCTTTCCAGTTACAAGTGGATTAACCAAAACATTATCTCCAGCTAAATCATACCCTAGCAATAAATGAACATCCTCAATGGGCAAATAATTCACAGCTCCGATTGCCACTGGTCCTGAAACTTTGTCTGATGACAAATTAATGTTATGGAATGGAATTTGAATAAAGCCGCACCCAACTCATTGAATAAGAACACTTTCATCAGAAGATTTCTTAGATAAGGCAAAGAATCGGATAATGAAAAATTGAAAAGTTCCTGTGTCCCTTAATATTTTAATAGGGATAGGAATGGCAGAATCACCAGTAAGTGATATAGAAACTTTCAACATGGTGGTCCATAATTCTTCATAATAAATTCAGCCTGGGGTTTGTTTGACCCAACAAATGTATTGTTTCCAATATATAACTGTGACCTTTACCTTGACCTCTGAGAAGCGAGCATTTGGTACAGCTGTCTTCACTCTGTTGCTTAGTTTTAGCTTATAGCAAACAGAAATAACTATTTTCTTGCAATATGTGCATGTAGGAAGAGATAAGGATTTCTCATTAGTCTTATGAGAAGTTTAATTCTTAGAAGTTGTGCCAGATTGAAAAATTTAACTACTCATATGAGACTGGGATGATTTTTTACTAAACATCTAATGAGAGGAAGACAAGGGTGAGTCGAGGAATAATTGTCAGCTGTATGAGCAGCATTTCCAAAGTGTCTATATGGAGTTCATCAAGGTAAGTCTTGATGTCACTATGGATGAAGTTCATGAACTCTTCAACTAATATGAGTTACCTAAGTTAATAGTAGGCAGTATCAATCTTTTGAGATGCACACAACCTGTCAAATAGTTGCTCTTTTACCTAGCAAACTCGAGACACGGGTTTGGTTATTTTCTTTTTTACAATTCCTAAACCTCTGTCGATATGCCTCAGGTACCAATTCATAACCCTTCAAGATACATTCCTTGACCAAATCATAACCAGCACTTGCTTCTACTGACAGTGAAGTATAAACTTCACGAGCTTTGTTTATAAATAATTAACTCTACATTGACCAAGTCCAATGCTCTCTTGGCCACTTCAAATTTTCTGCAATTTTTTTTAGAATGTGGAATATATTTATCTACAACTTTTAATTGAAAAGGTTATGAACCTAATAATTTTGGTTAAATTTGCATTTCTTTCTCCTGTTTGCATCTGCATAACTTCCTTCTGAAGCTTAAGTTTTCTTGCCTCTAATTCCATCTGGTTTTTTGACTGCAATTCTCTCAATTTCCTATCCAGACCAGATACAGACTTCCTAATCAAATGCAAATAATGAACCAAAAATATTCTTTATCTCTTGCTTCAAAAACATGCCTTCATCTCAAAATGGTCATAATGTCTGGCAAGGTCAAGCAGCTCATCCTGTTATGACTCTTACAGTCTTAATCTTACTAACCAGCCAGTCTTGTTAGTTTGAGCAACTTATTTCCCTAGAATACAAAGAGAAAAATTAAAAATAACTTACATTAGTGCTACGAAGGCCCCCAAGAGCCCTAGATGTTTTATCACAAGTCCAAAAGTTTAGAGTATTCCATATGAGTTCCAGTGGTGTTCCAAATGAAGTCAAATCTATTGTGTTGATGTGCCAATATCCTTGAATAGTGTTCAGATACCACCAATACTGATGTGTCACGATATAATCCAAAGTAGCTTTAAATAAATTCAAAGTAATTCCAAAAGATACTTAGTAATAAAGCTTATGAGTACTTTGTAATTCCAATTAATAATTTTTAATTTTTGACATAAATAAATCCTCTCATATTATAACTGAACACATTTAATTCCGCTGAGACTGATGTTTAAGGAAAATTAATTTAGTTACTCACTACTTTGTTTAAAAAACTATGACACAATTTTCAGAACCATGATGTGGGCACAAGTTCATTTCTTAATCATTCTAACTTGTCAACAAGGTAAGATCCTTTAACAGCCAACCAATCAGAAATCAGGTGATCTGGTTTTCCAATGAGCAAACCCAATGACATGAACTCAAATAACAGACATAAACATTATTGAAACATGTTTTCCAAACAAAATGACCATATTTTATAGTACAACCCACAATGGACAAAATTAGAAATTTAATGTCTTTTACTAAATGACCCTTACAATCTATAATTATAAAAATTAACATACAGTATGAATAAACATAGCACAGGTCAGTCTAAATCACCATACCTTTTGCCAAAGTTATTTGGAATTTATATGCTCATAATTTTCAGATTCAACAGATAAGTAGAATATACAGTGTCCATTCCAGTACTGTTATAGGCTTTGTTCAGAAAATGACAAATCAGTGTTAAATATGGTAACATGAAAGTGCAATGCCAAAAATTTGGTTTTAATAACAGACGGAGAGATAGAGAATAAATTTAATGCAAAACGACAGATATGGAAACTTGAAATGTATATTTTATTATAAGCCAGCATATGTCAACAGACACCTTCACTATGAGTTATGAAACTAAAATAGGAAATACATAAAACAGAACATTCAAGTGTAGTTCTTTTATGTTGATCACAAATATTTTATATGAAAATATTAATTCTGCCTACTATTATCAAGCATTCTTCTATAGCACTTAACATTCTGTCTGGTATATATATGTGTGTGTATGTATATATGTGGTATGTATATATGTGTGTGTGTGTGTGTATATATATATATATATATATATATATATATATATATATATATATATATATATACATACATACATATATACATACATATATATATATATATATATATATATATATATATATATATATATATATATATATATATATATATATATATATATAATGATCAAACTGCAATAAGATTTCATTATCTATATAAAAACATGAATAATTTTTGTTTGTTTTCTGAAATGTAATACTAATGTTTCAACAGGTAACAAATGGTTGAAAAGTTTCTTTAAAGTGAGAATTGTACAATCTGCAGACATACATGTACCTTTATTCTTGAAAACCAGGAATTCAAGACATTTGGTTTTCAATCATATTTTTTACACAGATTTTACACAATTGACTGTCACTTCTTTTCAAGTAATTTCTAAACAAGCACGATGTTAAATGATAGATAGAATGATATAAAAATGAAATAAAATTAATATATGAAAGTTACCCGTAAAAAACAATAAGTTCCATGCTTTAAGTTTTCACAAGTGAGTAAAATTGCTTGTGTGGAATATAAATATCACCGCCATTCATACAAGATATCTGGTGTATACACTACATATCTGGTATATAGAATATACCATATTTTCATTCTTTTACACACCCAGCTAACATACATTGAGCAAATTGTCAATGCAGTTTTGAGATCAAATTAGGAGTCACCCACTTTAAATATAAGCCAAGAGCAGTGGCAGGAGAGGTGTCCATATCAGACAATTTTTCACTTTGTTGGATGTGTGTGAATGATAAAGAATTATGGAATTACAACCATATGTACTTGCACACAGGTCGAGCCCCACTACATACAACATTGACCCTGATCAGATGTTGTATAACACACTAGCAAATCTGGGTCTATGTTTGTTCTACCAATTACTACTAATAAACTGCATATACTCAGATTTGCTGGCAAATTGTAAGATGACAGTCTGGGTCTGTGCAGTTTGCAGTTGGACTTGCAAGAGAGTGCATGTTTTTTTCTTGCAGCCTTAATGTCATTCTTTCATTATTTCAGCCCCCACTGATGTGCAGTAGGGCTGCCAACTTTAAAA
Source organism: Sinohyriopsis cumingii (assembly GCA_028554795.2). Lineage (NCBI taxonomy): Eukaryota > Metazoa > Mollusca > Bivalvia > Unionida > Unionidae > Sinohyriopsis > Sinohyriopsis cumingii. Next base: position 133,241,687 of record CM068826.1, on the reverse strand, counting down.
TATGAGTATTTCCACATAAAAGAGGAATACTTAATCTTTTTTCTCCAACACTTTATTTTGAATATTATATATAAACCTTTTCTGATTCAAATGCTCTTCAGCTGAAACTGTTTCCTAGTCACCTTTCACATAAATATATAATACACATGCATCAATCACAAAAATTCTAAGCATGCTCTTCTGTTACAACTCTATGGTCTTAAACTATGTAAGAGAAAAGAACAAAACCAACAAGTTTTGTAAAATTCAACAATTTATTTAACATGAATACAAAGTGAAAGTCTAAAAAGAACAGTATTGTTAATTAAATTCCAATTAGTCCTAAAAGTTCTATCACAAGGCCAAGCAAATTGTTCCAGTTGTCTGTAGTCTTGAACATAATAATGTGCCAATTGCCTGCAGTGTGGTGATGTGCTAAAGTATTCTGATCTATCACAATAATAAAATCTAAAATGTTCTTGTTTGAACTCACTATACTTTAAAATTAATGTTTTAGTCCAAGAATATTACTGAGCACTGTAATTCCAGCGAATAATAATGTAAATAAATAAATCCAACCAAACTAAAAATGAACACAACAATAAGATTGATATTACTTCAGATGTTAAAGCATGAATGGGTAAATTTTCCAGTAAACAACATTATATAAAAAGCTAAGACAAAATAATGAAGCATTGGTTTAGGTCAGTCTCCTTTATAAAACATTCAAAGTTGTCTACAAGTCAAGGAACTACCAAGAAAAAAGCTTAATGCCCAAGACTCAGATTCATGCAACTATGTTTACCATTATTAATGATCTGAATATTTAATCCACTCTCAATGAGGAATATTAGCTATGTATTATGTTGTTTATAAAATAAATGTTACTGGTCAGGTACACCAGGACCTTGATTTTGGACAAAGTCAGGTACAAAATACAGATGTACATAATGGATAATCATTAAGAAAAGCCAACAAATAATACAAATTAAATTTACATAACAGTTCCACAAATACTGATGTCTTGCACTGTACCCTAGCTTGAATTACTGTATCACACATTGTTTCTTTATCTTTATCACTGGTTGTCTTTCAAGATCTTATAAAAATAAATTCTGTTGTACCAACTGGCAGATTTCTGACTGGTCAACATTCCATTTCTTTTGAGATATAAGTACTGAGGTACACTTTCACACAAAAAATGGATAGATATTATAAGTGCATCTCTAGAGTAGTTATATGTAACAGTGTTCAATCTGATGTTTGCCTATACAAACTTTTATCTTACCAGAAAATTGGAATACAAGATGACATAATATATCATAGTATTAGATGAAAAATTGGAATTATTCTTCCAAAAACAGAAAGGATAGTGTCTATGCAATAATTAAACTTATGCTATAAGAATTCAATAAATCTTTGAATGATATATAAATTATTGTTGTTGTTGTGGGGTTTAACGCCATTTTTCAGCACATGATCAGCTATACATTGCGGCCAGTATTAATGGTGGAGGAAGAACCCGGGAAAACCTCGGAAAGAACCACCGACCCACGAGAAGCTACTGGCAAGCTTTCTCACATACCCACATTGGCTGAATCCGAGACTCAAACCGGCGCAGACAGAGGTGAGATGGCAGTGATCCGTAACGGACAGCGCTTTAGACCACTCGGCCACTCGGGGCCCCTATAAATTATTGATAACATTTCTGCTCCATATCATAATGTACATATGATGTAAATAATCCATGCTAACTTTCAGGACTATGCCTTACAAGGTGTGGGACTAGTTGCTCACATTGGAATTATTATTTATAAATAAAAATTAACTTTAAAAGGGACATAACTCTTAAAAGACTTATCACTTAAGACAAAACAATTGCACCTTTTCAGTTCAAGTCATGGAATGAATTATCATAGCTTTATAATGATCCATTTCGAAGAGAGTTCAGGAAATATTAGTAAATAAATAATCTAACACCAAAACCATAACATAAATGTTCTACAGTTGTGACCTTGACCCCAAGGTCAAAGGAGCAAGTGCACATATGAACTGTCAAAGTATCAAATTATGCTTTATCCCAACTATGAATAAAATCCATAATATTTATAAAATATTCAAGGAAAAAACTTTCATCCATAACCTTGATGCAGATCATCTATGAATGTGACCTTGACCCAAGGAAAAAGGAGCAAGTGTTCACATCATTGAATGAATTGTCTTAGCTCATCACTCCAGGTACCAAGAAAACTCATCAGAGGGTCAAAGAGTTTAGGAAATATAAACCAATTGAAAAAAGTAATAAAAATCTAACTAAACTGTTGATGTTGACATTGAAAAAGTAACTATGTCTCACTTCTCATGCAAGAGGGTGAACAAAAATTGCCTTAAAGATAGGTCAGGAATATATTTATCATCAAACATGGGCTTATCATGTAAGAAATACAGTACGTGCATCACACTTTAGAGGCAGATCACATAATGCAAAAAATATGGATTGGTGAAAAACATGCTTCCATCAAAAACAAACATTTTTCTGTCAACAATGCAAAGTTATACAAATATTGTACAGATTATAAATACCATCACTAGGTATTTACAGCATGTCAATAAATTTTAAAAGCATTATCAGAAAGTAAATATTTCTCTGCAAAAGTAATATATGTCTTCTATAACACAGTATAAAATATAAAACAATTTTTAACAAATAAGAGTCACCTGAAAGTGCTTCTCTAGCAACAAAAAAATGTTCAGGAATTCAAGATTCATTTCTACCTTTTAACTGCTGAGTGCTGAAACCATCTCTAATATTTTTCAGCAATAACAAGATTTTTAAATTGGCTCTAGTGGTGGACATACTGGATGTCAAATTGGTGCCATTTTTATCTAGGACCAAGTAGTCATCAATAGAATTCGTTTGGTGAAAACCCCATTTCAATATGACCATCCATTAATGGGGAGTAATAAGAACTTTTCTCAAGACAGCTGTCATACCGGCCATATTGGAATAAAATTTGGCACCATTTTAATCTAAGACTATCTAGTTAATGTATCATATAAAGTGGTGAAAACCTCTTGTCATAATTATCATCCATTCAGGGGGAAATAATGACTAAGATTTTTTTCATGGCAGCCATATTGGATATATGACAACCACCATTTTCGTTTAGAATCAACTAGGTATCATAAGAAAGCTATTGGCAAAACTGCATGTTAATATAACCATCCATTTGGCAAGAGCAAAAGTAAAAAAAATTCCCAGATGGATACCATGATGGCCATCTGAGTGTCAATTTGCTTCATTTTAATTTTGTTTCAAGTGAACACATTAAAATTTCGTCTGATCTTCAGAAGCCAACGTCAAAATGACTCTATGTATGAGGAGTAACAATAACAAGATTTTCAAGACGGCCACCATGGTGGCCATATCAGAAATCAGCTTAGCACCATTTTCATTCAGGACCAACAAACCATCATAAGATGATTTTCAAGATGGCTGCCACTGTGGTCATACTGGATATCAGATGCACACCATTTCCATTCAGGACTAACTAGTCATCATAAATCTTCTGGTGAAAGCACAACGTTGATATGACCAGCCATCAAGAACAAGAAACTGTAATAAGATTGTCCAGATTGCCATTGTGGAGGTCAGACTGGCACCAGTTTCATTTATGGACAACTATACAACGTAAGAAGTCTTTCAGTAAGCCCCATGCTGATATGATCAAAAGTGATAAAAAGATTTTCAAGAAGGTTATTGTAGTGGCTATATTGGATGTTTGTGCAGCACCATTTTCATTTACGACCAACAAAAAGGTATAACGATACCAATTGTACAACTCCCAGCAGGCAGAGCTTAAGGTGTGGGGAACATTGTATTCAGAAAGGGGTCATCCATTTAGTACATATGCAAAAAACTGGAAAGCTTGACCCTTTCCCCGCCCCCCACATACACATTCATACTTTTTTACACACACCCCACCTGAATATGTAAGCTTGACGCACCCCCACCCCCACCCAAAATTCTATAAAACGGTCTATATCTAATCCACACAAAAACAATCAAGGATTAATAATATTTACATCTAAATGGATGGCCCCAAACAATACTGGTGTATTATGCAAGAGATACTTTCTGTTTGGCTTTTAAAGATGTTAAGCCGCTTGGAAACGTGAGATTATGTTAATTCATATCTAGATCATATTTTGCATTTTTTATGATTTTTTTTAATGTGGTCCACATGTCTGAAATTGTGTCTTGTGACTAGATAACTCTTACCCTTGTCTAGTACGAGCAGAGTTATCTCTCTTAAATGCACTGGAATATCTAGTTCTGTCTTCATAAAATTGACATTCTAACATTGTTCTATATAACAGCGTGTGACACGCACGCTGAGGTAGGATAGAAAGTCAATTTATTTCACCAAACACAAGCATTGAGGTCTATGGAAAAACAACTGGTACCATGATACCATAAGTCTTTCAGTAAAACCCCATGTTGATTTGACCATCTATTCATCAGAAGTATCATAAGATTTTCAAGATGGCAGCAGTAAAAGCCATATTGGTGTGTGAGCAGCACCATTTTCACTCTGAGCCAACCAGACACCATAAGAAGTCCTCTAGTAAAAAAAAACCCACGTAAATATAACCTTGCATTCAAGTGGAATGCTGCTTAAAAAATTAAGATGGCTGCTGTGGTAGCCATACTGGTCATCAGATTAGTCCTATTTTCATACAGGATATCATAGGAAGTGTTTTAGTATTTAAAAAACATGTTGATATTACATCCAATGAGGAGTTGTCATAATATTTCAAAATGGCTGCTTTGGAGGTCCAAGCAACAACATTTTCATTTAGAACCAGCTAGAGGGTACAAAAAGTGTTTCAATGTAACTTAATATTAAGGAGAAGTAGTAATAAAAAGATTTTCAAGATGACCACCATGATGGTCATATTTCACTTCAGATTGGGTTCATTTTCATTTAGCACTAACCTGACACCATATAAAGTCCTTGGGTAAAAAAAACCATGTCACTATATGGCTTTCCACTCAAGACAAATAATGAGATTTTCAAGATGGCTGTTGTGGTAGACATATTGTAGTCATCACCACCATTTTCAATCATGACCAACTAGACATTACAAGAAGTTTTTTAGTGAAAACCCCATAATGATATTACCATCCAATCAGGAGGAGTAGCTATAACAAGATTTTCAAGATGTTGCTATGGCCATACTGAATGTCTGAGTGAAACCATTTACATTTAAGGGCAGGAATGGGGCCAATTACAACTGTAATCTTAACTGAATGTAATTGATTACATATTGATCTGTTATCGTAATTATAATCATTCATTTCAGAAGCTCTATAATCATAATCATCCTTCATTAGCAGCGCGATCACACAGTGTAATCATGACTACAAATGATTACAACCAAAAACATCTCTAATTTTATTCTTAATAATTGTAAGAATAATAAAAGTTTTTAAAATATCAGACCATGAAATCTGACTATTACAATATTGGCATGCAAATTTATATGTAAGTAATGGTCAATAAACATTTACATACAGTTTAAATTGTTTGTTTTTTAGTTATACAACACATGATATCAGCACAGAACAAAAAACAGTTTAAGAAAATAAAAAGCAGTCATAATCATAATTGTAATCATCCCCCTGTAATCATAATCATAATTATGGTTTCCAAATACACTGTAAAGTGTAATCAGAATCATCAGTGCCAAACAACCTATCATCCCAATCTAATCAAGCACATGGAATCGACCCATGCTTGTTTAGGGCTGACAAGACCATGTGATGAATGTATCAATAAAGTTTCATGGCAACCCTCCAAATAGTTTCTTCAGAGTAGCGATGACACGCTTGTTCTAATGGACGGATGGCAGACCAAAAAACCTCATAAGCTCTTCTGGACTATGACCAACAGAGTTAAAATAAGAGCTTACTCTATAATCCACCTAAATATTTACTGAATACATTTTGATTCATAATACAGCAACTTAAATATTTAAATGAATCATCATTGCTGATCCCAGCTTTTATATTACCTATTCTCTCCACCCCAACACCAATCAGACAAATTAAATCCTGGGGTTTGTTAATCAAAAACCCCGTATGTTTAATTCTTTTTTTTTTTAAAAAAAGAATTACAAAAAGTATCAAAATGCCACTGCAATTGCTAATTTTTACATCTACCTTTGACACCTCTTAGCTTTCTCACATACCCACATTGGCTGAATCCGAGACTCGAACCGACGCAGACAGAGGTGAGATGGCAGTGATCCGTAATGGTGAGCACTTTAGACTACAAGGCCACTCGGGGCCCCCGTGATGTGTCAGAATATACTGAATAGTGCTGTGCTGGTTACAAGCAGCATCCTATGCAATATTATGAAGCAGACAAAATGGGTAGTAACTTCATTCAAAATGGTACAGAGGAGTCAAAACTTTGCTTGGCAAGGAATATAACTCTGTCTAAAATAACATACACCACACTAAAACCATAAAAGGCATATGTGCATGCTTGAGACTATGAATACTAGGGACTATGAATATGCTGAATGGATTATGGCAGTTACAATCAACATATCATATGAATACAACTGTCAAGGGCCATAACTCTCTTCAAAAGTCATATCAAGGTCTATGAGACAATGCTCATACCAAATTGCATCACAATATGCTGAATGATTCTTAAGCTGTGAGGTTAAATGTGTAGAACCAAACTCTATCCAAAATAAAATCTATCCATATTGGGAAAATCTAGGGTCTGTAAGACGATATTCATACCACATTGCATTAGAATGTATTGAATGGTTCTTGAACTATGTATGCTGCCTACAAAATAAATAACATGGGAAGACAAGAAGCTAATTTTCAAGGGCCATAATTCCATCCAAAAAATGGGGCTAAGCCATAAAAGGCAAAACTAGCCATCATCAGCAATTCACCTACACGTACCAAACTGGCATCCCATTATGTGCAAGGTCACTGAGCTTTGGTGGTTACAAGAAGTATGAATGATGGACAGAAGTAATGAAGGACTGTCATAATAGATGTTCCTTATAAAGGTTCAACATCTCAGAGCTGGGAAAACACAAGGCCATGTTCCACAATAACAAAAAAATATATACCTGGAAATATGGTATGAGCTGAACTTGACCTAAGTGTTCTTAATATCTCTAACAAACTCTGAATTAAATCCAAGGAGTCCTTTAAAGGTTATTCAGGTCAAACGCAATTTGTGATGGACTTTTGATGAGACAGGATGAATAGACGTGATATCAAAATAGATTTGGCAGTGGAAAGTCTTTGAAACCACACTGTTGTTGCTTTATGTTACATACAATCAGTTGTGGAAGTAAATAAATAATACTATTACAGCAGTGAAAATTTGCTTATATCTACGTGTTTCAATCAATGTGCCTGCTCTGGACTGACTTTCCTGATGTAAGCGTTCTCACAGCTGTCATATGACCATGCCGGTACTACTATGAACAGTAAAGACGCACATGGTCTTGTAAGCTCTTTGCTGAGGATAACTTCTTCTCACACATACTGCATGAAAAAGGTTTACCCTCATGTATCTTCTCATGGCGTTTGCAGTTATCTTTACAGTTGAATTTCTTATCACAAATCTTGCAGGCAAATGGTTTTTCATCAGTATGTACCATCATTGTGTGCTTTGTAAGGGAAGATTTCTCGACAAAACTCTTGTTACAGATGTCACACGTGAACGGCTTTATACCTAAATGTATTGTCATGTGTCTTTCAAGCTGTCTCTTTTGTGTATACTTCTTCTTGCACAGTTCACATGCAAACTTTTGATCCTCATAGTGAGTTCTTCGATGAGCCCGTAAGTAACCCTGCTCTTTAAATCTAATACCACAAACCTCACATTTATAATTTTTTTCCCCCGTGTGATTTCTTATGTGTGTTTCTAGGCTGGATTTGACTGTGAATGTCTGTGAACACTGGTCACATTTAAAAGGTTTGTATCCTGTATGTGTCCTCAGATGTAGATTCTTTGCACCAACTTGTGTAAATCTTTTGTCACAAAAATTACATTTGTATGGTTTTTCTCCAGTATGTCGTCTAACATGGGTCACAAGCCCACTTGATTTCTTAAATCTTTCTCCACATATATCACATCTAAAAGGTCTTTCATCTGAATGTGTTTTAATGTGCCTATCAAGCAGATATCCATGTAAAAAACATTTCCCACATCTTTCACACTTATAATTTTTTTCATCTGTGTGCTGTCTGGTGTGTTGTTGAAGCTCGTAACGTTTTCGGAATTGTTTCTGACATGTATCACATGTATAGGGTAGGTCACCAGTGTGTATTCGCATGTGTACATTACATGAACCTTTTCGTTTGAATCGTGCATCACAGAAATCACACTTATAAGGCTGGTCCCTAGTATGAACTGCCAGATGAGACACAAGGTTTGATTTACTTCTATGATTTTTCTTACAAAATTCACAAGTATATAACGTGTTAACACATTTTTTACTCTTTTTCTTGTCATCTGGTAAGCTATTACATGTGCTCAACTCCTCTATGATTATGTTTGATTGATTTACTGTGCAATCCTGACAGATATCATTTTCCTTTGAGTTCTTGACAATGGTATCTCCCTCCATCTTTCCATCCAGGCCTGAGGAAAAGACCATACCAACCTGGTGATCATCGTTCTTTGAATTTAAGCTTCTTGCATCTTTATCCATTTTCAGAAATTGTTTTCAAACAATGATCAAAGCAGCTACCTTCCTGGGACAGCAGAAAAGCTCTGACAAGCACTGCAATGTGTATACATATATATTAATACATGTAAATACTGTAAAATACAATAATTATATAACTTAAACACAGAGCAATGGAAATGTGTCCAGCAATCGCTTATTCATTGAAAATATTGACAGAATGAATTTAAAAAATGTCTAATCATTAAATTTTGACAGTAAAGGCTAGGAATTTCCTAAGTTATCAAGCAGAATGAACAGGGCTTTCCCAGGGCCTATATGATTAAACAGATGCTTAACATCCTTAACTTAACCAACATGCCTTAATTTTTTTTTTGTCATCATCCCTTAACAAAAGCACCATGATAGGCAGATTTTTATGTCTACACACTGTTTCATAGTTGTGTGTTGGCAATAGCAGGGTAAGGATAACTTTGGATATTACTGGCCAATGGATCTCAAAAACTCTGACCTTTGGTCAAGTTTTGAAGTCTTAAACTATAATAGCCTTAATATGCAGAAACCATTATTTTCTTAATGGACCTATCATAACCATCACATCTGACCTTCGTTTCTTTATTGCAGCAGACTGGACCCTGCTCTGTTAGCACTGCTTTTCTTTATTACTGTACCTTTAATTTACCATAAAGATGTTGGCATAGTTACTGTCCTTGGTGTAGTGCTAAATAAAAAAGTGGGAGAATGCAATAAATAAGTGAGGGAACACGTTACTCAAATGCATGGGGGAGGGGACAATGGCAACCGCAAGTAAGGGAACATGCAAAAAAAAAAAGGGAACATCATTCTCACCCATTCCCACAACACTACACCCCTGGTTACTACGGAGCAATTTGAACTCTGTTTCTAATGCTTCTAGAAACCAAAAATTAATGAATACCAATGACTGTATTTGAAAACAAACAACCAATCAGGTTCTAAGCTTGCAAAACTTTTGATCTCTAAATATTATTTAAATTCTTTTTAAAAATATTTAGGTCATACTAGGTCTCAACAAACATGTAGCTAGCAGAGAATGTGCCTATTTAACTCACATTGCCCTTTTAAATCACCTTGGATTCAATGTGAGACCACTAACATAATCACACTAGGACAGACTGAATGTGTTTTACACAAATATTTCTGACACACTTCAAAACAAAACAAACAATTAACTACATCTGAAACAAAATTAAGGCCACCTGCTGCTTACAGGTCTTTTGCTCTTGTAAATGATTTTTTTTCTTCATTTTTCTAGAAAGATAAACAAGTCGTACCTGGAGCAACAGGAGGAGGTGAGAAGAGAAAATGGTGGACAAGGGGGGGGGGGTGAAATAAGGTAGCAAAGAAAAAAAACATAGATCTGTTGGAATGACTAACAAACAGTAATATAAACTATATGTGACTTATCGTGATATTTTTATATGTGCCATAAAATGTGAATATTTTTATTTGATATGAACAACATGGAGGAGTGAAAATAATGCAAAGGCTCTATTTCAGTAACCAATCATTGTATATAGTTAATTATTATATTATTTTAAGCAAAACAGCTAACATAGACTGTAAAGGCTGAGCTTTTTATCTGTGCCAACTTAGTTGCCAATTCACTGCCAGTTATTTTTGTTTGTGCCAGTTTATATCCATTCATGGGGTACCTTTCAATGAGGTTGTCTCACTTTTCCAATTTCTGCCTTCATGGGGTACCCTTCAATGAGGTCTATTTTCACTTTTGGATTTTCCATATATTTCTGGCTATATTTATCTCTGACTATTTTTGGGCTCTTTACCTCTATGGTCTATTTTTACCATAAAGGGGTGGGGTAATGGTGTTTCCCTATTATGATCACACAAACATACCCACCCACCCACACCGGTGTATTCCTAGATACAAAACAAAAATACTAGAAATTCAGAAGGTTGTCCATAACTTTTGTTCAGGCCATGATTCTATGGTCAACAGGATACACAATGATTTCTGATATTATTTACATACCCACCCCTTGGCGAACCCAAGGTGGTGCAAAAGCACACCACCACCAGTTACGACTAGTGATGGATATATACAAATTCTCAGCTATCAGTAAGTTTTCTGGTTGACTTTCAAACACTTTGCCTGTGACCCCCACTAAATAACTTCAGTTTTAAACCCACGAGCAATATGCTGATTCCAGGGCTCAAACCCAAGAAGTATACTAATAATGGTTTAGAAATCCAATGTCATTACCACTACACTACCGCAAATTCAAAAGATATCTGTTAAAACATTATATAAATACCTACCTTTTTAAATCAAAAACATTTCAGATAATTTATCATTATCCTGTGCCACAGAATATTCAGTTGAAATAAAATAAATAGTGTTATTAAAAATAAAAAAATAATATATCTAAATTCATACTACATACATTACTGAGTGGGGAGAAATCTGTATGTGTACATTGATAATGGCCAAAGTCATAAATCAATGCAATGAAAGACCACAGGTAGCCAAGCAAAAATAGGTCTGCTTTCACAACATTCAAAAATGTTTCTAAACAGATTGTGGGTGGTTTTCATGGAGAATATATCTGTATAAACAGTGTTATTTACAAAAATAATAATATATCTAAATTCATACTCTATCTGTAGTCCACAGGTGGCGTTAGTTGAGCAATATGTCTGCTATCAACATAATAGAGAGTGTTCCTAATTAGCTGGCAAAATAGGTCTCCACAGAGTGTAAGATAATCAATTTTACTTATAAATTCCAGCCAGTTAGCATACTGAACCACATGATCTCAATTGGGAATCACTGTGTTATTAATAGAGCAGTCACGTGACCAGGGCAATGCCTAAACTGTTGAATCAAATTGAGAACCTGGATATTTACTGTATTTGGAAAAAATATGATATGTTACTGGATATACAGTAAAACTTTGTATATCTGCTGACTTAGTGATCTGTAATTAAATCATCGTTGTAATAATAATAATGAGTGATTCTGGGCTTACTATGGAATCTCCTGCAGCAAAATTAGCTCAACAACAACAAGATGCAATCAAGAGGTATCTTCCAGTTCATGATTCTGTAAAACGGCAGCTGCAACAATGCCAGAATGTTCATGTGGAATTTACAGAGGGTACAGAACAGTTATTTAAACCAGTCACAAAAGTCACTAAAGATCTTCTTTCCATCATTGGAACAAACAGCTAAATCAACTGAACAATCAGCTAAATCAACCAAAAATATAGCAAAAAGAACTGAACAAACCAAAAAGATTCTCAAAGAGCTCCCGGCTGGGATAGCTACTGCTCAATCACAATTACGGCAAGAAATACAGCAAGCAATAAAGGGTATAGAACAAGCCCGTGCTGAGATTGGTGATGTAAGGATAAGAGATCTTGTTGAACCAGAACTAGAACCAGGACCTTCTAAATAACCACCTGCCAATTTACAGAAGGTCATAAAATACTTCAAGAAAACCTAATATCGGTTGCTGCAGCACAATATCAAATAAGCACTAAACTATTCAATCCAGAGACTGCCAATGTCACAAAAAAACTGACTTGTTTCATGTTTCGAAAGCACCATGGTACAACTCAGATTAGTGGTGAATATAAGCCTTTGTGTGAAGAATTTGAGAAACAAATCAAAGAAGCTAGAGAATCCCCAAAAGATTACAATTTGGACCACCTCATGAAGAGGAAGAAGAACCACCTGAAGGAGCAGCTGGAAGTAGCCACTCACAATTCACAGGAAACAATGTGGTAATATGATCGCTGAATCGCCGGTGATTCAGGATAAACTTTGTTCCAATAATGTCAATGATTGGTGGAAGACAGGCCAGCAACAATTCTGACGAAATCATCAAAGAAGCAGCTGTTATTTGTCAGCATTTATTTACGTGAAGAACAATGGCGGCTCTTTTTCATGGACAATGGCAGCAAGTCAACACTGTCATGGTTGACGATTTCCATAGACAGTGTGCAAAGTAGCGTTGCTGGGTTATTTACATCACAGCAAGGACTTTCAGCGCCACAACATATATTTATAGCATTTCGGGATAACGTCAGAGTTGGCTCGCAGGTGCAAGACCCAATGGTGTTTGACCCACTTGGAGATTCTGAAGTCTCTTTGAGGATAAATGGTCATCAAGAACCATCTGAAGAAGTGTTACTGAATTTTGAGAATAATCAAACTGCACGTGTATATCATTGGTTGATGTCATTCTTGGGTCATGATCAGAATGTTGGTTCTGGTTTGCAGATATCTCACGAGATTTTACGTCATTGTATCCAATCTATTATTTCTCGCTAATTACAGAGCAATTGCTATTATACTGTCAGGCAAAACAATGTTGCTTGAAGATGTTGGTGGACAAATGAGAGTCACTGATGCAACAATAGAAAATATGTAATGTTAAATAGATCATTCATGATGTTATAATGTTATATCATCACGTCAATGTTAGTCTGACACATGGTCAGATTAAAAAACTTCAAACCGCATCGAAGAAGAATTCTGAGTCAAAAATAACTAATAATAAATAATCAATGGTGTTGCAGGGCCCAAATAAATTTTCATTGATTGCACGTCAACTCAAACGCTACAATGACGCCAAGAATTCAAGAACTGGTGTGAGACCTGATCTTTCTGAGAATGTGATCAGTGACATAACAAAAAAACTTGGTGCCATTAGAACAGCTGCCAGTACGGCACTGAAAAAAGCAACAGGACATGGCATAAACACCTTTAAGAAAAGGGGCATGGTCTAAGATTACCAGGAACTCGGTAAGGTCAAGGTCTGAGACTGCCATGGGCATTTCGCTAAAACGCCCCATGTCCAATTTTGATTTAATTGATGCTGCTAGGCGATTAAACAAAAAACTTAGTGGCTGAGTCGGTGACATACCAATCTGGTATTCAACATTAACAACACAGAAAATAACGGATCCACCAATAAATGGTCCAGAAATGCTTGCAGCATTTAACATCATGTCATGGTCATCAGTGCCGCCTCGTAACAGGTTAATATTTTATAATGGTAGATATTTATGGAAGATCTGCTAAAGGCAATCCCCAGGGTGACACTGATTTATCCAAATATGCAACATGAGATAAACTGATCTTTTGCATCTCACCGATGTTGACACAAATGAGGTTGTTGTTTTTCAGGATTAGCAAGGACGGTTAAAGACAAGCAATATCCCACTGACAGATATTCTGTGAGTTCCAGGCATGACAAAATATAATTTAGTGGTGTTTACTAAAACCGGTAAAATTAAAGAATTGAAGGATTCAATTCTAACAATCATGGGAGAGATTGCTGGACGTATTAAAAGAATTGGAGACATAATGTATGGTGATCTAAACATGAGCAGAAATACAATTATCAATGTGAGAGAACCAACATCAGAAGAGGTGCAACAAAATAATATGTGGACAACAATGACACCACAATCAGAATTGAGATCAGTAAATGCGTTGCTAAAACCGGTGATGCATTGACTGGCAATCTCAACATGAGTGAAAATAGCATTGCTAATCTGAGGGAACCAGAATCAAGCGATGATGCTGCAACGAAGAAATACGTGGACAACAGCAACATACCAATGATGACCTTGTTAATGACAATCAATGATGGAATAACAACGTTCAAATCTGAATTTACTAATCATGTAACCACATTTACAAATTTTCACAGAAACATAAACAGAACCCTAGATAATTTCTTCGAAATCCAACCCTCATCAAGATTAAGCTCTCTGAAATTCACACACAACTTCTTAATCTAGTCACCATTAAAACAATTGAAATTATTAACAACAAGCTTACCAACATCAATTCAAGAATCAATTTGATAAACAATGAACTCGAAAAAATCAAAAAGACTGCCATTGTGCCAATGGTGTAATTCACACGACTCCGCTCATCAACATGATGTACAAAGTAACAGCTGGATCAGCAACATGGACACAGATGAATAGCACTATTGTATACACCACTAAGGTCACCGGGGTGTACAGGTTCTCCAGCCTCGACGGACAGCACTTCATTGATGTCTGTGATAAATTCAATAACATCATCCTCGGCCACTGCAGATTCACTAAATTCCTTAAGAACATTATAGCATTGTTGGTCATCCACGGAAGGCACTACTAAATAAAGTTTGTTCCATTTGAGCAACTTCATTATCAGGTTGAGCAACAACTGAGTTTTACCCGACCCAGATGGACCAACTATAACAGCTCAAATGGACTTTGGCAACACTGGATGATGCTTGACTGGTGCATGCTCACATGTTGCTGAAAAGTCAATCACATTCATATTGTACAGATATAAGATTATTTATAATCATGAGTTTATATGGTGTTAGATCAAGACAGTCACTGGTACAAAATTTCTGAGAGCATCCACACTGAAAAATAATAAGCCAGCACTAACAGATAAATGTCTAAAATGCAGCACACAAAAATATAAATTTGTGAATATTCCTGTTGCTAAAAAAGGTGGTGATATCACTAAGGTACTCGGGAAATACCTGGAATGCCATGGGCTAAGTATCCTGGTGAGAAGCATCTTCCAGGATATAATTATTGTAGTCATGGAACTCGCCTAGATATTAGGATAATTTCAGGTAAATGCAACTGATCAAGCATGCCATGTTCATGATGTTCCATATAAAAATCCATATCTACAATGACATATTGCAGATATCAAGTTGATTCATGCACAAAATTCGATAAAAAATAAAAAATAAACAAGAATCACTCGCGAATTGGTTGATAAGATCATTGATGAAAGGTAAAAGTGTTGGGAGCTGGCAATTAAACACCAACAATTACATAATGGAGTCAATTTAGTAAGTCCAAGAGGATAATGGAGAAATACAGCAGCAATTAAAAAACTCACCGATGCAGCAGATGTCACACGAGCTGTAGCCGCAGATTGGTTATCACGACAGGCCATATGGCAAATTTATCTTCCATGTCCCAAAATGATTCAACATGGACGGTTTGATGTCAGCCCACCGAAAGAAGTTCATCAGGCAGATATCTTGTTCTTACCACATGATGTACATAAACGGCACACATACAAATATACACTGACTGTTGTAGATGTTGCAAGTAGATACTAAGAGGCTGAACTGTTATCATCTAAAACAGCAACTGAAGTCACAGCAGCGTTTTAACAAATTTATCAACATGGACCATTGCGCTGACCACAAATGCTACAGGTTGATCCTGGCAAAGAATTTCTCCGTGCAGTAACAACACTGATGCAACAACAGCATGTCAAGAACAGACGTGAACACACCACGATACATCATGACCAGGCAATTATTGAATGATTTAATCAAACACTTGCACAGCGACTCTTTGGACCTCAATATACCCAAGAATTACTGCATATTCAGGACAGATTTTGTGAACTGGTTGCAAGACTACCTCATATTGTGGCCTCATTAAACGAGGTCATGAGTAGAATTAACATGAAAGCTGTCGATGCAATTGTGAACGAACACATAACATGATGAAAATCACCAGATCAGCTACAACAACCAGTGTTGGGTAGTAAAGCAATAGTGAGGTATTTATATGAACCTCATAAACTTGAGGGTGGTAGAGCAAAAGCAACTGATCCTGTGTGGAGTGTAACGATACATAAAATTTCCAGCTTGACAAGATCTACTACGCAGCCACCAATCAATAAATTAGATTAAACAGCTCCTCAACATGGATTTGAAGGTGAACAGTTACAGGTAATTCCTGAAAACACCCAGTTACCACCAGATTGGATACGGCATCTCAAACGCTAGCAGGGTTCCACACACACGCCAACAAAAAAACGCTAACAAGAGTCACTCGCGATGAGAAACAAAGCTCATCTACATCTGTTACATTCAAGACATGTTAGTGTGGCATTTTCACGTGTGGCTGAGACTACTATCAATTCTGTCCATGGTAAATTGTCATACATCATTAGGAAAATATTGCCACAACATTACTGTGTCACAGCAGGCAAAGTAATTATTATTTTGTCATTGTTTCAGCCTCATAACACATTCCATATACAGATAAAACTGGCGTAAACAAATTTTTTTCATCTCACGCATAACCAGCTAATTTTTTTCTTTACTGTATTGATAATTCCCGGTGACGCTGTTGGCAATTCCAACACGTAGACAACCATGTATAACCGAGATATTTCTGTTACTCTGGACTCAACCAGATAAACTAAATTTTACCATTCTATGCAATCATCGACAATCTAGATATTGGTATCTGATATTGTTAATCCCAAGCAGTGAGAGGAATGGATTGTTATTGCATATCCCAGAGTCCAGCATGATGGGTTTAACAACAATGCCAGTTGTAAACCTCTACTGGAACCTCGATGAGATCATTAAGAGCAAGGTTTTTTGTCTGCGGACACCTCTGGTTGGTTGAAAACACAACGGAACTAGCTGATCAGGACATTTTTCCTTGTGAAGCTCAAATAATTTACACTGAAATGAATCAAGGACGTTTTTCCTGGATACAACTATTAGATCATTAGATCACTATAAATTCCAGAAATCTAACATTAGAGTCTCTGAAATTATGGTACGCAGTACTTCACACTGAATTTTGTCAGGTTGTAATCTGATTAATGATTTCAGTTGTTGTAGTTGTTCATCCTGCGATCAATGGTTGTACAAAACTTCTTCATAGTGACTAACATAGTTGATCAACCAATCGTGTGTTGATTCACCTGTAAATTGCAGAGGCTGTCCATGATCGCCACACATGATAATTGCAGTAGATTTTGTTGATAACCAATCAAGAAACATTTCTAAAACATCTTTGGATGCTGTAAATATCTCATCCCAGATAATTATTCTTGGGATATATTTCAAACCCATTCATTCAGGGGTCCATGCATCACCTCGCCAACTAAAGAAACTGATATGTACATGTGCTGACACCATGTTGTCTCATATCTCTGGCAAGCCAGTGAGTTGGTGTCAACACAATTATATCTGAGTTTTTAAATAATTCTATCGCACGTGTTGTTTTACCAGAACCATCTGCAGCATTCAGACAGATTGCTATGTCTTGTGACTGGATATTTTACATACGGTGATGATGATGGTTTTGATAAATTGACATTACAGTAATAAACATTAGGTGCTTTAATATCAACTACTCGAGATAATTGCGTATTTGTTCGCGTTTTATTCACCACAAACCCCAACCAGCATCGCTTGCATTATCGATAAATGGTTTCACAAGATCCATCGTACAATGACTAATATAAAAAGAATGTGGCAACTCTGACATCATTAGGAAATCATTGATAATAGGTTTGTTGACGATTATGCCAACATAGATGATCTCAAATGAGTAAATGAGAATTGCACTCGTAGCAGATAACTACTGTACCTTCATTTTTTTCCATCTTGCATGACTGCATTTATCCATGACACCAGTACACCTCACGCTGCTATGTCCTTGACAACAAAATCTAATTCGGCTGGATCCATTATCAATCCTGTACTACAACGAGCATTATCAGATGATGAACCCTGAGTGAACTTAACCATTTTTCTGCAGATATCTTTATCATCGTGTGGTAACCAGACAGATTTTTGTGATTTGCATGAAATTATCGCAGAGGTTACAGTCAATTACGTTAAAATATTAGTGTCCAACATGTATCGTATAGCACTACTGCAGCCCAACCAAGCTGATTTTTTGCACAACAGTCACTGAGATTGACACTGGTATCAGGTTTATTAAAATGATGACCGAACCAGATTGGTATAACTGGATAAATACTCGCTGAAAACTTGAATGATTGAATCTCCGCAAATCCATTTAGATGGACATTTGGTAGTATCATTTTGTGTGTTGGATGACCAATTAGTGTAAAATAACGACTCTCGCCAAGTCCCAGAAGAGGCACAGGATAAGCTCTATGATATCATATCGGATGGATTAAATTTTGTGTTCCAGAGACCACCATAGCCAAACTCAACACACGATTGTGATACATCATCGAGAAATTCTTTTGGAGCCGGACGCCAATTATTTTTTTGTTGGAGTGATTCCTTCCGATAAAGACAGCATAAGAAACTGATCAAATGTTGATTCATCTGACTCAGAGTCATCTCCGTGAAATAACCAGACCAATACAGGGTTGCGCTTACTTATGTTGTAGGTTTCCCCAAAAATATTGCTGTTGTAAAATCGTTTTTATTCTCTCCCTTGGAAATTTTGTTACAGCTTCTGTCCATGCATGTGAATTATGATCATATAAAAAATTATTGGAGTGTTCTATATTTGTTCGAGTTACATATAACTTCATTTGTTATTGTTTTTATAATTATCAGAAACATTAATTTTTCTAACTCAGCTATGTAATCTATGCAAGCTCCAGTCATATTGATATATTTTTCCCAATTACTTCTTTTTTATTCCTGATTCTGTTAATTTTTTACAGCATTTTGAGTTTACAAAATGCTCAGTGATACATTCTGCCACACAATTTAGCGAGCCTGTTTCATAGGAGCAAGAGTAGCTATGGCTGGTTCATTCAAACGATAAAGCGCAAAAACAACTGCAAAAACTGGATATGCATTATTGAAGTATGGTTTTTTAATTCCGGTGAAAATACATGCTTTAGAATTTTAATATACTATGACTACATTGTTATGTCTCTGTGATTCCTTAACAGGGTCGAGTTTATCACGAATAATCCAAGTAGAACCATCTCAGGTAATATGTTTGACAATAAATTTTATTCTAAACATATACTTGCTATTGTCATCAAGATTATCACTAATAGTTGCCACTCATTTGTCACCCATTTTGGAATCGATAAATTTTCTATCACCATCAATCTTGAATATTGAAAAAACTATGCAACTGTAACTCAAATGATATTTCTGTCACCTGGTAATCTGTCAAAATCTGATTTGGTGATGTGCTCTGGCTCAATTGCAGATAATCTTGTAAACTCATCTCATGTTACTCCTAGTGATCTAATGTATTTTTTAAAGAGATTTGAATCTGTTTTTGATTTTGGTAATGTGATTTTGTTACCTGTGAGATCTTGATATTTTTGCTTTAGTAATCTAACTTCATCCCATCAAACCCATGCTATACAATTACTTTTCTTTAATATACATTATACATTGTCTAATTGAATTTTCATCTAATTAGATATTCGCTAATAATGTTAAATCAGACATATAATAGTTGTGTTAATTATAGCTGCTTTAATTTATATTTATTTTAATTTTATTGTTAGTTTGTCAGCTTTAAAAATTTATTTTTATTGTAAATGTTATTATAATATAATATTGTTTACGTGATTTGGAAAAAAATTCAGCAAATAGTTTGACCTTGACTGATTCAATTGTAAACACATAAAGCTGACCTAGTTCCCGACCTTAATTCAAAATTAGTAACAGTCATGTGAACAAATTATTTTTTTATTTATTTTTATTGTGGGAATAATAAGGATGAGATTGAGACTTTATTGAATATGTGATCCAAGGCTTGTAAATAGTTTTATTGAAGTAAACAACTTTTTTTATTTTATTCTTAGAGTAAAATGATTGGTTTTGATCAGGGCCATGTTTTGAGTATGTGATGTAAACATGATCATGTGACCCTCATACAGGTACTCGTTATACGCCTCAAAAATTACTGTATAACCATCGTTCTAGACAAATAATCTGAGTCTGGGCTTTAAACACTAAATGTCAAGTTGTTTTGTTCTGTTGTAGCCAATTTTTGAGTTATATGTTAATTTTTCTTCAAATTATTTGGATTCCAAAAGATTAATTCATTTCTCTGGAAATATTTTTGAGTGCTCATACAGAAATCTTGAACAAAGACATTTCTTACAAATTTTATTTGGATTTCCAAAACCATAAGTTCTTTTTTCTTCTTATTTTTACAGTATGTTTCCAAGGAAATAATTTGTTATATTTTTCAAAGCTTCTTGTTTTCACTCTTTCTTGTGTTACTGTTTATTCGAGCCTAAACACGTAACATAAGAGTTGTATGTGGCTGATGATGGGGTCAGCTATCCAATGTGGGGAAAAAAAGTCACAATGATTACTGTGCACTTCATTTACAGAGAATACTAGCCATAAAACCATGTCTAAATTGTGGAGTTGGTGTTAAGGGACACAGTTATGTGTAGCTTGTGGCGGAAGAAAGTATTGTGCATTAAAATGACACTTTGAGATAATAAATGCATCTAATGATGTAAAAATAAAAAAATGCAGAGGATTACATTGAAAGATATATCACAAAAGAAATCGATCTAGCAAATAACGACTGATCTGACCAAGTAAGTAAAGACTCAGTTGACCAAGTGGTACCCTGTGAATTGGTTACTGAAATGGTGCCCTGGAAATTTTTAAACGTCATTTTCACACACCCCATGTTGTTCATACCAAATACACATTTTATGGCACATATAAAAACAGGTTGATGTGTCACATATAGTTTATGTTGCTGTTCATTAGTCATTCCAATGGTTCCATGTATTTTTTTGCTGATTTTTTTTCACACACCCCATCTGTCTGCCATTTTCTCCACTCACCCCCTCCTGCTGCTCCTGGGGGTTCCTCACAGGAATACAGACATAAGATATGTTTAGTTACCAAAATTTAAAATAACAAGCAAAAGCAAAAGAACTGAATTTGAATGAACTGCAACCTAAAAGGTATTTAAATGAAAACAAACTCAATAATTAGATTTGAGGATGAATAATGATAAATTATAACTAGTTTTGAAATTATTATAAAATTAATGTTATATTATAACTATCCTGCCTACATAATCATTTAAATATGTTCTTAAAACTCTAGGTCTTAAACTATAAGCTACGGTATATAACAAAAAGAAAGTGAAACAAACATTGTAAGTAAATACAATAAACAATTTATTTCTCTCTAAGTTACAAAGTGAAAATTTAAAAGACAGTTATAGTATTGTGAACGAAATCCCAAATAATCCTAAATGTCTTATCACAAATCCAAAAGTACAGAAGTTCCAAATGAATTCCAATAGTCTTGAATACGCTAATGTAACACCCTGATGTAATCGAGAATGTCTCTGAAAGAGTTAAAAATAATTCCAAATTAAGGTGTTAATTCCAAGTGAATGAACACTTAGAAATTCCAATGAATATTTAAATAAAAAATTCCTCTTGAATTATACTGGAACACAACTATATAATCTGATCATAAATGGATTCAAGAGACTGATCTTAAAACAGGAATTAATAATTTGTTTAAAAAGGTCCCAATATATATAAAAAATTCACTTGACCTAAGACACAACAGAAAATTCTAGAATTCTAATGGAAAATTCCACTAATTCATATACAAGGTTGGGTACTTAACTCAAACTGCAGTAAAAATCTTTTACTACTTACAATCATGACAAAAGTCAGGTAGGCAAAAATATATCCATATATATATATATATATATATATATATATATATATATATATATATATATATATATATATATATATATATATATAAGCAATGTAAAGATCTTTTCTTTATAAACTTTTGAAAATTGACAGTTCTAAAAAAAATCTAATTTCCAATTTTGACTATTATATAAAAAAATCCCAATTCCATGGACCAATATTTTTCTGAAATCTAAAAAGGACTGGTAAGATAATACAAGTCATGAAAATAATAAGGGATAGAGTATTGGGTACATGTATGTCCCAGATGGCTGCAGGCAAATGTGACTAACTATAGCTTTCATTATTTTCCCAATTAAAAATGAATCACTATTCATGTTTTTTCAGTTTATATCTAACAAAGTTTCCTGAAATTATGTGGATCCATGTATTTTTTATACACATTTGTATATAAATAAAAATTTTTAGCTGTATTCCCCCATTTCAATGGAAATATAATGCCAGGCATGATTTAAAAAGCATTTCAAACTTAATTTTATAATTACTGGAAACATCAACAATGGAAAATATCTTGGGTCAAATCAAAAGTAGAAGCTGGTACACTGCACTTCATTATTCATGTCCTTGCAATGATTGGTTAAGCTGATTTGTGATTTAGTTCTACAAAGTAAGATGTCTATCCAGCAGAAATCTCCACATGTGCAGCAGTCCATGTAGGCAAGAAAAAGATTAACAAAAGAAATTCTTATGAAACCAACGATACGTGCCTGCACAATTCACCCCAAGCCACCCAAAACCTACCCAAATCCACTACAAACATGATGCAAATTAAACTAATTATACTCAAAACCACAGGGAAACAGTATTATTTTCTAGAAACAGATGACAGAATAGGCTGCAATTATTTTTCTGCATTTATTGTTTAGATTGGAAGTAAACAGTGAAACAAGGGAGACAAATGTTACTACATTCATCACCAGTCAGAACTGAACTCTATTCTGGCCATAATCAACTCCAGTAAAGAAAAATACACTACAGTAGCATGTAATGGAATAAAAAAATATATAAAACTAACAGACCAACAATTAAATGAATTATTCCTAACAGAGGATGAAAGCAATAATATATACACCACACTGTACATGTTCTTGTCCTTATTAGCAATTGGTTTTCGCTATGGGCTATAGCAATGTAATGTATTTCTTCATTGCATTTTTTTTAAATTCTCCTTTTTAGAATCATCAGAAGTAAATAATTGCCTATCAGTGCCATAACTGTCAAATGAGATTAACACAACATAATAAAACAACGAACAACTGAAAATACCAAATAATTTCTTTATAATCGATTTCAGATTTCTATCAAATATGGCATGTCTCACCACTAATTAAAACATGAAATAAAGTGTATCAACAGTAAACTAATGAAGTTCAACTCAATTGTATTTTGCATAATTTTAAAGCAAATTATTAATAAAATCAACATAATACAAGTAATGTTTGCAACCTGTATTGTAGGTAACTAAAAATTCATAAAATTGTAAAAAAATTATAAACAATGAAAAGTTTTTTAAACATAAAACCAGTTCAAAAACTGGAACAATGGAAATGCGTAGCCATGTCTCGACATTATAAGTGTATTTCTAGTTCAATTTGTACATCCTAGGTCAATGATCGCTATTATCACCATTTCATCTGCGATGTTCATTCCGCCTTTGCATGCTTTCTTTGCCCAGGTTTTCATCCCGCATCTATTTTTGGTCAGATGCATTGGAATTTTCCATTGGATGAATGTATGTATTTCGAAGTATTGGAATTTAGTTGCTTTTGTAAAAAATTTGTAAAAATTATTGTCTATTCTGCTGATGTTTATGTGTGTCAAAGGGTTTCATCAATTACATATGAAAAGGAAGGGCCAACTAATTTATAATTTATAATTGCCAGAGCCATATAGTGCGGGACGCAAATCTATGAACTGAGCTTCAGTTACACTATATAACCTGTTGATTAATTTAGGTATCTTGTGTTGTTTCCAATCAGCAACCTGCTTAAGTTTATTATTTATAGATTCTGAGTTGTTATTGGTCTGAAGATTCATGATATTTTTGTTTTTTAGTGATTTATACACAAACATTTTAATTTTTTAACATATGAACTTTTTGAACTACTGTGAGAAATTGGGATATTGTTTTAAATACATTGCCAGATCGTCTTCTCGTTTCGCAAACTCAGCGTCATCTTCACTGAATATTAGGTCACTGTCTTCATTGAAGAACATACGAAGTACTGATTTTGTGACAAGATTGTCACATCCATGTTTATGCAAAGAGTGCCAAATTTTGTCTATAATATGCTAAGTACAATATAAATATTCTGCATTACAAAACTTGGATCTCAGAGCAAAAAGAATTTGCAATATGTGTTTTCATCTGACTCTCAATGAAGACATAACGGACCTAATAGGGTATTGCTCAGTTTTCCTGTTTACAATGCTTCTACTTTTGTATGACGCTGCATTTACAAAAACCTTACGCAAGTTAAATGCTCGGTCTATTCCAATCATGATTTATCCTGTCCTGAACAATTTGTTATCAAGTCTAAACTTTGTTCTGTAGTATATAGTTCAATGAATGGGCTTTTTCTTTTTGTTAGAATCACTTCCTGGACATAGTCATTTGTGTGAAGTTCACCTAAAATTTGCCTTGAAGATTTTGGCACAGTAAAGCTATCTTCCTTATTTATCTATCCGAAGCCTTTGTCTTCGATTCAAGCAAAAATGTCTGGTTGACAGTAGTACCCACATGTGTCAGAACATTCATGTTTGCCTTTATGGTTATTACCAGTTATGTCTATTACAACATAAACATTATTTTTAGGCCCTGGAGGTGTATCAGTTGGGAAATTGTTGGTGTTAGTGAGAATTGACAAAATGTCTTTGTTGCTTAAAAATCTGTCAGTTTGCTTCAGTTTCTTCATGCAACATTCGCTGTTTTCACAATTAAAAACTTCATTTTTGTGATGCTCTGTACCATTCTCGTTCTCCATAAGACCATTATGGCTATTCTATGTACTTATGCTCATATTCTTTAACATCATAATCTAATACACCATCATCTCCATCAGCTTTGTATTTATTCCATGTTCTATAACGTCAGTGACTGCAGCAAAGTGGTTGACATTGTAAAACACATTTGGTTCCGGCATTTTTTCTATTGAATACCACATTACGGTCAATGGCGAAGTGTTCTCGATTTTGTTGAGGTTCATCCAGGCACCATCTTAATCACCATTAACATTTGGGTATATGCTTCTTACTGGGTGCATGATGACATCACTAAGGGCTAGTAAATGCCAAGGATTGGAAAAAGCTCCACTGATAACAGCATCAAAACATACTTTATCGTAGTCACTGGATACCAAGTATAATTCATTGCTAATTAGGTGATTCATATATGTACTCATGTTTTTCACTAACTGTATACATGTTAGATATCTCAGTTGAGTTGCAAGGGCTTCACTGCCAAAAAGTAGTATAGAAATACCATTATACAGGCAATTCCCATCACCTGTGGTTGTTACGGGATTATCATATACGTCGTCGATGTAGTTGGCCATGATATATACGGCAATGGAATCAACACTTGGGAAGTCTGTATGTTGCTTCACAGGAATAGATAGCCAGGGCTTAAAAAGCTGTTCTCTATCAAAAGCAGCGGTCAATTTTTCTAGGCTTTTTGATCTTGCAGTCTATAAATGATATAATATTCTACAAGTAAAATTACAAATATAATTCTATGATATGGTTCACTCATTCATGATTTTAAGGTGATATAGGGCTTGAAAAAATTAGAATTGTCTCATGAATACAAAAGGAAAAAGATTATAAACACAAGTGTTAGACAATTAAGAAAGATTATATCAGATCATGAAAATGAAAGTGCTGTCAGTCACTGTAGTAACAATATCACTTGTGAAAGTAGTGATTGTGTCTAAGAGAATCAATTTTAAAAAATCTGGACTTTGTCTCTTTTTTTTATCCTACAAAATCTTTATACCCATCAATCTGAAGAATTAGACAATATTTTTTTAAGTTGATCAAATTCAATACAAGAATGTGCATAATTCATAATCTGATCTCTATCGCAGAAGCAACTCTTTCAGTTATTTCTGTAATAGGTTTAAATAGCTGCTCTGTACCTTCTGCAAATTCAACTTGAGATGTTTGTTGTTCTTGTAGTTTTTGTTTAACAGAATCATGAACAGAAGAAATTTCTTTATTGTTTCTAATCGCTCTCGAGCTAATCTAGCTGTATAAGATTCTATGCTGGTGCCATTATTTTGTCAGTGATGATTTAATTACCCGCATGGATTTATAACAATAAATTTACATGACCTCAGAACACAATATCGTATAGGTCTTGATAAAATCTTCGGTTAAAAGATAGATCTAATTATAGCAACAGAGAGGGTGCGACCTCAATAAAACGTTAGGTGGGTAAACAAAAATGCGCATACTTTTTAAAAAACACTAACAACAAAAACAAAATAAACTAACCCAATTAGAGAAACTCTCTGCAAGTTAGAGGCTTCGGTTTGATGTTATTACGCTTATATTTTTCATTTTCGTAGGAAGCTTTATTTTTTCAAAAATGACGTACTAGCAACAGTTCTGTTCACCTTTTCTGCTGCTAGTTTGCTGTGTATGCATTGTTTGCCTTAAACGATAGAAATTACAAAATATCACCATTCTCATTCATTGTAGAACAACCTATTTTTATCTACTCACTAATTTGATCTGTACCGCCATCTGTAACTTCCGTGGACTGCCACTTTGTTACAACATGTACTCAAATAGTTTGGTTCATACTAAAAAAGTATGTGTTTTGAAGAAAAAAAATTGCCTTACATTTATATCTATGTATTTATAGATCTTCCCATCTGCCTCACACAAACGAATCACACGTTCAGAAGACTGCTTTGTCATTAGCATTAAAATTTAAGCAATGACAACACTATTCTTAAATGGAGTGACATAAGTATAAAGAAAATAATGAATCAGCACTTAGTTTCACTTCAATTTAAAAATAAAGATTCAGTACCTGTACATGATTTCAAAATTTTATTTTTATTTAACATGTCAAGAAGAAATATAATATATTGATATAGCCCTTAACAACAACAAAATGTTAATAAGACAATAACAAATACATGTAAACATATTTATAATATCATGCATATGTTATTGTTGTCATCCTCGTTGACATGTATGGTACACTGATGGTCCATTGTTTACTTGACAATGAGGCCGTTTATATTTGGAACGTACTGACTGGGTCCGCCTTTGACTTGATAACCAGCAATGGGGATGAATCCAGTAGCATTTGCCTCCCTTTTGTCATTTCCATTCGATGTAAATACTAAGTGCGGCATAATGTGTCGTCTGTTTCAACCGGACAGTACCCTTTCCAATGTTTTCTTGTGGTTTCGGGTATGTTTCATTTGATTTTTATAATGTTTGTGGTGGATTTGGGCAGGTTTTGGGTGAATCGTGCAGCCCAACGATACGTGATGTTTAAAAAAAACGTTGCCAAACCAGGATCCAATAACGTAAACCTACCTTTGTCCACTTTAAAGTCGGCAAGCTGAAGCAACAGATTGTGAACAAATTGCAAGCATTCCGACTATGGTGATTAAAGCTGTTGGAAATATACTCACAGGTCCCAATTGGAATTTTCCTCGGTCAGCTCTTCAAATAACCAGAAAAGTAGTTGGAATAAGCATGAATTTGATTTGCGTGCACCAGTCATATAACGACAGCAAAGGCCGCAAAGAATAAGAATGTGACTTTTGTCTCCTTCAGTTCCCAAATTTTTTCGGGTCAGACTATTTACCGGAACAAGCCGAAACAAACGAAAATACCGGAACAAAAAAATAGATAATACCAAAACAAAGATTAAAAAACAAATTCTTCTTACTTATATAACTAGTTATGTCTTGAATTCCATTAATTTAAATTAATTTATACTGTCGTTGGTAATTTTACTCTTTGTTATAGTTCGATGTAATAAGAACAAACGAGAATGCCGGAACAAGAATGACAATACCGGAAATACTGGAACAAATTATATATATATATATATATATATATATATATATATATATATATATATATATATATATTGTTATTATTGTTTAACTACAAGGCTTATTTTCTCTTGCATGAGTTAAATCACGGTCTTTAAGCATGATCAGATTCGTATTTTATTGCTCAGCATGAATTTGATCTGTTTGCTGATTCGCGTACACCACCTTATATTACAAAAGCAAAGGCCGAAAAGAACCCGAATGTGACTTTGTCTCCTTCCGACGCCATGTTGTTTGCAATCTGAAAGCGAAAGTAGTTCAAAATTTACAGATATTTTGAACTTCAGAGAGAGTGACAGGTCGAAGCGGAAGCTATTTTCATTTGCAACATGCTCACTAGAGAGAATGTTGGCTTATCACTATGTCAATTTAATTTCATGTAGTGTGGCTAAAACTTGGTTGGATATTGTACTTGTGGACACCGTTCATTATATAAGCACACAGCTGACTAAAATGACTGCTCTCATTTGCGCAAAAATCAGCCTGAATTAGTTTAAAATACACTCTCTTCAGCAATTATTAAAAATAGGGGAAAATAATTTTGCTACACTAGACAGCGCCGGTTTCTGAAAGTGCAATGAATTAATTGCCAAATATATAAAATGCAAAAAATAAAAAAGTTTTTAAAAAAAGGGATATCGGCATATTTTTTTTTTTTTTTTTGCGCTCTACCTATATAGTTCAGGAAGTGAAGATGACCAAGCGGAGCTAACAGTTGTGTAGAGATGCACATCTGAAGCAAGGCCAAGCAATGTTTCAGTCATATCGCTACGATGTCTGCAATGTGCCAGTTTATAGTGATGTCTAGCACTGGGGCATCATGCCGCAGACATGTAGCATGATGTCCCACCCAGTCACATTATCCTGACACCAGCCCAACCAGTCCTAACACTAACCTCTTAATGCTGAACGCCAAGCGAGGCAGCTATATATATAATTTATATATATTAGAACAAAGGGGGGTCAGTCTACATCCAAGGTTTCTTCGTTGACTTGGACCGCTCCGGTGGCCTAGTGGTTAGAGCGTCCCCCTCTGATGCGGGAGGTCGTGGGTTCGATCCCCGGCCGAGTCATACCAGAGACTTACAAAAATGGTACTAACAGCTGCCTCGCTTGTTCTTTAAGGTAGTTTCATATTTAACAATTCGGCTGTAACTAAAACCAAACTTTTGACGTTGCACTATTGTCTTATTATATTGAAGGCTGATTTCTCAACAAACTCTTTAACAGTACTTAACATTGCTTGGATATCGTATATTCTATTTAACTTTTGAATCTGAACATTTTGCACCGATAAGTTCCAGGTAACGTTTTAGAAACGTATGGGACATTTAGACTTACCAGTTATGGAATCTATTCTGTGCAAGATTGGCGCAAGAAACACGATTTTCAGTATGTTCATTGATGCAGCCATGTTTGGGGTCAAATTGGCACAATTTCATTCATGACCAACTAGATATCATAACTGGTTTTCTGTTGAAAACCCAATATTGATGCGGCTTCCCATTTAGGAGGAGTAAAAATGAGAATTTCAAGATGGCCGCCAAGGCGGCTATACTTTATTTCAAATCGGTGCTTTTAATTTAAGACCAACTATATATCTGCAACTTTGGAATTTTATATGGTTGTTCTTATCTCACCTTTCTGTCACGGGTGAAATCCAAGACTTTCCAAAAGCTAACGGCAACTTCCGTACCGATACTTTACAGAAACTTGACAAGTATCGAATTCTCTTCAATATGTCCTGAATTCAACGAGGTCTTTTAAGATGCTTTGAAAATGTATCCTTACTTGATCACATCTGACAGACGTTTTACATTAGGAGACGAAAATATGTCAAGCAAGGGGTGAGAAATCGCGTCTTCCCATGTGTTATATTATTACAAGTTTGGACCCCACCACCTCCATGCCCCACACCGCCCTCTATCTGTTGAATGGTACTCATAATTTCATTTGTCATGAGCCTCTGTGGCTTTATGCTGTCTTGTCCGTAATTATGTTATCCGTTTTGAATGTCATGATACTTGAAGTAGTCAACATTTGACAAGAGACAAAAGTATTAAGTATTAAATGCATGTTTCGCGAGAATATTAACGTTTGGACCAGTTAATTAATAGTTTTTTTTAAAAAAAAAGATTTTAAACATTACCATATAAGATTACTATAAGCTCAACAATTCGAAAGCATGCAGTCACACCAGCCTCGTTTTCGAAGCAGGTGTTGGCATTCCATTTGAATAATATTTTGCGCAGGTTCTATTTAATTTTTCTTATTCAAAATATGCATATAAATCGTAATACATTATAAGTCCATACACTACCTCGAAAATTCAGCCCTCCCAATGGAGAAAACGACGTTGTCAATATATTTTAGCTTGTTTCAGCACTAGAAGTGCAATAATATCGTATAGGTGGCGCTCTACAGTTTCGTATTTTTTTAGAATTTTAAAGAAAAAGAATTTCCCCGGCTTATCTCACTGTTTATACTGGCTATTTAAAAAAGACCTTGTATATCTTAGGTATAATTAAAAGAACCTTTAATTCCCTTTATTTTGGTATATGATTGATGGGTAAAAAAAAAGTGCTAGCTCCACTTGGTCATTTTCACTTCCTGAACTTCAGAGGTAAATTGTATAAAAAAGAGCCTATAACTTTTTTGTACATTTTATATATATGGTAATTCATTCATTGCACTTTCAGAAGCTGGTATTGTCTAGTCTGGCAAAATTCATTTTCCCTATTTTAATAGCTGCTATGGATAGTGTACTTTAGACTAATTCAGGCTGATTTTTTAGCACAGGGGAGCATTCATTTTAGTTAGCGTGTGTTTAAATCATGTACAGTTTCCAAAAGTACAATATCCAAAGAAATATCATCCACATTACATTAATGTAGCATAGAGGTATGCCACCATTCTCTCCACTGTGCATATTTTAAATGCAAACAACTTCACCTTACATACGTCACTCTCTCAAAAGTACATAATAACTTGTGAGCGCCCCCATACTTACTATGACGGAAAGTGGTTTCCACCTGGATAGAAGGACTGGTGTAAAAGTTTCGTTGTTCATCAGTTACTACTTCTTCTTTTTCTTTGGCGGTTCGCTTGTTCAGGTGCCTCGCAAATTATTACTAATGGCGTGGTCTTTCTTAAGTCTGAACAATCAAATGAGATTTTTCGTTATAAGAGAATATATACTATTGTTGTGCCACTGGGATTATTTAAATATTCTCAGCATGTTTTTTTTTTTGATGTTTTCTAATTTCATGATCTTTGTTTTTGTAATCATATCACTATGTTTTTTTTATCTTATAGGTGTTGTCTAATGTTGTAAAGCGCTTAGAGCTTCTAAAGATTAGGCGCTATACAAAGTCCTCATTATTATTATTAATATTTCTGATGAAGATGCTTGTACTTTTATGACGGTAGTTTACTTTCCATTATTATAAAATAAAAGTTTAAAACTAAATTCAAATTCTGTATATATATACATTTTCAAAGGTATACCAGTTATAAGCATATCAAGTGACTTTTGTGTAAATTTTGTGGCATTTCTTTATTATTCGAGGCTTTGTTGGTACGTTAAAATAGTTCATTATAATTGTTTTCAGGACATATGTGCAAACTTTGCTGCAGTACCTTGAATGAAATTTGGAAGAAGCGTCCTCATGATTATATCAACATCTATGTGGTTTTGAGTGTCCTTCATTTTGTTCAGAATCACGTTCACTAGCTTTTTAAATCTTCTTTTGGATGAAATTGGAATCGACTTTAAAGTTTTAGCTTTAAATCTTTTCGTTACTTATGTGATATTTTTTTTACCATGCTAGGACACTAACTTCACTGTAGTCAGCTTATTACGTTTTTCATGAGTAATGCGTACCAATGCGTTTTTTTAATTGTGACGTTTATGGATGTGCTTTCTTTTCTTCACCAGGTTTTTTGATCAACAGAAATTCGCATAACGTACACTTTTTTTAACCCATTCGTTTTCTAATAGTCCGATTTATCAACATCTGCTACCCGTGAAACTGGAATATCTTTGAGTTTTCATGATCCTTAATACTGCTGTCTAAAATTGTCTTGGTTCCAGCTGTTGAACGATTCAGCATATCCTTTCCATTCCACAAGTACATACTTTTTCGCTATCATTATTCTGTAAAGTCTTCAAAATCTTTCCAATTTTCATAGTCTAAAGACATTTTTGTTAAATCTTTCTACTACATATGCTGTTTTTGTCTGCATAAGTAGAAAGGTTTTCCTTTGACAACAAATCCTTAACTTTCCAATTGTAAAACCACTCTTTTCAATCGGTAAACAGTGTGTACCTTAGGCCTTTTCCTCATTGAAACGTCGTGTGTGTCAATTCACTTCTTCTGTTTAACTTTCTCGATCCAGACGTATTTAGAGAAAACGTCTGTCACTGTAAATATGTGTTTGTATCGTTGTGGTGTTTATTTGCTTGCATGTCAACATGTCTGCCGGCCAATATTCATCCGCGTGACTAACATAGACCCTTCTGTGGAAACAAAAATTCTCGCTTTCTAGTGTATTGGACAGGTAGATTTCCTGTGAACTCCTTCAGCTGAACGTATTTAATTTTTGCCTGTGTCATGTGAACTCTTTCAGTTGAACGTATTTTATTTTTGCCGAGATAATTTGTAACCATAATTGAGTGATATTAATGTGAACAACTGGACGTTCATGCCCTAAGTAAAGGTGTCCTAAATACGGTTCTTTCTAAGGCATTTACAACGGTATAAATAAAAACAACAAGAGACTGTCGAAAGGACTGGCGCTCTACTGGGCGAAAGGAATATCAAAGAATTCAAGATAAGATCATTCATCCATTTAACTGTCGAGCGTTGAAACCACCTCTGATATTCTTCCGTGAAAACAGGGTTTTCAAATTAGCTGCTGTAGTACACATATTAGACATCAGCTTGGCACCATTTTCATTTATAACAAAGCAGGCATCAGTGTAATTCTTTTGGTGAAAAACCCGTGTCACAATGAAAAACTGATCTTAAAATGACAATCTATGCAGGAAAAGTAGCAATAACAAGATTTTCAAGATGGCCGCTGTGGTGGCCATACTGGACATCACAGATCGGTATGATTTTCATTTAGGCCCAACTAGACACGATATGATTTTTAGTGAAAACCCAATGTTAATGTGATTATCCTGTTACGACTCCATGGTCTTCAACTAAATAACAGAAAAGTGTGAAAACCAAAAAGTTGTGTCCAATTCAACAAATTTTTTTTTCCTAGCATACAAAGTGAAAGTTTACAAAGAACTTGCAGTATTGTAAATTAAATCCCGAATAGTTCTAAAAGTTTACAAATCAAAATGGATGAAATTGCAAGGACATTCCAAATAAATGCCAGTAGTTAATGTATTAATGTGCTTGTTGTCTTGAATACGCTAATATGCCAATGGCCTGGAATGTGGCTAAGTGTTAACGGTCCTTTGATGTATCACAATAATATAATCCAAAATGTCCTTGACTGAATTCACTATAATTCCACATTGTTTTCGTCCAAGAATAGTATTGAGCACTTTGTAACTCCAGTGAATAATAATCTGAATAAATAAATCCACCCAAATAATAAATTGAATAAATAAATCCACCCAAATTAAAAAGCTGAACACATCAGTAAGACTGATTCCGCTTCAGAAGTTTAAGGCTAAAATTAATAATCCTTAAGTAAACAAGTTTATATACCCATCCACATAACCTAGGTCGAAAATACCATTTTCTGGAAATATTCTATCAACTTAATCGAATATTTTTTCTGTAACTTTCTATGGTCAGAATCAAGACTGTATATTTACCTCAAACTGAAGTAAGCATGTTTATAATTAATTAAGTAATAATAATCTGAATATTTAATCTTTAATCATTTAGAAATATTAACTAGGTATTATGTTGTTTACAAAATAAATGTGTCTGGTCAGGTAGACTATTAACTTGATTTTCGACTAAGGTCAGTTACAAAATACAAATATACATAACATATAATCAATGAAAGAGCCAAAAAACAATACAAATTAAATATACATAATAATTCATTTGCAGTCGCAAAATTAAGATTTTCAAGATGGCAGCCTTGTTTGACATCAGATCGGCACCATTTTCATTTAGAACCAACTAGACATCATAATAAGTATTTCTTTAAAACCCTATATTCATATGACCAGCAATACAAGAGGAGTAGCTATAAGAAAGAAATTGAAAATGGTAGCTGTGAAATGGATGTCCGAACAGCATCATTTTCATTTAGAACCAAGAAGGACATGAAATAAACGTGTGTATAATTTCTTGGCAATCCTCCATATAGTTTAGGAAGAGTAACGATAACAATCTTCTACTAACGGACGGACGGATGACAGGCAACTGACCTTCCCATAAGTTCTTCTGGTCAATGACCAGTAAAGCTAAACAAAACCAGAAAATACTTCGTTTGACAAATTGTCTTCAGGAGTTTTAAGCAAGCAGACAGGCTCCATTTCCAATGGGCACTTTTGTTTACAGCAGTTTGAAACACTTCTTCAATTTGTTCTAGCACTGAATCCAGAAATATCATTTTCAAGGAGAGGGCACAGACAAGTAGGTGAGGCTTCGCATGGACAGAACTCCTGCTTCTGCAGCACCAGAAAACATAATCTGATTTTACGCGCTCAATTTTAGCGACCAACACACCCCACTCCAGCTTTCAAGCGAATGATCGATTTCAAAGTTAAGCCATATTTTGCCATTTTTATTGTTGATTCAAAAGCAGTTGCTTGATATACCAAGTCGCTTTGTGGTACTTCTTTTTAACTTTCAGAGCACCTTTGAAATCGACAAATCATCATTTGTATTCTCCTGAATGTTATTTTCCAACATGAACTGAGACCACTTCGGTAGTCTAGTGGTTAGAGCATTCACCTCGGATGCGGGAGGTCGTGGGTTCGAACCACGTACGAGTCATACCAAAGACTTATAAAATGGTACTAGCAGCTACCTCGCTGGAGGTTCAGCATTATGAGGTTAGCGTTAGGACTGGTCGGCCTAGTGTCAGGATAATGTGACTGGGTGGGACATCACGCTACACGTCTGCGGCATGGTGCCCCAGTGCTAGACATCACAAACTGCCACACTGCAGACATCGTAGCGATATGACTGAAAAATTGTTAATGATACGTTAAAAATCCAAATTACACACAATATTATTCTCTAATGCGGCTGTAACAATTTTAATCAACGCTTTTTAAGGAGGTAAATACCTCTTGCAACTGAACAAATATACATATGAGCTGATAACATATATTTTAGGACTGTGTGTGTATCATTTGGCATTTTAGCGACACTTTAACAATTTTCCAGTCACACCGCTTAGGCCACCGGAGCGGTATATCTTTTATAACTTTGATATGGAGTAATACATTACAAGGAAAACAAATCAGAATTTCATAAATTGATTACTGACATCAATTCATGTCGTTATTTAATACACAATAGCATATACAACTTAAAATGTACTTTTGTCCCATAGTAACCTATCTCGTGCTACACGCTTTACTTTGGTAACGAAATTGTAAGTTGCATAAAACTGTCATGTAATGACTGTAATGATTTCAAAAAGTCCTAGACTTGGAAAGTTATATACAACTTTAATAAATTACATTTGAAACAACAAAGTGTCTTCACGTCAGCATCCGTTGAACATAAAATGAGAGAAAGAGATCGAGGATGGGGTTGACGTTGATTCTCTACGTTATTATAGAAGCATTTCGGTTTCTGCAAACACATGCACTCGATTGTTGTACATCAATAATAATAATAATAATAATAATAATGATAATAATAATAAAATTATGACATTATAATAATTAATAACAGGAAGAACGGTGATGATCTAAAACAAAAACCAGTGAGGGAACTAGAGGATTTTAAAAATGTGAAATTTTCTCAGAGGGAGAATGATGTTCGAAGAAAATATTTAAAAGAGGACAATTAATATTTTTAAAAACATATGTACACGACATATTTGAGTTTGAGACGTTTAGTGCATTATATTTTTTAAACAGCTATCCACATTTAACTTTTTTTTTTTTGCCCAATTAATTTGAAATGTGATCATTTATGCGATAACTAATTTCTTCATATACAAATGAATATTACAAAGAGTACGGACTCAACGCATGGTCCCTCCCGCCCCCACCTTACTGATTTCTGAAGTTATTTTCAGCTTCGATATTAATGTGTGATTTGCTGTTGATTTATCTACATAAAATATCAAAATTTATCTACATTAATGAAAAACAATTCTACATAAATATGTAAGCTCAGTAACACACTCAAACTGCACCTTCCGTGTAAACGTCGTTCGAATATGCGCTGTCATACCTTCTATTCTAAAAAGTGATCTACACTTGATGAAAATTACACATGTGAAAATGGGATAACGTTAAGGATTGCTATATGTCACTAGAAGTTTGCGAACAGAGTTGCATATGGTTTATCTCCCTTTCTCCAATGGGCTGACGAGTGGCAAGCAAAAGCCGTCATAATTTGAATTTCTAACAGAAAATCAGATAAAGATGTTCCATAGTACCACCTCTGTGTTCTACATGACCGGGACAAATTTAATTCTGTCAAAATATTAAGGACAAATCTGTCTACCAAACAGACTGTAAATGGCATATGAAAGCTTTTTCTTCTCGTCATTTACTACAGACGTTGTATGGCGACAGAAGTTAACAAATAATACTTGCGTTAACGACTTTAGCTGCGACATCCAAATGTTGTTTTAACTGTAATCCAACAGTTTATTTCATGTTTCCATGCACACACAAAAACACTTGCTTAAAATTAGTGACTTGTCATATTTATTTAACACAAGTACTAAAACATTAAGTACAGACGTCTATTATTTTCATCTTGTTAAAAACAAATGCGAGCAAACTGCATGAACAAGGAACGAACAGGAGCCTAAATACTTCAGAAACAAGTTTTCCACGGAACATGGTGTTCGTTAGCGAATGGGGCTTATGATGATGTAGCTTTCTGCTCATTCGGGCGACACAGGAATCCATGTATATCAGGGTACAACTGGAAGACCGAGTAATTCTGAACGACAGTTTCAGTTAAATTAAGCAAATTATGTAGAAGCTATTTCACTTTGAAAAGCTTAAACACAATATTGAAAATTGCTGACATCTATAATGTCGTTTTTAACCGTCGAAAAATTATTCACGCCGCATTCATTAGCGAGATAAAAATTATATCACGTGATTGTAAACTAAAACAAATGTGGCAACATATTCTCAAAAAGGACTTATCTCTTCAGTTTATTTATGCATTGGTCGTGGCCTTTATTTTATTTGCCTATACATAGCCATCGGAGTCAACAGAGCAAGAACAAAATGATACTGCGGCATAAAGCACGGTTAAAGACAGTGAAAGAGTGCAAGATGTTTTGGTAGTGGTTTCAAGTTGTGGCAAGAGTACCGAAAACATAACGGCACTACTGTACTGGTACAGACTTAAGGGCCTTTTGTTGCAAATGATTCCGACAAATTTTAGTGAATCTTTTTTTTTTAAATGTCTTTCCGGAGAAACTTAATTTTTCTCTGCTTTCAGTGACCAAATTGGAAAACAAATCAGGTACGATTTGTGAAAGTTTTGTTAATCTTAGTGCAAGGTTGCGGCCTTTAAAGTAATTTACTAATTTAATAATTTTAAAAGGAGTTTTTAAAAATTGTAACATTAAACAAGTAAAGTTCATGCACAATGCAAAAATAAGGTAATGCAAAAGTAAGGTAAGACTCATTTTCAACAAGCAATCTGATTAAAATCAGATCTCTACTCTCCTGGGTGAAAATCTGACAGCGACCCCTATGAGGTCACGTTCTGGTTACTTTTGAGTTAGCCAATGGAAATGTGTCTTTCAGAAATTTGAAAGTGAATCAAATCGATAGGCACACACTGATGTTCTTCAGTCATAGTGTTCAGTCTCCCAAACGCGAAGATATAAGGCTTCATCTGATTGGCTAATAAAATTAGTGATTATGGTAATAACATAGGTCACCAGAACATGACCCCTAAGCGGTCGCAGTCAGAGTCAGATCTTCACGTATGATAGTGGATATCTGATTTTAATCAGATTGTTTCAACCAGATTATTTGACTCGGAATTTACGCCGATCGGTTTATCTTGAAAGTCCGTTTTTAAACCAGACTAAATGAAAGAATGATACAGGGCTGTTCTTTTGCGCACCTAAGCTCACCTGTCTGTAGGTCACATGACCTGCATACACGTCAGCTTAAAGCTGTTTAGATAAGCTTGCATTAATTTCTCAACAATATGGGCACAGAAAAAGCTAACCGACAGATGTCGTTTGCATGGAATCTTCAAATGAATTTCCCCAAAGCAATATTTTCAGTTTTGGATTAGATGACGTCACAATGCGTACTCTGTAACGTAAATC
Organism: Sinohyriopsis cumingii; assembly: GCA_028554795.2. Taxonomy (NCBI): domain Eukaryota; kingdom Metazoa; phylum Mollusca; class Bivalvia; order Unionida; family Unionidae; genus Sinohyriopsis; species Sinohyriopsis cumingii. The sequence continues at coordinate 133,202,889 of CM068826.1, read as the reverse complement.
ATCTGACGTTGCTGCTGGGTTGTTATGTTCCCGTCCGAGGCGATTATAACACAACTTCAATAAGGTTAACGTCGGGTTGATTTCAAGAATATCCAAAAGTTTTGAAAAGCCATCGTTTGTGATCCCACACATATTGAGTCCCAAGGTTTTGATATGTCTGTTCCTCTCCAGAGCCGTGGATAATTTCGCTAATCCTTGGTCCCCAATAAAATTTACACTTAAGTCCATGTTTGTCAGAGATTTATTCCTCAAAATTACGTCAGAAATCAGCGCACAACCTGATGAAGTTAAACCACAGTTTTCGAGGTTCAGTTCTGTTATGGATGAGATGTCATCCAAATGACGACTTATCATTTCGACTCCATCGTCTCCAATAAAATTCCGACTAAGGTCAAGCTCTGTGATACACTTCCCCTGCTGGATACCTTCAAACAGGAAACCACAACCTATCCAGGAAATGTTGCCGCTGCGCAGGCGCAATTTACGCAATACCCTGTTTAGTTTCAACATGTTTCCAAGGGCAACACAACCGTCATCACCTATGTCTAGGAAGCTCATGTCAAGTTCAATCAGGCAAGAGTTGGTCTTGAGTGCTTCTGCAAGAGTCTTACATCCTTTAGAGTCAATGCCTGTTGAGGAAATATTTAACTGCCTTATTGTTTTATTTGTTTCCAAGACACTCGCCAACACATCGGCCCCATCATTGTTGATGGAATTCAGCCTCACATCCAAAACAGTGAGTCCAACTTTTCCTTGTAGAGCAGACGCAATATGCTTCATGTCTTCTCCTCTTAGATGAGTCTTTCCAAGGTGTAATTCCAGAATGCAAGAGTGCTTTGGTAATAGATCTTTAAGTGCTTGTGCTTTTTCTCCTTGAAGGCTGTGACCAGAAATTGAAACATTTACCATTGGAATTCCAGTATTCATGATGTCATCGTTGGAAGCCAGCGACAGTTCACTAGCCATGGAATAGAACGACAATCTTGAGCTGCGTTTATAGTTCATAATGTCTCTGGAGAAGCGTTTATTATCGGAATGTCTGGAGCGTTCTAGTTCTACAACTGATCTAACTCTCCCAGTATCCTCATTGTAATAAACGACGTCAAATGTAACAGACGTTTCATCTTCGAGAAGCGGCGAGTCTTGGACAGATTCACACTGGATTTCAGATATCAAATTATATAAATCTGTCATGGCATCGAGAATAAAAGCTATGCGAATATACTCCTCACAATTTCTCAGCACCTCTGTAAAAGACAAAAATACCGAATAATCGCTGTCCATGACAGTTTGGATTATGCTCTCACAAACCAGTCGCTTATCTGGATGACCTCTAAAAGCTATGAGGTCAGTATCATTCAGAATATTCGCTTGTCTCAAATTGTCCAGTATTACAAATGGGTCCATCTTCTGACAAAGAAGTTCATAGGCACTTTGGAGAATCGTGATATGTCTTTCACTGAAACCAATATCCCCAGCCTTCAGTTTAGATCTGTTTGTGGCACGGCGGCTAGACAAGTCAGGCGTGATAATTTTAATTTTCCCTGTTGGAGTTCTCCTCGGAACATTACTTGTCTCTTTATGCTTTACTTCTGCTAAGTCTTTGGTTTCTTCTTTGATTTTATTCTCTGATTTTAAATTATTGTTTTCTATGTCTGCTCCAGTGGGGCATTTTGATGTCAGATCTACACCAGAAACCACCTGTCCATTGGCTATAGCTCCAGAAATGTTTTTATTTGGGTTATTTTCTAATACAGTTTGTTTGGTCAAGTCCAATGATTTTGATCCTCTTTGATATGCTTGGGAGAAAACAAAAGAGTTTCTGTCATTTTCACCAGTGACTGAACTCCTGGGAGTGTTGATGGTTGAAGACCTGAACAAAAATAACCTCGGTGGCTTTGGTGGAGGTTTCAAGCTATTGCTTCTCCTGAACACTGACTGGTCAACGACATCTGGCAATCCTTCCAACGAACGTTTCCCTTCCTCTGGAATGGTCGAGTTCCTTTCTTGGTATTTCAACTCCTTCTTGGACTTGGACTTCCGATTGCTTCTGCGCAGTGTCAGCCGCTGCCAAAACTTCCATGGACGATCTGGTTCTGAAGTGGTATCCTTTTCTGAAACAAGAAAGGATTGGATTTTACCATCTATAATGATCACAGGTGTTAGAATATATAATATGAGGAAAGATTTGGATTCTCCTTCATATGTTTGGGATAAAACAAAAGAGTTTATGTCACCGAACCACTAAAACTTTCCTAAAAGGTATTGGTTTTCCTAGAAATTAGGCTGCTTGGGTGTTGTGATTGCGATTACCAGTAAATGCAGTTGAAATGCATTTTTAAAATGACACGTGCATTGAACATTTATTATGAAACATTTGTAAGATACATGTATTTAGAAATTGAGCATGTCATCGAATAAGACCAAAGAGGCTCTTAACCTGGATCCCTTGCAGGGACTGACGCTCTATTGCGCGAAATGAATTTCAAGGAATTCAAAACAAGATCATTTCTTAGCTGTCGAGTGTTGAATTCATCATTTTCTTCACCGATAACAAGATTTTTAAATTAACTGCCATGGTGCACATGACTAGCACCATTTTCATTTATGACTTGGTGAAACATCAATGTTATAGTGATCATCCATTGTTGGAGGATGATAGTGACAACCATACTAGATGTGTGCAACTGTCACCTTTTCATGTAGGAACAAGTAGGTATCTCGAGAAGTCTATGTGTGAAAACCACATGTTCATATAGCCATCCATATGGACAGGAGCTCAGATAGCAATGATTTCAAGACGTAATTTTACATTCGTGAGGAGTGGCATTAACAATATTTTCAAGATGAATGCTGTGTTGGCCTAATTTGGCGCCAGATCGACACCATTTTCATGCAAGACTAAATGTACAGTATAAGAAGTCTCTCGGTAAAACCCCAATGTCAATATGATTTTCTTAAAGTAAGAGTGTTGATAAAAATATTTTTAATATAAATAAGCATATTGGGACCACCTTGGCATCATAAGAAGTTGTTGATGTAACCATCCACTCAGGAGGAATTACAATAATAAGATTTTCAAGATGGTCACTGTGGTGGCCATATTGACGTCAGACCGATATCAGTTTCATTTAAGACTAAATGGACATGATAAGAAGTCTTTCTTTAAGAACCCCATGCTGATATGACCATCCATTCCGGAGGTGTAGCAATGGAGGTCATACCAGGCATCAAATCGGCACCATTTTCATTCTGGACCAACTGGACCTCATAAGAAGTCTTTCAATGAAAACTCCATGTTGATATGACGATCCATTCAGGTGTCTGTGTGATTTGGATTTTTAACGTAGCTTTAAAAAAAATTCAGTCATATCGCTACGATGTCTACAGTGTGGCAGTTTATAGTGATGTCTAGCAATGGGGCATCACGCCGTAGACATGTAGCATGATGTCCCACCCAGTCCCATTATCCTGACGCCAGGCCAACGAGTCCTAACACTAACCTCTTAATGCTGAGCGCCAAGCGAGGCAGCTGTTAGTACCATTTTGTAAGTCTTTGGTATGACTCGACCGGGGATCGAACCCACGACCTCCCGCATCCCATTCAGGAGTAGTTGTAACAAGATTTCCAGGACAGCCGGAGTGGCGGCCGTACTGACTTCCAGCACTATTTCCATTTAAAACCTACCAGACCATGAGATGAATGTGTGTGTGTGTGTGTGTGTGTGTGTGTGTGTGTGTGTGTCAAGCTTAATTAGGAAGCGTGTCGTGTAATTTCTTTTAAACGTTTTGGGCAGCGAACGACAGAAAATATTCCAGGAGATTAATTCATTTCATTTGATAACAAGCACAATATAAAATGGGATGCATGTATGTATGCATGCATGTATGTATGTATGTATGTATGTATGTATGTATGTAGTGTGGCAGTTTATAGTGATTTCTTGCAGTGAGGTATCATACCGCAGACATATCTAGCACTGGGGCATCACGCCGCAGACATGTAGCATCATGTCCCATCCAGTCACATTATGCTGACACCAGGCCGACCAGTCCTAACACTAACCTCTTAATGCTGAGCGCCAAGCAATGCAACTGTAAGTATCAAATTTATGAGTCTCTGATATGACTCGGCCGGGGTTCAACCCCACAATATCCCACGTCCGAGGAGGGCACTCTAAACAATTAGGCCACCGGAGCGTGTATGTATGTATGTATGTATGTATGTATGCATGCATGTATGTATATGTATTTATGTATGTATGTGGTGTTTAGGGTACCTCAACACATTAGTGGCTACACGGTGCGAACAAAGGCAATCGAACAATGTGCAAATAAATTTCACAAATATTTGGGGATATCAACCTTTCCAAATTAATGCAAGCATATGTACATCGAAAAATAAAATTTAAAACGTAAAGATGCCACAATTCTATAAAATGTATACAAAAGTAAAGAAGAGTAATATGTGACATCCATAAAACACATGGTCAAAATTAATTTTAAAGAACTCATTTGGAATATCTTAGACTTCACGCCTTTTGTCTTGTACCACGTATAAACCTCATTAGTTATGACACGAGATAAGCTGAAATGAATTGTTCTCGTGTTATGAAAAAGTTAATCGGCAACAGTTTAAAAACGTGCGTTATCATTAATCAACAAGCTTATTTTTATTGGATATTTTTTTTTAAATGAACCAAAACTATGTAGAAGCTACTTGAATAGTTATAAGTACTCATCAATCAATAATCATGTTGGTACTAACATAATAATCAAAACAAGCACATATAAGAATCTAGAGTATGTGTCCTGAAACTACTTCCTAAGTAATACAGTTTTTTTTACCCATGACGTGGTTTCAAATATACCTATGATATAGTTCCAAATTGTACACATTATGTGGTTTCAAATGTACCCGTGATGTAGTTTCAACTGTACACATGATTTGGTTTCAAATGAACACATGATATGGTTCCAAATGTACACATTATATGGTTTCAAACGTACACATGAAGGTAGATGAGGCGGTTTCAAATGTACCCATGATGTGCTTTCAAATGTACGGAAGATACGATTTCAAATGTTATTTGCTTGGTTTACTCATAAGTTTAATAGCTTCAAATATATTCACACCATTACTCCATCTATCCACTAAATGAGTAAACTCTTGCCATTTTAGTTTTATCTATAAATATATTCGTTGTAACGAGACATATGAAGAGTGTTCAAATAATATCACTCGGAATAATCGTCTTTTGTCACCAGCATTTATTATGATGACAATGGTTCAGATACTGAGATCTGATGAGACAAACATTTCGACCCTTGCTTTAAACGTCTAAATGGCTAGTACCCTAGTTGTAACAAGATTACCAGGACAGCCGGAAAAGTATCACAAGTTATGTCACAATGCATTCTCTTTTATATCTGATATTCATAAAGATTAAATTATATATATATATATATATATATATAGAGAGAGAGAGAGAGAGAGAGAGAGAGAGAGAGAGAGAGTCCTGCACGGTTTAAATTTATCTTATCCAAACCTGATTCTGACTTTTCTTCTTAAACGTGACTTCTTCTCCGTTACTATTTTTATGTGACTTTCTTTCCGTTTCCCGATCCTGATGGCAATTAAAGTTAATGGCTTTCCGGGTTACGGTTCCATTAACATTTCCGACTGTGACATTTTACAATTAGTAATTCGATGATGCGTACAATAAAATAATGCAGCTAAAGGAAGTTGGACGATACATTTTATGTGATTGCATTTTTATCCCAGCGGAGGCACAGAAATAATAACTCGCTTATCTATTTTAGGAAAATGTGAGCGAGCATCGTTCTAATGTAATTGTTTTCTGAAAAATTATACTGAATTACTCTTACTACCATTCAACCCCCTTAAAACTCTCTCTCTCTCTCTCTCTCTCTCTCTCTCTCTCTCTCTTTGTGGACCTATTGCGCTAAAACAAGAGTCACTCGATGGGGCTGACGCTCTAATGGGCGAACATAATTTTAGTAATTCAAGTCAGAATCAACCTTTTGATTTCATGCACGAAAATATCTATACAGTGCGAAATGGGGAAAAAAAGACCTCAACTTAAAAATAAGAATGTACAACTAATGTACAGGTACGTACAAAATTAGCCCCTTACCCAGGAGGTGCTATTAAACCATTCTAAACTGATGCAGAGAAGGATAGACTGGTTTAGATGCAGTAAGACAGTGCATTAAAATATGCATTTAACTGTGCAGACGCGGAAGCCGGAAGTAGCAATATCACTCCTTTATTTCGTAGAAGTGAGCCAATAAAGCAAACTAAAAGCAGAAACACCTCGTAAAGTGCTGCTGCTGCAGAAGGTACAGGAGGATAAGCAGACAGTGATTAGGTAAAACCGCAGGAATAGGAAGGAATGGGAAGAGACAAAGGAAGAGACAAAGGAAGGAAATCAAAGGAGAAAATACAACTTTAAAAGGTTAAAAGCGCCACTGCAGATCTCGTGGCCTAGTGGTTAAAGCGTCCGCCTCGGATGCGGGAGGTCGTGGGTTCGAACCCAGGACGAGTCATACCAAAGACTTATAAAAATGGTACTAACAGTTGCATTGCTAGGTGCTCAGCATTAAGAGGTTAGTGTTAGGACTGGTCGGTCTGGTGTCAGGATAATGTGACTGGGTGGGACATCATGCTAGATGTCTGCGGCGTGATGCCCCAGTGCTAGATATACTATAATCTGCCACACTGCAGACTTCCTAGCGATATGACTGAAAAAGTGTTAAAGCTACGTTAAAAATCCAAATCACACTCACGCGTAGATTTGGTGCTTAAGTCTTCCAATGTGCTTTGAATACCACTTGGTTTAAAATGAAATAGTTTCCATATGAAGGATCCAAATCATTTGGCATGTGCAAAAAAGCATTAGAGTGAAGTGATAGTTTACAGTTGCTGCAATATTTACCGCAACCTTTTCTCAGGTTACTACATCTGAGCCAACAACGGAACTTTGCGTGGGAAAATCGGCATAGTGCAGTTTGCTTTTGTAGCAGTGAAATACGTGTTATTTCGCATAACGACGGAAAAATATTATCCGTGGCTGGTACATACTGTTCACCCGAAGCAATCATTATATACTTCCTCTGATTTTCATTAAGAACATATCGGTCTCATTGGAACTGTTCTTTTGCTTGAGTAAAACACATTCCATGCTGCATACAATAACTGCAATGAAATACGTCAGCCTGAATACCACAATGGGGAGTTATGGGAACTTCTTTAATTCCCCAAGCATCTGTATAATTGTTTCTATATTTTGTCATGGCGATTAAAGACACGATAGTTACAAATATCTACATGCCACTGACAACACGAAAATAGTATAAGCGCAAGATTTTTGTAATAAATTTCAAAGAATGCCATCAATTTGTACAACACGTGGTTTAAATAATTATTCTAGAACAGTTCATTAATAAATATTGTTAAGATCTCTATGTACGCTGACAACAAAACTGTCTTGATCTGTATGTATGTTGATAAAACAAAGCTGTTTATAATGCCAACTGTATAGAATTAATACAGACTCCAACGGTGGCACAATGAATCCAGCTGTCATGTCTATTAATATAATAGAATTTCAGAAAGAGGGATTTAATGACGGTAAATATGTCTTTCATTACCAAAAGAATGCAGGTTATCTGTACCGGATCGGAATGAGGGGGGATCTCCAACCCAATCACTTGAAATTTGACCATCGTTTTATTCTTGTTGCACGTTTATTGGGTATTATGCACACTTTGAATAAACAGTCACATTAACTTTAGCTTTAGTGCTCTTTCGACGAAAATCAGAGCACATTTTAAATTTGCGGGGGGGGGAAGGAGGGGGGAGGAGGGGGGGGGGGGAAGAACACGACTAATCCGGCCCTGGGTCATGCTCCACAGATTATAGCGCCTAGCGATATCGCAAGGCCATCGACGGTCTTTTCTAACTGAAGTTCGCTCCCGTTGAACCTTAAAGAGTCTGAAGTGGACCAAGCTATGAAATATGCATATCACTAAAATATTTGGAGTTTTTATTCGCCACATTTATCATAAACATGTTATTTTAGGGTTGTGTATGTATGTGCGGAGGAAGGCCGCGATGGTTGTGGTGGTGGTGGTGGTGGGGTAACATAAGAATATTAGAGTATGACAATATATCGTATCCATCAGACGCACCTTCTCTGTCAGGAATGAATAAGACAATTAAGCAAGCTTAAAGACTTTTAGAGATACTAATTAAAAAGTAGGATCCACGCCTGTAGTGTATACAAATATAATTCCGAAATAGATATATGACTGCGCTGAATTTAAAAACCTACGATTTCATCTCTCCAGCTATAACTGGACATGCATTTCTTCGGAAGTTCTTGAAACGATACCGATTAATTACCAATTATGTGGTACCACATGTATATCATGTAAATCGAATATCACTGGGCGTAAAGCTACGAAAACGCGCAACGTTTTCTGTCTTCTCTTTGATTTTTTTTGTTACAAATAGGTGTTTTATTAAAGAATAAAACTGAATTGATTTAGACACCATGTCCAAGGACATTCCTGACGTGATGTTTTCTTAGTGACAGAAACAAACTACAAACTAAGCTTTTACCTTCCGTGTAGTTTCTGATCTTGGTACAAGCTATCTACAGAAACTAGACCCCACCTCTGCTGTATTTACCCACATGCAGTATTATTTATGGCTTACAGCTGTATGTAAATAATTGTCTGAGTCATGCTGGAGCGGGAGAGTGCGAAAGCTGACCACAATGAAATGTTCAAGTAAATGTACCATGATGCACACTTGATAAACACTGGCAGAATTCGTGAAATATCTGACATGATACATTATATAGTTTTCCGGAAGGTTACCGAACACAAACAGTGTATAGTATTATAACATTCACAGAATTAGTAATAGAGTTGACAATCGGAACATCCTCGGCCATTTCCATCACGTCAAGAAAGGAATCTTAGATATAATTCGCAGCCATTGCGAACTACTGTATATACCAGAGGTTTTCAAGCTATGGTACGCGGACCACTGGTGTTCCGCGAGTTTCACTCAGGTGGGCCGCGAAAAAAAAGGCTGCAGAACAATTCCGAACCTGGATTTTGAGTCTTAATTCTTTATGAATCAATATTTCAATTTTATATTCGCTGTATTTCGCAATGTCATTCCGTTACGTGAAAGTTCGTTTTCATAAATAGAATTCAAAATGAATACCTCTGCCTCACATTCGAGTTTTATTCGTGAAAAAAGGATGCTCGGATTGCTCGTTTGTATTTCCATTAATAGACGGTGAAAAGCCAATGATGGCCAATTAACACAGGATAACTTAAAAGATTTTAAATATACCATCGCATAGGATTAACTCTCTTTTCAAGAGCACACCTGCCTCCGAATCGGATCATCGCTCTGCCATCTCCGTCAAGTTGTGAAATAATCTCGGAAATGGCTGTAGGAATACAAATCAATTTGATGCGTTGGGTGATTCGCCACTATCGGAGTGCACCACCTATCATACAACAGCAAAGACCAAGGTTTTTCCGATTGTGACTATCTCCTTCCATATAGGTCAAAGTAAATGAATGTAATTCAGAATACAGTTATCAATCGTGACGAATTATATCAGAGGTTTCTTTTTCGACTTGACGAAAAAGGTCGAACATAAGCCAATGCAAATTTGATGGTAAAATGCCACCTGGAGAAAAATGTACCCTTTGATAGTGTATTTCACTCACTTTAGATTGCATTTGGTATTGTATTTTCTCGAGAGTGATTTTAGTATTTTACTAAAACGTTAAGGAAAAGTGTCAGGAACTCTTTCTTTACTTGCATTGATTGAGCAAGGGGCTGGCGATATCACAAGGTGGCACAATGTATAAATGATGTCACAATAAAAAGCTTCTGAGCCTACAATCATAGTCTGGTTCATTTCCACTGGTTTTTTGTTTCGGATTCAATCAGTGATAATAAATATGCGGAAGCATCCATCAACGTGCTCATTTTAGTGATACGTCTCAAGATACAATTAAAGAAGATAAAACCACCCCAGGACTCATCCAAAACTCAAAATTATAACTTCTGATTGGTTCATAGACGGACACTCAGAGAGAGAGAGAGAGAGGTGACCGATGTGTTATGGTCTGGAAGCACAGAACTATGGCTCCCAAGTAATAAGTTTTGAGTTTATTCCGATTCTGTAAAGAGAATCTCTATATAACCTTGGCACTTATGATTATTTAACCAGAAATTCATAATCTAGGATCTATTGATGTGATGAGATAAAGACCCAGTCATGTATCTTAAATACTGAAACAACGCCTAATTATATACCAACAAGCTCACAAAAGGTACCCAAATCGGTTTTACGTCTCTAGATACAATTAAAATGTACCCATTTTAGTGGTACGACTCAAGATACAAAGAGGATAAAACCACCCCAGGATTCATCCAAAACTCAAAATTATAACTTCTGACTGGTTCATATACGGACACTCAGAGAGAGAGAGAGAGAGAGAGAGAGAGAGAGAGAGGTGTGACCATTGTGTATGGTCTGGGAGCACAGAACTGTGGCTCCCAAGTAATGCGTTTTGAGTTTATTCCGATTCTGTTAAGAGAATTCTTTTGTATCCTTGGGACCATGTTTGCGCTGTTCACGGAAATTACAAACTGAACAAACGGTGAAGACCCAGATATGTTGTGCGTCGGCAGATCAGAGTCAATCCTGTTTGCAATTAGGCACACGTAATGCAGGCGAAAAGACAGTATACTGCTCTTTACTACTGGTCCTCGTACTGCAGTCAGATAGCACTATCCTGAGGAATGTTGACAGGGTATTTAGTGCCGGACCTGATTAGCACAACTGATGCTAGGTACTAGAAACTAGTACTGAAATGAGCACCTGTCCTTTTGGTAAACATGTATGACAATGTTGCTTTAATTAGTGCCCAAAGTAAGTAAGTATGTATGTATGTATGTGTGTGTGTGTGTGTGTGTGTGTGTGTGTGTTGCTGTCGGGTTTAACGCCATTTTTCAGCACACGATAGGCTATACATGGCGGCCAGCATTAATGGTGGAGGAAGAACCCGGGAAAACCACGGAAAGAACCACCGACCCACGAGAAGCTACTGGCAAGCTTTCCCACATACATTGGCTGAATCCGAGACTCGAACCCACGCAGACTGAGGTGAGATGGCAGTGATCCGTAACGGAGAGCGCGTTAGACCACTCAGCCACTCAGGGCCCCTATGTATGTATGTATGCATGTATGCATGTATGTATGCATGTACGTATGTAGGTATGTAGAGAGAGAGAGAGAGAGAGAGATGATCACTGGGTTATGATCTGGAAGCACAGAGCTGTGGCTTCCAAGTAACAACTTAGAACCTATCGACATCCCCATCGCTACAGCCACACATCGATGTATTTGGTGTGAAAAAAGACAAATTCTGATTATTATGATATGAAAATGACTTTGGCCTCTGAGTATTTTATCCACGGTGACTTAGGTCCTGAATGCCGTAAGACAGAAACTAAAGAGATCCCAACCAACAACCATACTGTACTTATCAGTAGTGAACAAGAAATAATGTATACAGGCAAATGACATTTCTAACCTTTATGGGAGTAAGTCCCTGCATCATAACCTAAACAGCACTTACGCGCATCTGTAATATAATAGCAGTTTTATATATTTTTGATTTTACAGTTGAATACACAAGTCTGAAAACTGGTTATCAACTAGATGCACTGCTATTAGTATATCTGTTCCGTACAAAGATAGCATTAAATCATTTAAATTTCATCTAAGAATATTCCGATGCGAGGGTTTTATGCTGACAATTGCTGTAAAATCGTTGGAAAGATTAAACTTCAAAACCCAATTAATGTATCGGTACTGTAATTATTACAATCTCCATGACAACTGGAGAAGCCCATACAGAAGCCAAGATAAATGAATGGCAGACTGTACAGATGGTGTCAAAACGTGTGTGTGTGTGTGTGATCGAGATCTGGATTTTTAATGTACCTATTAACAATTTCTCCGTCATATTGCTACGATGTCTGCAGAGTGGCAATTTATAGTGATGTCTAGCTCTGGGAGCTGCCGCAGACATGTGGCATCATATTCCACCCAGTCACTAGGCCGTCCTAACACTAACCTCTTAATGCTGAGCGCCCAGCGAAGCAGCTGCTTGTTTAATTTTTTTAAATAAGTCTTTGATATGACTCGGCCAAGGTTTGAACCCGCGCCCTCCCACACCCGTGGCGGACGCTCTAACCACTTAAATCATCGGAGCGGTCTCAAAAAGAGTATGCTTTATTCTTCAATAAGCATTTCATACTTTCAACTGTGAAAGATTTTTCATCCATACTTTAATTTTAGCTTGCAGACCCAGAGATAACGAAATCTGTTTTTTTTATATGCAGAGAATGACCTAGCCTTAATAGGGCCCTGAGTGGCCGGGTGGTCTAAAGCGCTCACCATTCCGGATCACTGCCATCTCACCTAGCGTGGGTACGTGGGAAAGCCTGCCAGTAGCTTCTCGTGAGTCGGTGGTTCTTCCCTGGGTTTTCCATGGTTCTTCCTCCACCAGTTATACTGGCCGCCATGTATAGCCTATCTTGTGCTGAAAAATGGCGTCAAGCCCAAGAACAACAACAACAGCCTAGCCTTAATAAACACTGAAAAGGCTTTGACACGCAAAAAATATGATTCCTCAAAGTTACTATTTCATTAATTCACATTTCTTTTTAGTCATCTACTACAGAAAAAACAAGTCGCATATTTTGGTTTCAAATCAAGACCGGCCCAGTAAACAAAAGCACGTGTTTTCTTCTCAATGTTTACCAGGGTTATCAATGGTGAATCAAAACTTTTTCATTAACTCGTTATATATCAGTGGGAACATTTTTATTTAATCATAGCAAGACACGAGCACCAATTTAATGTTAAGCTGCCGTGACCTTGAGGCGCCAGCCTGTACACGTATCAAGTCTGGTTTTTATTACACCTGTTTGAGATTGCTGTCGGTAAAAGAATAAAAATAAAAACAAATTCAAGTAACAACAGCGCATCATTGAAAGTTTCCTGGCCCACACATCCCTCCAAGGATGATCGCACATTTCCGCGTCCTAATTTCAGTGGTCACGAAATGATAAATTATAGTGGACATTTAGACTGGTTCTACAAACACATAAACAAACGAACCAAATTATCAGTCTCGTGCAGACAAGCAGGCTACGAACTTGAAAAAGTATACCTCTTCGTAATTTAATAGCAGTTTTAAAAAAAAAAAATCTTTTTGGTTTTAAAAAAAATCATCAAAGATATACAAATGAATAAAAACAATCTGATACAAATTGTATAGGAATACATTAACTCAACAATATTATACTCAAAATGTAATAATGGTCAAGATGTGTGTCAGATAAGATCCCACAAATGCTTACAGAAGATACACACCGACTAGTTTTAGCTGTGTGCACGTTTTCGCTACCGTTCCCTGACTGGTTAATATTTTTCTTTCAAAAATGTCTTAATCATGTACACCTTTCATCGAATATCTAAAATCATCATAAATATATGGGAAAAAAAATAAATCAATTTTCGCAATAACCACAACAAAAAGATAAGGAAAGGTACAGAATTATTTAGACTTGAAACGAAAAACATTATACAATAAATTCATTCAAACTTTGAAGCCTACTTTATCTCCTTTTTTCGTATTTCTGAAGAGAAAATCTCCTTTGCAACGATCTCAATCAAGCTGTCATAAATGAAAATCCAGCAAAAGATATAAAACTATCTGGTATTCAATTTTAGTGCTAACGCGTATAGAGCTATTAATGCCAATAACGGTTACGGCTTAAGGGTATTATGTGTGCTATTTCAATTAGCTGATATTATTTATCGATGTCAATGCTTAAATGTGTCTTACGAATAAATATAATATACATTCTATACTAGAATAAGAGCACGCATACTGACTTACCCTTCCCTGTCCTATATTTGATTTCCTTTTGCCTGGGCAGTGTATTCGATTCAAACATCTCAACCTTAGTGAGACAAATATTCAGGAATGATGAAAAAGGACACAAAGTCTGGACCAACAACAAAGTCGGTATCTAAGTACACTGAAATAGCTAAAAGAGAGTACATATCCTAAGGCTTTTCATATCGTGCAGATAGTTCATCCTGTTTTCTCCATCACTGTCATTGCTTTATGATCAAGAACAAAAGAAACCTTAATCTCGTCTGCTACAACAGCATGTACAGATGGACGCGCGTGGAGGTGTTATAAGGTCAGCATGTTGAGAATGTAACAAGTCCCATCTTTCCCCACTTCTCAGCAGTTATTGCCACCAAACAGGATACTATACATGAACATTCGATGTCATTTGATATAGGACTTTCCCCAGGGCGGGGTTAATTAAACTGGAGAAAACATGAAGGGAGGATAATTAAAGACTCCATAGGACGAGAGCTGTTGAAACACATTACACAGAGCTAAGAGCACTTTCTGGTAAAATGATCCCAAACAGAGTGATAGGAATCTCCCAACGGAAATAATTCATTGAGATCAGCTAAATCACTACCATAATCGTTAGCCAATAGCTCCCGTTCTCAACTTGTTTTCGCAAACGTTGTGACAAATGGATATAGTCAATTGTGTTTATCCTGGGCGTTCGGTGTTTTGTTATAGAGAAAGCATACTAAAAACATCACCGGAGGAGGGGGAGGGGTCACTTGGTGTAACTAGCATCATGTCATTTTTTTCTTAAAGGGTTCTGCATGGCACGCCAAATCGTTTAAAATGGATGAGCCGGAGGGTCAGATGGATCGATTTTAGTGTGAGCTGGAGAGATTGTAGGGTGAGCCTGGAGATGTCGAAGGCGAGCTGGCGACGGTGAGCAGGGAAGGACAAGCTGGAGGAATGTATAAGAAGATGTCAGGGGAATAAAATGCTGGATAATTCTATCGGAAAAGTGTAAAGTAAGGTCTTCGAAAATAAACCGAAAACTGCCTTAGCTGAACCCGGAAAAGATCATTGATTTTATTATGACTGGAATTATTTTATTTAATTTTCTTGTTTGTCACAGGTTTTGGTTCACCCATGTACGATTTCTGAGGGGGCGCTCACCAGTTATGGTGTACTTTTGAGAGAATGACATATGTAAGGCGAAGTTATTTGCATTTAAAACATGCACAGTGGAGAGAATGTTGGCATACCTCTATGCTGCTTTAATGTAATGAACAGACATTTCTTTGGTATTGTACTTTTGGAAATTGTGCATGATCTAAGCACACTGCTAACAATATGACTGCTCCCTTGTGCTAAAAAAATCAGTCTGAAATAGTCTAAAGTACACTATCCATAGCAGCTATTAAATAGGGAAAATAAATTTTGCCAGACTAGACAATACCAGCTTCTGAAAGTGCAATGAATGGATTATCAAATATATAAAATGTAAAAAAAAGTTAAAGTTATCGGCTATTTTTTTTAAAATACAATTTACCTAAGTTCGGGAAGGAAAACGAACAAGTGGAGCTAGCACTTTTTTGAAAGGTGTGCATCTGGAGCAAGGCCAAGCTGTATACTCTATAACCCACATTACAACCATCAATCATACACCAAAATAAAGGGAATCAAAGGCTCTTTGAACCATAACTAAGATATACAATGTCTTTTTTAAATAGCCATTTTAACCAGTGTGTAATAGGGTTGTTAAGCAATAGCCATCTGGTGACGTCACAAAAAACTAGATTTTAGCCCCTGTTTCGGACAAACAAATAATATAGCGGGCCAGTACCATTGGTTATATTACAGAATACCGTACTTAAAGAAAATGAATAAAGCAAATTAACTTTTAATGAATATAACGAAGCAGTCATTAATCCGACTGTTAGCTTTTGCAATTATTTTTCTTGTTGCCTAACAACCTATACACATAGTTCTTTTCGATTCGTACATCTCTTAAAAACTAGTTATACACGTATTCTTGTGATTAATGCACTATATTACTATTATATACAAACTATTTTAAGATCTATTTTAGCCTCGTTATATATTTTTCTGATTTTACTGCTTTATTTTACTTTCAACAATTTTAAAAGTTAACTTGTTTTTCAATTATAATAATAAAAATACATAATTATAAACATTAGGAATTATTTTGCACTAAATTCAAACAAGGTTAACGCAAAATACAATAGAATGTGAAGAAAGCCTGGATACGAAACATCCCGGTTACGAAATAACGTGTGCACTCCGCTGGACCACCCCACGCAATCACCCCCGCCCGAATGTCAGTCACCATATTATCGTGTATTCATTTTTATAAAGTGCGTGGTAAAAAATAAAGGATATGCGAACTTGTTCTGTTTACGAGTCCAGGCCCTTGAGTATTTGTATCAATTCTGTAACACAATGGCAATTAAATGAAGTAGCTGGTGCTCTACACGAGAAAAACATTTTACGCTGTCCGTTAAAATCACAGGATATTTCTGATCTGGGTGGGGTGTTTAAGATCAAATTTGAAAAGGTTAGTTTGCTTTATTCTTTTTAAAATGAGCCCAGTTTAAACAGGTTTTATTATTAAAATGTATTTTATCCTTGTAATTCACTTCCAAAATATTTACAAGTGAATCGTACAAAGATCAAATTATTAAAACAACAACAACAACAACAATAATAATTATTATTATTATTATTATTATTATTATTATTATTATTATTTGAAGGTAGGGTGTGCGTGTGGGTGGGTGTTGGATTTTTTTTAAAAATATCTTTAAAAAATTTTCAGTCATGGCGCTACGATGTCTGCGATGTGTCAGTTTATAGTGACGTTTAGCACTGGGACATCATGCCGCAGACATATAGCATGATGTCCCACCAAGTCACATAATCCAGACACTAGGCCGACCAGTCCTAACACTAACCTCTTAATGCTGAGCGTCTTGCGAGGCAGCTGTTAGTATCATTTTTAAAAGCCTTTTGTGCGACTCGGCCAGGGTTCGAACCCGTTACCTCCCGCATTCAAGGCGGAAGCTCTATCCACTAGACCACGGAGCGGTCATCTTTGAAGGTAAAACAATGCATAGAGGCAAGAACAGTTGAGTCCAATTTTTTTTCCAGCTCCAGAAATATTAAGAAAATACTTTCTGTTGGGTTGATGTTAATTTTACCTCTGTCCTGTTCTCATGTGTATCATGCCTCTAGAAAAAAATAATTAATATATAACACGACTACTATTAGTTAAATCAAAGAAACTGAGTACAATAAAACATGCTTAAAGAAGAGTTCATAGTGTCTCAGGAGACTTCTTTTAATCTGGGGTGGGGAAAGCAGCGAGTCATGCATACTAAGGTAGAACCAAAAACTGTTTAGTCATACGAGTACTTTTAACAAGATACTGGGGGGGGGGGCGCAGAGAGGAACGAGATTGAAGATAGATCCAAGAGATGCGTTGAGAAAGATATAAATATAGAGACAGCTTTGGTAATGCATCAAACCCCACACTCCCTAACTGAAACCAGATAGTACATAATAGCTGTACAGCTCGAACAAATCTTATCTGAAAAGGTATAGCCAAAATATAAAAGAACTATTTTTTAAAAATGGTTAATTTGGTTTGGAGCCGTAACACACAGCAACACAAGGATGTCATTTAGTTTCCAGCCAACTGGATAAAAAGGACACACCATAGTGGCCGACACCGGCTGAACACAAGACAGAATCCAAAACCGCATTTTGTCAGTCCGACACGATAATCACTGAGCCACCGTGGCTCCTGCCTCCTCTATTCGTCTTTTAATCGAGAATCATATACATATATATGCGACACGATTTTGACAAGTACTCCACATATATCAGTTTATCATTTACATCAACATAAATAATGATGTCAGCTTAAAGGTTTTCTTAAGTGGTTACATGTGTTTTAAATTACTACGAAAATTGCAGCCTTGGGAAGATGTGTGTGTGATTTGGATTTTTAACGTAGCTTTAACAATTTTTCAGTCATATCGCTACCATGTCTGCAGTGTGGCAGTTTATAGTGATGTCTATCACTGTAACATCATGTCCCAACCAATCACATTATCCTGACACCATGTCGACCAGTCCTAACAATAAACTCTTAATGCTGAGCCTAGCGAAGCAGCAGTTCCATTTTTATAAGTCTTTGGTATGACTCGGCCGAGGTTCGAACCCGAGACCTCCCTCATCCGAAGCGGACGTTCTAACCACTTAGGCCAGCGGAGCGGTGAGACTATGTGAATACTGACCTTGTTGCACTAAAGCAAATATGTTATATATTTACAGGTTGAAGCTTGTCAAGTTAAATGAAAAGTTCAATTAAAGCGCCATTTTGATTTCTGATTTCTGGTTCTCTGATCCACGTTACAACTGCAATGCCTTGCATGTTTAATTGCCCATCAACAGATCAAACTAATCATGCTTCTTTCAATAAGTACACTTTTAAATGCCTTTGTTAACATTTTATGAGCGCGAGTGAACCCTTTTATAAATGTAATGATTCTTAATAAGACTTCAGAATATATATTTATTAATACTGGAGCAACTCTTTCATGTCTCCCGCATTTTTGGACTTTATCCCCAAAAGTCAGCAAGTTCCGAATATCAGATGATCCAAATACCTTAACATGCTAACATTTTGGCGAATAAAGTGAATATACTGCTCGCGAAAAGCGTGGTGGTGGCGCACTTGCTTTCTACCTTTAAAGTATTGGGTCTGATAACAGTTTTCTACAAAGCTGTTACCTATCCTGGTCGATCGGGTTCTCGGGTTTTTATGGTTTCCGCCACTTCCAAAATCATCGCAAGCGAAAGTTTATATCTGTGGCATCAAATGTAGGTAAATGTTGCAAGAAGCTTTACAATCAACGATAAATAACTCGAGTACAAGACCAGAATACATTTCGACCCCTGCAGCAGACTGCTTAATTTTTAAGTAGGTAGATGATTACATATCACCAATGGCAATATACAATTTTCACGAGGGGGGGGGGAGAATCTGCACGTGTATTGAATTTTTATGTTGATTATTTTTTTGTCTGTTTTTTAAATATAGCCACTTCTACGAGTGTGTAACCAGACTGGAAGTTAATGACTGCGCTAAGAGGTCAAGCCACACTTGAACAAACATGGATGAAAGTCTAGGCACAAGGTATTCGATCGGTAATGTATGATGTCACGTGTCAATTTAATGCCATCAAATGATCGATCTGATTAAAATCAGATCTTCACTTTTATACATGAAGATCTGACGGCTTAGGGTTCATGTTCTGGTAACTTATGTTCTTACCATAATCTCTAATTTTATGAGTAAATCTGATTAAGTCTTATATCTTCGCGTTTGGAGACTGAGCAGTGTGGATGAAGAGCATGAATGTGTGCTAAAAGATTTAATTGACTTTCTGAGTTTTGAAAGCTATATTTCCATTGGCAAATTCAAAGGTCCCCTGAACATGACCCCAAAGCGGTCGACGTCAGATCTTCACGTAGGACAGCGGAGATATGATTTTAATCCGATTGATCAAATGATTAGATTCCTAACTAAAATATGTGACACATCACTACATCGTCGCAAATGACGGGTGATATCCGCTACGCTCCTATATCACCTGTAACCGTCTGTGCATAGATTTCCTCGTTTTCATGAATATTCATAAGTCTAATTAAAGAACCACTGCGAGTGCGAGTACATTTTTCTCGCCCGTGTGACCCAACACAACCATTAACGCTCTTTGAATGAGTCAGTCCAAGCTTCTCTTCCAAGACAAGTCACGTATCGATCGAAAACAACGGGCACTTTTTCACTGACGTGTAGGATATTGTTATACTGTGTAGTTGAGTGTGGTTTTGTGAGTTTAACGCCAGTTTTCAGCACAAGATACATGGCGGCCAGTATATTTGGTGGATGGAAAACTTGGGAAGACCCCATGAACAACCACCAGCCCACGGGAAGCTACTGGCAAGCTTTCTCACATATCCACGCTGGCCGAGCCTAGACTCGAACCCACGCGGACACAAGCGAGATAAGACTGACCTGTAATGGCGAGCGCCTTTGACCAATCCCCCACCCGAGGTACCTTCCTTGTGAGGATAAATAATGTATCATAAAATCGACTTCCAGCTGACGGGTATAATTTAAATATTCTGTCATAGTTATTCATGCATTTAGTTGTTTTTTTTAAAAGTGCTCGTGTTATTTTCATTGCATATCTTGAGAAATAAGGAAAAACTACTGCCTTCGAACTGGGATACAGATTACCACATCTAGATGTCAACGTTTTCATTATAGGCTTCTAGACAATATCATTGCCAAACTGTGCCAAACAAAACTTCATTAATTGTAAATTCGCATGAATAGCAATTCCTGATGTATAAAACGCCCATAAGGTGTATATGCTCATTATTCAGCGAAAACCTCGTACATCATTAATAGTCGGCTTCAAGTTGTTTACAATCTCTCTACCTTGACAGTATATCAGATATTCAAAACACACCATTACAAAATCCAGATTCTAATCTTCGTTAGGAAGACACACTGGGAAAGGCCTATACTGTCCTTAGACAACAAGTGACTGCCGAAGTCTGTGCACTAGTACCACTTAGTTGATCAAGTTTAAATATCACCGTGATCAACTGCCAACAATACAAGCCGACTCGTACCAATTGAATCTCAAGCTATTTTTTTAAAAAGAATCTGGTTCAAGAAAATTATATGACATAAATTTTACATAAGGAGTTCTAGAATTCAGTGAGAATTAAACGACGTACGTTGCCATGTCATATCCAACGAGTACAAAATTCCTTTCCTGTCCCTACTACATATCGTACACTTTGGCACCAAAGAGTGCTTGATAAACATCTTAAAACATTAAACAACAGTTCTGACAAAAATGTATCACGAACTTTGTATTACATTTCAGCCCTGTTTGTGAGTAGTTATAATATATAGTTCACGTCAAACCATTTATTAAAGCACACACATGTGTAATTTGTAAATATTTTGGCAACTACTGGACCATGTTCTTGCTTGTGAAGTCGTTAAAACTCTGCACCTAACTGCGGTATATTTAACGAGCCCGAGTTAACAATGTTTACCTCGGTCGTTCTTGAAGTTACTGCACAGTAGGTAAAGCCATCGATACTTCCGATAACGTACCAAAACGTCTATGAATGACAACCAGACAAACTAAATGCAACATATACGGCCGTTATAAAAAACGACTTCTTCAAAAATCGATTCTGATATTTACTGCAGAATTCGTGTAAACTACATGAACTTGAATGTCAAGTACGTCCATCGTATGTCTGAGCCTTCTGTGTATCGCTGTTGTTTGTTTGTTTGTCTGTATGTATGCTTAGCTCCATTCAGAATTCGACGTTTGAAGTCAAGATGGAAAATGCGCCCTGGGCGAGAAGAAGCTGAGAAGAGATGGACACAGTCAACATAACCCTGCCCGTACACACCTTCCACTAAATTGTCATACAACTGGGGGAAAAGAAATGATGTGTTATGTATATTTACACAAGTCTACAAAGAATACATGAAAGCACGGACCCGCATATGCGTTGATGAAGAGACGAAACACCAGACTGGCCACTTTACATTATTTATTTAACAAAACGATTCTTCTCAGACCACAGCGAATAGTTTTTAAACAGTCACAGTGCTCATTGGTCAGGATTCAAGTGGATATGCAGACTATCTACTGAAGTACCTCCGTGGCATATCCCCCGTCACCAGAGAGAGAGAGAGGGGCATGTTTTAATTAAATACGGCCATGGTTTAATAGTTCTCCGATTGACATACACAAAACTACGTCACAGATAGGCATCCGTACAATTATGACAGAGATACGTCCATACAACTGGCACAGACTGGCATACATGCAACTATGTCTCAGATAAACAACATACATACATAAATACACACATGCGAACATACATGCACGCATCCATCCATACATACATACATACGAACATACATACATAAATGCATGTATACATACATACATCATTCAAATGTACCTGAAAGTGGTTTCATTGCTGAGTTTACTATTTTGCATACTTAATATCGTAATTTTTGCTATGTGATAAATACAACTTTATACCTGTGTTCCTTATCAAATGAAATTTATGAACCTCTTCGAATAATTTTTGTCTTTTGCTCTTCAAGGACTTCTGAAGAAACTAATCAACTCGCTTCCTAATTAAGCTGGAAACACACTCATCCCATCGTCTAGTAGGTCCTAAATGAAAATAGTGCTGCTTGGACAGCCAATATGGCCGCCACAGTGGCTGCCTTGAAATTATTGTTATCACTACTCTTCCTGAATGGATGGTCATATCAGTATGAGGTTTTCACTGAAAGACCTCTTATGATGTTTAGTTGTCAGTCTGAAGCCCATTCATACAGTGCCGTCTTAAGGCATGGGCACACTGGGCAGTTGCCCAGGGCCTCACGCTTCTAGGGGCATCATGCTGCCCATATTGTTAATGAATATTGAAAGATCTTTTTGGCAATTTAATTTGCTTTAAAAGTGCAGTGGGAAGCACGTTTCCCAATTTAAAAAACAGTGACATCTAGCGGAATTCCTGTGGGTGGGTAGGGCCGGTAGGGGGCCCCCAGTGCACTGCTTTGCCCAGAGCCTACAATGTTGTTAAGACGGCCCTGCAGGCATATGGCCACAATCTTGAAAATCATCTTATCCAACACCTGCTGAATGGATAGTTATTTCAGCACAAGGTTTGCAATAAAAGACTTATCATGGTCAATTCCTTAATTAATTGGACGCTTTTAAAACAAAACAAAAAAAAAACAAAACAATCAACTTGATTTATTACATAGTTGTGATGAGGAAGGGCCTCTAAGAATCACTAACATCGATGCTGTGCATTCATTCAGAAGACCTGTACTGCAATTAAACCTACTGTCCCCTGTAGGAGATATGGTGGAACAGTAGTTAGTGCGTTGGAATAGTGACTAGAAGGGTTGGGATTTGAGTCCCACCACAAGATTAGCCCATATTGGCTACTTTATTTGCCTCAGCCAAACCAAATCAACTTATATATATATATATATATATATATATATATATATATATATATATATATATATATATATATATATATATATATATATATACCATAATATTAAAGTTTACATGGTCTATTTTGATATTAAAAATCACTCACTATGTAGCCGTGTATATTGTTTTGTGTTTTAGTGCCCAAAACTATTTCCGAATCCCGTTATTTCTTGTTTGCTACGTTCTCAAGCTAAATTGCATATTTTAGAGCAAACAAGGCCCCGTTCCATGATTTTACAAACAATATAATGCACAAACTCTAACTCCGCACCAAATCTAACGTCCATTGGTATTCGTCAAGACAATACTCGTCCAAATGATATACGCGTTCTATCGATCTTTTGGTTCCCTGTTTCTGAAATTCTGTACAAAGTCTGGAAATCTCGCAAGACTAATACCATCTACACACACACTAACGTCAACTCATAAACCAATCTGACGTCAGAATTGAGAGCCTCGTCTGAGTTAGAACAATGTCTATATAATCGTGGGTTCTGGTCCACTGCACGCAATCGGATTTAAGAGCGGAGAAGGAACAAGTCAAAAATACGGCGTAACTTATCTCTCATCTACAACAGTTTGACAACAGCTAACATTCAAACGACAACAGTAAAGTTAGCCAATTGCAAACAGTGTCGTATGCCACAAACGTTTATTGTTTAGTCATTATGAAGTCTGTTAAAAATACCACACACACACACACACACACACACACACACACATATATATATATATATATATATATATATATATATATATATATATATATATATATATATATATATATATAGTGTATGTGTTATTTGGATTTTTAACGTACCTTTAACAATATTTCAGCCATATCGCTACGATGTCTGCAATGTGGCAGTTTATAATTATGTCCAGCAATGGAACGTCATGCCGCAGACATGCGGCATCATGTCCCACCCATTGACATTATCCTGACACCTGGCCGACCAGTCCTAACACTAGCCTCTTAATGTTGAGCGTCAAGCGAGGCAGCTGGTTGTACCATTTTTATAAAGCGGTGGTATGACTCGGCCAGGCTAAGAACCCGCGACCTCCCGTATCCAAGGAGGACTCTCTAATCACTTAGTGGTAACGTGATTGTATGTATGTGAATTTGGTACGGCAAAAAGAGCAATGAGGCTCTGATGCTGATTCGGAAAAAAGTAAAATATTTGACCCACTGCACGTTGCTTTGTTTACAGTCTAGCCTCTCAACATCTTCGCTAGCCAAGGTTCCGGTAACCCTATCTACACCTTGGCGGATAGAACAGCTATATTGGTGCTTTGTCCTAGCGACATCTATTAAATTTCATGTGTTACCTGCCTTAGTATGTAATACCAATTAACTAATAGCGTAGTGCACTGTACATCCGCCGAAAACGGCAGTGGCAATTAACCTAAAAAGGATACTTTGTAAGTTTAACATTAAAAAGTATGGCTATGTACCGGAATGAAGCCATTCCAGGTATATTTGAGTGAAAGGTATTTGTACATACACGGACCGGTACCGGAAAAGTGTTTATTTATTAGTCCATTCAAGGTGTGTACTCCTCTTGTTTCGATCACGTAGGAACAGTGTTCAAATTTTAACAACTTAATTTTGATTGGATGCGGTTGCTTGCCGCCGCATCCAGTGAAATTCACAAACCCGAAGCACAGAAATAACTGCTCGATATGCTAAAGTGTAGATAGGGTTGTCGGAACCTTAGCTAGCGAAGATGGCCTCTCAAAAAAAAATGCCGGATAACATGACAAGAACTTCAGCGTGAGTTCATCTTTGAAGGAACTTTAAATGAACATATGATTTACCAGGATGTGGACGAAGTGGAAAGTTCAATACTAAGAAACAAATGTAGAGACTATATTGGAAAAATAATTGTGATCCGAGTCCTAATGCATTCCATAAGCTGCTTACTCGTAACTCAAGATGGTTTTAATCACTCAAGTTTGAAACTTTAAATTGGTGTCCTATTATCTTTGATAAATCAATGAATCCAAAACGCATCGAGAATTGTTTGTGGGGTGCATTGTTTTATATAATTTCAACAAAAAAATATTTTAGTTTCCTTGTTATCACGTGATCAACATTGCAAAATAGTACTTCATCAGATTACGAAGTAACTACTGTATGACATGATGTTGATAAGAATCTGGACAAGTGCCTGCATTATTCGACGTATATTGGCTTTAAGCAAACATTCCATTCCTGTGTATTACCTTGCATGCGAGGCTGTCTCGGCCATACTAAAATTAAAATACAACATCCTTTGCCCCCTGTGGCCATCCCAAACATACAAAGTCCAGCCTTAGGTTCACGTTTTGCCCCATGCAGTATTACCACATTCAATCCTCGTTAATTACCAGTTTTAACTTTGAATCAAACTCTAACTTCAAGTACGCTCAATCATACTTAAATTTCTCTTCATTCTTTTGAGTACATATGCCTGTTCCGGAATAAACTTCTTCTGGCAAAATGGCTTAGAGGATTTATTTCCCCCTTAAGGCAAGTCACGTGACACCGTTACAAACAAAAACTATTTAATATTATCTTATCGGTACTGTATTCGATCAAGTCCTCTCATTTGTAAGTCTGCATTCAATGTCTAATGGATAAATAAACATGAAAATTAGTCATGAACTGCAGGACTATTGATGGGGGCCCGAGTGGCCCAAAGCGCTGTCCGTTACGGATCACTGCCATCTCACCTCTGTCTGTGTGGGTTCGAGTCTAGGATTCAGCCAATGTGGGTATGTGAGAAAGCTTGCCAGTAGCTTCTCGTGGGTCGGTGGTTCTTTCCGTGGGTTTTCCCGGTTCTTCCTCCACCATTAATACTGGCCGCCATGTATAGCCTATCGTGTGCTGAAAAATAGTGTTAGACCCTACAACAACAACATGACTATTTATGGAGCAAGGTTTTAATTACACGTCTTTTATAATCGAATAATGTTAGGAGAGGTTCTTGCAAAAGCTGGCATAATGCTGACATATCGACGAGATTCTAACTCAGGACTGAATTATTCATTATTTTCCTTAATTTATGAGGACTGACTTTTTTTTTACAAATTATAGTTCACATTTTTTGCTTAGCATGTGACAGTTTAAACAATACACTGGTTCGACACACGTATGTCAAGATCGGGATTAAATGATACACGTTATATATATATATATATATATATATATATATATATATATATATATATATATATATATATATATATATATATATATATGCACACACACACATATACACTACTGGTGTATTAAATTTGTTTAAAATAAAAAAAAATACATTGCAAGGCAAAAATATCAATTCTAGCTTCTAAAGCTTAATCGATCAATTAACCAACCATTTCAACTGTAATCAAATAGCTGTTATCCAAATTGCTGCAATGATCCCATACAATGAGCAATAAAAAATGAACAGACATTTATCATGGTCGTTAAAAGTGGCAGTTTCAGGACTAATAAAATAATTTATACATTTTAAAATGCTACAATGCATTCATTTGAATTGAATATCTGTTTTCATCGGCATGCACTATGGTTGGCTCAAATATGTTAGAATTGCTTGTCTACATACATACATACATACATACATACATACATACATACATACATACATACGATGTACGAAGTAACTACTGAATGAATGCGCTTTCGAAACATTCTTGGCAATACCATGATAGTAAATTTGATTTAAGTGCGTTTTACACGTACACTCCGTAGGCTAATGATTACAAGTGCGACGATCTGCCAAATGAGCTTTTGCGACGCAGAGACGATGAATATTGTCAAAACAAAAGCGTTTCGACTGACCGTATCGGTCACAAATTGAATTACGGGACCATGTTATACAAACATCTAAATCAAATAATTATAGGAATGAAGTTATTCAGCATACACGGAGGATGCGGAAAAGATGAAAGATTCACCTATACGATATGTTTTAAACTCTGTCGAAACTAGTTTATAGCTACTGAAAAAATTAAATGTCATATGCTGCGCATGTTTAAATGATGCATGCCCGTACCGCGCTTTTAAAGGCATTTTCAACAGTAAACGCATATATGTTCGATCCTACAGTCGTAACAATCTGCACCAGTGTCACCTGTTAGTCTTAAAGATGCTTCTCGGCCTACTCGATAGATGGAAAAGGTCTGCTGAAAGCACGGTTCAAACAAATTAAAAGCTAATTTGATGTGCTTTAAAGAACGGGACAAATAGGGATTACTCTGTGTGACGTGATTTTGATTTTTAACGTAGCTTTAACAACTTTTCAGTCATATCGCTACGATGTCTGCAATGTGGCAGTTTATAGTAATGTCTAGCACTGGGGCATCATGTCGCAGACATGTAGCATGATGTCCCACCCAGTCACATTATCCTGACACCGGGTGGACCAGTCCTAACACTAACCTCTTAATGCTGAGCGCCAAGCGAAGCAGCTGTTAGTACCATTTTTGTCAGTCTTTGGTATGACTCGGCCAGGGATCGAACCCACGACCTCCCGCATCCAAGGCGGACGCTCTAACCACTAGGCCACCGGAGCGGTCAGGATTACTCTGTAGCAGCGCCACCGTCATCGTCAAATCGGTTGATGTTTTGCCCTGACCTATGATGGCAAAGATATTTAAAGGTATTTCTTACCAAAGAAAAAGGGGGTCGCCACAACTAGTAAAAACTTTCTCATAAGAACAGCCTGAATTGTGCATCACAATTTTGAACATGATACGAAGTAATAATCTGCGTCGACAATCAAATTGTAAGGCTCAAGCAGTCTCGTAGGAACAAAAATTAGTAATGAATGATTTCTGAAGAGGCATTCCCAAGTTCGACCTGTCTTCTTCTGTTAAATAAGTGGCTACGTACCAACATTAAGTTTCAAATTGGGGCTTTCAAGGATGTACCATTCCCGGTTATCGTCCTTATGTCTGACTTGGTGTCCTCGTAATTATCAAGTACTAGACAGGTCTTGTATGCTTGATTCCCAATCGATGCCCATAAAGTTAAACACAGTTCACGCTGTCTACGTGACACCGTGAAAGTAATGCAAATTAAAGCTGATTCGCTGTTATATACATTTATCACTGAAGGAGTACCGAACACCTTCTCTCGACCATAAATAAGCAAGATTAGGGAACGATAAACTCTAAACCCAATAGTTAACATCAAAACCTTGGCAAATTTAGAACACTGTACATAATTCAACTGACAGATTAAGGAACAATAAAATCTAAACCTACTAGTTAGCATCAAATTTAGAGTACCGTAACTGACAAGAAAAGAGATCTAACTGCTATTAAGTGTGGTTCTCATTTGCATTATTCAGTACTTGATCTTAACAAAGGAAAGTGTCAGATGTCCACGTAAAAACAACTTGTTAAGATTTAATCATATCCGAATCTCACCGATTGTTTATAAATAACTATGGGGTTGATAAAAAGCGCAAAAGCTTTTAGTGGTTGCCTCAAGCATCTAGGCTCAACAAAATTTGAAGTTCAAAACATTTATCTATTGTTCTATACCACGTATCATCATCTACACCAGTTTTGAATTTCTCTTCTCCGGATACTGGAAAATATGTGACTTAAACATCGGGGGCCGAGTGGTCTAAAGCGCTGTCCGTTACGGACCACTGCCATCTCACCTCTGTCTGCATAGGTTCGAGTCTCGGATTCGGCCAATGTGGGTATGTGAGAAAGCTTGCCAGTAGCTTCTCGAGGGTCGGTGGTTCTTTCCGAGGATTTTCTGGGTTCTTCCTCCACCATTAATACTGGCCGCCATGTATAGCATATCGTGTGCTGAAAAATGGCGTTTAAACCCTTCAATAACAAAAACAGCAACAACTAAAATCGACTTAATCAATCCTGCCTGGATGCGGTTTGAATTAAAAATTTTGTTGGTGCGTTTTTTGTTTTGTTTTACGGCAGAGCAACACAAGTAGTTTATTTGGTGCCGATTCAAATGGAGTAAATTACCAAGCCAAGAACACACTGTTGAAACTGAACATGGCTGATCCGACTGTTAAGCCATGGCTGCAGTCTGGATAAGGAAATCCCAGAATCATTTTTTTTAAAAATATATAAACAGTAAACCTGACGTTTTACTTGCCATAAACTTGAAACGCCCACCAAAATGACTAAATAAATACGGCACCATCATCTATTTGTGAGGACAAAAAAGGATGGGTCCTTTTTTTTATAAAACTTAACGCATCACACACTCCAAAACATTACCCTAATTTGGATTAGGTGATGTAAAGGGCCAGACGCGGTTAAATAAGGATTTCTGAATCAGATAATCACATCTTTTAATGAAGAGAGCAGTTCCAAGGGATTTTGGTGAAATTCTGCACACGACGTGGGGCTAATTATCCAGTAAAACCTATTCCAAGACCACTGTTTACTAACCATATATTTATTTCTAAAGCCTTCACTTTCTGTATCCCACTGAAAAGCACAGGAGAAATTTCACTGGCACCAAAGCATACCCTCCTGAACTTGGTCGCCGCTCGAGCTCTGAAGGGTCATTTAAAATGAGCCCGCGGGTTGGACAGCAATGCTCTGCAGTATTCAAAATAAAAATTACTCTGCTAGTATCAAGGCAAACTAGTTGGCTCGTGTGGAGCTGTGTCATATTTGGATTTTTAACGTAGCTTTAACAACTTTTCAGTCTTATCATTAGGATGTCTGCTGTGTGGCAGTTTAAAGTGACATTATCCTGACATCAGGCCAATCAGTCCTATCACCATCCTCTTAATGCTGAACATCTAGCGAGGCAACTGTTAATACTATTTTTATAAGTATTTGGTACGACTCGGCCCGGGTTGAAACCCGCGACCTCCCGCATTCAAGGCGGACGCTCTAACCACTAATCCACCAGTGCGATCTCTTGTGGAGTTAAATCGAACACTTGGTGATACACATCTGTCAATGACTAAAATCCATATTGACTTCATTTTATTACCAATTTATTATTGTGGTTAGTGTCTATTTCCCTTGATCAAAAGAGCCAAAGATATATAAAAGTCAATATACTGGTTCTGTCATATATAATAATTCGTTCTTTCCAGGCGTGGCATACTTTATATCTTTTGCCATAATATATGTGCCTCTGTTTAAATGTAGCGTCTGTTGATACCAGAAAATGTTGTCATAGAGAGTCAATATACGGTCTATTTCATTTATGGACCAACAGCATTCAAGTAGCTTCATGTGCAACGAATGGAAACGGAATATGTTTGTTATTACGATGGATTGGCCGACATGCTTATATCGCTTGATAAGCAAATATACCCCGATTACCCTTAAAAACTTGGGGAAGGGATTGAGTTTGAAAACCGCTACGTACATCCACGCATTATATAACCATATCCAAAGGTTTGCAGTCTGTATCAGTTTTAACAGCTGCATAAAAACATATACACACACATACACACTTATAAACGGCTTGAATTACAAGGTAGGCGGATAGTGACCAAGAACTGCTACCATTTGCTGCCGATCAGTCTGAGTCAACGATGGCCATGGATCATCTTGCGCGAACAGTGCGAACGTACGAGCACGTATATATACATTACTAATATGCTGGATATTTTTAACATGCTTGCAAGCGTCCGTGATGCTCCGAGACATCTTAAGTGAAACTGGATATATACTGTTCAGAGACAGTCTCGGTTACGATATATAATCTGGAGGAAGCTCTGGCCAAATATAATCTGGAGGAAGCTCTGGCCAAATAAATAAATAGCGACTTGAATTTTTCATACTGAGTATGATGTGGTTCCATGGGAACGTTTCAGTCTAATCTAAAGACACATTATAATCTCAGATCTTATTTTCCACTTTAGTTCGTGCAAGATAAAATTTAAATGGGTTTTTTGGTTTGTTTGGAGCATCATTCTGTTTTCATGCAGTGCCGACCTAATACAAGTAAGTTGATACTACCGAGCATTAGACCCACTATTCTTCAGAAGAAATTAATAGCAACTTGAACCTTTCACTCTCGGTAGATGGTTAAGCAGGTCAATTTGGTTTTATGATCTACACCCGCTTAACGCAGTCATAAAACTTGTAAACGTATCACCACAATGAAATAGCCAATTTTTTTCTTGTGTTCAGCAATTACACAAACCTATTATTCTTTTCACCATTTATATACATCACGATCTATAAAAGTCATGCTGGACAGTTAACAAAATGGGAATTTGAATTCACTCGTTATTGAATTATTATTATTAAGATAAATGTTCGTAGAGTGTTGGAACGTGACTCGATCTTGCTCTCCTCTCCTAACCGCTTCTTGTACCTAAGTTGGGAGGACTGAACCACCCACCCGCCTACATGTAAAAGACTCAACCGCGCCTCTAGTACAATGGAGCGCATGTAAGAAAAGAATCTTGACACGTGATGCGATTCTGATTTAATGCATAATGCACATCGATTTACATAAAGTACGGGGGTGGATGGGACGGGTGGCAGAGTGGTCTAAAGCGCTCGCCTCTACAGATCACTGCCATCTCATCTCTGTTCGCGGGGGTTCGAGTCTAAGATTCCGCCAATGTGGGTATGTGAGAAAGCTTGCCAGTAGCCTCCCGTGGGGTCGGTGGTTCTTCCGAGGGTTTTCCCGGCTTGTTCCTCCTTCTACTGGCCGATATGTAAAGTCAGCCTATCATGTGCTGAGAAATGTCGTAAAACCCACAAACAAACTTTACGCAAGCAAACGGAGATATCCGCTACAAGAATAACATCAAGTATGGGCCTTGGCTTATTGAACCGTAAAATAGAGATTATAAAATTTGATCTGGACATTGAAAAACTACTGTTCTTGTCTGGTGACCGAGTTTTAGAAGTAATGTATTTAAACATGTACCATGTAATATATTGATTTAAACATTGTAAGCACGTAGTTACCTTGCCATCTGCAGAGCAGTGTAGTGACGTTAATTCCAAGTACTTTGATCTCCAATAAGCAAACAACATTGAAGTCCTAATTAAAATAGCCATCATAAGATGTCAGCAAACACTGGACAGTTATATGCATTAAATTTCGCAAGACAG
This sequence comes from Sinohyriopsis cumingii, assembly GCA_028554795.2. NCBI lineage: Eukaryota > Metazoa > Mollusca > Bivalvia > Unionida > Unionidae > Sinohyriopsis > Sinohyriopsis cumingii. Next base: position 133,170,649 of record CM068826.1, on the reverse strand, counting down.
GTCATAAGCTAGGAAGGTACATGGCGTACACTGTGTAGCATTGATCAGTAATGATCAATCTAAGTCTTTTGTGCATGCACCGTGTTATTTCTAAAGACTTTGAGAACTCAGATATCTTTGCACCAGGGAGTATTTATCATTAAAAGATCAGCTCAGAAAGCCGGTATGGGTGTCATCCCATTGTTTTTTTAATATAGCTGTTTTTGATATCATCACTATACACATATACTGCTTGCACATGAATAGACAAAGCCTGATATACATGGATGTTGGTATTGAAAATAAAAGAAACAACAAATTTAAACAGTACATGACTTGGAAAATACAGACTCCAAAAGTATAATATTGACTGGAACAATACAGACCCAAAAAGTAAAATACTGACTGGGGCAATACAGACCTCCAAAAAGTATAATACTGACTAGGACAATACAGACCCAAAAAGTATAATATTGACTGGGAAAATACAGACCCAAAAAGTATAATACTGCCTGGGACAATACAGATCCCAAAAGTGTAATACTGACTGGGACAATACAGATCCCAAAAGTGTAATACTGACTGGGACAATACAGATCCCAAAAGTGTAATACTGACTGGGACAATACAGACTAAAAAGCATAATACTGTCTGGGAAAATAAAGACCCCAAAAAGTATGATACTGACACAAAGTACAGACACAAAAGGTATAATACTAACTGGGAAAATTAATACAGACCCAAAAGGTATAATAATGACTGGGAAATACAGACCTAAAAAGTATAATATAAAAAGTATAATACTGACTGGGAAATACGGGAAATACAGACCCAAAAAGTATAATACTGACTGGGAAATACAGACCTAAAAAGTATAATATAAAAAGTATAATACTGACTGGGAAATACAGACCCAAAAAGTATAATACTGACTGGGAAATACAGACCTAAAAAGTATAATATAAAAAGTATAATACTGACTGGGAAATACAGACCTAAAAAGTATAATATAAAAAGTATAATACTGACTGGGAAATACAGACCTAAAAAGTATAATACTGACTGGGAAATACAGACCTAAAAAGTATAATACTGACTGGGAAATACAGACCTAAAAAGTATAATATAAAAAGTATAATACTGACTGGGAAATACAGACCCAAAAAGTATAATACTGACTGGGAAATACAGACCTAAAAAGTATAATATAAAAAGTATAATACTGACTGGGAAATACAGACCTAAAAAGTATAATATAAAAAGTATAATACTGACTGGGAAATACAGACCCAAAAAGTATAATAATGACTGGGCAAATATCTTTATCATCTAAGTATCATTTTACTTCATATTAGCACATCCAAATGTAGTATGAGATGACATTTTCTGCATATATTAATCTCTCCAATAAATTATGGAGGATCTATTTCCTGTCCTTATTGCGTCATGCAAGTATCAGACAAAACACAATTAATCACGTACAGCATTCCCTTTCACCTCCGGGCAGCCAACAGTAACAAATGAGACTGAAAGTTAATAAACCTCAAGACCCAAGTACCGTAATGTTTGCCCGAGGACACGATTACAAGTTACTCGACACATAACGATACAAAGTATTGCAGTTTAATAGAGTCACAATGAATACAGCGACATTTAAAACTTACCTAGTGGTAAAGATGAGGTCCTGGGTTTGACTAACGATCCATTTATTTGCGATTTTGTCGCAGGGAGATAAGGTTCCGGGCGTCCCTCTCCCACGGAAGGGTATCCCTTCCCAGCACATGATAATGTCCCTCCCATGACAGCGTCACATCATGATGGTGGTTACATCCTATATGTAAAATCGGTCATGATCCATCCGGTATGGCCGCTTTTCACACTGCACAGTCTGTCAAGGAAAGAAAACAGCTCTATCTCAATGCCTCTCCACTCCCCAGTTGAACATGGTAAACATAAAGACAAACATGTTTGAATTACACAGCCGTCATAACGACGAGGTTATATCGCAGCTGTTTACACAGCTCAGGTCTACTGCATCACCTGAACGCGAAGAAATTTCAACAACACTGAAAGTATTTCACGCACATTTCATTCATCCTCCTCACTGGTCGACATCACTTGCCCGTCCTGACTGAGTTAATATTAATATTTACCTGTCTATATTTATCTCAATTCTTCTAGCATGGCATATGAGAGCCGTCATATCATTATAACAGCGTTTTATTGTTATGAAGTTATATAAATTACGTATTGAAAGTGTCACTCACCTTTTCTATGTTCTGATGTAGAAGTGTCCCAGAGAACTGTGGAGTAACTTGGCACATATACAAAACAAATAACACAATCGTATATTGTGTCCGCTAAGGTGTTGTGAAATAAAGACTGGCCGTTTCAACACACCGGATTAACACTAATCATTTTCTAACGACATCAAGCCACTCGCACCTTGAGCTAGGTGTTAAGATATGACACCTGTTATAAACCATTGGGGTGATACACCATATATATGTACACTATGCTAATTGTCCCGTTTTCTTAGCCTCTTACCGGTCTCTCTGCAAGTCGACGTTTTGTGACTGGCGATGAAGTTACCTGCGCATTATAAAGATATAGCCGCCCTGTAAACCTGATCTAAACATCAATAAAAGATTTGTCACAAATTTATCCTATACACCGATGTAAGGACTCGACAACAAGCACCACGGATCACCCATTCCACAGTTCGCTGTATTTTGGACTGCTTGCTTTTACGTGAGGAGCGAAGCTTGTGGACTGTGACATGCGTAACAGAGCAATATCTTTGGTGGTATATTATACATATAGACCGTGGGTTAAATTGTTCGTATCAGGTACATTGGAAACATCCATCGTTGGGTTAGAGAATATCAAATTATTTCAACCGACCGCAAGAAAGCATGATAGTGTGTGTGTGTGTGTGTGTGTGTGTGTGTAGCATACTGTTTTGATTTAGTTTCAGATACCGCCTTTGTCTACCAAAAGGTCATGATATATTCTGGACTGACCATTTAATTTTCGGGAAGTGATTTGAGGAATGTGCGCCCGCACATAAGGGAAAGGGTCATTTTCCCCTCCCCATTTCACCTCTAATGAAACAAATTCCGGCACTAAAAAGCCTGAAATAATAATTATGCTTTATTCAGTAAGGATCAAAGTTCAGAAAAGAAAACAAAGGTTATTTATTCAGACACCTTTTAATGTTGGGCATCTGAATGGGTTTTATTGTGTCTTGTTGGGCATCTGAATGAGTTTTATTTTGTCTTTTTTTGTTGTTGTTATTTTTGTTTAAATGCGTTGAGTTCCGCTTGCGTGATTTTACTGGATTCGACGCAACTGTACAATACAACAAATAAAATATATATTAAATCACAAAATTTAATGTTTTACCTATAAAAAAGACAAGCTACTAAAGAAAAATGGCGCTTTCCCGATAGGCGACAAAATTCAGGAGACGATAGAGTTTAAATTATGAAAATTGGGCTTTGATTAAAAACGCTTTTGTAAAAGATAAAAATAAGATAAAGGAAAAAGGCTCGAGTTAAATGTTGACATTATTTAAAAGTGTCTTCAAAAGATCTAATTTTTTGGTCTTTGTTTTGTGGGATGGTGGATGGGACAAATCAGACAGTACCTAGGGGTGGCAAAATCATAAACCCTGCAAATATACACAAAGAATGCAAGCCAGACCCACACCCTTAATCACCTTCAACACGAATCCAAGAGGCGAATATATATATATATATATATATATATATATATATATATATATATAACAAGCTAAATTAACTGTTGAATGTGACAGCGCAAAATAAAATACTTTTCCTGACGTTAATTTCAGATTTCGTCATATGACAATTTTATTACAAATTCTGACAGTAAAAATGTCGGTTGATGACGTAATCAAACTTAAAACTACCAAGCCACGCTTAATTCAGTAAATGATAAAATCTGGTAGACAAAAAGTTATGAAGTAGACTTCTGTGATTTTATCATATTGTCGTCAAAAAGAATGACTGTATAAAGAATATTTACAGTTGTTCAATTTTGGCAAAATTTATGTTCAAAATTAATAACATTTCAGTGTAAACATCTGATGAAAGAATAGATTGAAATGAGAATTCTAGGGCAACTTATGCCAGTTGATTTTCAGATTAAGTATTTGAACCAATAACTCCATAAACATCTAAATATTTACTCGGACAATGCTAAATTAAGCTACCAAGTTGCTCAGTTCAATAAAATTTTAGTTTTATTTTCGTATTTCTTTTCTTTAAATAAAAAAAATCACTTTTATGTGTGAGTTAAATTTTATCGCCTACGCTTTTGTTTTAAAAACAAAATATTTTTCCATTTATTTCGTCTGGAACCCCTTCTTCTAATTCCTGGATCCGCCTAAGGAACTGAAACACTTTACGTTAGTACCACAGCTACTACTTAAAAACATCCCGTCTCCCCCACCCCGTTTCTATGTTGTTCGATAAAGTTTCTTATTTTTTTACATGTCGAACCTAATTTGGCGCGAATGTTGGAAGGGTATGATCGGAATTATACACACACACACACACACACACACACACACACCGTCGTTGGTCCATTCCCAGCAAGGAAATGTTTGCTACATATATATATCCATCTCCCGATTTGGTAAACAGCAGAATTTTTCATTTCAGAGGCACCCTTCGAACGTTGGTACTTCTCTTTATGTTTTTTAAAAAATCTTTTCTGTTTGGTAAGTGGGGGGGGGGGGGCATGCAGACACACTTTGTAATTCATAGGGGCGTACTGGAGAATAGTTCCTAGGGCCCACCGCCTGTCATATATTCACGATCTGAATATATACTTTTGCGTTTACGAAGTCCAAAGCAACAATGTCTTGTAACACCTCGTTCTTTTAGTTTTCTACCATATGTATTGTTGTACAAAAGCCGATCTGTTGTCTTGCATCATGCAGCCAAGTCTCAGAGCTATAAATAGAAGTGCTAATTTTAGCGCTTACCATTATTGATCGATTTCTGCGATATGTGTACGATGGCGTTCTTACCGATTTCAACCTTCAGCTAAAAATAGCCCATGACGTTATTGCCTCTGGCTGCTTTCTATTCCAGCATATTGTCTGTCGGACAAAGCATCCAGGTTGCTCGAGTTAAATGTTGACATTATTTATGCACACATTTAATACCAGATCCACCGGCCTAACATAAAATTTCCAGTACATTAAAATACACAAGTGAGGTCAAAAGGTCCATATATTTCGATAGCCATATTAAAACATAGTATAAGAATAGTATTCACTTGAAAAATCGATAGTAGTTCATAGCAAAGGACGTTTCTGCATTCAAACCAATAATTTATGCCTGTTTTGTTCAAGTCCGAAGGTTATTTTTGTCACCAGGTGATGCTCGCAGTGCAAACACAAGCCCTTTCCTTCGGTGATAATTCTATGAAACATTGTGTAATAAACAGCTTGATGCACTTCAAAATAGTTCCATCCAGGCCGTTTTTAGATATTCTACTTACCACATGTCAACTTCTATTGGATGGCTAGCTCCCAAGTCGACTATTGGTATTTTACTATCTACGTACCTACATAATGCAAGGTAACTATGGGAGGTGTACATGCTTCACATCAATTTCAATAACCGCACAAGCCCGAAACACCTAATTCACAAATATATCCATATATTTTATTATTAAACAGTAATAGCTGAAAAAGTCACATTATAACCTTTTGTTAAGAAATCTGACACGATATTCTCCCTTGCGACTCCAACGATGCGAAGAGTATTTTAAATTTTTCATGCCATTTACAGCTGCCTACATCAGTGATATCCTTGTCTCTTACTGCCTTAAGTCATTATTGGACGCGGCCAAAAGCTACAGTAATACTAATAATAAGAAGAATAACAATTACAATAGCAAAAACAAAGATCAACTTGTATAATAATAAATCGTATTACTTGCATACCCATGCAATATTATGATACATCATCAAATATTTTTAGGCAATCATCATTTCCATTTCGACGGGATTGTAATTACCAAAATTGAAAATAGAACAACTATTGGCTAATTGAAAATAACATATTACAAGATGTAACTCGCATATTCATGTCGAGTGCAGAATTCAATGATTTAAGGAAAGTGTGGCGTGACGGGTTGTTATGCCGTCACTGTGGTAGGTATGGGATGAGGTGCTTCCAATATTTTATTTAAATTATTCTAGAAGTCCCATCCAGGCTTGATTTTGGTTGGAAGTTAAATTAGTAAAAGATATATGTAAAAATCCGAGCCTCCAGTCAACAATGCCGACGGTTAAATGACTGAATATAAAAAAGTGAAATTCAACGAATAACAATTTAATGACAATTCAATAATCAAATGATTAAAATTTCCCAAGTACTCTTCTTACGCTCGACTCTGAGATTGCCTATTGCATAATTTAATAAGTTGTGTGAGATAGCTTTCCACCTGTCCTTGTATTCTACTCATCTGTGTATTCTTCTCTCATATTCCTCCTATTCCTTCTCAGCTCCCTCCGACTTTCTCCAAATTCCTTCTCTCCACCGACTCTTTGATACTCCTCCTCCTTCTTCACTTTCTCCTCATCGACTCCGTTTCCTCCTCCTCCTCGACTCTCTATACTGACTAGACTTGTGGAATCCGACTGCTCTGCTAGTTTCACTTTTGTCTTCCCTCTTAGAGACTCGGGACTTAACTAGACCGGAAGTTCTGTCCACAAAACACTTCCTTTGCGAAGCTTTATCTTTCCTTAGAATTTCCTAAGTTTTACCGCCAATTTGCGAGTGGCTGTCTCGGAGTAACCTTATAATGCTCAGCAAGCTTCCTAGGCGAGACTAAATTTTCGCTTGCTAGTTAGAAGCTATAATTCGGATCGAAAGTGTTAACACACCCTCCGTCTTAGTTCCAACTGGATGTCGTTTTGACCCGATCCAATCAAACTTAGCGGACAATGTCCTTCTCGCTGTCTGTCCACAGGGGGACGGATTTAGAAAACGCCCCGTTCCTCGCGGGTTCCTCTGATCTTTGGACAAAGCTGTAACACATAGGTGGGGAAGTCGCTCGATCTAACGCCTGTGCAGATTCAAGATGCTGGATGTTCTCTCAGGTCGCGGTAACCTAGCGTAAGAGATTAACTCTACCCTGCGGCAATGTTCAGACATCAAACATGGCTTGTAAGAATAGCGGAGTTTATACACGACTTACGAACTGGGACTGAGCAAACGTGACAGAAAGATTGGTTAATAAAATACTTAACCCGTAATCAATTCGGTCCTACTAAAACAAAAACGAACTGCACGCTGTGTGGTATCTAAAGATATGCAAAAATCGAGCATCCCCTTAAAGACAGTATCGCTAAATATTATTTTTCTCTCATTTTTAAAATTACTGTGTGCGTTATGCCAATTTAATATTTATAATGCTTTTGTTGGATAGATCTTTGTAGAATATTATTAGAAATTCAAGGTAGCATTTCTTTATAACTTCTGTTGTGTATGTAGTAGTTTTGGATCATTATTTACCTGACTTCAGACAAAATGAAATATATAATGCAGTCGGGTAGCTCAAAATGGCTATAAGCTTGCTATTCAGATACTTAACTTGTGTACCTTAAAATGATTATATACCCAACAGTTTGAAGCAGTATGTTTCTGTTTCAGTCGTGTACAGGCCTTCACGTTTTAACTATCGTTGTAATTGAGTATTGGAATGCCCGTCTATAATCAGATAGACAAAGGTACAGCGTTTTGAGTACGAACAAAACGGAAAAGGTTTCTGGCTGCCAGTATGTTGATGTTCTTTGTCCGAAACCGAGTTGCTGATCATTGTCTGGACCTTATGTCATTGCATGTGACGTACCACTCAGCTAAACAGTGCAAACGTTATAGAAACGTAGTATGAATGGGAGTGTGTCTGCATTTCCTTGTAGAGGATACGTCCACCTCCTGTGATTAGGTCAAACAAATTAAGTAGTCTCATCTGACTTGATTCACAATGGAATAAAATCTTTTACTCAGCAGCAGCCCCTCATTTTCCTTCTTGACATTTAGGACTTAAGGTGGTTAAAAGCTAAAAGCAAAGGTTCCAATATTTTAGCCTATGGGAACCATGGCTTGCGAAGATACCGGACTGTTTTAAATGCAGGAACAACAGTGGGGGGGGGGGGGCTTCGCCCCGTGGGCCACCGCCAGGGGAACTTTAGCTTACGTGTTTATGCTGCTCCTAAACGACATTTCTCACTCAGCAGATGTTCTGAATGATATTTTGACCCCTACGAAAGGAACCCCTAATCTAGTATATTTTCATTCGGAACTCCAGCGTCGACCAGCCTTCTTCTATTCAGTGCTAATGAATTCTTTCAAACTAATATACCCGATTATACTTGTACTTTCAAGGGGAAACAAGAGCTCGTTTGACATTTCATGTAAAGGACGTATATACAAAGCATGATAAAAGTGATATTGCTTAAGGAGGTAACACAGAAAACTTCTGCACCAGCAAAACGTTAAAGAATTAAATTATTCCTGTAAATTTCAGAAGAAAATGTAATTTAAAACATTGTGCAAGTCTTTAAACGTTTGAACGAACGCGGAAAACGTTTTTGAAACAGTAAATCACTTAAAATGCATAAGGATGGATGTATTGCGAACGTTTTAATTGGTGAAAACCCATGTATAATTAAAGAATATATGGCAATACCTGATATAGCGATGGGTACAAGAAATTTAAGAATCTCATCAATATAATTTTACACTGGACCTATCATGTAGGCTTCGTTTTTCAAGTAACATGCTCATACTATCAAATATGATTCAAATGATAAATGACGTTTATTCTGTTATTACTGTTTGTTTTTGGTCGGGGGGAGGGAGAGCGCTGTTGTTTTTGTGGTGGGAGTATTATTTATTTATTTATTTATTAAAGATAAAGCAACTTATACTTTGCAAAGCAAACTACAAAATTTGATGTTGAACCAGTTGTTGTTGTACGTAAGCTTAGCCGTTTTGCTTTCTTGTTTACATCTGCACTTTGCACTGATGTCGGTAATGTATCCAATTTGCAAATGATACAGAGTTCAAAGCACAACCTTTCCCTTGCTCTCATTCTCGCTTTGCCTTGCTTTTATATGATTGTCGATTTCTTCGAGGCCCTCTTCTGTTTGCCTTGCATTTGTATCATCACTGATTTGTTCGAGGCCTTCTAGTGTTTTTCTGACTCGATCCTCAGTTTCTTGCAACATATCTAGTTTACTCAAACTTTTACCCCCCCAAAGAAAACAACATTTCCTCTAGCTTGACAAAGGAAGTGACTATTTTTTGTCTTTATAGTACGAAAGCATATGACAGACAAATGATATTTCCTCCGTTATTATCTTTTATTTCCTCCGTTATTATCTTTTATTTCCTCCGTTTAAGCATTGTGTTTCTTCATACTAATTTCAGTCCAAACATTGCTATATTCGTGTCTTGGATCAGCAAGTTATGTTCCCTCTACCGATGAAACTAATGTGCTTGCTGGGTTTAGTGCCAACACCTCATCTATCTCGTGAGTGTGTTCGCATTTGGCATGGTGGTAAAGAGGCTTTGCGCGGTCCATATCGATTGTAGAATGCGGGCAATCAGGACCCAGTTTAGGTATAGTGAACAAAATTTAAGAAGGACAAAAAGCAATTTGCTTAATGTCACTGTTTTCACTGAAAGTAACCGAAGGTCATATGGGTAAGTAACGGAATATCACTAAAAGTTAGTAACTGAATGTTAGAGTTAGAATCGAATAATCTCACTCAGTTTAAAATTATGTCGGTTAAAATGTTCGAGGATACAAAAAGTGCCATTGTCAGCATTTTGTACATGAAGTTGAATAAAGAAATGATGGGGACCAAGAATGTAAAAAGTGTGTACCTATCCAGAAAGCTGAGCTGGAACGAAATGTCAGAACACCAACTGGAAAAAATGCAGTCGCAAAAATGTGCATATGGAAAATCATTAAAACTTTAAACCATGAGATCAGGCGTACAACCGAATCTACATGAACAAAGAATGTCCCAAAGTTTTGAATAATGATTACTTGCCGATTTTTCCCCAAAGAAGCAATGTCTTCCAGTGTGACAAAAATATTACATTAAAACATTTGTATGGTCAATAAACTAATGTCTTCCAGTTTGAAGGAAAAAAAATACATTTAAAGGTGTATTGCCTAATGAAGAAAACAACGTTTGAAAGTTTACAAGTATTGCATTGAAAAGTTTGTATGCCTAATTACTCAGCGTCTTCCAACATGAATATCACATATATAGACTGTGTACTTAAAACTTAACGTCGTCTAATGTAAAAATGTATTTGGAACACATCCGGCCTAATAAATCAACGTTTTCTCGTACCGTATTGAATTTGTTCCACTAATGGAGTATTGTACATAGAAACCAGTGAATGAGATACGTAACTATTTTTCTTTTCTGGCATCAGCATTATCGCACGTATGAAAACTGGAGGATATATTTATATTAAAAGTTATCAACTTACGAAGCAATGACTACGGTATCTATGGTCAAAGATGCTGAAAACTGATAGGTTTGAGCCCACGGTGAAAAGGGTTCAAAGACCTTTATTTATTCAGATCTACTATCTATCTATATCTATATATATATATATATATATATATATATATATATATATATATATATATATATATATATATATACTAGATTTGCTACATAGCCAGTCCCCATGACAATGGCAAACAATGCTGATAATGCCCATGGCAATAGCAAACAATCCTAATAACGCCTACGACAATGACAAACAATGCTGATAATATAAAAGGTTGACTTACCTGATTACGTTACATTATAAACTGGTGAATTAGAAAGGTCAACGGAGTGACGTCGTAGTGGTGTCCCTCAAATCTCTATTATATCGGATATCTCGATTATAATCCGATTACAGATTATTCATACAGATAAATGAATCAATAATTGTATCATGTAACTGAAACGGATCACGTGCATCAGGAGGTGTATCTGGGAAGTCTTATGACTAAGACTATCAGATTTCCCTAATATATCACTTGTAATGAAGGACCAAGAATCCTCGAACTTCTCGTACACGTTATCTAAAATACTGATGCACATGAATAAATAAAAGATTTCAGTCTTACCAGGACAAGAATTTATCACCATACACTACTCCTCATTGCTGATATGTCAGAAATGTTGGCCTTGGGTGTTATGCAAATATTGATTCGACTGTTTCCAAGGAAAAGCTATATTGAGGGAATGGGGCTTTATATGTTCTTTTTGTTGGGTGGTTGGTTGGTTTTTAAGCGCACATTATTTGCTTTATCGTGCCGAGGAGATGGGAACTATGTGCCTTTCACAAGGACACGCCAACGCAGACCAACGGGGCTGGCCCGGGCGGGTATAGAAACAGGTATGTCAAAACTGTTACTACTACTAACATCCCCCCAATTAATAGACACAGTGTCGTTTCTTTTCGTTCGACTTTGCCACCCATGCTCCTATCAAATAACGGATCTTTAAAGAAAGAAGCATTATCGCAAAGGAAGGAAGTATGAATAAAAAACAAGTACATTTGTATGACCAGTAATATACGCACAGGTGTACTGTCATAACCGAGTGATTCCAGTTTTATGAACTGCATTGATTGTCCATCTTACCCTAATAGTCGTCAATAGTATGCATCAGAGAATATAAAATGGGGGAAAAGTCGGCGAGCCTCACATGAGAAATTTCTGGAGGGGAAGATAGGAATGTTCGATAAGGTAAAACCTATTCAGTTTCTAAAATCATCTTCAGGTAGACATCTGGATGATGAAATATAACATGGAGACTGGTATGCATAAAAATACTGCTGCATTGCTCTGTACTAGTCTTATGTTACAGATCCTGACTGACGTAAGGGACATTATTTCAGGTGTGATGGTACTCTAAACGTACTTTTACTTCAGGATGTGGTGTAAAAATATGTTTCTCGTGTAAGTTAGTTTAATTCAGTCATCATCTTTCACAATTTTCCGCAGCCTACCGCTTAGAGTAAGGTACTTTTATAAGTACATGTGGTAGAAACTTGTCTCCTGTGTATTGAAGATGTGAAAGATACACAGTGCTTGATGACATTTTTACGAGCTACAATTCTGTTGGTGACATTTAGTAAATCCAGACAAAAGAATTTCAAATTGAAATGATAACTCCATTGTCAAACTCTGGTGTAACTCTGGCCATTGTTAAGCATACAATAATAATGGCATACGTGTCATTTTGAATTGGCAGAATCTCACAAAATTCAGTAATTTCGAAATGACAGAATAGATACAGAATCTCACAAATTCAAGAGAAAATTAACGACACGCTAAGAACAATATGGAGTTTAAACTTTTACCCTTATCGACTGATACAGCATCAACGCTCAGAAACATTCCTTTTAGTTTATATAACAGAAACATTTATCCGAAATATTCTTACTAAATATTTAGGCATTGAAACGAACTATATGTTTTTTTTTTTTTTAAAAAAATATAGTTTCTTCACGAAGATGCTAGCATATATGACAGGAGAAAAGAAGGTTGAAAAGATTACACATTTGCATTGCTATAAGTGGTCGAACTTACAGAAGAAAACTTTATCAGTGTAGACAAATTAATAACTTTTTTTAATCTACTTTCGTCTCAGTTGATGCAATAATCAAATAATACAATTTATAAAACCTCAGGAAGGAAATAAGGATGAGTGCCTACCAATGTTTTAGCAATAAAAAATAAATAAAAATAATTTTTAAAAATATCACTTTCTTGGACATTTCCTACAATTTACACTTTATACATGACACGTATACACGTTACTCTACGCGACTAAATAGTGGCTTGATCTACTTTCCACTGGTGAAAGTATAGAATATTGAACATCCCTGAATCGAGTATAAGCTTAAAAATTATGAAAGCTACATGTGTACCAACGTCAAGAGCTTTGTCAAAGCATCAGATAATTTTCGTCGTCTTTAAATCTAGGAAATACTGAATTTATAACCACCACATTCACAGGCCGATCAAGTTTTATTACAATCACCATAGGCACAGGCCGATCAAGTTTTATTACAATCACCACAGTCACAGGCCGATCAAGTATTATTACAATCACCACAGTCGCAGGCCGATCAAGTTTTATTTCAATCACCACAGTCGCAGGCCGATCAATTTTTATTTCTCTGTATGTTCATCTTTCAATCCACCCCTAGGTTCCTTATGTATTCCGTTCCACATTCATCAGACTGAGAGACCATGCTGTTGTCGAATAACCACTGGAGTGACCATGTGGAATAGTTTGGATTTTTGCAGGAATAACTTGGCATAATAGTTTTGGAGTCTCATACATTAAAAATGTAATAATTAATTTTCAAACGTCCAAGTTACATTATAGTCATATGAATTACATGTCGTGCATACTGCATCCCTTCTCTGTTAAGAAGTCTGAATGGTTTCTTGATGCGAGGATGGGTGATGACCACAGAATGTTACATTCTCATGTGTATTACCATATGCAAAAAAAATCTTTTCAAGAAAGCAAAGATTCAGCCCAGTAATTAGAGTCACTCAAGCTTCGGTTTAAGTTACCAAAAACGTTAGTATTCATCCCACAGGTGTAGCTAAACAACCATTATGTTAGTGTTCATCCGTAGTTGTATTATGCTTGATACCATTCATGACAATTTTTCATGTGGGTTCTAAGAAGTTGTGAGTTCTATCCTTTTTTAACTTTAGGAAAACAAAATGCCCAGATTTTTCAATTATGATCAATTTTCTGGAAAAGATGCATCGTTACTTTTCTACAACAACTGGCTCTCAATGTGTGATCGTTTATCATTTGTGACCCTGGGAAAGGAGCCTAGCTCCCATTTCCTAATACTAAACACGCAGTTCTAAAAAAGACAAAAATTCTTTTGTTTTAGTGGTACATATATCGACTAGGCTGCAAATACATACCACGTAATGTCATTTAAATTAACCTTAAACCCACAATAATGGTCCATTTAGTTTTACTGTTCAAGCTATTTTATGATGCAGTTATTGATTTCGACGAATTCATATTATAAACATATCCCTACCAACAGCAAGCAAAACACAAGATAAATTACATTTTTATCCACAGGTCTCAAACAACAATACTTGCTTTTATACTAATAATGGTTGTTTCAAATTCAAATCGATCACATAATTCAAGTTTAATAAAAAGGCAATATACTTCATTTTTACAGTAGCCTTGATACCGCTGAAACCGTTGACAGCTTTTGTCCCGTTGATCGAAGAATACTTACTTGTTTATTAATATAGGCAGATGTGTGATTTACAATATTGACTGATACATTTCGACCTAAGTACAAAAATAATTATGTACCGCAATGCATCAATCACGTGGTCAGGTTTTATTGTTTACCTTCAACATTTATTTGTGTCTGTGCTCCCTATGAGCATGTTACCAATGAATCTTTTAAGGGGCCGTCCATTTAGTACGTACGTATGGAGGGAAGAGAGGGGTTTAACCCAAATTCATACGCTTCCGTATGGGATGTATGTGTCTAATGATAATGTACGTACGCATAGGAAGCGGGGTGGGGGTGAAACCTCGATAATAATTTGTCTAATACGTAACCTGTTCGACTGGATTCAGTAGGCGTTTGAACTTTAGCGGGCACTAGAAAAACTTGTTAAAGTTACGCAGCTTATTTCTTTGATACAGCCAGACATTCAACGTCGGTGGACCATCTGTTTTATTAAACACGTTAATATTATTAATCCTTGATCGTTTCTGCGTGGGTTAAATATAGGCCGTTCTATAGAATTGGGGAGGGGTGCATCAAGCGTACGTACGCAGGTGGGGGTGTTAAAAAAAGTACGCATGTGTACAGGGAGGGGGAGGGGTCAAGATTTGCCAGATTTTTGCGTACGTAATAATGGATGGCCCTAAGCTTTTGAGAAGAGTCAGATGCATCTTAAATCAAAATAACCTTCTAATGTACTTATAAACAGAGACACAACCTCAAGCCTGTATTTTCTTTTGACTATTGTTTTAAATTTCCCAAGCCCTTACCTGATTGAGTGGGAATATCAATCTAAAGTCGTTTTTTTCTAGGTTGCTAGCGTAATATAAAAGACCAGCATTTATCGTTACTATTTTCATCACAATAATTAAAATTTTTAGATTTTCTAATTCGTTCTTTTTCACATTACAGTTACAAGACTAGCCTTCCTTACACTTTAATCGGTACATTATGTAATGGCTTATATGTTTGAATTAGAAAACGAAACAGCGATCCCGACAACAAAAGGTAATTAGGATATACAGGGACCTCTTCAACACTTAGAGCTGGAAAGCTATCAATCAAGTGTGAATTCTTCTCCATGCAGATAACAAGGGAAGAACAATGTAGACGTTAAAGATATTTTAGCATTTAGATCGGGTTTTATATTTCAACATTCTTAATTGTATACCAATTAAGAATTATATTATTTTTTGAAGAACTGTCAAGAAAAGGTCTTAATTACTAACCAGGGCACCTTAATAGTTTTTTTTAAAAGTTCTATAAGAAACATTAGCGAAAGGAGTACACTAGTACACTATCGAGTGAAAACAATTACATTTATGTATGCATACCAAAGATCATGTAAAGTATTTTTTATTTATTTTTTGTTTACACATGTACAGGCATATGGAAAAAGTAACAACATATCACATAAGTTCCTAATGCGTCTGCGTTCAAACAAGCAGTTAATGTCTTCTTTTAAGAAACAATACGTCTTTATATTTTGTGATGAACAATCCAGTGTATTACAGCATTATATTTTGTACATAGTACCTGTGATATGTCAAAGACTTAGTAATAAGTTAATCTTATATAATTTGTATGAACTTCTGTTATGGGGGGGGGGTAAGCAGAAGATGTTAATTTTGTACATTTTTGCTAATTACATGTATAATTTTTTTAATTTCAGGGCAAAAATGTAATTATGTCACCCCTGATAAATAAAGGCTATTATTATTATTATTATTATTATTATTATTAAATTTTATTTTATTTTATTTTTTATTCGAGACATTAGTGATTCAGTGAGATTGCGGTACTGCTAACCTTACTCCTGAATTTTGAAAAGCCCGACCCAAGGGAGTGTAGTTGCAAAACAACAGGTTGTGAATCATGCTACTGCAATCGTTGCCTGTTCACTTTCGGATGTGGTGTAAAGTATACCATATGTTTATTCTCACTATTTGCAATTTAATCGCCCTTTTAAAGTATCCACACAGTCTACTGGTGTAGATTACAGTTTCTTGGTAAACGTAAAGAAAGTGTCTAGTGTGCTGTTGCAAGCTAAACCAGATTTTGTGTTAAAACCAACCCAGAAAAAAAATCGAATTCAAAGAAAACGTTGTCAAAATGTACTTAAAGTTTTAACTTAAATTATATTAAGTCGATTGCAAAATATATTAAGTCGATTGCAAATATATTACGTCATTTTCAAATTATATTACGTCGGTTGCAAATTATGTCGATAGCAAATTATATGATGTCGATAGCAAATTATATGATGTCGATAGCAAATTATATTATGTCGATAGCAAATTATACAAAAGCTCTCTCCGCAGCTCATAATGGTGTAATGTGGTCTTGGGGGGGGGGGGGAATCGAACAGCCAGTATAAAAACACCAATTTAGGATAGGCGACCACCTTCCCTTGCATATTCCCTATCCCAGTAACGAACACGAGACCTCTGTGGTGCAAAGTAGCTCCTTAAAACAAGTCATTTATAATGTACCTCTTAATCAGAAGCGTTTAGCAATTTAAATATAGATGTCTCGCAAACAAAAAGGAATTGTTCAGAACGAAAAATTGGCTCGGCTTATTTCGTAAGGCCTGGGGGCATTTACATATGTATTGCTTTGTTTGCACTATTGCATTGGGAATATTCGATACCTTCTTCCTGACGCTTACAACACTGGATCCAATGATATTTTGCGCGAGAACGACGATTCAGTGAGATGTGCATTTGTTATTTGAAATGAAATATACTTTCATTTAATTACAATCACACTAATGGATTTTTCGCTTCTTTTTTAACATAACAAATGCGGTGTTACAAAACTTTCCTCCCATTCTTCTGTTTCCTACTCAAGAATCGAGCTTAATAACTGTTCCTGTAAAGTTAATTTAAATTTACTTCGAGCTTTCCCCATCAAAGAAGACATGCTTCTCAGTAAAAGAAATAATTTGTAATCAAATGTCATTTATTATCAAATTGATGGGCATACAAACCAACATAAATTTTGAGAAACTGTCTCTCTTTCCTTCATGTTTTATTTATATTTCGTTCTCTTTTTTCTTTCAATCGACGAATAGTGCGTTTGGACTTTTATGAAGAAACCCTATTAACTACGAAATTAAAAATAATATCCGACTTCACCATATCTTATCAAAATTGTTTTAAATTGCCAAATTTTTAAAAACTGTATTCTTTACATCCGATCTTGTATCTAACATGTATAATGCTCTATTTTAATTTTAACAGCTGTTTTAATGAAATCGTCTACTCATAACGCTTACTAATGGTTATGCATCATTGATCACGAGCTCTTGAGAGAATGTGTGCGTGTTTGAGTCCTACCATTGGCTCAGTCCATGTCCGCTACCGTATTTTGCCCTTGGGCTGGGTTCTATTCCAACTGCTTCGACATAGAATAACCTACTTGTAAAACACCAGACTAAACCAGATATCCTTCAGACTTGAACTCGAAAACACGACAAAAGCGATTTTGAAGACAATTAACTTCACCAATGTTTGATTTTCATTAGACATACTCTGTGAAACATGTATTTTATTGATAATGGGAGGCAAAAAGTCATACTTTCTTAATGACATGAGCAACCGTGCACAGACTGATTTGACTGAGAGCAGAGACGAGGACCTGAGAGTGAGCAACCGTGTACAATATGATTTTACTTTACTGTACCATTTTCTAGTAAATACTCTGTAATAGAGACAATACATATATGAAAATAAATCAATGTAAATATACACGTTAAGCAGCTTTTTTATATCAACCTTTTCCACTATTATTGTTGTTGCTGTTGGTGGTGGTGGTGGTGGTTCTTTTGTTGTTGTTTTTCTAGCACTTTGTTGGTTATATCATGCCAATAAAATTGGGTGAGGGCTAAGTGACTTTCTCACCGACACACCCATACGTCATGCTACCCGTGGCAAGTATCGAACCCTGGACCATAACTGAGCTACCGCGACTCCCTATATCCCCTACTGACTATGCATTTTTATGGTACAAATATGTTTCCAATCAATTTTCTACTGTATATTTTTCTCAAGTGGAATAGCCAGAACACCTAACATTCTGATTTCATAAGTCCATATATTCAGAATAGAAGCACAAAGGCTGTTTTCTTTCGAAGAAAATACTTCAATTTCTCAAGCAAATGAGTGATTAACGAAAGAAAACTTGAATTCATGGTACTTGACCCTATTTGAACAATCGATATTATATTTCTTTTTTTCCTACCTGGCATTTACTTGTTCGGTCATATTCCTCTCAAACGAAAAAGAATTATCTTTGATGGTGCTTTATGAACACCTACTTACAAGGAAATTTTTTCTCGTACCCATAAGGAAAGTTTCGAAAAGCATTTCAAGATTGTCATTGAATCTCTTTTCACAACATAAAAATTGCATATGATACGGACAAATGAAACATCTAAAATGCATAACTGAGGAAGTTATTAAATCGAAATCTTCCGTCCACAAACTACCTTATAAATCAACAAATAACACCCATGCGAAGGGAAAATATTATATGTCCACAAACACACACACTCACGTACACACACACACACACACACACACACACACACACACACACACACATGTCGTACACATACACTATATGAACTACATTAATCCAGACAGTTCGTATCCTGGAAGTATTTATGGATTAACGAATAATGCTCTATGTTCCTCTGGCAGTATGAAGTGCATCTATCATGTAACGTTTTCTACTTTCTGAATGGGTCGTCTAGTACTTCTTTCTTTGTACTGAGTTACTGATTCTCAGTTGAACATGTAGTAACAATGCTTGATTACTTAGTGACATTCCCCTCATGGCGAACATGTCACGCCGTAAATGACAGTTTTCCACTAAGTAACAATTGTTCATCCTTGCCATGTCTAGTTTAGCAATTCAAGCCAGTGGCGCATGATTATTGTACAATCATGGGGGGGGGGGGTTGTGTAATAAATGCACTTGCGTGCGTGAAACAAATTCGTCTAGTCCCTATTTAGTATCCCACCATCAAACAACCTCGATACAGGTAACCTGTCGTAAATGCGTAATTAATCATGCATCACGGTGAAAAATGATGATTTGATAAGTTCCAAGTAAATGAGCGGAAAACTTAAATAAACTAATGGAATAATATTAAAAAGTATATTTTTGCTTAAAATTGTAATTGTATTACCGAGATTTAAAATCATAAGTCATGAAACGAAATAACTATCACAATAAATAGTACACAGTAAAACGTTACGACGGTTATTTTTGCATGGAGGTACGTGTACATAAACTCAATGGACATGAAAAGCAAATCGCAAATTGCAGGTTGGTCTCTACTTCTTTATTTAACGGGATTTCCACATTGTCAGGACATTTTTGTGGGCAAATGTTTTGCCGTATCCGGAACACACATTTCCGGATTATTATTATTCAATATTTTTATTGTAAACATCCGTTTCAATCAATTTTTGCTGTTATCAGGATCACATGTTCTTCAGGATTGTCGGAGTCCAGATTCTACTCTATGTATGTATGTATGTGTGTGTGTGTGTGTGTGTGTGTGTGTGTGTGTGCGTGCGTGCATGTCAACAGTATGTATTTTCTTGGATCCTAGAAAGCCGCGAAGCATTACATTATGAAACAGGAAATTCAGTTCCGATATTCAAGTACAGTGCATAGATAAGTGGAATCGTGTAGTGATAGACACGCACCCACGAGATCTTGTGAGTTGTACCCCTCCTTTTGAAAAGATGAAAAACAGGTGTTGAACACATCATAAGAATGTAAGTTCGGTTACTCCGTTTCAAATAACCATAACGTCGTCCCCTGCAGTAATTTTTATAAACCGAAAATCTCCCGCACCCATTAGGCAGAGTGTACAAATGACTACCGCAATAGTTCAGATTGTAGAACGATAGTTTCTTAATCAAAGGTCGCAGGTTCGATACCCGACCAGGCCAGCTTGGGTCAGCTACTGTGGTGTTTCCTTGGGAAAGGTGCCAAGTTCTCATTTCCTCGGCACGATAACAGTCAAATAAATTGCAGGAAAGTGCCTTTAAAAGATAACATGCAACCAACAAATGGCTGCAGTCATTAGTCATATATATTCAGTGGCAGAACTTCTTTATTTCATGTATGCAGGACAAGCTTTTAGGTCAGAAGAATACAAAGTTTTATTGCTGAACAATTCGTGTTATTTGCCAGAGTCTGATATTACTGTTTCCAAACGAGACATTCAAACTACGAACTATATATTTACATCATACAGCCATTTGCTGTATTTGCAATCATATTTGTTCGTAATTCCGTAATGTCATGGATTTATTTCTGTCCCACTTGTCAATGTGCCTCAGATCCAAACTAATTATGAAGCTAATGGTGGTCTTGGTGCGAAGAAATTAACCTAGCTAACTCGGAAGCTAATGGGGTCATAATCCGAAATGAGACGGTGTGGTTAGAAAGACTGGAGGCAGCAGGGTTTAAGTTCATTTTGATGTAGCAGATTGAAGTGTATTCGGTCATTGATTGATGCATAGATGTGGAATGGTACATAAAGGAATAAGAACAACATGCTCGTTGGGTTAATGATACCACAGGGAATAGCATACATGTACAATATGGTCTCTTTAACCTTAGTGTTACAAGGTTTAGATAACGCTGTCTGCTGTATACTGTGGATACAAAATAACCAACAAAAAAAGAGTCGCAGTGCTATGCTTCACATTGAAACAAAACTTATTAAAAATCACGTTTCTTTTCAAAATGAAGGAGACAAAACCAATAAAAGGCACATGCAAGTATGTGAAACCAAGTTGGTACAAAGTTGCATCCTGGAGGTTTCTTGAGCCACGTCGTTTACATTTAATATCCTACGTGAAGATACAAATAAATTGTCAAGGGCAATAACTCTATCAAACTCAACGAGGAAAGTTATAATCCATAAAAGGTGCATCTAGGTCAGTGATATAACGTGTATACCAATCTAGGTCAGTGATACAACGTGCATACCAATCTGTATTCTGAAATTTATGCTAATTTGTGTGCATTTAATTAATTATGCTATAGCAAGACCATATCCCCCATGCTGCAGTTAGAACGCAGCAGAACATATTCCAAAAACAGTTGTCATGTGGTCAACTCACACAAGGTATAAGCTCACGGTACTCATAATGTACAGTATTCACATAACACATGCTCACTTTGGGACCGATTCTACATTCAAACAATATACATGTTCATTCCTTACTGGCACAGATTGTAGGGAACCATACACATTCAATGTGCTCAAATTGTACAGTACTCAAATAGTGTACATGCACGCTGGCACAGATAATACAATACCAACACAATACCTATACTCACTACGCTCAGATTTTACATTACCGGCCAAGTACATATGCTCACTGTGGAACAGATTATAAAGTACGTGCACAATACATATTCAATACATATCTAATGTCAAGGAGGCCGTATTGTATCAGTAACTCTTCGATTATATGCTTCTTCTTCGTTATTTTACCATTACGGTTGTACATCTAACCATGAACCAATACACTTCTGTCTTTTGCGGATGTGACTGAAAAATGGTTAAGCTACGTTAAAAATCCAAATCACACACACACACCATCTTCTGCTTCAAAAACCAATCTTAACCCCTGCTATCGTCCAACTCTACTGCCTCCAGTCCTTCCGACTCTACCGTATATCGGATCATGCTACAGAATTAGCTTGGGTCTGTGCACCATAACCACCATTAGCTTCATAAGTAGCTTGGGTCTGGTGTAAGTTGACACAGTAACACCCCCATGATCATGGTCTTCCTACTGTTCTTAAAGATCAAAAATTGCGGATAACAGATGCAATCTTATCTCAAATGTTAAGCAGGCCGTTATAGTGAATGTACAATGTCCCTATCTTCATCAATATATGAATTTAAGAATTCTGTGCACAGTGACTACCACTAGCTTCGTAAGTAGCTTGGGTCTGGAGCACCGTGAGTACCATTTGCTTACCAGTAGCTTTGATTTCTGCACCGTGCTATATCTTTCCTCCTTGAAAAAAATGGACTGTTTTCAGACAATGTGGATGTAAAAGTACCTAATGTTTTTGTTGTTTTTTTATTTTATTTTTACAAAGTTCAATGTACACGTTGGACAATAGGACTCATTGCGACCAACACAGCACAACACCGATAATGTCATGTTGCAGAAATCACCTTTCTTGCTTGTGGCTTAATGGTGTGTTTGACCGCAGTTGTCAAAATTCTATCACTCACTAATGACATCTCGGCGCATTTATCTTGATATAAACTGGCTTTGTGACTGACGTGGCCCGGGGAATACATAGTCATTTCATGGCCCTGTCCGTTACAGAAGTAATTACTGTGTTGGGTTTATGGCTGTAAGTCACCGGCATCGGTCATGGTTCCAGAGGTAGTTCTTGCAGAATTCCCCTGAGTTTTTGGAACCCGTTAGCCCTCTCCGACATGGGCCGTATTTAAATTAAATGTTGCGCTTGCTTATACTTTTATAGACACTATCATTGTGTCCTAGCCCCCGTTGTACATTGGGATACCCTCTTTTGTTCTCATATTTCTTGGCGTGTAGGTGCCATGACCCCGTCCGTTAAAGCTTCTTGTGTAACCCCTTCCTCGAACTCGAAATAAAGATAAGGGGCTGAGCTGTCAGGGAAGCAGCTTGGTTTGCCAAAAACTCGACTCTTTCACTTAAAGTTTGAATCTTGTCATCGCTCCGAATATCATGATTCTAGGTTTGTATCGACTGAAGCTCATTAATATTTTCGTTACATTCCTTACGTTTTGCTATCATGAATGCCTGTTTATAGGATTTGGGATCATTTATCATAAAACTTGTAAGCCCCGGCCTCAGTCCTTAAAGGAAGTGTTGCAATACCTGTTTTGTCGTTTTCATTCTGGCTTCATGGGCTCAACAAGCCAGAGGCTATATTGCATTTTCGTAATCTTATACACTTTTGCCATTTGATTCAAAGAAATGCATGCTCTGCAAATCCTCCAGGCAAAATATTACCTTGAATTTTCCTATAAGTATTTCATAACATGATCCTTATTCTCCGTTGCTGTCTTCAAACTAGTATGCCGCCCGGCCTCTCAACAGCTCTGGAAGCATCTCCAATTTTCTAGCAATATTTCACCTATTTTCTGTAGATAACCTCTCAACTGTTTTAAGCCAGCTTTCAAAGTCATCGTTCTTCCCGCCATAAAGTTTTGGAATTGTTATTGTTGAATGTTTCAGCTGCATGTTATAAAAGCACGGATCAATACTGTTTCGTTTGTTCCTTTTTATATACATATTTGCTTTTCCCATAGTCCACCAAAAAGAATAGTTTGAAGCTCTTCGGATCGCACTTCTGACACCACGAATGTCAAGGGGGACATATTGTTCAATTATGTTATTTCCCGTGGAATCCGTAACTCAGCGAGTGTATTATTCTTTTTCGCTTTATTTATTATTACAGAATTATGCATCTACCAATGAGCAAATACACTTCATTCTTCCGCATAAAAACCGCTCTTAACGCCCGCTATTTTCAAACTCTACTGCCTCCAATCATTCCAACCCTACCGTCTTATCACGGATCATGCCACCATTAGCTTCATAAGTAACTTGGGTCTGGGACAAGTTGACACAGTAACATCATGGTCTTCCTACTGTTCTCAAAGAGCTAAAATTGCAGATAACAGACGTAATCATTATCTTAAATGTTTGGCATGCCGTTATAGTCAATGTACAATGAGCGTAGATTCATCCAAATGAACTTACGAACACCACACATGTCCAAAATGTATCTACTTTCTACATTTCGATTACTATTTTATGTTAATGAGTAATTTCCTACTGTGCGGAGATTACTGTCACAGAATTAAAATCTGTAAGCTTAAAGATTCAAAGAGCAGTACTTCTGGAAGAACCATTTTAAATTCCAAAGTAATTTACATTTCATGTTGAGTACTTTTTTTGTCTGGTGTAAACGCCTCCAGAGCGGCCAATGAAGGCCGCATATGCTATTTATTTTATTAATGTCATAAAATATATACATCAAATGCAGCAATTGGATGTAAAATGGCATGAATTCTTATAATTGTAAGTCATTGGGAATGTATCCCATAGTGCTTTTTAGTCAAGACTCGGGAATGTGCTTCCGTCACAACTTATTAAGTATATATTACTTTACTGTTTGACAAAACCTGTATACTCGTAATAAAGGGGTTTTATAATAAAAACAAATGACTTTAATACTCTTGTAGATATATTTAATACTATTTCGAAAACGTACTTAACAGTGCTTTCCGCAAATATGTACAAATATTTTGGCATGGTAGGGGAAGTAATACGCTCCGAAATTACAAACTCTTAAAAGACAATAACGAACCAGAATATTAACGCTGTTTTGCTTAGATAACACAATCTGATTTTTATCCAAATTTCGATGCGACGATTCTTTGAGAAATGAAACTGGCCGATATATAGTTTACTAGAATGTCATAGGTTAGGTATCCTTTTTTAACATCATCTTGATGATAAATGTCATGCTTTATTTATTTGTCAATGGGATGACTTTGTACTTTTGTACTATCACCCACAATATGTATATCAATTTTAATCCACTATCATAAAACATTAATTCGGAAGGGTTTTCGGACATTTTAGAATGACAAAAATCAGCTTGGTGAAGGTATGTCAGTTTTAGTAAATTAAAGCGTGCACTGAGAATGAAAACACAATCTTCAAAATATTGGCTATGAGATGATTTGGCTACAGATATGTCTTAGAACCCAATGCATTTTCTCCGCACGGTATACATGCCGCCAAATTCAACTACTCATCCATGGGATACCCTTTCGACCACTTTTGACGCTGCAAGCGATTCACTTCCGTACATAATTTCTACGGTCGACTTCAATGTATACCTTCTTATGCCAATAAGCAATAACCTGCACGATCTTTCAGTGCAAAGCAATCTTATTAACATAGCAAACGAACTCATTCACTTCTCCACGCACACAGCGACAATGCTGGATACTACCAACAGGCTACGATTTGGCTGAATCAGCTACAGTCTCTGTTAAATAATATATCAGTGATCAGAGGGCCACATTTGTCATCATAAAACAAGATTATCCCAAAATTCAGTCATTCAAGCGAAAAGTCTGACTTTACGAAGAAGACAGTAATGGTCTATTTAACAGATTAATTGGTAATTACACCCCTAATGAGTCCTTTATTTCACGGAAAGACAACAAAGAAATGTGCGAATTGTTTTTCAGTGTTATCAATCTGTTTTCGTAACAGTGCATTACATCTTAATTAGTTACAATTAGACGGGGGAACAGAAAATAGACAAGTCGGATGTAAGGCAAAATATTAGATTAAGTGAGCAGCAGGGAAGTTGTACAGACCCCCTGGCTCAGATAATTTTAACCCTCCCACACAAACTTTCTCCGTAGAAGCCTCAGAAAGCAGAAATAACGCCTCCTACGCAAATTAATCCGCAAAATTTCAACCCAAAGTGCATTTTTAGGCATAAAAAAAAACAGCATTTTTTTGGGGGGGGGTATTGTAAAATTTGTTTGTGATTGCAAATTCCGACTGCGGATACTAATTTTATTTCACAATAAAACAATATAGTTGAAAATAAGATGAGTCGAAAAGTTAGCACAGTTGGAGAGCCTCAATCTGCTAGATTAGCGCGAGATCAATTAGCGGCATTAAAGAAGCTAATTCCGACAAAACGATTATTTAAGAGAAATGTTCGTGGTTACGAAGATATGCAACATGGAATTTCAGAAACTTTCGGCAAAATGGTTGAAGCCAGTGACCGGAACAATTGAGCAGGTTGTATATGGCGACGAAAAAGATCCAGATGCTAGAAAACGTGGAATCTTTCCTATGTTGAAAGGTATTGAGGATCAATCACGAACATTACCCGAGCGATTAGCAATAGCAGCAGCGGCGCAACAACTTGCAATTGCTGATGGAGGAAAACCTGGAGGTGGAAAACCGGGAGGAAGAAAAATCTCAATGATAAAAGGGAAGTTTAATATCGATAATTTAAGAGAAAATTTCACCGATGAGGGATGGGAAATAATATCGCAGCCCCTCTCGACATTGTATAATATAGATGAGATTGGCCAATTTGCGGAGGAATATTTTAGTAGTCGAACTGAATTTTTGACTGCAGTGGGGAAAAAAAGATATGCAACTCGCGATAATTGGTATGATATGGTATATAAAATTTACACACAAACAACATCAATAAGTAAGACAGCGGATCCGCGTTACAGAAGATTTTTAGAAACGGCAAGAGATACACAAAGATATAATAAGCAAGAGGCGGAAGAAAGAAAACAACTGGAGAAAGAAAGAAAACAACAGGAAAAAGAAGAAAGAAAACAACTGGAAAAAGAAAGAAAACAACAGGAGAAGAAGGAAAAAACTAAAAAACGAGGGAGAAAAGAAACATCACAGGAAGATATTCAACCACAGGAGCCAATATTTCAACCAGAGGAATTAGGAGCTAGACCAAAAGAAAGAACTCCACCTCAGAAAAAGGAAAGAAAACCAAAAAAGAAAAAAGATCAGAGTGATGAACCGATAATTGTACCCGAATATAAATCATCACCGGCTAGTAGTGTGTTTAAAATTGACCCTAGTGTAACAGCGGATAATTATTTGAATACAAACAGGTTGTATTTACTTGGCAACTATGATTCAGTAGTTCAAATGGCTGCGGATGATTCTACGGAAAATAAAAGATTATTTTTGCGAAAAGAAATTGATGTTGATAAAGTTAACACACTTGATTGGTATGCGATGATGTATTTTGGTAGTTTAGGAAAACCAGTAAGATATTCCGATGAAGATTTTGGGAAATTTTCATCGGATGTTGGTAATTACAGAATAAAGTTATCAGAGGGAAAAGCAAGAGCATCAACTTTAATAACACCTAAAAAAGATAGTCCTGAAAAGTTTAGTCCTAAAAAATTTTATAATCCCACAGAGGAAATTATTTCTAAATTAACATACCCCCCGCTTGTAAAATCACTTGAAGAAGTTTCTATTTTACAACCATATGCTCCTCTTGAAAAGGTTGCTATAAGCCCATATCTTACTATAAAGGATAAATATCCTAAACAAGATAGTCCTATAGGGGATTTGCCACCGAAGTCATCGTCGTCAGGGTTATCGTCGTCAGGGACATCTTCATCGCCGTCAGACGAAATATTTTACTCAACGCCATTGGAATCTCCAGAAACAAAAAAAACAGGAAGCGGATATTCAGTTTGTCCCGATAGTGTTGTCAACGATGTATCTCGCCTCGAAGTATTAATCGGAGGAAAACGAGCCGGAAATAACTCTCGTGAGATAGTCAACGAAGCATCAGATATTTGTCAGCGATTATTCCGTGGTGGTATCATCGATTCTCATATTTATAAAGAGTTTGTCGATGAACTCATCGATTAAATCAACACAATTGAAATAATATGATTGTTCATAAACATCAACGCAGACCTAATCAGGTCCGCATAGTAAACTCTCGATTGCCAGTATACAAATATATTCACGGTAATGGATTTGGCGATATCATTGGAAGTCTTGTCACGCGAGTAATACCTAAAATTGGACCAATGGTAAAACAACTAGGATTAAAAGCAATAGGAAAGATAGGTGAGACTGCTGTTTCTGGTATCGGTAATTTGGCCAGTAAAG
Organism: Sinohyriopsis cumingii; assembly: GCA_028554795.2. NCBI lineage: Eukaryota > Metazoa > Mollusca > Bivalvia > Unionida > Unionidae > Sinohyriopsis > Sinohyriopsis cumingii. The sequence continues at coordinate 133,142,547 of CM068826.1, read as the reverse complement.
GCTTCAACGCTATCAAAGATAAAATATTAAGTTTAGTACGTAAAAAGCAACCCGTCAAATTACCCATTACCAGCGAAATGCCACCCGAAGTCAGTAAGGCCATAAATGATGCGGCAAATAAAAAAATAAATGATCTAGCACAGGAAGCTGCTATAACAAATCTAGCACAGGAAGTTGCTAAGACAAATCTAGCGCAGGATGTTGCTAGGACAAATCTAGCAAATACAAGTTTTGTTTCAGGCGATGGTCTTCGTTTTAGACGATATTATTAATAATAAATGTTCTCACAAGTGTCAAATGAAGTATTTGACATGGATGAACCAGTAGGTAGGGATACATCAGTGCGAGATTTCCAGTATTTCTCGTACGACACAGTTACACCAAATACTGATAATCGCCTGGAAATTCAAGTTCACGATACAACAAGATATTTTCTTCCATCTGAGGCATATATCGAAGTTACCGGTGAAATTACTAGAGACGACGGTGTTACTCTCTATGGAGCAGATTTTAGAGTCGGATTTGTTAATAACGGTATTATGGCATTATTCAAGAGCGCCACTTACATGATTGATGGAAAAGAGATTGAGTCAATTACCAATGATGTTGATTTAGCAACAACGATAATAGGTCTAGCGAGATACTCGGATGATTTTACCAGATCAGCTGGTCCGGGTATGATGTTTGCCAAAGATAATTCTGATCGTCCCGATAGTAGACCGCTTGATATTAGACAACCCAACGATCGCACCGCTCCCAATCCAGGCCTCGTAGTTATTCAGGATCTTCCTGTTGGCACTAATCCTGATTATAATCTTGGATTTGCCACGAGAAAATCCATGTTGTGGGATATACGTAGAAAATTCTCTTGTGCTATTCCGTTATCTCATATATTTGGATTTTGCAGGCATTTTAGAAAAGTTATTTACGGAGCAAAGCATACCGTAACATTTATTAGAAAAGCAGATAGTAATGATGCTATTTGGCGAGAAGGTGATATCAATTACCAAACGAACGTGGTAGGTGCAAATGATCACACGAATCATGGAGGTAGGGTAAAATTACTAAAATTTACCTTGTGGATGCCAGCGATAACTCCATCATTAATCGTGGAAGAAAAATTATTATCATTTATGAATCAAGGTGGTAAATCTATCATGTCATGGCTAACAACAACAACAGATTCCACAACTACTGATATTGATGGTGATTTTACTTGGCGCATTGCATCGCAGCAAGGTACCTCTGCGCCACGTCATATTTTTGTCGCTTTTTTGCATACACGAAGATATCATCAATTATATAGCCACATGATATTCGATAATATCAGCGCAACAAACGTGTCACTGAGAGTAAATGGCCAACAGGAGCCATCCGAGGAAATATCCATCAATTTTGAAAATTATTCGACAGCTCGCGCATATCATCGATTGTTAAGTTTCATGGGTCGCGATCAAAATATCGATACTGGATTGCAAATATCACAACTAGATTTTAATAAACTTTATCCTATTTATTACTTTTCCTTGGAACATCTCGATTTGATAAAGCAATCCGTCGTCGATATTCATTTCAAAGCTAGAATTCGAACAGGAAATAATTTATATAAGGTATTCGCAGTAATTCTCAGTGATAGAACAATGTTCCTGGAAGGCATCAGCGGTAGAATGAGAGTTATCGATGCACCCGTAGAGAACATGTAATAAATTCTAAATTTAGATTAAGTGATTATTAATATGCCATACGATCACGTCAGCGTAACTCTGACCCCCGGTCAGGTGAAAAAACTTCATGCAGCAACAACAGCGCGACGAGGTTTAAATTTAACCTTAAAAAGTAATCAACTTCACGGTGGACCTAACAAACTATCGTTAACTAAAAATCAACACGGACATTTCACCAGAGCCAGATCAGCAAATACTGGTATTCGCTTGAATCTCTCAATAGGAGCAATCAGAGATATGATCAAAGTAGGTGGTATTTTTCCATTGGCTGCGCTTATACCCGCGTTAATAGCAGGCGCAAAGGCAGTAGGATTAGGTGCACTTGGTGGGATAGGTTCCGCAATAGCAGGAAAAGTTGTTGGAAGAGGATATCGCAAAAAAAAGGGAGGATTTCTCTTCCCCTCTCTTCTCGCAAAATTGTTGCAGCCGCAACAAGGATCCGGCCTTTACCTAAGACGACCCCCGTACGGATCCGGTCTAAGTCGAGCCTACCAGCCTCAAATTTAGATTTAATCAGTGAAGCAAAAAAAAAGAAAATAAAATTTTTCAGAGGCGTATTTATGCGAGATCAACTACCAGATAAACCAAATTCCACCGAGACAGGAATAATAAATCTCGATAAAAATTCCGGCCCTGGCACTCACTGGGTTGCTTACGCGATTAATCCTCGCGAAGTTATTTACTTCGACTCATACGGATTAGCACCGCCAAATGAATTTATCAAATACGTGTCAAAACTAAAACTTCCGGTTTGGTATTCAACGCTTCCAACACAAACATTAGCAGATCCACCAATATGCGGTCCAGAGTCAATTAATGTCCTTGATGCAATTTCAAAATCATCTCGTCCTTATCGCAAAATTTTATTTGAATATACCGTAGATAAATATCATGGTTGACATTTACGGTAGATCTCTCTTCAGAAAAGAAAAAAAAGACGTAGTCGACATCGATACATCAAAATTCGCAACCAAGAGCGATATTAACAATCTTTTATCGCTGTCAGAAGTTGATCCTGGTGAAGTTGCTGTATTTCAAAATACAGAAGGGCGATTACAAACTAGCAACGTCAAAATAACTGATATAATCAAGCGAGACGAATACCGCGATCACATTAGTCAATTTACTCGCCAATCGGAGATGGTATTAAAATCTATTGCTGATATCGCCGATATTATAGCAAAGTTACCCCTGAAGGCCGATAAAGCATTACACGACGATCTTCAGGATAGAATGACAAAAAGACTTAATAGGCTAAATAACGACCTTAAAAAACTTGACGATGCTTTAGATAAATTTAGCAAAAAATTTGACGAGAATATAAAAACATCCAGTGATACTTCCTCCGCCGCAAACGAACTAGCAAATAAGAAAGCCGATCAAGCATCACATGACGATCTCAGCGAGAAAATAAAAAAAATCAACGAGGAAATTACTAATATTCTTGCCGAAATTAACGAAGTAAATATCTCGATGAGTCAGAAAATCGATAAAACATCAATCGACGATCTCAACAAAAAAATAAAAAAAATCAACGAGGAAATTACTAATATTCTTGCCGAAATTAACGAAGTAAATATCTCGATGGGTCAGAAACCATCCATCGACGATCTCAACAAAAAAATCAACGAGGAAATTATTAAACTCGGTAATGTTGTTGTTCCTGAATTTACCAAGGGGATTAACGCGATGCAAGTACAAATAAAATCCATCAACGATGAAATTAACGTGGTACGTGAATTAGCGCGTCAAAAAGTCGATACATCAACGTACGACGGAGAAATTCGAGATTTAAACACGAAACTTCTTGCTGCAACAGCAAAAATTGATCAATCCGACGATAAAACTGGTCACGCCACTGACGTAAAGCAATTAGGTAGGGAAATTATCGAAACAACCACAAAAATTAACAATATCAACACAAAAATATCGTCAATGAACCTTGGAAGATTATCGCGAATTTCGATACCAGAGGAAGTAGAAACAAAAAATCTTACCTGCAGTGTGCCACTTGTGGTAGAGGTACGAAAAGAGGCATGGTGGACACCCGTGAATAACACATTTAAATTTAAACCGCCAATTAGTGGATATTATCGAATATTTATTCAATCTCCGATAGGTTTTAAAATAAAAGCCGCAGGTGGTAAAATTTTTGGTGAAAATTTTAATTATATTATGTACACAGGTTATGATAATATATTTGTGTTAGAACCACCAGATAGAACCAATATGGGACCGTTTGGTTATAGTATAGTTTTCGAATTTTTGTCGGGATTGGAAATAGTTGGTGTTCCAGATGAAATTGATGAGACGGTAACTATCAAAGTAGGAAATTACCAGGAATTAATCAAATAAATAACTAATAATGACCGCATCTGATTACCGTTACAATCAGGCGCGATCATGGCAGGATTCGTTGCGAAAACAACTTGACGATTATCAGATAAAAATAAATAAATACCAGCGCAAATTAGTTATCATTGATGTTGCAGTGTACGCGGTATCTGCTGTGGTCGCTGGTGCAGGAATAATTCTATCCGCGGTAACAATGATAGCGCCAATCGTAGCAACAATAATAATCTCGTCAACAACAGCAATCGCGGGTGTTCTTAATATCATCGCGAAAAAAATATCATCGTGCACAAGTGAAAAGTTATCTTCGTACAAAAGTAAACTAACTAAAGTTAGTGACGCGTACTCGAAGTTATCATTGTTACTTTCTGAAAGTCTCAACGATGGTATTATATCCGATCTAGAATTTTCTACAATGATTAGTATTTACTCGGAGATTGAACAAATGAATATTAATAATGTCCGAGTTAGCCCAGATCGTGACAAACACGACACCGCCAACAACAACGTTAATATCGCTAAGTTCAACGAAACCAGAGTTTAGCATTAATTTCTCAACACCAATTAACGTTAGCGAAATTGCATTAACACAGTTGCGTGTCTACAACAGCTGGCCAAATGTTAGATCAAAATCATTCGGTAATTTGATGTCAAATAATTCACTAGTTTTTGCAAATAAGAATAAACCCGATGGAACGCCGGATTGGATCGTTGTTGGTATACCAACGGGCAGTTATGAAATTGATCAGCTGAATAATGAATTTACCACTAGAATATCAAATTTAACCGGCGATGCTACTCCGGGAATAAAAATATCTGCGCACGAACCAACATTGTCATCGATCATCGAAGTAAAATCGCCGTATATTGTTGATATTTACCAATCGTCGATTAGAACCGTATTAGGTTGGCCCGAGGTTGCACCTCTAGCAGAACCAAAGAAATCGGATGTTATTATTCCAGGTTGGTATGAGGAGGCAATTCCAGAAATACCGGAACCAAAAAAGGAAGATTTTACCACCAACGAAGGATGGTATGGAGATATCAAACACAAGCCTCTGATCCACAGCGCCATCAATCTCATGAATAACCACAAAATTAACCTAGTAATATTCGCTTTCACTTTTATTAACGAAAGAATTCTCTCATGGCTGCCTCTTCCTAAAATCCCCCCAGATGTGAAAATCTTCGACGCTACCCACATTAACAGGATAATAGCCCCCATAGACGGTATCTTGGTAAGAAGAACACTAGACGAGTTTATTCAAGAACACGAATTACAATTAAATTTATTGCGAGGATCATTTCATGAATGCATCCTAAATAAATCTGGTTCATGTAGCGAAATTATAAAGCACGTGAAAATTTTAAATCAACTCGCGAATGATATTGAATATTATCATGATATGTTTATTCAGGCGATAGTCGACGATATATCAATTGCCGACTATGTTCTTCCTATTAGCAAATTCGAGTTGATCAAGAACTCGGGTGAAAAACAAAAATTCATGAGAATATTTGAATTAACCGAGGAAACACTGCCAAATTTCAAATTTCCCAATTCTGATTTTGATGCGATGAGAAAATCCGTCACTGATACCATTGATGATTTATTTCCAAAATTACATGCTTCATGGACCAAAAAAATATATTCAGAATTGATTCTTAAACACAACAATGATCCTTCCAAACTTGGACGACATATCTCGCCGGGTATCGTTAATATAACGGATGTTATCGCGATTTATCTTCACGCGGATGTTGTCGAGGGTAGCTATAATGTTGATTCGTCAGTGTCGAATCAAGCGAATCAGGGATTTGTATTGTATTCATTTTCACCTAGCGCATCTCCCGGTTATTTGATAATCAAGGAGCCAATGAATCCGTTTTACCTGCGATGTCATAATCGATTTTTGTCAAGAATAAATTTCAAATTAACGGATCAGAAAGGAAATTTACTTGATATACGAGGAGAAACTGTGAGTATCAATCTTTTGGTGAAATCGTGAGAATCTCTGATTCTTGATTTTTAAATCGCAAGTGAGATTTTCCAAATCTGTCTCCGTGGGAAAAATGGGCGAAAAAAATAAATAAAATCCAGGGAAAATTTCAAAATTAATCTTTTTTTTTTGTTTTGCGGAGATATTCAATTATTCTTCGTCACTCTCCGAATCAAATATTATTGGTACATAGGAGAATTTGATCCACGAATCAGCATCATAAGAAAATGTTGCGTTGTATTTTCCTTCTGCCACAAATTGTACTGATCGTGGTTCAATAAAGAAATGTTTTGCTGCTGCACTCATCGATGTAAACGCGATTTCCTCACCTGTTGCTTGATTCACTGATTTAACAGTCTTCGAATAATTAGGAAATCCACGGTTATTACCAAATCTTGAATTTTCACTCTGGGTTACCGCGCGCAGATTGGAAAGTTTATTGTTAAGTTTATTACCGTCAATGTGGTCGATAACAAGTCCGATCTCTATTGGTCCTTTGTAGCATTCGAACACAAATCTATGATTCGAATAACATTCTGTTCTTTCATTTCTTTTATGGACTGTAAATTTCAGATATCCCGAATTACAAATACTACCAACACGTTTCTTTGTTTTGATGTTTCTGACATTACCATCCTCAGATGCTTCGTAACCTTCGATGATGGGATGCGATTTATACTCGCATGTGATTTTCATTGTGGGAATCGCTGATTTCATTTCCATATATGATATTCTCTTTGTTTAAATCGAAATTTGCTTTGAAACGATTAATATAATCTTCTTCACATTTTATTACCGAGGAGGATCTTTTTTCATAATATCTCCGTAACTCACGATATTTTTTCCCTCCACAGGAGAAACACAATCTTGTCTTTCCTCGAGTTCCAACTTGACAAACTAAACATCGCTGTGGTCCTTTGTTACCTCGTCGAATTTCGTATATATGAGCGCCACAATATTCACCTCTGCAGGATTTGTTACATGATTTTGTTGATCCAACTGTTATCCACGCGCATTGCTTCATTATAATTTAAACATTTGTCTAAAATATAATAATGGATATATTTGATCTTGATGAGGCAGAATATATCATTCCTGAAGTTGATAGTGCGAAGAAGGAATTTTTTGATGATGGAGCGATTCATGTTTGGTCGACATGGAAAACTAATTTCGTTGATGCTACGATGAATCTGGAGCGAGCGAAGAAGATAATCGAACATATAAAAAACTCACACAAAGAAGAGAGATTTATTTTCGGAATAAAATTTATTGCACAAATGCCCGATGACATTTGGATTATTCGTGATAAACGAGATCCAGTACGTGGCGGTAAGAAAAATGTTGTTCTTGATAAAAATTCGAAACCAGGATTGCTACTAGGGATTGATGGTCCTTATTATGCTAGGGCGTATCCTTCTAGTGCTGTTGTCTATGGAATTTATCGGCTGAATAATAATCCTGATGTGAAAAACCTACCTACGATGAGGGAATCTCCGATAATAAATTGTGTAGCTGAACGAGTTATCGAACACATGAGGAATGCTCGTCGCGGATCTGGTCTGACTCAATTGAGATTGGATAAAATTAATTCATGGGCAAAGACAGTTACTGATGGCGCATCAATCGATGATGTTGCTGCGTTAAGTAAGAAACTTAAATTTCCTATTACGGTTAAAACACTATCGGGTGAAATATTATATTCATCGCCGTATAATTCTCGAGGAACACCAATCGAAATTGTTGATCATAATTCACATGCGTGGAGTCAGTCGGTAATGATATTCCCGCGAGATCGTGTTGTTAAGTTTTATCCCGTGGAATCTGGGAAAGATAGTTCCGCTGCAATGTTTAGATATATCAAACTATTAGCCAAGTCCGATCCAATATCGATTTGGTTATTTTCTAGCGAAGAAAGATACGATCAATTTATCTTACCACGCGGAGATATTTACCGAGATGAAATATTACACGAAGCGATGAAAAATATCGCGGAGAAGTATTCGTCAAATCCAGATCAGTTACTGACAAATTGCTTTACTGTTCCGTCTGTTGCTGCTCACGCTGCTAGAGAAAGAAATTCGTGGAAACCTACAAGAAATGAATTTCTCAATGATATTCAACTTAGCTGTATCGAATACGGCCATGGAGGATTGTGGAATACCAAATACTATTTCGAAGATATGATTTCCGTTGATATGAGCGCATGCTATCCTGGAAGTTTCCTTGGGTATGGCGATTGTGCAGATTACTTTGCTAAATTTGGCCATCCTACCAACGAGATGACGAGAGTGGCAATTAACGGACCGTTACCCGATTTTGTAATGACAGGATTCGCTCATGTTACTTCGTTCGAACTTGCTGAGAATTTGCATAAAATTTGTTATATTTGGTTTGGTCGGCATTTATCTCAACGCAGATGGGTCCCTACGGTATTGTTGAGGTATATGTTGGATTCGTCGATGTTAATATCATTGACGGTAAGTGAAGCAATTATATCGTATAGAAAGCAGACCGAGGTGTGGTTACCCACGGATTGTGAGAACGCGAAAGATATTGGAAGAAAAATAATTGGTAAATTTACTCAAGGAGGATCAGTTGATCATAAACATCGCCACGCTAGGTTATTTATCAATGATACCGAGATGGATTTTATTATTGCTGATACAGTATCGCGTGGAATATTTTGCAACAGAGAAAATATTATTATTGATGGAACGAAGTTAGGTACCGTGATAACTTATCTCGATGGAGAATCGGCGCAGTATACTCATTTAAGATCATCGATGCTCGCTTATGTGAGTATCAATTTGCTGTCAATGATAAATAAATTTTCTGATATCGCGGTAAGGGTTGCAACGGATTCATTTTATATCAATAAGAAATTTCAATGTAGATTGGAAAATTTAATCACCGATGGTTCCTGGGGAACTTGGAGAATAAAAAACGAGGATATTCTAGATTATTGTGAGGACGCGGATGTAGAAGATTGCGATAAATTTCATAAAGATAAATGCGATGAAGTATCAACAGCAGTATCAGTGTTTGATCCAATTTCACGAAACAAATTCGTTTACCTAAATGGTCCTGGCGGTAGTGGTAAAACAACACGAGCAATAAACTTATTTTCAAACTCTGATATGATCGTGTTGACTCCAACTCATAGATTAGCGCGAGAAATAAAACAACGTGGCGTTAATTCTTGTACGTATCATAGTTATTTCAAGTACAGCGGTGGATTGTGGGATTCAGCTCGAATGGGAAATAAATATATCAACAAGATTATAATATTTGATGAAATTTGCACGGTAAATTTAGTTGTGTTAAAATTATTCCTGGGTTGGCTAGAAGAAAAAAATACCGCTGTAATAATGTGCGGAGATCACGGCCAACCTGATCCTATTGATGGTGAATCTCCTCACAGGTGGCTTAGAAATTTTGTAGATTATTATGAAGAAATTGACGCTGATTATAGATCTAATGATATTTTACTGACCGAGTTTAAAAAAATGATTCGATTGCAACCTAATAAATTTCAATGTGATGTGATGAGAAAAATAATCGACGAAACTTCGATGGATAATTTTCTAACTTTGTGGCGTCCAGATCATCTGATTGTTGCTAGCAGAAAAATTGTTCGCGATGTTATTCAGGAAATATTATTCAAACTTCATTGTGATAAATTTCCAACATTGCAGGTGCCGTTGTGTTATAGGCCAACTGATACTAGGAAACAAAATATCAATGTTATTTTGCCATGTGGAGAAGAAAAAATATTAGTTTTGAATGATATTATTTTCGTTGATATTAATCTTGTCAATGATGCAATAAACGCAGAAAGATCGCCATGGAAACTCGGATACGCAGCAACGATACATTCATCACAGGGATTAACAGTAGATGGCCAGGTCTGGATCGTCGATGATAGAATTTCCTGGTCAAATTTAGTTTATCTGGCCGTGTCTCGAGTAAGAAAATTATCTCAGTTAGGTAGAATTAAATTTCACATTAACGACGATGGTGGTAATTGAGTATCCTTTGGTATTATTTGTAATTCTTCTTTGGTAAATCCGCGTTGTGGCGCTAGTGAATCTAGAAAATAAATCGCTGGCCTTCCTGATGATCTTGTTACAGCTGATATTTTATGTGTCGTAACACTCCAGTTTGGATCAGTTGCTCTTTTTCTGCCACCCTCGGCTTCTCCTTCCTTATACAAATACCTTACAATAACGCTACCTAGCACAGGTGGAATAGTAGAATCTCGCTTTAGTGGTATTTTTGTCTTTGTAATTGCAATTGCGGGTTTCATTGATATTGTTCGTGTTACTTCGTTATTTAGCGCATTAATCACGTGAGGTAATCTTGTTACCCAATCGTGAGATCGTTTATCTTGAATAAATTCTCTCGCGTACTGATATCCGAATAATCGTTCTGCAAGAGTTTTATTGAATCTCTCAACGATAGCTTGATTGTGATGAACACCTACAATACCGCGACGGATTTTAACATTATTCTTTTTCATCAGTGAAGTAACCGCGCCAAGAAATTCTCGACCTGGATCAACCTGGAGAAGCTTTGGCCATGTTAATGGAGATCGTGAATAAATTTCGCTAAACGCCTTAGCAATATCTGTTGCTGTTTTATTCGATAACGGTTCCGCTTCCTTGTATCTGCTAGCAATATCAACAACCGTCAGAACATATTTGTATGTAACTCCGTCAACGGTATCGTAAGGAAGAAACATAAGATCAGCCTGATGGACTTCATTAGGGACGCTGACAGAGAAACTCGCATATGATATTTTCTTAGGCGGAGGAAGATAAATTTGCCAGACTGCTTGCCTCGATAGCCACGATTCAGCGACAGATTGCTTTACTTTTGCTGCCTTAGCAAGTTTGGCTATTGCTGATTTTCCTCGCCAAAATCCTCGCGGAGAATAATATATTTGCTCCATTATAAATTACCAGCACCTAGTACTAATTTACCTTTCATTGCTCCTTTTATCAACCAAGTTGCCAATTTCTCTTTGAAATTTTTATCAGGAATAGCATCTATTGCGTGAATTAATTTAATATCAGCGAGATGTCTTTGTTGTAAATCTCCGCTGCGATATGCAAGATCGTGATAGTAGCATGCGTTATCGATGGCGTTTACTGGATCCTCGCCAGGATTTGGTTGATTATTATCGTTAAGTCTTATATCTAGCCTTGTACCAGGTCCGCAGTAATTATATCCTGGTAAATGTTTCTCTCCGGGATATTTCGCCCAGGGAGCTCCAGGCAGATTTGTTAAGGAGGTTGCGATGTCTCCTCCGGTTCTACTTTTTTTTTTACAAATCTAAACTTAATTGTCTTGCAAACTTCACATTCTCCCTTGATTGCATTTCTGTTGTTGCGTGTAACGACTTCGATTGGATTTATCGTAGCAGTTCGAGTGCGACACTTAACACAATATGAATCCATAATATTCTAATAACATGAATGTAATTGATTTTTCAGCCACAAAAAAACGCGAGCAAGTAAAGCACACCGAGGCATTACCAAATTCGATTAGAATGATAATCATTGGACCATCTGGTTCTGGAAAAACGCAATTGTTGCTAAATTTGATTATGCGATGGTTAAAATGGGACAAATTGTATTTGGTTGCGCCATCCGTTGATGATCAGCGATGTTATCAAGTACTAAAAGAATTTAGCGATAATACTGAGGATGGCACAATAGAATTTATAACGGATATCAATGAAACTCCATCAGTGGAAAATTTAGACGGCGATGCTAATAATCTTGTCGTTTTCGATGATGTGATGCTGGACAAACAAACTAACCCAGCTAGGATATTCTCGCGTGGCCGACACAAGAACACCGATGTGATTTACGTGACGCAGCGATATACGCAAATTCCGAAGGTAATTAGAGACAATTGTAATATTTTATCGGTATTTAATGGCGTTGATACTCACACGCTGAGGAATATTCATCAAACTTGGTGCAACGGCGACATGGATATAAATAAGTTTAAAAATTTCTTCAGTCACGCTCAGGCAACACCACACGGTTTTGTTACGATTAATCTTCATGATCCGCGTAGTAGATATCGAGTAGGTCTTGATCAGATTTACTCATAAAATTGCAACCCACCATAATTCATTATGGCACAAACAAATTTTACAATACCCCCCCCAAAAAAAATGCTGTTTTTTTTTATGCCTAAAAATGCACTTTGGGTTGAAATTTTGCGGATTAATTTGCGTAGGAGGCGTTATTTCTGCTTTCTGAGGCTTCTACGGAGAAAGTTTGTGTGGGAGGGTTAAAATTATCTGAGCCAGGGGGTCTGTACAACTTCCCTGCTGCTTTAAGTGCCAGAATGAGGGGGAAAAAACATTAAATTCCAACAATGATCATCATTTAACAAGACTTTACAAAAAAATGTAGCAAACAATTAGAGAAAAAAAAGAAGCAAGAAAATCTTTTCCGAAATATTGGACATTCGTCTGTTCGAAAATAATAAAACTAATCCAAAATTTTATTGGAATAAAATTAAATTCATTACGAACGAATGCACTGGATCGTCAAAATTTCCTTCCCTCCATATTGATACAGAACCAGTCCTTTTAAAACAAGAAAACTTCTGGTCCAGATCATAACAGAAGCGTCTTAAGACAACGATTTTTTTTTAATTGTCAAACACTTTTACCACTTTTGATTAAGTCATTAAATTACAAAAAGATGACAAATCTATTCCGTTAAATTAAAGAACCATGTCTCTTTTGAGTGACATTAGCACAATTTTCGAAAGATTGAGTTTTCGTTATATGTATGTCTATTTTGTGATTATAATTTTCTTTAGAAATATCAGTCTGGTTTTATATCTGTCATTCATTCACATATCAGCTCATGGATACATATCAACGCATCTGCAATGCAATTGATCGAAGTGAAATTTCGTATTTTATCTTCTGTGACATATTTAAAGCCTTTGATAGAGTGTGGCAGAGAGAATTAGTATTAAAGTTGAAAAGCTATGGAATTAATGGAAAGCTACTGGCAAGGATAGATGATTACTTAGCTAATAGGCATCAGAGAGGCATGGTGGGAAATGAATCCTCAAACCTTGGACAACTCACTGTAAGAGTACATCTGGGATCAGTATTAATTCTCTCTCTCTCTCTCTCTCTCTCTCTCTCTCTCTCTATATATATATATATATATATATATATATATATATATATATATATATATATATATATATATAAACAACCATTGTCCACATTATATGTAAGGATGCAAATTTCTGTCGATCTATGAAGAGCTCATTAACTTAGGGCCAGAGAACAATCAATTAGATTTATGGGGGCAGGTGCTCGTTAAATCGCTATACTGCAATGATTTCTAATGTTTTGTCGGGAGAGGTAGTGATTCTTAATTAAGCTTTCGTTTACATAGCCGTTAGACGACAAAAAAAGGGACGGTTAACTTCGATTTTATAACGGAACTGTCAGAAACTGAGTTTTTTTTCAGATCTGTTGTTTAGAATTCTATAAGTTACGCTGACCGCAATTTTGAGAGTAAAAACTACTGTAGTTTCATCAACAATACAATTATACAATACTTTTGTATCCACACCTTAATCTGTATTATATCGTACGGTGTTCACATATTGTCAAGTAAAGACTTCACGATATTTGCAAAATAAATGTTAGTAGTTCAGATTCATACTTCAAACCGCAGGGTATTTGGGGATATTATTTTTTTGCCCTGTTTGATTAACGACGTTAAAAAATATTTAAGGAAAAGCTATTTGTCCTGGTGTATATCAGTTGAGTCTGTTAATTAGACAATCGTATCATTTTCAATTAGAGAATCGTATCATTCTAAATTACATCATCGTATCATTTTCAATTTGATGGTCGTATCACTTTCAATTCGATCATCGTATCATTTTCAATTCGATCATCGTATGTGGGGGTGTAGTGGTTGTCTAGGGGTGGGGTTCTTCTTATAGACTTTAACGAATTATGAGAAGTTCCCCTGGTCCTTATTCAGAAGGTTAATTCTGGACACTATATTATTTATTGACTAAATATATTTATGGCTACGAGCCCCCAGTCAGCAATGCCGACAGTTAAATTAAAAGAAATACAAAGATGAAATTTAAACAATAACAATTTAATAAATGAAATTTAAAAGAATTTAAAGTAATCAATGTCTCTCTTTCACCCAATGATCCCTTTGATCATCATTTGAGTTCACAGTGTGAGGGGATTTTTCCCTTCTTGAGTGCTACTCATCTAAATCTCTTCGTTCCCTTGTCTTTCTCTCCTTTCGTGATCTCCACTTCCGCTTCCTCTTCTATAATCCTTGTTCCTTGCCGTTATCTTGACTTCCGGTTCCTCTTCTAGTATCCGGAACCCTTGAGGTCACCCGAAATTCACTCGGTATCTCTCACCGTCACCCGAAATTCTCTGAACTTCTCTCGTCCCCCGAAATTCTCTGAAATTCTTTCGTCCCCCGAAATTCTCTGAAATTCTTTCGTCCCCCGAAAGCTTCCTGTTGAAAGGTATAATGCATTAGCATAGGGTTATAAAAATCTTCCCTCACACTACGTCACTGAACTGAACCATCAGTTTAAGGCGGGACATTTGGGTCGCGCATGCGCACACATCGAAATTCCCATACACTTCCGCCGCTTACAAAAATGGCGCCATAACACAATCACACAAAGGATTCAAATATCTACATACTGAGCCCTATCAGTATATACATACAAAATATTTCAAATATGATTGTACTAAAATATTACTACGATTAGTAATATGACTATCTATATATTTATATATATTTATATATTTCCTACACAAGCGTACCAAATCCACAATATTCACATTCAAATGGTGATAAACGGCAATCCGTTACTCAATGGCAAAATCTATCATTACGTAAACAAATTTCTTGTCTACCAAAATATAACTACGCAAAGAAATATTAATTCTTATAGCGGCTAGCGAGCAATACAATTCTTCACAAATACAAATCGTCCTTTCAAAAGGGCGTAAACGTAATAATCCACGAAATAATATGCACACATATTACTAGCGAAAGAAGAGAACATTTTCGCCTCACAAAATAAGGTGTACATAGTAACATTATGAATAATGATGCAACGAATCAACATCGTAATCAATCGTAACCAAAAGTACTAGCTAAAGTCATGAAAAAAATGCAAAATATTAAGGTCATAATTAACTATTCATACTTCAATACAAGTAAAATGTATACATACGACAAATTCTCTTCAATTAACAGCAGTCGTATCAAGCAGAATCAACGTAACATCAAACTTACCTGATCGAAGCTATTTCATGAATTTCCTAAATTCCGCCAATTTTTACGAATGGCTAACGGAGTGTGTGTCACTGCGACTCTTAAACACCAACTGACGAATTTCAGGCTTGTACAAATCTTATGCCAGCTTCTCGAATCAAGTCCCACCTACAACGCATCCCGACTGGATGGCGACGGACTCTGGTCATTTGATCGAACTGTCAATCATAAAAATGTCAGTCTGTGTGTCCCCATGTACTGTCCAGCCTACCATTGTCGGCTTCCGGCTCTTTGAAGTTGTCTACGTCACGTGTTCCCATGTACAAAGATTCCCGCCAGATTTCCACTCAAGAGCTCAAACAAAGACTGGGTTACGTAAGAGGATTAGCCAACTTAGGCACTTGGAAAAACAAAGCTTACCTGGCTCCACTTACAGACTTATAAATACATGTATAATACAAGGGGTTGGGGTAAAACATCACATCGTATCATTTTTCCAAAGACGCATATGGATTTTTGATCTCAGTGTTTGAACTACACTATTAGAAATGACTAAATGCGAATAGCACATATGCTGATGTTATGCACTGAAACGAAAATCGTACTCACAGAATACGGCCACAACAGAATGATCATTGTGTGCTTTTACAAGTGTAAATAATAAGTGCAGCTTATGATACATTGATACAATTGCTATACACATTAATTATAGAGATCTGCAGTTACCAAATGAATTCAAGATCGGATAGAATAGGGTTTTGAGTTTAAGACAATAAACTTGATGATATCAATAATAACAACCAGACGCCTAAATGCCGCTTGAACAATTAAAATCCTTTCTCGCCTTTAGCAAAGACAAGTTACCGTTTTAAAAAATCAAAACGTGAAATACGCTATTGATTGAAGTGCATGAGTCAAAAACGGATTCTGTTCTTCTCTCGAGATCTATATCATAACATCCCAGTCCTCCATGGCTATTTAAACAGTAGTGTGCACATACCTCATTGTTTGCAACGATATTCATTTTTTGTATCTATGGAATCATAAATATGCTGCTGTTGTCATTTACTTTATTAACATCTTCGCTAGCCAATGGTTGCCAGTCCAAGGTTTGTATAGTTCTGTTGTGCTCAATTACAATTATGTGGCACAAGTACAATAAATAAATGACCAAAAATGAGTACATGCATCTTAAAGTGTTCTAGAAGTGGAGAAAAAATTAAGATATATTGGTATCAACAGCCGTTCTTTAAAAATAAACCCAAAAAACACATTTTCTCTTTCAACAAGTTTCTTTTTTCCGCAGCCTTATTGATTTTTTTAAAAGCACGAAAGTCTCAAATGTATACAGAAAACCTGCTTATATTCTGGATGCCAGGAAGGAGGAAATGCAATTAGTTGATCTCAATGCAATAATCGTGATGATACAATCAGTTGAACTCAATGCAATAAGCGCGATGATACAATCAGTTGATCTCAATGCAATAAGCGTGATTTTATATTAATAAGCATAAGATTGGTTTTAATGATCGAAATGATCAATAGCTACGTCTACTTCTTGCGAAGCTGGCTTAGTGGAAGGCACTAGCCTTTACAGAACACTCATATCTCGCCTCTGTACGCGTGGTTCAAGTCTCGGCTTGGCCAGCGTGTGGATATGCGAAAGCTTGACCAGTAGCTTCACATGGGTCGGTGATTCTTCTCGGGTTATTCCTCCACCAAATATACTGGCCGCCATAAATAGCATATCATGTACTGAAAATGGCGTTAAACCCACAAAAGCAAACCTTCTTTCTTACAATGATTTGATCTTGTTCTGGCAGATGCAGCAGTGAGGAATTTTGGGAGTGGGATATGCAGAAGGTTGTTGATTATATTGTATAACATGGTAAACTACTTGGCTGTTTCATGTTTCTACCGACTCCCGTTCAAGTTGTACAGTCATCTATCTGACACTGTTGGGGTTTACGGCTTGAAAATTACAATCTTCTGCATTTTAAATCATTAATACATTCCGTATTCCAAAATACATCCTGCTCTGCAGAGGCACCTTCTGATCTGTATGACGCAGTATATTTAATACCAATTAATAACGAAAACTAATCGGATGCAAACGTGACACCTAGAGGCCTTTTCTGAAACTGATGTATCTCCCTGAGAGAGAAGTTCTTCAGCGCCGACTATCACTTTCGGGGAATATGCAATCATCAACAAGCACGTATGACACGGCGAATCAACTAAAACTAATTTTAAAAATCTGCACTTACATACATTATAGTTTAAATACACAAACAAAGCCTAAACCAATTGGCTGTCTGAGTAAATAATACAGTGATTCATAACATTCAAGTTGTTTCTGGTGCGATGAAAATTAAATCCCATCTATTGTTGACTTGCGAAAAAAAGTGTCCAGGGAAAATTTGTGATGTGCTGGTATAGGTTAAGTTATTTGCTGAGATAAACAACAGAATCAGCTCCATTGTGTACAGACAATACGATATCGATGTTGACATTTTGGAGAGTTCAAAATCAGCACGACAATATATATATATATATATATATATATATATATATATATATATATATATATATATATATATATATATACAAATACTTAACCTATTTTGGAAAAAACTAAATGTAGGCCATATCGACATTTTTGATTGCATGTTTGTTGTTCAAGCAGAGATGCATCCAATTACCAAGTTTCGTTATTCTAATATATACATCACCTAATAAATGAACAAATAATTTCAGCAAAGTCACTGAAATATGAAACACAGTTGAAAGAAACCTTTTAACAATAAGGGTGAACTACTTTATCACGATGTACGCCTTTAACAATTTTCATAAGTGTGTATAGGATCGTATGCATATAGAATGCAAAAACTCATGAGCTAAACCCAAAATGTTATCCAAAGTCAGTAAAAGAAAATGAAGTATAAAGGTCAGAAAGAGACTCTTTTTTTAAGAGTTGGGAACAAAAAGAGATGCATATCATTATAAATTATATAATTCTCGTATGAACAGTGCCTGAAAAATGAACAAGCAAAAACAATAAACCAATGAAGCACAATATTTGGGCCATAGTAACCTACTTCAGCATTGAGGAAGTAGTGTTCATTCTCCGCACCAATTTTAGTGATTAAAGATAGTATCGTATTAAATAGGATGCACTAAAAGAAAAAGCAAACCAAAAGTTATAAAACGTAACATATAAGCCAGAAAAAATCAAAAGAAAAAGCAGAACATAAACCAGTAAATTGTGAAATGTAGGTCGCAGTGACATTCTTTGCTGTAAGGGTGAGGTACTAATAGGGATGCATCCAATCAACTAGTTTATTGATTCTAACACAAACAGTGCTTGAGAATTAAACTTAAAACACAAAATTAAACCAAAGCAAGTTAGGCGTGAAAGATAGGTCAAGTGACCTACTTTCGTGATGAGGACGTAGTACACTTCAAGATGCATCAATTCAGCAAAATGGTATAGCAGTAACACATCTTTACGTGTCTTTGAACATGCTACTATTTATATGCACTCCTATATCAATGTAATTAAACAAGAAATTACATGGAATTATAGCCTAGTGGTTAGGGCGTCCCACTCGGGTGCGGGAGGTCGTGGGTTCGATCCCCGGCCGAGTCATACCAAAGACTTACAAAAATGGTACTAACAGTTGCCTCGCTTGGAGCTCAGCATTAAGAGTTAGTGTTAGGACTGGTGTCAGGATAATGTGACTGGGTGGGACATCATGCTACATGTCTGCGGCATGATGCCCCAGTGCTAGACATCACTATAAACTGCCACAATGTAGACGTCGTAGTGATATGACTGAAAAATTGTTAAAGCTACGTTAAAAATCCAAATAACACACACACACACACACACGCATGGAAATATACGTCTTACCTGATCCACTGCTAGATATTCATGTATTGTCCCTTATTGATTTCGATATTGCATGAGGATCAGAAAGAAGGTTTATGGGTATATTAATATAAAATGGCACAATTTCCTAATTTTGCAGTTCAAATATGATAGATATCGCTCCCATAGTTTGGGGAAAAACAGAAATACATTAACTAAAACTCAACAAAACATTTCAGTTGACCATGACCTTGTATGAGTGTCAGAAGGAGGGTAGGGGTGCATGAATGTGATGAGATGGAGATTCTTGACTCACCAGTCTATCTATATCGTTTGCAGAATTTGAGAGCAATAACAATACCAAAAAAAAAACTGTTTAAAAAAGAATTTACTCTAGATTTTCAAATGACCTTAAATTTCACCGAAGTCTAGAAGGGGAGTAACAGTGCATGGATTTAAATGGACCAGCTTCGTGTGTCAACAATCCGAGGATGACGATGATACGAGCATATCAAAGGGCAAATTTGTGTACGAAGTTGAAGAATAAAAAAATAATATTTTTTCCGATATACAGATGTATATCCGATTTTGATATATTTACATGACTGTGTAAATTATTAGATGATACAGTAACGACGAATGATGTACAATTATACCACACTTGATAACGTGTTCTTACATGCCAAGCAATTCATGTATCATAAACAGTAACATGATGAACCTAACGGTAAAACAGCTGATGAAATTTAAATCAAATGATATATGTACATTTTTAAATTTTATTTTCAAATTTAAATTTTAATCGTAATTTACTATCCTATGACCAGGCCTAAAATGTTATAACAATGTCGGTACTGAAATGTGATTCGTAAAAAGGCTTTGATCAAATTTAGTTTATTTAAATAAATTAACAAATTTGGACATAATAATAATAGAAGTGTTGGTGCAAGTATGCCATAGTCTAAAAGCTAGTCATTAACAACAGCTTGATCAAATCGGAAGAAACTTTTACTATTTGACAAGGGTCTGCAGACAATCGCCAGATTTAATCAGATATTGCACGTATCGATTATGACTTGCGCATTATTTCCGCTTTTCATTTCCATGAATAGTTTAGAAATATCATCCAATCGTTAGAGAATTATAATAAATTGGCTCTGCAATCAAAAACATCATTCAATATATTATGTATATATTATACAAAAATGACACTGTTAAAATACAGTTATAAAATCAGACAGTTTGTACACTTCGTAGTCTCGATCTCTCGTGTATATATATATATATATATATATATATATATATATATATATATATATATATATATATATATATATATATATATATATATGGTCATTATCATAACCTGCCATGCAAAACTTAGACCCCATACGGTTATTTCTGGTTTTTAACTCTGTTTACCACTTTCTATGTAATTATGTACTCACGCGATAACTTACTCGAATAATGATAGAAACTAGTCCGTGACCACTGTCCTTGAACGATCACAAAGTTCAAACACATTATTCCTGAGTACGTGCCATTTAAAGGTCGGTGTTTGTATAAGTGCAATGTAGGCATTTAGTTATTTCACAATCTTCTGGCAACGCAGACATGCGATAGATTCCTTAACACTAAAAAGGACAGATTCCTTAATGCTAAAAAAGGATAGATTCCTTAACGCTAAAAAAGATAGATTTCTTAATGCTAAAAAGGATAGATTCCTTAACGCTAAAAAGGACAGATTTCTTAATGCTAAAAAGGATAGATTCCTTAATGCTAAAAAAGGATAGATTCATTAATGCTAAAAAGGATAGATTTCTTAATGCTAAAAAGGATAGATTCATTAATGCTAAAAAAGATAGAGTCCTTAAATGCTAAA
The DNA here is from genome assembly GCA_028554795.2 of Sinohyriopsis cumingii. NCBI lineage: Eukaryota > Metazoa > Mollusca > Bivalvia > Unionida > Unionidae > Sinohyriopsis > Sinohyriopsis cumingii. Next base: position 133,121,398 of record CM068826.1, on the reverse strand, counting down.
AAAGGATAGATTCATTAATGCTAAAAAAGATAGATTTCTTAATGCTAAAAAGGATAGATTCATTAATGTTAAAAAAGGATAGATTCATTAATGCTAAAAAAATATAGATTCCTGAATGCAAAAAATGGATAGATTCATTAATGCTAAAAAGGATAGATTCATTAATGCTAAAAAAGGATAGGTTCCTTAATGCTAAAAAAGATAGATTTCTTAATGCTAAAAAGGATAGATTCATTAATGTTAAAAAAGAATAGATTCATTAATGCTAAAAAGGATAGATTCCTAAATGCTAAAAAGGATAGATTCCTTAATGCTATAAAAGGATAGATTCATTAACGCTAAAAAGGACAGATTCCTTAATGCTAAAAAAGGATAGATTCATTAATGCTAAAAAGGATAGATTCCTTAATACTTAAAAAGGATAGATTCATTAATGCTATAAAAGATAGCTTTCTTAATGCTAAAAAAGGAAAGATTCATTAATGCTAAAAAGAATAGATTCCTAAATGCTAAAAAAGGATAGATTCATTAATGCTTAAAAGGATAGATTCCTAATTGCTAAAAAGGATAGATACATTAATGCTAAAAAAGGATAGATTCATTAATGCTAAAAAAGATAGATTTCTTAATGACAAAAAGGATAGATACATTAATGCTAAAAAAGGATAGATTCATTAATGCCAAAAAGGATAGATTCCTAAATGCTAAAAAGGTATAGATTCCTTAATGCTAAAAAAGGATAGATTCATTAATGCTAAAAAGGATAGATTCCTAAATGCTAAAAAGGTATAGATTCCTTAATGCTAAAAAAGAATAGATTCATTAATGCTAAAAAGGATAGATTCCTAAATGCTAAAAAGGTACAGATTCCTAAATGCTAAAAAGGTATAGATTCCTTAATGCTAAAAAGGGATAGATTCCTAAATGCTAAAAAGGATAGATTCCTAAATGCTAAAAAGGTACAGATTCCTAAATGCTAAAAAGGTATAGATTCCTTAATGCTAAAAAGGGATAGATTCCTTAATGCTAAAAAGGATACATTCCTTATTGCTAAAAAAGATAGATTTCTTAATGCTAAAAAATTATAGTTGCTTTAAAGATTCAGTTTTAATTGTATTTATTACAACTGTAGTTTACTGTGAACTCTTCAACGGTTGAGATAGCAATTATACTGCTAGAAAATAATTCTAAACCAAAATTATTACAGCAATAAGTATAATATCTTGTGAGTTAGAAGCTGAATACTGTAAGAAGACATTTTTCATTATTTTTCGACGATTACCAGCGTCCAAGTGCGATACAGATTGTCGTCTAACTACCAAATAACCCGCTTACAATCGGAAGAATTTCGACCACCTCGGCTATTTTGCGAAACATAAATGTCTCAGATGTATGTCGGCGCCGTAATTTACAGAATTATCATACTTTTTGGCGCCAGAAATTTCTTCGCAAAAAAAAAGAAACCGCAATATATTCGGACCACCACGACAATGTAAGTGGTTGAATTGACCGTAGGATTGACCGTAGGATTGACCGAGAAGTTGCGAATGAAACATAGTTCGATGCATTCACAACTTTTCGGCCAATTTCGTAAATAGCTAGAGCGGTCCGAATGGCAGCTATCGGCATACATTGGAGGCATGATCTGTAGGATGGACCTCGACGATGCGACTGAAGAATACAAATTTTGCATGGCCGAATAACAAACAAATCTACAACGTTGCCCCAGACATGTTTGTTCAGTCAAGCAAACTGAACGTCTTATGTTGCAAGAAGACGCTTGGGTGGTAAGATACCCATTCCTTCAAAGGGTTTGAGACTTATATTCATACAAAAAGAAAAAAAGGAATTAACCGAAAACTTAACCAAGAATTTAAAATAAACTTAAATTTACCTGAAGATCAGAGAGATGGTAGGGGTGCATGTTTGTGAAAGGTCACAGGATCCTGATTCTACAGTCCAAGAATGAATGATATAGCTCGCAGGATTTGGGATCTACTACCATTTAGAAAAGTTAACAAAATTGTAATCACCGTTACGCCTACCGCCGCTGCCACCAACATCAGAATGAGTGATAAAAGTTGTATTCATATTTCCCACATGTTTGATTCATTTCTTAGTCATCTTCACAGCAAGAGTGTGGTGATTTTCAAAAAATCGGACATGTTTAATCGCATTATGTCCATAGATACTTTCAGCAGGAACACCATGATCTAATCTATTGTTTTCATGTCTTGTTAATTAAACGTGGGGTAAACTAACTCAAGCTGTCGAGACATTATGTCAAAATTGCAAGATAACAACAAATTGCAAGGTACACTGTCAAAATTTGGAGTTACTGTCGCCATGATGAATTATTCCACATGGCCCTAATGCTCCATCTCACTAATGCTAATTGAAGGAAAGGTATAAACCGAAAACATTCTAATATCGAAAGAATAATATCATTATATAAGGCTGTATTTTTTTTCACGTCGTTGCAAAATTGATCTAGTTCCCAAAATATTTATGCACGGTTACTATCTACGTCGTGCTTTTTGCAACACGAGAAAGCCAACAAAAAGGTTATATTCCAGTTTTTTTAAACTTGTATTTCTTGGGAGGGTATGTGAGGTACATAAAACATTTTTCAGTGAAAAATAATATTCATACAGAGAAAATGTGTTCCAAACCATTGCAATAGCATCCACAACACACACACACACACACACACACACACACACACACACGCGCGCGCGCGCACAAGCGCAGATTTATGTATGTGTGTAAGTATGTATATACAAAATTAAAAAATGCCTTTCTTTAAAACCGGATGTGAACAAAAATATTCGAAACTCTTAGATGATTTCTTTTTTCTAAATCTTTGCGATCAATAAGCGATATTTTCTAAACTTTTTAGATACAGGGATCTACTATGGCCGGTTTTGACTCTTAGTGTCAGCGAGGTGTTTGGTGCAAACAAACGTCTTCTGATTTCGACCATGCATTCCGCAGTTGACTAATAAACATAAGATCGATTGGTGTATGTTTATAGTTTAAATATAGGCATATTTGTATTGAACACGTTCATGTTATTACGGGAGAACAAAGAACACGTTACGGGTACAGCAAAGGTAGCATTAGTAGACTCGTGCTGCCGGAACGGAGTCTCTTTCTTTATGTTGTTGATCAATACTTTGTAACAGCCAATCGAAATCCGCATATGTGATGCATGCTATTCGCCGGCGTGAACGAATTTCTATTTTCAACTCCAGAACATCATGGGAAAAACCAAAATTCGTACTGAATGATCGCTTTTATATTGTGTACGAAAATTAATCAAAGAATTTGTTTGTCTGTTAATGTATGCAACAGTTTTAAAAAGTTTCCAAAACAAAAGTTTAGTTAATATTTTATATGATTATTCAAAAAATGTTTGTGTGATTTCTTTTTCGTTAAAAGAACTGCACACGAGGGGAAAGGGGAGATATTTTTCTCTTTCAACTTGCACGTGGTTTATGTGCCTCAGAGTTGTTATGGTTTTATATAAAAAATTGTTCATGTTGAATTTGCAGTGATTTCGTTTGAATAAGTTTGGATTACTTTGGAGCTACAACCCTTATATTCATGTTATCGTAACTAACAGAGGATGTTACACATATTTTCAATAGCATATAAAAATGAAGGATGATTATGGTGCACCCCTGTCCACATAAAAAAATAATTGGTTTCTAGCCTTTCCTTTATTATGTGTTTCTGTATTGGATACTTAAAAAAAGATTCTCAGATATTCTGACATTTTCGAACTTAAATGATAGCGTTTAAAAACCCCGTCATAACATGAACCGATTTGCCACAAATGCTCTCACTGTGAAAATTGTGGTAAAGAAATAAAAACAGAGCTACGAGAAAATGGGTAGCAGCACGTGCGTGTTGTAAACTAAAACTTAATCTCGGAGCCCAGCTAGCAAGAACGTGTGCTCGAGAATTGTCTTTGCACATACATCATGAATTAACGCACTCTTCGCACTACTGTATAATAACATGGAGATAAAGCACGGATGTTTCTTCGATAAATTATGTAGTCCATGTTCACACTGTTTAGTGCTACCACAGCTAAAGAATCTTCATAAGTTGCTTCGTGGAACAAGGTACCGCAATAATTTTTAATTGTTCCAAATTGTATGCGGTATTTTACCTTGCACTACGTTACTGTTTCCATCTACCTGTTCAAAAAATAATGCATAGAGTCAATAATAAATATCGACCCTGCAATAACTGGTCCCTTGCGACAACTGGAAAAGACCCGCTACATTTTCTAGTACTACGCATTTCCTCAGATCTTTCCCACACGAATTTAGAAGAAAAAAAAAAAGCCTTAACCGAAAGGACACGGTATTGGCATATGATAAGCTGTTTATGCAGGGCTGACAAAATTAGGTGACATTGTACTGAACCCAGCATACCTGATCTCGATAACTAGAACATTTATTTCCTTATCCATTACAATTAAATCTATTCGTCTGATTAATATGCCGATGCACGAGCTAGGTTTATAGCGCTGACAAACTGGACACCATTCATTGCCAATGTAATCCAAGGGCCCAGTCTTCGATACCCGCCCATGATAGCCAAGGTCGCCTGCCTCTGTGTGACTTCATGAAAGGGACTAAGCTCCTCGGCACGATGTAACCAATAATCTATTAAAGTGCCGTTCATTTTTTTTCTTCAAAAATGAAAGAAGCACAATCCATTTCTTACACTACACTGTTATGTGATCAGAATGTCGTGTCCTACCGTAACCTTGACGTTCGAGATCAATAAAGGATTACGTGATAAAAACAACATATGTAGGAAAAATACCGGTTGCGACAGAATAATGCTGTCGCGAGATTTGGCGATCATGTGACTACGCAATGCTACAATGCTACACGGAAAAGCAGTCTGTTCGCAAATACAGGATCATCAGCTCATATCTGTTTATCGATGTAACAAGTTTATCCTTATTGTTATTGCTAAGAAGATAAATGTTCTCCTGCTGCGTTTTGCTGACAAACTCCGTGTTTTCGACTGGGAATGAGATGTGACATTCCACCCCTAGAGAACTAACCAAATGTCTAAATGGGACTGGGAAATATCCGAGAAAACTCGAACTGCATGCTGATCAATAAACGAATCAGATATGATGCTGTTTAGATCTAAAGGGACAATAGGCTAATCTGTCATATACAGACTGGTACGTTGGATCTTTGTGTCAATACAATTATCTGTCATGTTCATCTAACTGGAAAATGTGTAGGCCACATCTAAACCAGTCTATATTTACAGCCCTGATGACTTGCACGCGAATTTTATGTGGCTTTCGCGTTCATGCAATGATCGTTTACAACCGAAAGGCTAATTATGCCCCAAAAATGATTAACGAGGGGAAAAGGTACAATGAATAAGTATAACCACGTGCGTTCGATGTTTGATGTTTTCGTTCATCTCAGCCGAAACGCGATATTTTCTTACAAAAATGATAACTACATACTGTGAAGTACTTCCGTTTCAAATTCATAGGGGAATGAACCTTGAGGTTACTGTAACTATAGTAAAATATTCAAATAGTCCTAAGCATTTCTTTTTGTCCACTCTTATTTATGAAAATGTTCAACATTTTCTTGCTGCATGTCAAAGTGACCCCTCACCCCTCCACTTCCATCCCACCCCACAAAATACAACATCAACAAGCAAACAACTAATCGAGAAGAATCTAATTTGCATGATTATTGAATGTTTACTTCGTTAAAGTGTTTACCTTGCTCTGTGCAAACTGAATATTTCCCATGTAACATTAAAATGTTTTCCTTGCTCTGTGCAAACTGAATATTTATCATGCAACATTAAATTGTTTACCTTGCTCTGTGCAAACTGAATATTCCCATGTCACATTAAAGTGTTTACCTTGCTCTGTGCAAACTGAATATTTCCCATGCAACATTAAAGTGTTTACCTTGCTCTGTGCAAACTGCAGTATAGGTCATACTCCTTGCTTGAAAGTTCAATCGTTGAAATGTAATTTGATTTGGCTTGGTACCAGCATTTACGACACAGCAACAAAAGTAGGTTATTTAGTGCCGAAATAATTTGAGTAAAGTGCCTTGCCTATGGACACACCACAGCAGCTGACTCAATCTATTCCGATGGTACGACTCAAACCCGCGTCCTTTCGGTCGTGAGTCCAGCACGCTAGACTACAGCGCCACCACAACTCTGCAATGAAAATAAAAGCAATAACTGACTTTACATGTCTTGAAGAATAAAATAACAGTCAGTACACTTCACAATGAATCGCAGCTAACGTGAACGATGCGTGTCATTAAAACCATTAAAGGTTGCAAGTGCAAAGTATATGTCAATCTGATTAAAATCATATCGCCATTATCCTAAGTGAAGACCTAACAACGTTCGCTTAGGGGGCATGTTCTGGTGACATAGGGAGCGCTCACCAGTTATTATGTACTTTTGAGAGAGTGACGTATGTAAGGGGAAGTTGTTTGCATTTAAAACATGCACACTGGAGAGAATGTTGGCATCCCTCTATGCCACATTAATGTAATGTGGATGATATTTCTTTGGATATTGTACTTTTGGAAATTGTACATGATCTAAGCACACTGCTAACTAAAATGATTGCTCCCTTGTGCTAAAAAATCAGCCTGAATTAGTCAAAAGTACACTATCTTTATCACCTATTAAAATAGGGATAATGAATTTTGCCAGACTAGACAATGTCAGCTTCTGAAAGTGCAATGAATGAATTACCAAATATATAAAATGTTTAAAAAAGTTATCGGCTCTATTTTTTATCCAATTTACCTCTGAAGTTCAGAAGTGAAAATGACCAAGTGGAGCTAGCACTTTTTTGAAAGGTGCACATCTGGAGTAAGGCCAAGCTGTATACTCTATAACCCATATTACACCCATCAATCATACACCAAAATAGAGGGAATTAAAGGTTCTTTGAATTATACATAAGATAGACAAGGTCTTTTCTTTAAATAGTCAGTATAACCAGTGAGGAAAGCCGGGAAAATTCTTTTTCTTTAAAATTATAACCCTATACGAAATACGAAACTGTATTGCGCCGCCATATGCTATTACCACCAGAGCTAATTTTATCAACCAATCAGACGAAGTCTTATATACCGTATTCGAGTTCAGGAGACTGACCAGTATGGCTGAAGAGCATCACTGTGTGCCGAACGATTTTATTCAACTTTAGGTTTCTGAAAGCTGTATTTCCATTTGCTAATTCAAAGGCCACCAGAACATAACCCTACGCGGTTGCTGTCAGATCTTCACGTAAGACAGTGGAGATCTCATTTTAATCAGACTGAAGTAAATTTGGAAACTTGGTACATGTATCTCATTTCTAATACGATTGCCATTTCCCAGCCCGAGCCACAGTAACGATGCAATGACTTTATAGCATCATATTTCGGCACATCATATATTTGTAAGTCAATCAATTTTCAATAGGGAATTATGTACGATTGTGAAAACCAAATGCATGATTGATTTAAACCTGTGCCCACCAGCGATACATTCTGCACATCTAACGCCTTTGAAGTGTTAATTGTCAAGAGGATTGAAAAAATCAGTTTGTACAAATGAATGTGGGTGTATTTCATTGTATTCTTACCGTGTATATTCTTACCGTGTCTTACAGTTTAAGTATACAATAGCGCACATTCAACGTTTTTTTTTTTACCATACACATTGACAATTACCGAGCAATGATAATCCTGTAATAACCATCCATGAATTGATTGATATTACATCCATATTGAAGAGACACCACTCAAAAACAATCTAATACAAAAACTATGCTCATACTTCTAACTGTTCAAACGAACTTTAAACTTTTTTTAAATACAATTTTTCGGTACGCAATAATGATGTACCAAACCTTTTGTAAAACAATCCTTGTCCGTTTCTTCATTGGCAACAGCTGCAGAGTCGTGAAAGAGATATTCTGTTAAATGATTGTTTCGTTAATTTTGACCGATTGATTGTTTTTTAGCATTTTCAGACTGTTCTTGCATTCTTGAAAAGATTGAATCACAATGTATCGTGGATAGAGAAGGCGATCGCCTTGGGATTTCTTGAGATTTAAAGACCAACGAAATTCTCACAAGGTTTGGTGACACTGATGGATGATATACAAAAAGCATGATGTTGTTTTTTTTTATCAAATGGGCGAATTTCTGACTTTAGAGTTTTCACCGTCTTTTATAGTAATATAATACGATATCAAACTTGAAAGCAACAATGTTTAAGCTGTGTTGACAGTGACATGTGATAGACGTGCAACGAAAATGGTAACCGTGATAAATTATTATGAAGACAAAAAAACAGCGTTGATAGATGTAACCCGGTTTGCTGACTATTATGGAATACTGTAACCATATGAATCTAATGACGCGTGTACCAGAGGTGAATTGAATAGTGAATCTTACAAGTTAATTGCTGGGTCCAACTTTGTACATCAAGAAAATCAGTTACGAGTGAAGGCAGTGTAATTACGGCCATGGACTGAGAAATCAAGAAGGAAGATGAACTGAATCCATGTCAGCCTCCACGGTCATGATCAACGTGTGGTGCAAAATGCTTCCGCTTTCATTATTAGTATGGACAATTGATTGAACAACTCGCTTAGAATGCCAGAACAGTATAGCTTGTTTATTTTGCTTATTTCTTGAAGAAAGAAAATGTACATTTTAAAATACGAATGTAAAATACCTGATTTAAAAAACATTTAAATAATAACTGTATGGGAACCTATAGAATATTGCGCTCGCACAAGTCTATGATAATTACCGAATGCAACTGTCGAACATATCAGGTATTTTTCTTTTTTTTTTTCTTTTTTTTTTGGGAAAAGGCGTTACGTCCCATTTATATCATATGTTGTAAACAAAGACTGGGTCGGCATTGTCATATTTTGGAAAAGTTCTTAAAAATTCAACATGAAAGCTACGAATCTGAAGCAACTAAAATTGTCGCTGTCCTGTGGGCCTGCACCATTCGAAGATGGGGAAGCACAGAGAAGTCTGATAATGGTGTCGAAGGGGCTGCAGACACCCAATATATTTCTAACTTTGACGAATCCGAAGCTGCAGATGAATATGACAATGAAGAAAGAGCATATAAATTGACTTACAATTCATGGTAATTATATTCTGAATAGGTTCAAGCCATATGTAAAGATGCAAAATTTTGTAGAGATAATTTCACAGAGTCTTCAGTCGTGGTCGGCGTCACAAGTAAACATTAAATTTGACTTATGGGTTGGACTCGCCATAATGTGTTGACTACAAGGGATGGAACCTGCTCTGTTTGAGGCATGGCTTGAATTTTAATTAGGACTTGCTCTATTATCAGTAGAGCCAGATAAGAGTGCAATATTAACACAAGGTCATTTGCGGGAATGACAAAGAGTTGATTCAAACAAGGGAAAATTTGAGGAAGTCGTGGACCGTTTGAAATAGGTGTCATAAAACGATATTTTTCCAGACAGATATTAATAAAGGTGGTCTAGTGAGGATTATTCTGTTTTGTACTCCAGGAATTATAAGATTTCTCTTTAAATTGTCTAACGTTGTGTCGGATAGGGAGGGAGACGGAATTAGAGAAATACCACTTCATAGGGAGGTGCGAATCTCAAATATAGCACAAGGTTAGTCTCTATTGCATGCAGTTGCATGTTCATTGATGTAAGTTTGTAATTATTTGTTAAATTTGTTCATTTTAAATTCACAGTTCAGTTTTTCCTTGAGTTCAGAAGACACTGTTTCTATGCATTTTGTCACAAATGTTATATAACTCATGTATTATACGAATGAGTTCAGATTCCGTTGTTTGGTATGTAATATAAATCATGTAGTGTAATATTTCATGCATCTCTTCTGACACTAATTGTGAGGAGTAAATTGTTTGTCTTAAATGATTTGTATTTTAAAGAGTTCATGCTTTGTATAAGGTATGCTGAGAATTGTTTTTTCTATGTCCGGAAATATATGTCAATGAATCGCTAATTAGCAGGGTAATGTAGTTAAGACAAAGAGTGAAGCCTATTAATTCGTGTTCAATTAAGTTGTGAATTCTCTTCAACCGAGAATTGAGAAGCAAGTGCCGGCTGGCATAATTCAGCTAGAAATTTATAGCCACAGCGGGGCAATAACAGCATCTGAGAGGGCTAATTATGTCATGGTCTCAGTATGAATGGGAGAGCAGCTACACAGGACATAAATTCACGTTAATAGGGTTGTCAGTGTGTATTAGACTGCGAAACGACCATAACTAGTTCTGCTGAAATTCGTTTGACGATAGCTGACGCAAAGGAGAGTGGGAATGTTATTTTATCCCAAGAGAATAATAAAACAAAAACTGACACGTGTTTTTGCTGGCTATTATTTTTTGTATTTGAAGGAAAATAGTTCCGTACCTGACTACGCAGTGGAAAGGGAGTGCAGTCTGCAACCAAGAAGTTGATGACCCGAAGAGGCGAGAGCGAGAGACAGAGACAGACAGACAGACAGAAAGACGGAAACGACCTATCACCAGTGATTTGGGAAAGACCGGAAACAGCAGGTGATGCTGACATGGTGGCAATATAAGTTCGATCAGTCACTCGATTATATAATGAAATTTATTTTATCGGTATAACATATAACAGAACAGCTAACTGAATTCGCATACATTTTGTAACTCTATTTCTAAGAGAAATTGACTCATTCAAATGTCATGTTCGATTTTATTTTGTTTATGTAATGTATGAAATTTTTATATTTTACATACAATTGTAAACTTCGAAAATCTGTGACCAGATTATTGATGCAGTTTAGCAGCATTTCAGATTCTCAGGGGAGTAAATTTTTACCTTCATGGTATATATATATATATATATATATATATATATATATATATATATATATATATATATATATATATATATATATATATATATATATATATATATATAACACGTCAGTTGAAATATACAGAATATTACCTTCATAACATTAGAATTGTATTCATCTTCTGTACACTGTAAGTCGAATTTTCACTATAATTTTTTGTTTTATACTACATATACTAGTGGTTGATTTTAATAAACTATGAAATAAATACTTTGTTCTGTGGTAAGTAGGTACATGAAACGTCTTTTTTTCTTTTTTATCCAATTCAATTTTGCATTACTATATGTTCTACATGTTCCTGACCTTTGTCAGTTAGTGTCAGTGAAGTGCACAAACGATACGTGTTCATAAACTTGACGCCAAACTGGACAAGCACATTACTCTGCATTCAAAGAAAAACCTCTTTTTTTAGGTGTAATCGGTGGACTTTGTTTGGTAATGCCCACAGCAATAAATAGCAGGGGACACAATGTATAACACACTATCGAGAGTTCAGTCCAGTACGTCTGGTCATTTATGTTTTAAAAGTCGCATATTACCAGTATAGACAAAACTTAGGAGCAAGAACACAACAAGTAAATGGGACAGTAAAATGTCTAAGTAATTTTTCATTTTCTTTTTCCATAAAATTTGCTTTTCATGATCTACGCATGACAGCGGAGTGATGGGGTTATTAACACAGCGAATACATTAATATATTTTTCTGGACATTGAATGACACCTTCTCGAGGCCTACACCGTCTAAGCAGTATGTCACTATTATTGAATAAATAAAATAGTTTCCAAATTTCTAATGATGTATTTAATAAAGCCCCTAAAGAATCCGTTTGAAACACAAAAATATTTTTAAATATCCTGTTCGTTTTCCCTCTGGAAATAATCACGATTCGCAGACCAATCCTTTCCTCCAAACATGTCAGCTGTGGGCATTCTTTAGTTTGTTCCTCGAAATATGTCAACATGTCTGATGTTTAAACATGTAGTTGTCAGAAATATCAAACTCACGTCATGCCAAATACTCACACCTTCAAGCAAAGTGGCTGACACTCGTACCTTGTGTGAGAACATATTACACTCGTACCTTGTGTGAGAACGTATTACAGTCGTATCTTGTGTGAGAACATTTTTCAGTTATTGATACCGATAGCTAATTTTTTCTAATATCTGCAAACAAAATGCAACCATAATATGACTGAAAAATTGTTGAACCTGAGAAGTCAGCAACAACGAAAAAACAATATAGTTAAATTTTTACTATCAATTGTTCTGTAGTGATTTGCATTAATTGAGGATGGGAATAAACTTCACGGTGTTTATTATTTTCATATTCCCTGATGTTAATATTAGTCCGACATACAAACGTATATTAACTATACACATGTGCCTTTTAAATATACCAATAAGATAATTTGTTCGATTCATAGAATCAAACTAGCTTGAAAAGACAGCATGCAATGTTTGACAATATTTATCAACTGTTTACATTTCAGTTTATGATTTATTACAAATTTACTGCATTTTTTTATATGTGATACATGATACAGCCTTCTATATTGTACAAAAGGAAATCACGTGGTAATTGATATGTTGAATATTTTAGATATAATGATACGGTACTTGTCACAAAAATATTACCCATGCTGCTTCTCTCTTTAAATAGTCTATTTTTATTTTCTTTAGAGGTGAGTTGGACAAGTTACTTCCTATAATGGTGACATTTCAAGCTTACACAGTTGGTGCTCTGGTGTTGAAGGATCTACGATGGGCAACAGCGGCCGACAGATTTACAATGCAAAGTAACTAAAATTTCTACATGTACATAGTTTGCTGAAATGTGTTCGTGACAATAATAGATTAGAAAGAAATGTGGTCATCTTTGATAAGGAATTATCCTCTCGTGTTACTTACACGTGGTCTGGAGCAATTAAGAGACCCTCTTTGTTTATTCAAACACATTAGAAAGGAAACGGCGAGAAATAAATATGTGGCGCTTGTATAAATAACATTTAGAAAATCAGCACAGTTTAAAGGTATCTTAAGTACATCTCTCTCTCTCTCTCTCTCTCTCTCTCTCTCTCTCTCTCTTATACTTTTTATTGACCTCTTTCAGAATATATTTATTTCCCATATATGTTGATAAATACTAATCATATTTACAATGAACATGATTTTAATATATATATATATATATATATATATATATATATATATATATATATATATATATATATATATATATATATATATATATATATATATATATATATATATATATATTATTGTAAGGGTCGATTATATTTGCTTGTATCACTTGAAGTTTCCAACATTAATAATTTACATAATACGTCCACTGGGTGATACGAAAAGATATTGAAACATCTCATATAATATCTTAATAATTTCAATGAATTTTGTCCCGCACTACATTGATAAAAACTCTACGTTCAAGGAAATATCGGCTTTATTATTGAAAAGTTTTAGCATTAATCTAACGTAAAGTTGAAAATAAATTTCCTAATGCAGTTACTTCCGATTTTTAACACAATCTGCTACACATACAAATTGCATGAAAGGTACACCGTTAATAAATATTTACATTAAGCCTATGAAGAACTGGTGGGATGGGTTTTCACAAACTTTATAAGCATTTTTTTTAAATATTCTTCGTTAAAGTACTGAATAACTCTGCACGCTAAAAAAATGTTTCACCATTTCAGTTAGAGAGTCAGGGTCACAGGGTTTAGTATGTGTCGGCGTTTTTAGTAACTTCATTTAGAGGATATACGTTGCTATAGGGATAGTTTTTATTGCAAAGGTTCAATGTTGGATAACACCGAGTTCTTGATGCATGCTTTTAGGTACAGACGAGTGAGAGCCCTGTTTAGCAGCACAAGGCAGAAGAAAATGCTGCGAATCACCTGTTTTTAAAAGCTGAAAAAAATCTCTAACTCTAATGAATGGAAGCATGTGTGGTTTATAAGCCAATCTAGGCTTAAATTGTTTTCGATATTCTTCAAGAAACTAAAATACAAACATCCCAATTACTAATGTTTATTCCTTTCCCAGAAAGCCATCTAACTTTTCAACCCAACAAAGAAAGAGGAATATCAGATATTTATACAATTTGTAGGAAGCTGTGTGTATTCAGTCCAGAATCTTTTACTTCTTCGAAAGTAAAAGATTGTATACAATGTTATTCATTTATATAGACATTATTGGGCTTTAAAAGAAAAGATTAAAGCAGAATTCTTATTTCCAGTGACGCAAATAAGACGTTAATTTTACTCCGTTACATACCCTTAAAAGGTAGAAACTATTACTCATTTAACATCATAAAAGCTAAATGATAATTAATGTTAAATAATTGTAAGTACAGGAACTCCAAGAAACATGCTCATAATAACATGATTAGTATTTATTAAATATGTTCAAATAAATATATTACCAAAGTGTTAAGTCAATACAAATTCTGAGAGAGAGAGAGAGGGATGTACTCACATTTCCTTCAAACTGTGCTGATTTCTAAATGTTATCGATGCAAGAGCTATGTATTTTTTCTCGCCGTTTCCTTTCTAATTTGTTCGCATAAACAAAAAGAGGCTATCCTAATTGCTACAGACCATTATATCAATTACACGTCAGGATAATGCCTTATCAAAGAGCACCGCTGTTCTTTCTGATTTGTTATTGTGATATGAATGCTAATTAGTTTTAGTTGGATCTACCAGTTATAACCTAAGGTAAGAGAAATGTGTACCTGTATACACATTACTAAAATGTGTACATTCGCAAATTGTTTTACTTTGTAGTTGCAGACCGTCAAGAAAACGTTTCAGAAGCATGTGTAAATGTACAAATTTTAGTTACTTTACGTTGTAAATCTGTCGGCCGTTATCGGCCGTCGTAGAAAACTCATTCGGACCACCCGAGTTTGTCCTTTAGATCAATCTGTCGACTTACGACCAAGTGCATGGTCTTTCGAAAAGGAATGTATTGAAAACCCATCTACTTTTGTATTTCCACTATTTGCCGCAACACACCTGTCCTTACTAAACATGCTCGTACCTATACGATCGCCTCATGGTTTAATTATGATAATAAAACTTTACAAATGAAATAATATGGAACTACAACACGTGCTTTGTTTGTGCTTTGAAACGGAGGCAAGATGAATGTTCAAAATATGACGTGTTACGTGTTTAGGCTCTAATAAACAGTAACAAAATGAAGAGTGAAAAGAACAAGTTTTGAAAATTTAACAAATGATTTATTTCCCTGCAAAAAACACTGTAAAAATGAAAAAATAAGAACTTACGGTTTTAATAATCAAATCCAAAAAATATTCCAAGAATAATCCACGAATTAAATTTTAGAAGTCCAAGTAATGAAATGTTCTAATGAAATTTTAGTTCGAGTCCCGACGAAATATCATAAATGGAAGGCGATGACGTATACTGTGGTCAGTATTGTGCTGTTGTCTACAGTTCTTTGTTGATAAACAAACAATAATATTCCGGTGTATGAATTTCCGAATGAAATTTAGAGAAATGTCTTTGTCCAAGAATTCTGTATGAGCACTCAGTATTTTCAGGAAAAAGAATTAATCTGTTAGAATCCAAATAATTTGAATAAAGCTTAAAATATACATCCAAACTGGTCACAAACACACACTTTCCGGTGTAAAAGCCCAACTGAATAATTTCTTTATAGACAAAGGTTATACGGTAACTTGAGACGCAAAACAGATTCCCTGATGAGGGTCACATAATCACATTCTAGAATGAGTTAGAAGGTATCTACAAGTCTAATGGCACGTAGTCCAATACAACCTCGATTTCACCATTATCATTCACACATTAAAAATGAATTAAAAAAAGAAGTTGTTTACTTGTTCAATCAAGGCCAGGAACTAGGTCAGAAATCGAAACAGTGTTACTATTATTAGGTAGTTATGAAAAGATTCAAGTCAAACTGAATTTTCTGGAAAATATCAAATTCCAAAGAACAAAATTACATTACTTTGACATGTAATTAAAATAAAAAGATTTTATAACTTACAAACAATTAAATTAAATCAAATATAAATTAAATCAAATATGCATTACATACTTCACAAGATCTGTACACTCAGTTAGATGTGTTTATATTATAGAAATCACATGTGACCGTATTTTAATGTTATTATGTCGAATTTTTCTATCGGGATTTTTTTTAATATCGCTTCAAAATTGTACAACTATGTACCACATGCAGTTAAAATTAATTACAATGAAACTATTATGTTGTGCTTATTTGAAGGCACATGAACAAAATATTTGGTAAAATGACCAAAGTGGTAACGGAAATCTTAAACATCTAACCGAGTGCAAGCAACTGCATAATAATGATGACCGGCAAAATGGGTGAGACGTGGTTTAAATCGACAAAATCTTCTTCACCCTTCTTTTTCTTTCCTTTATCGTTTTTGGGGAAGAAGTCATAGACTTTTTATCCTGAATTTAAAAGCTACACCTTACAAGGTAGATTACATACATCAAGGAATTTATTTCCTCGGTCGACCGCTCCGGTGGGCTAGTGGTTAGAGCGCCCGCCTCGGATGCGTGAGGTCAAGGGTTCGAACCCAGGCCGAGTCATACCAAAGACGTATAAAAATGGTACTAACAGCCGCCTCGCTAGGCGCTCAGCATTATGAGGTTAGTGTTAAGACTGGTCGGCCTGCTGTCAGAATAATGTGACTGGGTAGGACATCATGTTACATGTCTGCGGCATGATGCCCCAGTGCTAGACATCACTATAACTGCCACACAGCAGACATCGTAACGATATGACTGAAAAATTGCTAAAGCTATATTAAAAATCCAAATAGCACACACACACACACGCACACACTATATTCTCAGTCAGTAACAATGGTTGCCTCATGAATCGAATGGGAAGGATATTCCGTATTAAACCAGAGGTTTCTGATATATCGTTGCAGACATCTTGAATTCAATCACCGAATAAAAGAATTACAAACGCATGACTCAGTTCTGAGGTAAATTGAATATCTTGCTATATATTCACATTTTTCATGTAGATACGTTTCAAATAAGGAAAGACGGATACCTGGAAATACCCAGCTCGACCGGGTTTTCAGATAAAAATTTGATCTTCCCTGGTCTCTCACCTCCCACCCCCAACCCCTGCAGAAATAAAATATTTATATAAAAAAAGACAAAACAAGAAAACGTTTTCTGCTTGACAAAGAAGGGCTGGGAGATGCGGTGAGGAAACCGAACAAGATGGAAGCGAAGAAACCTGACCCGATTAAAAAAAAAAAAATCCGTCTTGGTTCCCAGACCTGGTACCAGGCCAAATTTCCCTATTCAGCCATCCCTAGTTTCAACATTCCGTAACCAATTCCTAGCTTATGAACGAAATATATGTCCTAATTATGGTACATCATCATTGAAAAGTTATATACGTGGAGACTGGTACCTTGCTTATAGGTCTGGAGCAGGCTGTTCCTCGTTCTCTCAGAGCCATCTAACTAATTCTCTCACTTCAGATATAGTTTTGAAAAATAATTTGTTTTTATTTTTCAGCTAAAACTACTTGGAGAGAATAACGATAAAGTTTATCTGTACTACCAATTTGCTGTAAAATGACCAGTAAAGGACAACGTAATGAGTCATATTTAATGCACAATTATCTCTTCGTTAAAGCTGCGTTGTAACAAAATCGTTGTACAATGCGTTGTATTGAAATCACAGTGATAAAACAATACATACACGTTGTTCTTCAACTACGACTGCTAGGATTATGTTGAATTATGTCCTCTTTCATTGCAATTAATGAAACTTATCATTGGTCTCAAAATAATTTCTGAAACTCGAAAATTTTACTTGAAACAGCGATTTTAATGGCTTGGTTGTCAAATGGCTATCATCTTAACATCCAAAACTTAAGGAATTCACTAAAGTAAGGGAAAATAGTTCAATATTGTAGACATTAGTTATGACTGTCTACTCTATTTTAGACATTCGCTATGACTATCTATTATAATTTAGACATTCGCTATGGCTGTCTATTTTATTTTGGACATTCGTTATGACCATCTATTCTAATTTAGACATTCGCTATGACTGTCTATTCTATTTTAGACATTCGCTATGACTGTCTATTCTATTTTAGACATTAGCTATGACTATCCATTCTATTTTAGATATTAGCTATGACTATATATTCTTATTTAGACATTCGCTATGACTGTCTATTCTATTTTAGACATTATCTATGACTGTCTATTCTATTTTAGACATTAGCTATGACTGTCTATTCTATTTAGACATTAGCTATGACTGTCTATGCTATTTAGACACTAGCTATGACTATCTATTCTAATTTAGACATTCGCTATGACTGTCTATTCTATTTTAGACATTAGCTATGACTGTCTATTCTATTTTGGACATTAGCTATGACTATCTATTCTATTTAGACATTAGCTATGACTATCTATTCTAATTTAGACATTCGCTATGACTATATGTAGCATCAACAGTATACACTTTATGTGAATAAAGCATGGAAATGCGACCATGAACCCTGAGATAAATGTTATTTTGAGATATTGCCATAGGCTACTGTCTTATCCATTCACACCAGAGTTTTCAAAAGCTGAGTTTCTATCGTAATTGACTCGTATACAAATCAGCAATCGACATTTAACGTGTTTTAAATCCATGCGTGGCATTTAATTATTTCTTTTAATCGTCTTGCTATTCCCGACTGTTGCACGGTTTTACTCGTCCTTGCAGCATTAAGGGTCCAATCTTCGGCTGTGTTCAGTAAGGACAGTCATACATAGTCGTAAGCAAATAGTCCTAAAACACCGACTGTCAGTTTCTGGCATTGGGTAGCAACACTTATGACTTGAGGCATTGCTCCGTACTAACAATACGTGCAAATCTGTTGCACTCAAAGAAAAGTTGCTACAGAAGACTTAGATATTTAGATAGAACCAATACTGTGTTCGCCGTTAATATCCTGACAATTTCAGTAATGAGTTTTCCAAACTCAAGTCTGTAAAAGGACAGAAATTCCATCAATAAAACAATGTTTCTACTTTTTCAGTTGCAACTTGAAAAAGCCCTGAACATATTCTTTTACTAAAATCTTGCTGTCATTATCAACCAATTATGGTCAGCCAGACACAAACAGACTCTATTTTATCCGCACGATTTTCTAGACTGGTTCCCATTCCTCCATATAATTAGTACCATGAGTCGTTTACTTGACGTCTAGTTTGTTTTGTATAAGATGTTGACACCAATACAGTTATTGTTGCCTTCGGAAAGAAACGTACAGGGCATATTAAATAAAATCAATCTGATTAAAATCGATATCCCCAACATAACTTTGAGGCCACGGTAGCTCAGTTTGTAGAGCGTCGGACTCGTAATCAAGTGGTTCGATACACTCCCAGGCCAGAACGGGTCTGCTGCGCTTGGTGTGTCCATGGGGAAACTCACTTTGCTCCCGTTATTTCGGAATAATATAGCCAATAATGTGCTAAACAAATAAAAACAACAAAAATCCGGCATAAGTGAGAGCTCACGGACCACGATATGAAGTCATGTTCTGCTTAATTTTCAATTCACCAATCAAATTATAGCTTTCATATGTTTTAATGTAATGAATGGCATTCAAAACATAACGTTCTTAGCTATTCTTCTTCATGGAATGCAACTCTTTATTTGATTGGTTACTCAAAATAAGTGGTCCGAGAATTCCAGAGTTCACCCGAACATGAACATTTATCGATCGGTATTATTATAAGTAGGTATCGATTTTAAACCGATTGATACTATAATCTGAGACTGATTCAAACCAGACTTAGTAAATTTACAACACTCTTGCTTCATAAAGTCATGCCTTGACGAATAACATATTTGTTTTAAATTATCGGCAAACAATGAAGATTATGTTCTTGAATATGTAATCCTATATATACTTTATTATGTAAATAGGGCAACTGCTCCTGAACTCTGCATTTAAGTGTTATCATGTTTGGTTACCAATCTAATTATTTAATAATAATTAAATGTCTCTAAAACTTCATTTTGGTCTCTTGATGAAGAAACCGTAGCCGTTTGATTGGCCAATGATGAGAAACATCAAGTATTTTAGGAAAAATATGCTTTTTACAGTGTTCGTTAAACATAGATCCTGGAAAAAGAATGGAACATAAAATATCTGCGATGATTATCATCTGTTCTATTTGCAAAACACATCAGAGTCACAGCACAGCCACAGGCATATCGGTATCACTATCATATCTCGTGTCTGTCAAAAACTATCTCGTGTCTGTCAAAAATTAAATTTTCTTGTAGAAAATGACTGGTTTCAATTCAGAATCTATTTAAAGCATCTTGACGAGGCACATAGTAATTCATTTGACAGCTGATGGAATCTTCAATGGAATCGTAAAGTATAACTTAATCATCATTATATGTATCCTTCAAAACACACTTTCCATACAGTATTAAAGAAAAACAAAAGCTTATTCGTATTTACAGAAGTGCTACTTTTTCGAGATGCTAGGCTTCCTACGTCAAATTGTTTGTGAATAATAGCTTCGAAATCGAATTTTACAAATCTAAGCCAAAACATTTTAAAGTGATTCTTTATTTGTATTCGCAACCAGTCACAAAATAATAAAATATTGTACCAAGTACGGCAAATTCGTCTCGAGCAAGGTCTTATTTCTCATAGCTATGATACAAGGAAGACTCTTTATGAATCAGGTTATAAAACGGAGTTTCCGAAACTACTCGATAACCCTACAAATAATATATTACGCTAGGAACTTAAAAAGACATTACCCAATTCTAGTACTTAGACAGTGACCTATCAATAATGCAAGAACGCATAAACCATTCTGTGTATACTTACATTTTGAATTTAAAAAAAACAACACAGATGCAATTTCGGACCATTTTTTTATTAATAATGTTGCCTGTAAAGGTGTTTAACTCTTCTTTTCCATCAGCATCCCCCTTTCTTCCCCCCGTTGTCAAATTCAAATAATTAATACGTTTCATTGGGGATACCGTAGTTATCCGTCAAAAGTTATCTCTCTTATCCTCATCGCCAGGTGTTGCGCATGTACTATAGACAGCAACTCAGTTGATTTCTTGATCTGTGCCAGTGTGTAATTGGGGGGAGAATTGTCCCTGGTGGGTGTCCCGCCAAATTTGGTTTCCGTTATCTAGGAGTTGACCGCCCTCGATGTTATTGCCCGGTTCGAGTAAATATAAATATAAGTGGTGAAATTTATAGGTGAAATAGATAAAGATCTGAGCAGGTATATAGAACAAACCAACACGAGCCCCCGTACATGTAAACAAACAATTTAATCAATTACATAAAAACACTGTGAAAATTCATTAAATCAGGAATATACTCTGCTTTTAGAAATTTAACTTTAACCGAAATGCAAAGAAAACGCAAATAGATTTAAATAAAATAGCCGATCTGTTTACTGATAGATTTAGTTCATCATAGGATCGAGTGAACAATCAAAGTCAACGTCTTGTACGATTTCATAACCTGCTCGTCCCCAGTCTGTTCTGTTTCCACTGTAGCTGTTCAGACCCTTGGATCTCAGGGTGATACTTTCCACCATCCGTCTCGGGATACTCTCAGAATACGTTTCAGAAATTAATACGTCGCAGGATTACGTCACAGGATTATACGTCTCAGGATTATACGTCTCAGGAGCTATTTTCTCCCTTTTAAATAAATATAAATAGAGGCAACCTAAATTTCCCGTTATTTCTGAAACAGCTAATTCTTCATTATTCTCCCTCGTTATCAAATTTCACTATTAGTGCTAAACAGATGCGAAGGCTATCAATCGACTCCACATGTCCTATAATGACCCTAGTTAGTCAAATGGCTACTTCCTTACGCCTTGAACTTACACATTAACACATACGCGAGGCCTGGGGTTCTGAGCCAGCCTCAATTTACACAGCGAATAAATAGGATACATCACATCAGTCAATTACTAGAGCATTTCAGTCAATACACACTTATTGTTAATCATACGTGAAATCTTCTAAATTCGGCGAATTCACACGGATTCTCGTAAACAGATTAACTAATGTAATGTATTAAATTCTTAGAACATAAATTCTTATGTAAACAAGACGACAAATTCAAACAATTCGTCAAACTTATCTAAAGTAGATTAATGTATGACTTCCTATGCGTAAACTCAACACAGTTATACTTCATAAAGCAAATTATTACACGAATGTAGAAAAAAGATTCATGCAAATACAAGTAAATAACTTCAGCAAAGCATTATATATGGCATCAACAAATTACATGGAATTGTCACACTACCTTTGCTTTCAACATTCCTGCCTCTAATCGGCAAATTATTTCGTCGGTTTCTTTCGACAATAGTCCCCTTTGGACAACAGTTCTTTTTTTACGAGAATTTCTTGCAAATCCCCGGAGCCTACTCTGGTTTCTCACGTAGAAAAGCTGAGACTGATTAGAATTTCCAATGTGGCGATTTTAAAAACCTAGAAAATTTTGTGTGCGAAACACGACCCTTATTTAACGTAACCAATCAGAATCAAATATCTCTGCCGCCTTTTCCAGAGGCGCTAAAGTCAGGGTTAGCTTGACCTGGTAGTTTGAGTAACAGAGTTTCTGCGATTTCTCAACTGTGACAGTTTTACCATGAAAAATGAAGTTTTCCTAGTCCCTAATAGTCCGCCTGGCTGCTGTATAAACAAATGCTTAATTAGGAACTAAATTCTCCCTCTAAAGGACATTACCGTACACGATAGTATGGCGATATGATACGCGCTTGTCTCCATAAATCTAATTAATGGTTCTCTATCTCAACTAACGTATTCTTGTTAGATCACCAGAAATTTGCCACTTCACACAGTGTTTATTCCTTTACTTCGATAGTAATTATTTTTTATATGGAATTTTCATAACTGGATATAAACGCATGTATGAAATATGTGACTTTTCCCATTGCTTTGTTTATAAATGAATAGTCATTGTTCACGAATTACTGAGGAAAAGAAGTTTTCATTTTTGTCGCCAACATTTATAAACGTGTACTGTGTTCTAAATATTTAGCGATGGGAAAATCGTCTTCAAGTATAATACAGCGCCCAAACTGATCAACTATAACAAATAAGTTACTTCACTTCGTCGTTGGTGAGTGTTACGACGAACGTAAATTGTCTATGCATTATATGAACCAGGAAAAAACTTGTTCAGCCCTACTACTCATACATGGGCAGATTAAAACTGTTTTCAGAAACTGAAGAGTAGTTTTTCGTAATTTATTCATCCAAATAAAACGTAGCAAAACAATGGCATCTGTATCCCTGCAGTTACACAATGATTTGTCGCGTCTCTCATTAAAACATATGTCCGATCCGACTTGTCTCCCTTTGAAATCCCACTGTCTTAAGAATTTTTTGTTAAAGCTTGAAAAGGAAATTGGTTAGATGACGGGTCCAAAAGAGGAGATCCAGAGGAGGGATGCTTCCTTTACATTCAGATCCATTCATCGAAACTTGATGGACATCGAAAGTTTTTTTTTAATTATTATTTTTTTTCTCTCACAGAAACTAAGCAGGACGTATGCAAACAATTCACAAAGATATTATCTTGACCATTGCTCTGGCCATAACAACGTTTTAATCATCCTTTTTCTTACTATATTTAAACTTTTATCAATGTTAAAAGTATTGTTCAGGAAACAAAGGAGTCACACCCGTCTATGGTGCTGTCCATCGATACATGACTTTTCTTTTTACGTTTCATTATTTGTCCATGAGGTGTGTTCTTAATCCAAAATGACCGAATAAACCAAACCTGACTACTACGTTTGCAAACGTTTGGTTAGTTTTAGGATCAGTTGATTATACTGTAAGCTCTCCAACAGAAAATTGGGGACTTTATTTCCCAAGACACTCTTCTTTCTCTGGATTAGCGAGGCTCGTTAAAGTAATAATGGTATGTCTTGCAGTTGCTCTGCAGTGATTTTTGTCCAAACACACTCATTCAATTGGTACCAACGCTTTTTTATATTTACTTTACAAGAATGTCATTTTTTCGGAAGATATATTTTTTCTGACGCCCGCCACTACAAAAATTGGTAGAGATCTAACAAAATTTTGTCTAAATCCTGTAATTTCAACGTGCATCATAAATATAGAACTTTGAATATTCTTAACTTTGGTTTCTCTATAAACATACTAAACTTCCGTTACGTATGCGTACTCCACGGATCACATAATGTGAATTCAATTTTATTTTCGTAGTCGCAGACATCAGTTTTCAAGACACTGCAGAAGTTGCAATATTTTTCGGTACTTAATCTAGTTCGGATATGGAATAGTCGAGTTCTTGTCGCCACCCAAATCGTATTGCTGTATAAATACATTCAGTGAATGACATCTCAGAACTATATTTGACAATATCCAGGAATACATATATGTAATAACTGATATCTCAGTACTAGATTTGATTATATCCAGGAATACATATATGTAATGAATGACAGCTCAGTGCTAAATTTGATTATTTCCAGTAATACATATATGTCATGTGTTGCATTAAAATACAACCACCATAAGCAGAGCGTATTATATTATGATGCTGTCCGCACGTCTGTTACAATTCTGTTTCCCCATAATAAATAAGTTCTTCGCCGGTGCCAAAGTTTGTGGATTTCTTCCACTAAAGGAAAGGGAAAAGGCCCAAAGTCCAAGACACTGAGACCCATTTGTCACTGATCTCCCGAGTACCCTTGCCCCTCTTGTGCATGCATAGAGCACTATTAACCACGTGACTGTCGTATATTGGGCCAATTGCGGTACTCTTGTATCTTCATTAAATGTCTTCACTCCATCAATACCATACGGGGGTAGTGTGACACTTTGGTAATTGACTGATTAAATAGTTATCAAATTACTAGGTCAGAAGTACACGTATAACATTGGATAGTAAAGTTCTTTACATAGATACAGTAATATGTGGGTCACCACGATTCACATTCCACAGCCATTACTAATCTCGCATACAAAATGTTTCATCTGTTATAATTATATTCGAAATTAATGACACAGCTTTAGAGGTTTCTTCGACATAGTGATATGCTGATTTTGCTGTATGTTGTACAGGTAAACGCAAATTGGTTATTCACTATGTTTTAAATTCAAGGTAGACAAAATGTGTGTGCCCTTTGTATGTGCAAACCTGTCGTTTTATTATTTCGGTAAGCTCAAACACATAGGATAAGACATTATCATAAGACACATGTGATAAAACACATGTGATAAGAAACGTGATAAGACACATGTATAAACATGTGATAAGACACATGTGATAAGAAACATGTGATAAACACACGTGATAAGACACGTTATAAAACACATGTGATAAGACACAGTGATAAAACACATGTTATAAGACACATATGATAAGGTGCAACTGTTACTAGTCATGAAGAGATTACGATTAATACCAATTTAAATTAAGAACTGATTAGGTTTAACTGACCATGATCATTTCTTAACATTTCACACAAGAGTTCAATATTTAAGTTCTCATATGATGTGACAATCGGACTACATTACAGTATGTGATTGCAGGGAAACGTTCTTTATCTTTGTTAAATATTCGAAACAAAAAAAAAAAACTAAGCCCAAAAGATTATAATGTCAAAAAGTTTTGCCGAAGAATAAATGAAAGCAAAGTTCTAATCAACATAGACGTCCTTTCATAACTTAGTTCTTTATGTGCATGGGAGAGATTTTATTTTTAGTTGATATACTATATTCTTGTTAGATTCAGAGTTCTTTTTTGTAGCTATTCTTATAAGTTTATCTATCTATCAATATATATATATATATATATATATATATATATATATATATATATATATATATATATATATATATATATATATATATATATATATCACATACGTAACAAACTGAACGATGAAGCGTAAAAGAATGTTCACAAAATGTGAGGGCAGGATACATAAATCTAACCACTATGACAGGATGTATTTAAAGGACAAGGCCTGCAGAGTCTCTGGCATAAATCTTATTCCCTGAGAGTTAGAGATCCTCTAGTCTATACAGTCCAGACTGATCACACGTGTGTGGAATAATATTTTACTTACTCACCACATGCATTATATGTCAGCTAAAACACAGAATAAATTAAATATCCGCTTCGCAGTATGTTCATCAATGACGACTGGTACATAGCACACGGATAGCGCGTGAATTTAATCAGTTCTAGGGTAAAATATATTTAATTAATTCAAAGGGAAAACTTAGGCGAAAGACTAGCGAGAAAGATGCCGTCCAGTGTTATAGATGAATTTACTCGTGGCATGAAAAGAGACGAAGTGTGACTACGATGGACCAACGCCGAGCAAGACAGTGATAAAGGCATAAACCATATTGTGATTTCCGAACAGAAAACATACGAGGGGCATTTAAAGAGTTCTGAATACCAGTGCGCCGTACAACAAAGTTCTTGATTAGCGCATCGCCTCAAAGTACTCCCAATGCATCTCTGCATACTTTCTCATTCTCTTTATCCTTTATTAAATGCTATTTTTGGATTCACTTTTTGATATGATAATTATAACTTGAAAACAATATCCCCAAGCGCATGCCGGTTTTCAAATATTCTGCCCCTCAGCTAATCTCTGATAACGGAATTCATCCCAAAATAACTTGGAGCTGTGTCAGGGCTGTGATGATCATGTGGCAAAGATAAATCATGGATGTTTGGAAGCTGTGGCAAAGCAAAATCAGGGATGTGTAAAGGATGTGGCAAAGCTAAATCAGGGTTGTGTGGAGGATGTCGCAGAGTTTGGATGCTGTACGTCTTTAGAAACCTGTCACCATGGCGGATTTATCCGCCGGTGCGTTATCATGGAGAAGAATGATATGTAGGGAACCGGTACGCGGTCTGGTTCGCGGACGGATGGTCGGTATCGTTCCACAACATTTGGCAAGACTTTGGAGTCATAAAAATGTCCAGCGACACTAAAGAGCCAGACACAAATACCTGCATGATTCGGCTTTGGTATCGAAAAAAATGCCAGTAAAAAGAACTCATTGTACAGTATGACTATGTCGAGTTATTTTCTAATCTCCGCTCCTTCTCTCAGATCCAAACTTCCTTATGTTCTCTTGGGCCGGGTTCAGAAACGTAAATCCAAATTTCACCACCCGAGACAATCTCATTCAAACATCTCAAGTTGCAGTGCGGCCTTAGCAAACGCGGGGCCCGATTTGAATAATTGTTGACAGGGCCTCCTGGATTTACGCGCGGTGCTCCGTGTGAGCACGGCATTTAGAAATAAACTTTTAAACAAGTTTTATATGATATTGAACTTAAAAGTTTCTTCCATCGCTTTAAAAATACGTTATCTCTCTCTCTCTCTCTCTCTCTCTCTCTCTATATATATATATATATATATATATATATATATATATATATATATATATATATATATATATATATATATATATATATATATATATATATATATATATATATATATATATATATATATATATATATATATATATATATAAACATTACTAATGATCGGGGTCCGATTGGGCGAAACCGGTCCTAAGGCCGACCCTGTCCAGTTGTGTTTTCTTTTTCTTCAGATTTGGCGAGTATTGGTTTGGAGATTTCACCCGAATCGGTTTTTATCAGCCATCAACAAACCTTTCTGAGCTTCAGACCGATCTTCACTAAATTTAAAACAGCTGACGAATTAATCCATGTGATAGTAGTAATACCGTTCACTGTGCACTGAACATCTTCATCAATTTCCCCTTTCACTGCAGCCAATTCCCGTTCACCAATCGCGATAAAGGTCTTCCAGAACGTGGGTCATCTTCCATGGATTCGCGATTATCATTTGTTACAACTGTATGGTATAAACCTAAGCAAGATAAAAGAGCGAAAACCATCAAGTTCCTAAAATTCAACAAATAATTTGTTTCCCCAGAATACAAAGTAAAAATTTAAAACTAACTTACATTTTTGTGAATTAGATCAAAAATAATCCTAAAGGTTCTATCACATGTCCAAATGTATGAAAATTTAATTGAATTCCAGTGGTATTCCAAATAAATTCCGGTATTGAATGTGTTGCAGTCTCGAATGTGCTAATATGCCATGGCCGGAATGTGGTGATGTGTTAACAGTCTTTTGACCTATCACAAGAATACAATCCAAAATGTCCTTGGTTGCATTCACTATAATTCCAAATTACTTTTATTGTCCAAGAATATTATTGAGCACTTTATAATTCCAGTGAATAATAATTTGAATAAATAAGTCCGCCCAAATCAAAAACTGAACACAACAATATGACTGATTCTGCTTCAAATGTTAAGGCAAGAATGAGTAATGTTTAAAGTAAACAACATTATATAAAACCTAAGACACAATAATGAATCAGGATGAAGGCCAGTCTCTCTTATAAAACATTAAAAGTTGTCAAGAACTTTAGGAATTTCCAAGTGGAAATCTGATTTCCTAGACCCAGACCAAGATAAACATGTTTACCTCCATTGATAATGATCAGAATATTAATACGCACTCATAGGGAAATATTAGCTATATATATTATGTTGTTTCTGGTCGGTTACACCATGACCTTGATTTTGGACAAAGTCAAGTGCAAGATACAGATGTATATAACATATAATCATTAAGAAAAGCCACGCGGACAGAGGTGAAATGTCATTGATCTTCGCAGAATCTTCACTTCCTACGATCGTTCTGACTGTGACACTAATTCACCGAAAGATCGGTTTCAGAGGTTTCTGTCTATACTTATTTTGTCAATTCTTCTTGACATGAAATCTCCATATTCGTAGTTATTGTAAAACATTTTGGCATCGTTACAAATTATTGCGTTTTAAAGTATGATTCTCACAAAAGCTGGAGAATATGACGGTACTACCTGACCCTGGTATGTATGCGGAAATGATGCATTACCCTGATCTGTATGCAGGAGGGACATGTTACTAGAACACCCTGATCTGTATGCGGAAAGACGTATTACTAGAACACCCTGATCTGTATGCGGAAAGGACATGTTACTAGAACACCCTGATCAGTATGCAGAAGGGACGTATTACTAGAAGACCCTGATCTGTATGCAGAAGCGACATATTACTAGAAGACCCTGATCTGTATGCAGGAGGGACATGTTACTAGAATACCCTGATTTGTATGCAGAAAAGACATATTTCTAGAAGACCCTGGTCTGTATGCAGGAGGGACATGTTACTAGAATACCCTGATTTGTATGCAGAAAAGACATATTTCTAGAAGACCCTGATCTGTAAGCAGAAGGGACATGTTACTATAACACCCTGATTTGTACGCAAAAAGACGTATTTCTAGAAGACCCTGATCTGTATGCAGAAAAGACGTATTACTAGAAGACCCTGATCTGTATGCAGGAGGGACATGTTACTATGATACCCTGATCTGTATGCAGGAGGGACATGTTACTAAAACACCCTGATCTGTATGCAGAAGGAACATGTTACTATAACACCCTGATTTGTATGCAGAAAAGACGTATTTCTAGAAGACCCTGATCTGTATGCAGAAACGACGTATTACTAGAAGACCCTGATCTGTATGCAGAAACGACGTATTACTAGAAGACCCTGATCTGTATGCAGGAGGGACATGTTACTATAACACCCTGATTTGTATGCTGAAGGGACATGTTACTATAACACCCTGATCTGTATGCAGGAGGGACATGTTACTAAAACACCCTGATTTGTATGCAGAAAATACATATTTCTATAAGACTCTGATCTGTATGCAGGAGGCACATGTTAATAAAACACCCTGATTTGTACGCAGAAAAGACATATTTCTAGAAGACCCTGATCTGTATGCAGGAGGGACATGTTACTAAAACACCCTGTTTTGTATGCAGAAATGATATATTTCTAGAAGACCCTGATCTGTATGCAGGAGGGACATGTTACTAAAACACCATGTTTTGTATGCAGAAAAGATATATTTCTAGAAGACTCTGATCTGTATGCAGAAGGGACATGTTACTAAAACACCCCGATTTGTATGCAGAAAAGACGCATTTCTAGAAGACCCTGATCTGTATGCAGGAGGGACATGTTACTAAAACACCCTGATTTGTATGCAGAAAAGACGCATTTCTAGAAGACCCTCATCTGTATGCAGAAGTGACGTATTACTATAACACCCTGATCTGTATGAAGAAGGGACATTTTACTAGAACTTCCTGATCTGTATGCAAATGGGACGTACTGCAAAAACACACTGATATGTTTCAAGAAAGTTGGGTTGCCATACATGCTCTTTTTCCTGGACATAGAGTATTTTTCTATGGCTTTCTTCTTCCAATTATAACATTACTTTATATTGTTTAATAATAAAACTAAAGTACACGTTCAATGAAAACAATAGCCCTTTATTTGTTTTTAACTTACTATATGTGAACGTTTACTGCACAAATTCAATAATTTTTACTTGATTCGAATGTACAATCAATCCACTTCTATATTAGCATGACGCCACATAACAGCCAACTATGTCGATGAATTGTACCGCATAGATACTGCATTTTGTACACAGAGAAAGAGACTGAGATATGAGAAGAAAGAAAAATCAGAAATTAGCGACATCTATCGGTAACAATCAATTATGCATCTTTGTCAGACTTGGTAAAGATTTCTCGGAATCAGTCTAAATTATGGTTGACAAAGTATTTCTCTCATGTATCAAATTTATATTATTGTCATTTATCATATTCGAAAGGCGGTTAGTAACCGACCATTTAATTTTCGTGGTTGAGGTTTTTGGAGAAAAATATATCCGGCTCTCAAATAGCTTGAAAAAATATTCTTGCTCTGATTTGTAGAAGAAAAATTATAATTATATACATTATATTTGTTGATAAAAGTATCTTGAGGTAAAAGATGAAAGAAAATATCCTCTTTCAAAAGATAATCTCCCGCCCCGCCCCCTGAAAATTAAATGTTCGGTCCTTTACTTGGCCAAGGAAATCAGTGCCCAAAGTAGAGCAAGTTGTGCTTGGGGATACTAGTGTTGTTCCGATTATCGATTATAATCGATCATCAGTTGGTTGAGCGAACCAATACGATAATCGATTGTGAAACTCCATAATCGATTATGTGTAAAGGGAGACTACTTTTTAGTTGTATGCAAAGCACAAAGGGTAGTAAAACTCCCATCCACTAAAGTTGACCTGAAATTTATTAATTCCCTTCACAACTACAAATATAAAACCATATGATACTTCATAGGTGCAAAATTTCATTATTAGGAGCATATAGCCATTATTACATGATCAAGTTGTTAAATAGTTGAATTAATAACTTTAAACACATTTTGATGATTTGTTTCAGTTTTAAATGCAATATTATTTGAAGTATTTGTAAACAATGACAAACAAGAAAACCGTGTCCTTCTACACTTAAAATTATAGACACATCACATATGAATGAAAGGATTTTGGGGGATTGTAGCAGTATTTCAGTTGCATATGACTTATCTGCCATAAAAAGTTGCGTTCATTTAACAAAGATGTAGAACAAAAATAACACACAACACAATAGACAAAAATGTAATATTATTATCAGGTTAAAGTATACATGTCATTAAAAGAGATTACTCCTGTACATCTACTAACATCTTGAACTATTGATCAAAGATATAACTGAATAACAAACAAAAATTAAAATTTGCTCTTAGTAACCGATTATAATCGATTATCAGTTGGTTAAGTGGAACCGATTATCGATTATGAATTTCTGACCGATTCCCATCACTAGGGGATACTAACTTCAAATTGAGCATAAAGTTAATCTATAAGATGAAGTTTATAAAAATATTGAATGGAACGAAGTGCCCGCACCCACCTCTCCCACACCCACCCCACCCAAAAAGACCACCCTTGCGAAATACGCCATTGACCTAAAGAAGATTCGTCAAATCGGGTTTTATTCGTCTGAATTATGACCATTTCAACTGCAAAAATGACATTTCATCAACACTCAAAACGCGATACAGACATGACTATAAGCGCCGAGGTTAGACTACGTCGGTAAATGAGGACTGACTCACTATGTAGGAAAATCGATTGTGTCTGAAATCCACGTCAGCCGCCCCCCCCCCCCCCCCCCCCCGCTGTGATTGGCATGTACAAAGATTAGTTTGGATTTAAATATCTGGTAGTGCAAATGGACACACCTGAAACAAAAACATTTCCATTTGAGAGACACTCTACTCGTTTTACCGTCTCATTCTATATTCACATGGTATTCAGGCAAATCACTGGAATTACACTCAGCTGAGTAATTCACAACTGAATGCGAGGAAAAATTACAGTTTTGAAAACAGTGCTATATTTTACCCATTCAAACGGCGACGCACATTTGGAATAAAAATGGAAAGTGTTGTAATAACAAATGTCACAAAAACTTCTGCGTTTCAAACATATAATATTTTTGTGTCAATTTGAAGCAAATAAATAAATAATTTTATTTATTTATTTATTTATTTGCTAACAAAAAGGAAGAGATCTGAAATCATGCAGCTTGGGTCAGAGAATGCGTAAAGATTTGCATTCCTTGGGATTAGCAACTGTAAAATGAAAAATTCAGTTTACTTAGAACTAAAACGAAGTATCCTAAATTGATGTGTTCGCACACGTATATTTGTAAATCAAAACATTTTCACGAGCATACAAGTTTTGCGAATCTAGCCAGAATACTGGATTCGGGAAATATTTTCCACGGTAAAGATTACGATACAATCCAGGTACTTCAATTATTCGCGAACGTTTTTGTCAAAGTTGACATAAAATCAGAAAATTGTGCGATTCTAACTTGATTATTATTAAAACTACAAACTCGGTGTTTTTGAAATATGAGATAGAGCTGGAGTTTTTCTGCTGTAAAATGTTTGAAGAATAACGAGGCCTAACGGTGAATTCACAAAACATTTTAAAGTTTAAAAATCGCTTTTATTCATCACTTTAGAGTTTGTAGAAATCATTGTTTTGCTCGAGTAAAATCAATAAACTCCGCAAAATATGGGCAAAACTAATGTAGTCAGAACTCAGATTTTTATGTAAGTGTCTTTAATCACTTTGGTGCGGTTCTATTCAGGCTGGAAATCATGCAGCTCTAAAGCCTGAGATTTGGAATCAGTGAATCATAAATAATTTTACTTTATTACTATGTAAACAAAATATAATCGGCTTATAACGAAACTCAGACTCAAACTCAAGATCATAAGTTTCGAATAAATTCTTAGTCTCAGACTTGAAAGTTTTATTAATTCAAATCCAGGTAGTTTAATTTCCTATGTTTCAATTACTAACGGATGCTTAGATCCCAACTATGATGCTGACACGGTGATTCCTGATGTTAAGTATTGCAAAGTAGTTCGCCTTCTTTGGTAAATTTAATTATTGCAAATGAATTCGCCTTCTTTGGTAGCAACTTTAATTACTGAAAAAGAGTTCGTCTTCTTTGGTTCGCCTTCTTTGGTAAAAACTTTAAATACAGCACTAAGAGTTCGCCTTCTTTGGTAACAACTTTAATTACTGCAAGGTGATTCCCCTTCTTTGGTAGCAACTGAGGCTGTTAACGAATGGGGCAAGTTTCAAAAGGGAATTGTGACGCCATGCTCTAATGGAATGTCAAGCTATTTCGATTCATAGTGAATAAATGAGATTAATTCTAGGGATAAATATATGCATGAAAAAGCATACGCATCTTTATTGACTGCGAAATAAATGAAACTTGAAATATTTTTTAGGAACATGAACGTCGACCACAATGCATGGGAAATGAACTTTAAAAAAATTAATCGGGCGGATAGACGTAGTGTGTATTTAACCCCATAAGGATTTCAATACCGGAAAAATAATGGGAGAGGGCGATTACAATTTACATTATGATGCCCTATTTTCTTTTAAAGGCTTAATTAATCTAAGTGATGTCCGCGAGATGCAATCAAGTCTCACAGCATGCAGTTACAAGGTAAGCTCTTGCTTTTGCTGTACCATGCCAATGTTCACAACAAAGACATTCCATATTGACGAAACAAATAATAAGTCCGTAACACTTCTTTGCGTATCAAGGATTATCTACGTCGTACAAATTTCAGACGTTCATGTGGTGGTGAAGGTCTTGTCCTTTCTATCAAGTATATTTAATGAGTAGAAATTACGTTTTTATTATATATTTCATAGTGAGATACTGAACTATAACAGTGGGAGGAAAATTATATCGCCACAGTTGCACACATACAATATTGTATACCTGTAATACTCTACCACAAACGGTACCCAGTCTTAAAAAGAAAAAAAAAATGGTGATTAAATAGCAATAAGCATCTTACAGCAGCAAGTTTAACTCGTGTCACAGTCGTGTTCAAAAACAATAAGCATCTTAAAGCAGCAAGTTTAACTCGTGTCACAGTCGTGTTCAAAAACAATAAGCATCTTAAAGCAGCAAGTTTAACTCGTGTCACAATCGTGTTCAAAAACAATAAGCATCTTAAAGCAGCAAGTTTAACTCGTGTCACGGTCGTGTTCGAAAGCAATAAGCACCTTAAAGCAGCAAGTTTAACTCGTGTCACAGTCGTGTTCGAAAACAATAAGCATCTTGAAGCAGCAAGTTTAACAAGTGTCACAGTCGTTTTCGAAAATGATGGGTAAATTGGGCATTGATTAGTGTTGATTGAAAACAAAAATTACGTGACAATCCCAACCTGGAAACAGAGTCTGCTACCGAAGTAGACTGCAAGCTGAAATCTTGCCAAGGCCACACACCAATTAACGTCTGACTGTAGAAATAAACAAGCACTCTCACAATCATTAAAATATGTTGATTAAAGATAATAAGCCCTGAAGTCTCTCAGATACAATCGCTATGTGATATTTATATATTTCCCCACCCCAACCAGTATCAACCCGAGCATAACATGTGTTGAAAAAAAATAAAAATCTTTTGATTTTCGTACGAAGCAGTCATTATTTTTGTCAAAACACGCAGTCTGATGTATGATATGCGCAAGCTAAATTTTTGTAAAACGTCGCTGTCCCAAAATAATTTTAACATTTTGGAACTGCAGCTGTTAATCTCATAGGCACAGAATGGAGAAATTCCATGCAAATAGGTTGTTTTTTGCTTTATAAAAGATTATAATTAAAAGAAAATCGATATTTTATAGAGAGATACATAAATATTCATTCGTCGGGTGGAAACATTTTGTACTGTCAATCCTGGCTTCGTCATTTGTGACGATACAATTTTTCTACTTCAATCGTGAAATATTTATAGGTTACTGCATTTGTAATGGAAAATATGAACTCGTTTATCTGAAAAATACCGCAAGATCTTGGGAGTGCGGTATTAGTCCGAAAAAAATGAGTTCATATTTTCTCCATACAAATGCAGTAACCGATTCATTATATACACCTAAGGCTTAATAATAAAAAGACTACACTATAAGAACAAAGTAGGCCAAAACATGTTTATTGATGAAATGGGGGGGGGGGGGGACTTGCCCTAATGTGCCGGCTTCCATGTGTATATCGAATCGTATTTTTCAGAATCTTAACTGGGTACCTTTATTTTAATTTACAACCGGGAGGATAATCCTTCTAGAATGAATAACAAGAACACACCCCTCCATTCAGACAATGATTCAACTCTTTAATCTCTCAGCTGATTAATACATATTAGTATTCCTTGATTCCAAATTAAAGTTGACCTATATTTATCAATAATTGTTGTAATATATTTGCTGTAAATCTACTATATCAAATAATTATTTTCATATGCAGTCGACGGATAGGTAAATTTAAACAGAATATGATCTCATCCCCCTGATGTCCACACTTTTGTTCGAGTGTTACTAGCGCTATACATGGCTACCAAATTATTTAGAGATATAGAGGAACCTTTTTGACTCGGACTTTGGCACTCAAGAAGCTATAATAGATCTTGGCACGGTTCCATATTTCTTAGCGATAGCTTTAGAACTGGTGTAATACTAATAAATCTGAGAAAACATATTTCAGCCAGAAATATGATTTATGACAAAAACGATAAGTTCAGATATGCTTGAACATATTCTCACGCATTCAAATATATTCTGAAAATAAACTGCATCAATTGACACGGAAGAGATAGTCTGACCTGTCGTAGACTAAAAACCGAACAAAGCTTCACCTTTTCAGTGCTCACAAGAATACATATTTGCAATGTATTTTTCGATTTAATTTTTCAACAGTGTTGCAGCTGCATTTTGCAAACATCACACCATACTGGCCTATATTTATACTGTAGAAACATGACTCTATAGTGGTTTTTATGCTGGCCAAAACAACCGCTTAAATTGCTGTTGAGAGACGTAGAAACACAGCTAAATCTCCTTTCTTTGTAAGTTTGGAGAGAGTAGAGAAGGTAGTAAAATATGCTGGCTTAAGTTGAAAATCGAATAAACGTTTTAATAAAACTTGGAAATCCTACATTTGCGCTTGGGATATATATATATATATATATATATATATATATATATATATATATATATATATATATATATATATATATATATATATATATATATATATATATCAGAGTAAGGAGGTAGGTATAGAAAAAACAATATACGCAACGGAAAAATATATTTAGCGCAAAAAAGAGATTAAGTAAAGCCAACGTACTGGAATGGAACCTTCACTAGGGAAAATTTAAATTGTATCTGAATATTAAAAGTTTTTTTTTTTTTTAAATGTACTAATAGAGATCATACATGTTAATTTTTCTGCTTTCAACTTTAGGGCTCATGCTTCAACGACACTTTAGTATTATGTGAACGTTGATACCAGAAAAAAATGTGTACGAATCCTATATAATAAAAATTAATTAATTCCAAATTATCCATGTTTGAAATAGCATTCTTACAGAACAAAAGGCTGATCAATGATCATGCAATGCTTACATTAAATTACAAGACAGCCGGAAAAAATTAGATTTCAGCAGTTTTGCCTGCGGCAGATATTGATAAATTTGGAAACCAATTATTACACATCATATGAAATTATCCTGCATGTTTTTGTTGCTTTGCGCGAATTACTGAGCGAAATTAGCGTTCCGATCGAACATAATATAATATTTCGGGTTCTAAATTGCCAGAGTTAATACTAAAGATACTTGCTAAATCAATTGACGACGATATTGCCTTGATCACCCCTGTGTAATAATCATAAAGTTGGATCAATATTCGTAAACCAATAAAGCCTTCCGTTTTGAACCTCTTTCATGTAGTCTAATCAATTTACACGCAACTGAGCGATATTTTTGGACCATAGTGACATACTAATGCTGAATGATGACGGATCCCAACCGTACTACATGATTGGTAAATTGGATTATTTTACATAATTAGTTAATTGGATTATTTATCAAAACACTATTTAGCCGGATAAAGGGAATAACATGTGAGTAATACACATAATGGTCTCGTCAAATATTTCCGTCATATTAGGAAGGATTACTGTATGAACATTATAAGGGTGCAAACCTGGTCCAGTCGGATATTTCCTTCATAATAGGAAGGAGTACTCTATGTACACAATGGTCCAGTCGGATAATTCCATCATAATAGGAAGGAGCACTGTATGCACACAATGGTCCAGTCGGATATTTCCTTAATAATAGGAAGGAGAACTGTATGCACACAATGGTCCAGTCGGATATTTCCTTCATAATAGGAAGGAGCACTGTATGCACACAATGGTCTAGTCGGATATTTCCTTCATAATAGGAAGGAGAACTGTATGCACACAATGGTCCAGTCGGATATTTCCTACATGATAGGAAGGAGCACTGTATGCACACAATGGTGCAGTCGGGTATTTCCTTCATAATAGGAAGGAGTACTGTATGCACACAATGGTCCAGTTGGATATTTCCTTTATAATAGGAAGGAGCACTGTATGCACACAATGATCTAGTCGGATATTTCCTTCATAATAGGAAGGAGCAATGTATGCACACAATGGTGCAGTCGGGTATTTCCTTCATAATAGGAAGGAGTACTCTATGCACACAATGGTCTAGTCGGGTATTTCCTTCATAATAGGAAGGAGCACTGTATGCACACAATGGTGTAGTCGGATATTTTCTTCATAATAGGAAGGAGCACTGCATGCACACAATGGTCCAGTCGGGTATTTTCTTCATAATAGGAAGGAGAACTGTATGCACACAATGGTCCAGTCGGATAATTCCATCATAATAGGAAGGGGCACTGTATGCACACAATGGTGCAGTCAGATATTTCCTTCATAATAGGAAGGAGAACTGTATGCACACAATGGTCCAGTCGGGTATTTCCTTCAGAATAGGAAGGAGCACTGTATGCACACAATGGTGCAGTCGGATATTTCCTTCATAATAGGAAGGAGCACTGTATGCACACAATGGTCCAGTCGGGTATTTCGTTCATAATAGGAAGGAGAACTGTATGCACACAATGGTCCAGTCGGGTATTTCCTTCATAATAGGAAGGAGCACTGTATGCACACAATGGTCCAGTCGGATATTTCCTTCATAATAGGAAGTAGCACTGTATGCACACAATGGTCCAGTCGGGTATTTCCTTCATAATAGGAAGGAGCACTGTATGCACACAATGGTCCAGTCGGGTATTTCCTTCATAATATGAAGGGGCACTGTATGGACAAAAGTTCATGATCTATACAGAGTCCTATGCTACTGAGATTTGAAGACTGTATAATTCCTTATCAACTTTGAAAATGATTAGTTATGGACCGTATTTCTCTCAATTTAATTTTCCTTATAATTATATTAAATTAAAAAAATATATCATGGTTTTACATTTGAATACAGCTGTGCAGATCGCTTGCTTCTGACTTATTTTAAAGAATGATTCTGGTGCACTCTTTAAATGGTACGATTAAAAATTGTGCAACTGTTTATAAACATGAACCGTTTTAAAAAATTTGTTTTTCCTTTTTCTCCAGCAATGTATTGTCAGAAATTTATTATTATTTAGATAAACACAAAATGAATCTTTGAGTGACTCTACAACGACGTTATTGTCATTATATCACACAGATTAATGATATCTGAAAAAGTAAGATACAATAACGAGTATTTGAGAAGTTAATGTCATAAATACATATGGTTTAATTCAAGAATTTTTGAAGCCTGTGTGTTTGTCAACTAATGTTTTCGACACTTTTCACCGGTTGGCAATAGAACAGATGTAATATCAATGTCAACACAATGTTTTCGACACTTTTACCGGTTGACAATGGAATGGATGTAATATCAATGTCAACGCAGTGTTTACTACACTTGTAACCGGTTGACAATGGAATGGATGTAATATCAATGTCAACGCAGTGTTTACTACACTTTTAACCGGTTGACAATGGAATGGGTGTAATATCAACGTCAACGCACTGTTTACTACACTTGTAACAGGTTGACAATGGAATGGGTGTAATATCAATGTCAACGCAGTGTTTATAACACTTGTAACTGGTTGACAATGTTATGGATGTAATATCAATTGGCCTTTAGTATCATTAACGAAGTGCTTTTTCATCAACAAAAGCTTTCACGAAAGCGTGGCTATTTCTCGAGGAATTAAAGTGTTCTGGCACCTAAACGCCTATTTCACAAAGGCAGTAACTTGACCATGAAAACTTATGTGAAGAAAGTCATATTCTTCATGAAGATTTTGATTTTTATTTCGCGCAGAGTGTCATTTTCTAAATTTTCGTTAAGATTTTACAATTTAAGTGAAGGAAACACCGTTTTCACCAAATCGGTCATCATGAACATGTATAACTGGCTTCTCGTGTTATAAACCTTGCATAGAAACCTCAGTGGCTAATAAGACTGGAGGAAAGAAAATGATCGATTACCTGATCAATAATTACGTAAAATAAAACGGAACCGCTTGAGGATAACACCATATAGTGCATCTGTCACATCTAAAATAATGCTTATATCATGGACAGGCAAAATACATCTATTGATGCTCGTTGTATTATCTGTCTATATGTGTCTGTAGCACACATGAGTCTGATAATAGAGCCATAGCAGGGTTGGCAAATCTTAATGGAAAAAAAACAACAGAGTTGCATATTTCGTGAAAAATATGCCTTGGTCATAAACAAAATTCACTTTCATCTTGAAAAATTTCTTTTGCACGTTGTTCATGCCTTTCACGTAGAAGTTACTCATTTGATAAAAAAGTTATTTATTTCGTTAAACAGGGCAATTTTAATGAGGAACGTCAGTTTCTTTTCGAAATAAGTGTGTTTGTATATCGATGTCAATCTTTCACGAAGAAATGTTATTCCTTTCACGCCTATTACAATCGTTACAAAAATTGCAATTTTTATGAAGAGTGTCACTTCTCTCAAGAAAAGTGACATTACACGTTGTTGTTCTTGTGGGCTTAACGCCATTTTTCAGCACACGATAGGCTATACACGGCGTCCAATACATCTTGGTGGAGGCAAAAACCCGGGGAAAAGCACCAACCCAGGGGAATCTACTAGCAAGCTCACAGTCCCACGATGACATAGTGGGACTTGGACCCAGACGGACAGAGATGTGATGTCAGTGATCTATAAAGGCGGGCATCTCCGACTACTCGGCTATCCGGGACCCCGCCTTTTCACGTTGTTGCAAACTTTTCACAAAGTACAGTTACTACTCCTTTCAATTTTTTTTTTTAAAGAACCGCAGTTTTCATGAAGAATGTACATATCTTCATGAAAGTAGTGACCGTACCTCAGTACAACTTTTTTACTTAAAAGTTTTTCGAGAAGAATTTTTTTTCGAGAATATTTTTTTTTTACATAGAAAAGATGTGCCTTTACAAGACTAAAGTAACAATCTTCATGAAAATATTGTATTTCTTTCGTAAAGAAGGAGGGCTTGTTTGAAGAAGTTTCTTCTTGAAAAGCCGTAATTTTATATATGTTCTGTCAGAGGACACACTAGAAGATTTTAATAATATTAACTGAATAAATTATGTAGACAATACATTAATGACATGCACGGCCATTCACAGCTGTATCTCTTGCCAAGGTGTAAAAGTTTTTC
The DNA here is from genome assembly GCA_028554795.2 of Sinohyriopsis cumingii. Taxonomy (NCBI): domain Eukaryota; kingdom Metazoa; phylum Mollusca; class Bivalvia; order Unionida; family Unionidae; genus Sinohyriopsis; species Sinohyriopsis cumingii. Next base: position 133,080,165 of record CM068826.1, on the reverse strand, counting down.
GAGAATATTTTTTTTGGACTATTGTAACTCAATTATGTCTGGTTCATCTCAATATCTACTCCAAAAAATTCAAAAAGTTCAAAACACAGCTGCTCGGATCATACTTAAAGTACCACGATCAGAGCACACATCCCGCTGCTCTGTAACCTACACTGGCTATCCATTCGATCCAGAATCAAACACAGAATTTGTTCTCTGTGCTACATTTCACTGTCGGACTCAAGTCCAACATACCTATCTGACCTCACCCATGTGTATACACCAGCAAGATACTTACGCTCCTCTTCTGACAATCGTATGCTCATTATTCCCACTATGAAAACAAAGTCATATGGACAGCGTTCTTTTGCATACCAGGGCCCAGCAACATGGAATGAATTGCCCACTGAACTTAGACAAAAAGACACAGTGATCACATTCAAGAGGGCTCTCAAAACTCACTTATTTCGACTGCAAGAACAAACTTAAAGACCTAATAATGTTTCCTACCTGAAATATTCTCAGCATGTTTTTTATTTTTCAATGTTTTTCTAATTTCGTGTTGTTTGTTTTTTGTAATAATCTTATTATGTTTCTTATCTTATAGGTGTTGTCTAATGTTGTAAAGCGCTTAGAGCTTCTAAAGATTAGGCGCTATACAAAGTCCTCATTATTATTATTATTGACGGTAATTGGCAGTGGAGGTGATGTCAAACATTGCAAACGTTCTCTATTTAAACAATAACTTTACACTATTATTTCTCTCGGAATGAACTTCTTACTGGTCTATATCACTACAGATACTACCACTAATCCAGCTATTGTTGTATGAGATAAAATCTCTCATCCTACATATTCTGAAACAGCTTCTGGCTGGAGTCGGTTGATTCCCTTGTTCATTCGGACAACCCTACACATTAGCTTAAGTCATAGGAAGATATATATATATATATATATATATATATATATATATATATATATATATATATATATATATATATATATATATATATATATATAACTGTTATTGCTATCACTGCCAGCATATGACGGGCAGTTATGTTCATCTACACAATTCACTAGGTTCGCCTGTCTTGTTAAAGCAGTGATCTATTAGAATTAATCTGCCACATTTATCTCTATTCACTGAAAAAAAGTTTTCATTATTTTTGTTTAACTATCGTTTGTAAATACCTTCCAGCAGTCAGCGAATAAAGCGGAATTCTATATAGAATGGGATGCAGGTCTAACTTACCGAGTGTACAGCCCACTGATGATATTTCTTCAAAGAATGTGTATATTTACAATAAGAACCTCTCGTAATTTTTATACCAGAATTCGCATCAGAAATACCTCTTCTGATTGCTGCAACACACTGTCAAAATTTTAACGGCGGTCCCACAGCAATACTTGGATGGAGTACAAAGAGTAAATCGCTGGAAAAATGTCAGAGAATAATAGCAAAACAAGATGAAAAATTAACACTAACATTGCTTCAGTGGTTGGCCAAAGTCGTCTATATTTTACATCACCACTTGCGAAACTCTTAAACGCATGTGAAACCAAGAGCAAGCCTTTATGAAGTGGATGATTTCAACTTGTGACGCAAGTGGTCGCTCCATCTACTGGGGTGACCTCTGGAACACTCGGAACAGGTCGACCGTTATCCATGTAACGATATCCATGGTAAAACTTTGTACACCCTCATCATTTCGCAGTTCCGGACTTATTCTAATTTACAGAAGCTGTTATAAAGACTTAAGATTTTTACATTTTGTTTCCAAAATGGTGTTATAGTTTTCCAAAATAAATTTATTTAAAAACACGACAATATTAGCTCATCTTACACTTATAAAGCATTTGAAGAGATAATCTTCTCTTTCTACTAAACTGCCTTCCTAAGGAGTCAAAAGGAATAATTATTTTTTTATGGCTATGCAAGTCACTTTCATGGCAATCTTGTTTTAGTTGTATAAAATAATTAAAAGCCTCCAGTTATAGAGGAATTTTCATTATGCAAATGTCTTATATATATATATATATATATATATATATATATATATATATATATATATATATATATCCAAACTCAAATAGTATGACAAGTCTCAGGGCATAAATGGTAAACAGCAATAATATTTCCAACAAAGCTCATCAGAAATAGCAAATTTATTAACTTGCTACCTGATATAGCTAATTACAGTGTGTGTGTGTTTAGATTTTTACCATAGCTTTAAAAAAATTCAGTCATATAGCTATGATGCCTGCAGTGTGAAAGTTTATAGTGATGTCTAGCACTGGGGCATAATGCCGCAGACATGTAGCATCATGTCCAATCCAGTCAAATTATCCTGACACCAGGCCGACCAGTCACAACACTAACCTTTTAATGCTGAGCTCCATGCGAGGCAGCTACAAGTATAATTTGATAAGTCTTTGGTATAACTCGGTCGGGGTTCGAACCCGAGACCTCCCGCATCTGAGGCGGAGCTAATTACAACTAGATTGACTGTTGTCAAGTTTGGCACGGGTGCAGTGGTAGTTCGGTTGGTAGAGCGTCGGGTTCCAATGGTCCCCATCTAGGCACAACCAGGTCGGCTGCTTTGGTGTTTTCATAGGTACTTTGCTCCCATTTCCTGGAATTGACCATAGCCATGAGTGTCTTCAAAGTAACAACATGGTCCAATCTGGCAAAATGCAAACACGATAACAAGATGGTTTAATTCAGAAATAAAACTTAATGGAACGGCCGTTCTAAGAAAATCTATTTTAAAAAGGTTCGAACAAATCTCGTCGGATTAAATTAAGCAAACATTTTTTTCGCCAGGTAACTAGTAACATTTCAACTCTACACACGTGGTTTACCTAATTTACCATACCCTTCAGCGAAAATGCGGTCCTTACAAATTTCAGATGCAAACTTTTCATCTGTTTCATCAAATATTAAATACAGAAATGGTTTTCAACGATGTTAAAGCAATGTGCACATGAACAAGATTATTACATTTCACGGTTCATGATGATACGATAATAATACGCGGTGTTTTCGACGAAATTTCTCCTGGCTGCAGGACAATTGTAAGCATGTATGCATCGAGTTTCAATCGTCGGTACAAATTTTGGGATTGATGTCGAATGTGTGTTTAGTACATAAATTCTTCTCATGTTCATGCATCTGCTCGACGCATTAAATTGCTCACAATGAAGATGGGAAACTCGTTAGACCGTTTGAATCTTTATTTTCTTTGCAAGACAGCAACATGCTAATGGACTGATTTTAGAGAAAAACAAGGTAAAGTAAAGTATAGCTGCAATTGTACGCATATGGTACTTCAAATGCTGTATCTCGCACGGAATTTTAACAGATTTGCGCTTAACATTGCACAGTCACAAAGTTTATGGGATGAACTCAGAGACATCCTAATTACCAAGAATTAATCCATTTAGAGCAATGATTAGATGAAATGAGGAAAGAGCACACCATGCAAAGAAAGCTTAAAAGATTAGAGCAGACTAAGAGTCGGTATTCAGTTTTTGTTTTGTTTAACGGCACCTGTATCGTTCTGAAGCAATATGAGGCTAAGTGCCTTTCCCATGGACACAGTGAGACAGCAGGCAATGACTGGGCTGGGCGGGCAATAATAATAATAATAATAATAATAATATATCGCCATTATTTGTCATTAGCAGGGATTTACTCAATATTGTATTTCAGCCAATAAAAGAAGCAAAATAAATTTGTCCCCTGGTCCTTTAATTGCACAAACTCACGTGCTGACGACGAGCTTTTGATATTACTGCTCTCCTGCGTAGGATAATTTTAATAATCCTGATCTTTTAGGTAAGGGCCACCACCACCACCACCCGCCGCCCATTGGACCCGTATCTTTGAGTTTCCTCACGACTCGCTTCTCAAATTCAACGCGTTTTCAGAAAGGAAACAAATTAAAACCCAGCTATTCCATTTTGCGATTAAATAAATCGAAAATTGTTCACTGATACGAATGGTTCTGCCATAATCTGATATGTATTTACAAATTCGTGCTGGTCAGAGACTAGTTCCCATCTGTGGAAATGAAAAGCCACAGATTATGTTTGCTGATTATGTTTGCAGTGGATACATTATCACAGTCTGTCACTTTTGTAACCAGAATGTTTTCCTCTAAAATAGTTAATGGAACTGTGATGTTCAAACCAAGCAATTGCTGTTCGAACTGAGCATGTTGCTATATACACAACGAACAAGAAGGCAATGTGTGGGTCTTCACACACTATAAAGAGAATGTCATCGCTAAGTAACAATATTAACAAAGATCTAACAATGAAAACAAAATGTTTCCAATGTCATAGCGTAGTCATTATTAGATAGAGTCAAGACATTTTCTTCCTATGAAGGGAACTTAAATGCCAGCTAGCCATATGGAGATTGATCAACCTAATTATCGAAATTTTGGGGCAGTCAAAGCTGGGTTTTATGAGTAATCAACAGGGATTAAGACTGTGAGCACCAATCAGTTTTGAACTGCAAATGAATCGTGGCACTTTGGAAAGCACGATGTGATACTGTCATGTCAAAACCGTTTTCATTCGCTGGGCAAAAGATGTGCATAGTGTTGACAAGTCACAATACAAAATGTTTCCACTAACCGAGTGAAATAGTTCCATGTATCTATTCAAAATCGTAGATTTTCTTTTCATGAAATATTTTTTTTAAGGCAACATCCGTCGATTTGCATGGATTTTCCGTGCCAATGCAATTTAACAGATGTATTAGTACATCGATAAAAAGAAGTTCCTCAATTTTTCGATAATATTAGGACAGCGACGTTGAACAAATTTAGCTTGTACATATCGTGCTTTAAATTGTGTATTTTGTCAAAAATTAATTACTGTTATTAGTACGAAAGTGAAAATGGAATAGAACAAATCTGACATGTATTTAGATTGGGTGTTATATTCGATTTCAAGGAAAGAAATAGCTCAATACTTGTTTTGCACAGTGGAAAAGAGCACAGTATGCAACCAAAACGGGATGACCCAGACCGGAGGGAGAGAGAGAAATACGGCAACGCCGACCTATCATCAACAGTGATTTGGAAAAGACGGGATGCAACCAGGTGATGCTGTCAGGCCGGCAATTTGAGGTCGATCAGCCACTCGATTATATGATGAAATTTGTTCTGTCAGTGTATAACAGAACGGCTAATTGAATTTCGCATCAATTTTCTAACTCTGTTTCTAAGAGAAAGTGACTCATTTAAATATCATGTTCAATTTCGTTTTATGTTATTGATTAAATCGGTACATTTTACATACGGGGGCCCGGGTTGTTCTGTTCTATATCTCTGCTCAGATCTCTGCAATTTCATCCATTAATTTCATATTTTATTTTATTGTTTACTCGATGCGGGCAATAACACCGTGTTCGATCATCTCCTAGATAACGATAACGAAAAACCATAAGGAGTGGGGAGCTCTCACATCATCATCCCACCTAGTGACAGTATCGTAGGTTTGAAATGTACCAAGCACTTAAAACAATTAAAATGCTGAACATCTTTATCGTATCCTCATAATGTACATATAGGTAGATGCTAGGGATGACTATATTGATGAAAAATGTTCAGATTTGTTATATTTCATTACAAAAATAACCATAGCTATCTTTAATGTTTTATAAACGTTCGTCTGTTGTATCTCACGAGATCTGTAACAATATCTTACACCAAAACGCCAGGAGAATGCTAAGTATGCAAAACATGACAGTGTGGATTGTCTAATCAAAGGAGAGATACATTACTGTACAAGATTTTAAGAGCTTTCGCTTGAAACCGTAAAAGCTAAAACAATGAGTCACCGAGTATTTTGGTTTTATCACCATACACATAAATTCTTCCCCAAAGTGAAAATATAAGTGTGAGAAAAAATTACATCACGTTTTATGACAGTACAATAAGTCTTCAAGTTCAGAGCTTCGATGCTTTTTAATGATCTAGTTTAGAATTCACTTTCATGCTGTAATAGAAGCTCAAAACGAATAACGTGAACGGAATTACTTGCCGTAAAACTAACATTTCCTCTAATATTAACGAATTTTATCTTCCTAGGACTCTGATAGCAAAGGAGTCAATAAAACCACTTCAGAGCTACCATTAGACCTGGCTTTTAAACAAGAAGGATTTCTTTTTATATCTTCTTACTGTATCGAAGATCAATACTCTTATCGTTTATATATCAACAAGATGTATGCATAGTAACACAATGCAAATGCGAACAAACACGTACACAAATTGTTGATATATGGACAAGATCTATACGTATTATCACACATGCAGATAAGGACAAGCAAACACTCAGTTCGTTGATATACAGACAAGATCTATGCGTAGTATCACACATACAAATAAGAATAAGGGCCAGCACGCACCCAAATTCGTTGATATATAGACAAGATCTATGCGTAGTATCACGCATACCAATAAGAGCAAGCACGCACGCAATTCGTTATTATATAGACAAGGTCTATGCGTAGTGTCACACATACAGATAAGAGCAAGTATGCACGCAATTCGTTGATATACAGACAAGATCTATGCGTAGTATCACACATACAGATAAGGGCCAGCACGCACCCAAATTTCGTTGATATATAGACAAGATATATGCGTAGTATCACACATACAGATAAGAGCAAGTATGCACGCAATTCGTTGATATACAGACAAGATCTATGCGTAGTATCACACATACAGATAAGGACCAGCACGCACCCAAATTCGTTGATATCTAGACAATTTATAATGCTAGTATCACACATACAGATAAGGGCAAGCACGCACCCAATTCGTTGTTATATAGAAAAAATGTATGCGTAGTATGACAAATTCAAATGCCGACAAGCATGCACATAGTTCGTACTATATATAAACAAGATATATGCCTAGTATCACACGTACAAATAAGAAGAAGCACGCACGTGATTCACTTATATATAGACGAGATGTATGCTTAGTATCAAACATACAAATATGAAAAACTCGTGCAATTCGCCCTGTATATTAACAATACGTATGTCTAGTATGAAGTATACAAATAAGAGAATGAACACGTACAATTCGTCCTATACGTCAACTGCTTAAACTGAAACAGTTTTATGCTTCGGCACGGATTGTAAGTGACATTTTCAATGAACGGGCAGTTTATAACATTAATAAAATATTTTTCATATTGTAACATCATATGTGTGTGCGTATGAGAGAGAGAGAGAGAGAGAGAGAGAGAGAGAGAGAGAGAGAGAGATTCTTATAATCCTAAAAAAACACAGATACATTTTCACAAACACAAACACTGCAGAGTGACCCTGAATAAAAACTGATTGAAAACTATTTCGTGTGTGTGTGTGCGTGTGTGCGTGTATGTGTGTGTGTACTAGTTATACATGTTTACACATATGTTTTTCGAAAATCTTGCAAAATTTAGTTATTAATTTGACAAGTTGTTTGAAGGTAAGCGGAGATGATAATTTGTATGCAGAGGAAACACTGCACAACTTTCCATCTAGTTGTATTAAGAATTGATTTCTCAATAAACAGCAGCGGCACCAATAATTATTCTCTGGTTGATTCCATTCGGACCAACAGTGTAACCATTAATCAGTCCTTGTCTGACTCCTTCAGGACCGACAGTGGAACTATTAATCAGTGTCTAAGTGTCTTTACCGCGGGAACACCAGTCCGGGTTAACCTGGGCTGGTACCAAACCCACAACTTTTCGATTACGAGCAAACGCTGTACCAATGAGAGTTTTCTGTCATAAACAAGATGATCTAAACCGTAAATTTTAATTACAAGAAAGCAACAGAACTTCGATTATTTGGCCCTATGCTGAAGGTTTATGGTTTTTATGCAAGCTATAAAAACACAACTGTATAAAATAAAATACAGTTAATGCTCTCTTATCAGGTACACCACCTGATGGCACTGAATGTTACAGTCGTTCTGGAAAGGATATTTGTACGCTTGCAATGATATTTGGATTACACCTATAAAATGAAATTCTCATAAATACGGCTATTGATGAAAACATCTTGGTCCTGATTATATCAAAAGAAAATTAATCCCACATTAGCGCTCACTTGATAAAAAAAAAATATGAAATTTCTTGAATAATTTCAATATTTCGCTCCAAAAGTCACAAACCAGAAATTATTCAATTCTTTTCATAGCTTTCAGATGACCTGATCGTTGATGTGGAATTCTGTATGTATACTGTTGAATCTATTATAAATCTGTCATCTATTTTCATTATTGGATCTTAGCAGACACTTTTTCTTGTTTTCAAAAGCTAGTGACGGATATTCCTCGCGTTATTCAACGATCATTAATCGACTTATTTCTTTGTAATCTAATATTGTTTGTTGAATACTGAACTTGAATAGGACATGCTAAAGAAAACCGTAAATTGCAATGGCAGATAGAATAGAATATAATAAAATTAGAATAGAACAGAATATAGTAGAATAGAATAGAATATAATAAAATAAAATAGAACAGATAGATAGATAGATAGATAGATAGATAGATAGATAGATAAACAGATAGATAGATAGACAAATAAAACATATATGGGAAACAAAAATTGCCTTGCTTTAAAATTTAAACAATGTTTTACACGTATATCAAATTTGTATCTCTTTCGAATATTGACACTGTTGAAAGCATTCCAACAACTTAATTTTTTCTTTTTGTCATTAAAACAAAACTCGACCTTAATTTATGCCGCTGATTTTTGCAGTGTTCCGTTGCATTAAAATGTGAGAATGCCATAATAACACAAAGAAAGATTGTTTGGAACTTCTCTCAAGTCTTGCAAGATCGTTTTCAATGCGCACCAAATGGTTACCGACGATGATAACGAAAGTTCACTAATTAAATAAATGCAGGCGGAAGACAAAAAAAAAACAACAAAAAACAAAGCAGAGTTTGCCAAGTGTAATTAATAAAGTAACTTTGAGGCTCGTTCCAGGTTCGCCTGACATGAAATGCAGATGGTCTGTAATACACAGGCCATACCGTATTTTTGATTTAGTCTGGTTCCTTGCTTTGTTTTTCTGCACTACCACGTGTTTTTCAACACGACTTTGCGTAGTGATGGGCATAACAATGGAACGGATGAAGCAGGGAACCGGCCTCTACAAGTCAAAACGACTTCAACTGACCAAGCTACACACAGATTAAAGTAGTAAAATTGTGTAAAATCATCGCTGACCACAGTCCTAAATGAAGAGATCGTTAGATTATCAAGTAAACGATATGACGTTACGTTTTCCTATGCGAGTCGAATAACTTCGACGTTTTGAAAGAGGCTCGGATGTAATGATAGTGATACTCACAAATTTGTAAGTTTTTAGCGGACGAACTTCCGGCTAGACGTGCGCAGACCAAATTAATATAAAATGGCAGGTATAATAAAAAATAACAATCGACAACGTTTTAATAATTAGTCAAATACCTGCACTTTTAGATTGGAATCATATTCCTGAAAAAACAAATGAAAACAATTGAAGAAATCACTCGGTTTCAATAACCTGAAACTATTGTTTGTGTTGCTATTAGTGGTGACACGTTTGGTCATTGTGACGTCAATAAAATTAGTATTATGTAACTTGAGGGCATGCGATGGAAGAGGCGGAGGACGTTCTCATAATCTCTTAAAGAGACTCGGTGAATTCAGCTTGAATTCAGTCTGAAGAAGTAATAAAGCAAAACAGGTCACACATTTAACGTGTTGGTGTTGTTTACTTTGAAATATTTAAAACAGACTCGGAGATAACAGTAGTGATACTTACAAAATTGTTAATCTTTTGGCGGACGAATATCGGGCTAGATATGCAAACAAGAGATAATAACAAAAAAATGTATTGAGGTTGAAAATAACACTCGACGAAGTTTCAACAGTCAGTGAAAACCTGGACGTTTGATTTTTAATGTTATTTCTGCAAAATTGTAACGAGATATTTGACTAAATGTTTTCTTTCAGTAGCATGAAACTTTTGCTTGCGATGATGTTAGCGTTAACATATAATTTAGGCCTTCTGACATTAATTAAGTCATTATGACATAATTAGCATCGCAGGCCGAGAGCAATTCAAGATCGTCATTATTTACTCCCGAGGTATTATGTTAGCATGCAATGGAAAAGGTCGAGGATGTTCCGGTTGGTTTTATCTCGAATTGTGTTCCAACCGAGGTGCTTCGTATTCGCAACTTCGATGTCAATCCTATTGATCATATCACGAATGCTAGCTTCCAAGAGAACCACCTCGACTTTATACGAAACAACGATTGATTGAAATGTTACGAATGCATAGAACTATTTTTGTTTAATTCGTAAACTTCTAGGTCAGTCATATAGTTAATTCAGTCGTAGAAATAGCAGAGATGAACCGAATAGATTGATGTTGCTTTTTTGCGGAGAATTTTTTTAGCGAACTGTATGGATTTTCTGTAAAGCACTGCGCCGGCATACATCCCGGGCATAATTTCGTTTTGCATAAATAGACTACGTAGTTCTGAATGAGCAACATCACAAATCCTCGTCGTCAGACCTTGTGTGAGCAATATTACTTTAGCCAATATATTGACAGTGGTCAACTAAGCACTGGGAACTTTGGGAGCGTTTGGACATAAAATGCCATAAATGCAACTTCTATCTTATAAAACAATTGGAAGAAAAATTTCCACGTAATCTTAATACTCGCAATAACCGTCCTGTGAAAGAAATTAAGTCCACTAAAAGTATACCAGACGTTTGGAAATCTCGAGCATCTAAGGCGGCTGTGGAGTCTTCTGTTGAAGAAAACCGATGTGATCTTGAACAAAATTCATTCACCACCGTAACTTTTCATTGCATATTTGACAAAAGAATATGTAGTCTATGCAAATTGTATAATGTCTAAATTTCAGCTGTTTATTTATAGGAAATTAATGGCATGGTACTTGGTAACTTTTCCCATACTTCCTATGTATCGATTATTATTTAGATGCAGCTGTTCAACTAAGAATCGCGCAAGAAAATGCGCACCAACCTGTTCATTTGTTTGTGATTTTGAAATGCTTGGACCCTAAACTATGTACAATTTCAAATTTAATAATAAAAAAACAACATAAATACCCCAACATTTCACATGAGAGCATGTGGCTTAGTGGTTAGAACGTCCGCCTCGGATGAGGGAGGTCGTGGGTTCGATCCCCGGCCAAGTCATACTAAAGACTTACAAAAATGGTACTAACAGCTGCCTCGCTTGGCGCTCAGCATTAAGAGGTTAGTGTTAGGACTGGTCGTCCTGGTGTCAGGATCATGTGACTGGGTGGGACATCATGCTACATGTGTTCGTCATGATGCCCCAGTGCTACACATCACTATAAACTATCACACTGCAGACATCTTAGCGATATGACTGAAAAATCATTAAAGCTACGTTAAAATTCCAAATGAAACACACACACACACACACACACACACACACACACACTCTGACATGATAGCATGATTAAAATTTACGTTGGTTCAATCTCTATTATCAGAAATAAAAACTTGTTTTTATAAGCTCACTAATAAGTATTCTATTCAGTATGTAAAAATTGCCCTCATGTATGCACTGAATGAGATAAAAAAAAAAAATTCATGTCAGAAACGTATGTATTGCAAAAGGGATTAACTCATTCTGACGTAGGCAGGGCATTTATATTGATATACACATAGGGACAAATGTCAGATTTGAGACAGCTTCAAAATCTCACTGATACCTGCTGAACATCCTGAAGATAAATAATTTAAAGCGGTTTTAAATTTTTGGAACAAAATCTTAAATCCATACATCGCATAGTCACACTCTAAACAGAAAATCTTCAAGGAACAGTAATTTTACTTACCTTAAGCGACCATGGTCTGTACGTTTAGCAGTGGTGTATTGGTGTTTCTTCCAGATATTATCATGTCCGTACATGCAATCGTCTACTTGGAAACAACAGCAGATTTATGGCACGACTATTACACTACATATGAATATAATAAAGAGTGACATGTCGTCAAAATGCGAACGTGCTCCCACTACTTTATGTGAGTGCACAGTTTACTTGGTACAGCAGACAACTCAATTACCTTACGGCTCAAAATAGACAACTCTCATTGATTTGCCTTATCTCTCTTATATATGAATGCTAGTATGTTGCCATGGTAATAATTTGACCGGACTCTCGTCTGTCCAGTTATCTTTCTGCTGAATTTTCAGTAATTCGTATATCAAGTCTGTCTGGAGTTGACGTGTCTAGAAAGCAGACAGAATCCGAGTGAACTAGGCGCCGGTTAAAATGCTTTGTTAGCTGCAAACATTCCACACACAAGACGGCTAGAGTCTCTCGACTATTCTGTTCTATTCGAACCTTAATTATATCGAAAATGTTCATATATTCAATTTAATTTGTTGAAAAGTTGCTTACTTGCGTTGTTACACGAGGCGATAAATCATGACATATTCGTGTCAACTGTTGTTAACGATGCTTCAAACCATGACGTATTCGTGTCAACTGTGGTTACACGATGCTCAAATCGTGACGTATTCGAGTCAATTGTTGTTACACGAGGCTTTAAATCACGACGTATTGCTAGCATGCTTCTCAAATGTTTTAAACAAGTTACAGGAAAATATTTCTCATCTAGACTATTGCAACTTCTTGCATTTTCAACAGGTTACAAGTTACGACAGAGTATTCCTCATCTAGCTTGTTGTACCTTCTTGCATTCAACAGACTACGTAGTTCTGTTCATCCTCCACCTTGCGTGACAGGGATTGGAGAATAATAATGTGACCTAATGCATGCCGTAAAGGTGACTAACGGAGGTAACTATTTTGTCTTGGGATGCGTCCACCCATGATGTTCCAGCCGATATGGTCTTTCACATGCGTCCAGTCATGATGTTCCAGCCGATATCGTCTTTCACATGCGTCCAGTCATGATGTTCCAGCCGATAAGGTCTTCCACATTTAAAAAATGTGACATTGTATTTTAAGCATTATTACCTTTTTGCCTTTTTTTGTTTGTTTGTTTGATTTGTACGCCTTGTCTGGATACATGAACTTACTCGGCACTATATATTGTTTGTTGATGTGCTCTTAAACCACATACATACATACATACACGGCACTATATATTGTTTGTTGATGTGCTCTTAAACCACATACATACATACATACATACATACATACATACATATATACATACATACATACACACACACATACATACATGCATACATACATACATACCATTCCATTCCATTCCATTCTTAACAGTTCAGATAGTGGCCTTAAGCTCGACACCAATTTGCATGTTTTCCCTATTATTTATTTATTTATTTATTTATTTATTTATTTATTATTTCCAAGACAGAAGACATGCTGTCATCTGACACTACAATACTGATACTGAGGCACCAAACTAAAACATCGTCTAATTATATATAAAAATTGTCAGTTCACGTTGTTCAATATTTGCTCCCTTTTCGCTTATCACTCCATACATCTTGGACCAGGTTGCATGCTCTTTGCTAAACTACCGAAACATGAAAGTGTTCCAGACCTCCATTCAGGATAGTTTTTAACAGAATAGCATTAGTTCTGGTTGCATTGCTTCATTTTTATATTATTTGTTAAAAATATTTTTCTAATCGCATGGTCTTGAAATAAATTGGGCAATGAAAAATAGTTTATATATAAATATTATGTTTGATTTTACTAAGTCATGCGATTTTTTGTAAGAAGTCTACACATTTATTACCGCACCGGTGGCCTAGGTGGTTTGAGCGTCCGTCTCGGATACGGGAGGTCGCGAGTTCGAACCCCGGCCGAGTCATACCAAAGACTTATTTTAGAAAATGATACTAACAGCTGCCTCACTTGGCGATCAGCATTAAGAGGGCAGTGTTAGGACTGGTCGGCCGGGTGTCAGAATAATGTAACTGGGTGGGACATCATGCTGCAAGTCTGCGCCATGATGCCCTATTGGTAGACATCACTATAAACTGTCAACACATCACTATAAACTGTCACACTGCAGACATCGTAGCACATCGTGCTTTATGACTGAAAAATTGTTAAAGCTATGTTCAAAATCAAACACACACACACATTTATTATTAATACGGGAAGATACAACCTCGACGATCAACATAATTGATGCGTGTCATGAATTGGGTCTATCATAGCTGCAAATTAAGGAGTGTTGCATTGTGCTTATTAAATTTAGTTTCTCCGTGGAACATATTGATGTGATAAAGGAAAAGAATGGACTTTGTTTTATAATATAAATACTAACATTTCTTGCATATGGTAAAAGAGATACACGATTGCCCTATTAATATTCTAGAACATACTAACCATTATGAGTTTTGACTTTCGCTCATTAGATTATTTTGTTGGCGTCTTGTCCCTAGGGCATAGTTAAGACGAGGAAAATTGAACACCGTCTATTAATCAGGCATGAGTCAGACTCCACGCAGATGTGTGTCTAGATGATATTGTAACTTGATTCTTTTATCTTTTAATGTCAGTCTGCCATTGTTGTTATCCAAAGTATTTCTAAACTTCTGGTTTCTTATAATCATGAAGGTACAGAAGCTTGTCTGTCAAGATTGTTACTTGAAACTGACCTTTCGTGGTGCATAGATAACAGACGACTTTCACTACGGGGGGAGGAGTACGGCGTGGATAACCCGTATGACTGGGAAGCAAGTTACCGTACGACTAAATCTTTGTCTATATTAATTCCCCCTATTACTGAATTTTATTAGGATGGGATGTTACCAAACTCGTAATTAATACATACCTAAAAATAGTTTCACAAGACAGTGTCTTGACAACTACGGACAAACTTTGAACGAACACGATGTTTCGGGTTGGGGTGCTAAATTATCTAAACCCTAATTTAAAAAAAAAAAAAACACTCCATAGTGCAACTGAAAAAGTGCTCACAATGCCATTCTTCTCCAGTAAATGGAAACCGAAGTAAATGAATAGAAATATAGGCATTTCAAGTTCTCAATTTATGCATTGTGCATCTGCACCTGGTACCAACTCATGTTTGGAAAATTTTCACTTGTGCAGTGTTAACAAACCACATGATCATATTATTCTTCCTTTCTTTTCGTATTTAATGTTCATGTACTGTTGTTGTTTTATCGAGTACTGGAGAGACACACATTTGTCATTCCATTCACTTTCAATTCCACTTCTTAGTGTAAATGCCATAAGTTTTCGCTTTTATATAGTAGACACTTTCTTCTCCACAGATTGCTCACTTTTAAGATATCTAAATAATAATAATAATAAAGAGGACTTTGTATGGCGCCTAATCTTTAGAAGCTCTAAGCGCTTTACAGCATTAAACAACACCTATAACATAAAAAAATATATAAAAAAATGATATGATTTAAAAAAATCATCAAATTAGAAAACATATAAGCATGCTGAAAATATTTAAGGTAGGAAACATTATTAGGTCTTTAAGTTTGTTCTTGCAGTCGAAATCGGTGAGTTTTAAGAGCACTCTTGAATGGGATCACTCTGTCTTTATGTCTTAGTTCAGTTGGCAATTCGTTCCACGTTGCTAGACCCTGGTATGCAAAAGAGCGTTTCCCATTTGCCTTCGTTTTCATAGTGGGAATAATGAGTGATTATGATTGATTATGATAATGATTGTCAGAAGAGGAGCTTAAGTATCTTGCTGGTGTGTACACATGGGTGAGGTCCGTTAGTGAAACGTAGCACAGAGAACAAATTTTGTGTTTGATTCTGGATCGAATGGATAGCCAGTGTAGGGTACAGCGCAGCGGGGAGTTGTGCTCTGATCGTGGTACTCTAAGGATGATCCGTGTTTTCAACTTTTTGAAGTTTCTGGAGTAGATATTGAGATGAACCAGACAGAACTGAGTTACAATAGTCCAGTCTTGAAAGTACTAATGAACACACCAGTGTTTTAGTGGCATCACCTGGAAGATATTTGCGAATGGAGCTGATGCGTTTCAGCTCAAGATATGCGGCCTTGCATATGTTCATGAAATAAACACCTAGATTATCATTTTGATTAAGCAGCAAATGCTCACTGTGTATGAAATGTATATCCCTAATACACGGTTATATTGTTGTATGAAATGTATATCACAAACATTTTTTAAAAAAAACCAAGTTTTTTTTCCTTTGTTTTTTATTTTCATTTTGAGCCAAAATATTAATTAAAAAAATTAGCCGATCAAAAAATCTATCGGAACTCTAAACCTTGATTCAACTTCAAATCTGAACCTTTTCATTGTCTTTAATTTCGTTTATAGTGAGGTCTAATAAGGATAATATGAATATCTGATCGTTTTGTGTCGACAAATACAAATCACACTTCACAGGTGATTAAAAGAATGTAAGCATGATTTTAATTTTTGAATTTTTTGTGTGTCTCGTGAACAGCTATTATGCTCATATAGTTTCGTGATTACGGGGCATAGTGAATTCGTTAAATTCACTCAGACTTTTCAATTTAGTGATTCGGCTTGCTCTTTATTTTCAGTTCATCTTAATTTTTTGTATGTCACCCAAATATTACAGTTTGTCGATCCAAAGTTTAGACAGCTACACTTCCGATGCGTAATTACAACAGCGGGACAAAAGCAAAATCCATCTATATACAGTCATTCGATGATCAGTGTACGCTGATTATACTCGCTGCAAATAAAAAGCTAAAGGCTCGTAATTGGAACAGCTGAAAAATTCGTGGTGCAACAGTCCTACAATCAAATAGAAATTATGAAATGCTAATAAGAATATGGACATCTTGAACATAAAACAGATTCGTCCCAGGATACTCTAAAGGATCTGCACCAGTTAGGAAGCTGTTGCGTTCTCGTATCCAATATTTCTAATGCTACATTCACTGTACTGCAAATGGTATTCTGGAACATCGGATTAATAATTCCGAGCATGCAGAAATGTGAGATCCAGCTCTGGAACTAATAGTCCATACTGACTTTTTTGCATTCTTGGTTGTCCCGAGCTCAGAATGGCGCAAGGAAAGAAATGTGTGCACTGTAATTCACTGTAAACATTCTGATATTTGTTCGTATTTTTCTTCTTCTTTTGCTTTAGGTTTACCAATAAAAACTTTCCCATGTCAAGGAAACTACGCGAAAACCCCAATTCAAGAATCCATAAAACAACCATAATCAACTTTAAATTAACACATAATTTCCTGTAGTCTTCGTTATCGTGTTTAGACTAGAGCAGGGTCGTATTATCATGTGCTTAAGGCCGACAAAAACACCGTGTTACTGAACAATCTATCCGCAAAGAGGCAGAGTCAAGTAAATGTCAAATCGTTTTACTAAAGAAGAGCCTAGGGCCTACAAGGACCATAATCAGGCCCTTGTATATAGATGTTATGGTGTCACGTTGTTAAATGTGTTTAAGAAATGCTCTCTCTCTCTCTCTCTCTCTCTCTCTCTCTCTCACACACACACACACACACACACACGCACACACACATCGCATTTATAATGAAGATGATCATAATACTCAAGGATTTGTTCAGCAAGTTGCATAAGATAGACATGGATAACCTAATTTTTTTTTTCCCTTTGAACTCAGTGATCCAAGACTTGCTTATCCTTGAGTTAGCATTATCTCAGTGGCCGATATTTATAAGGAAACTACCCCTTCCTGCACTTAATTCTTGCAATTCAGTTTCTTGTTGAGTTATTTTATATGACTACAAAGAGCCGATATCACGAGTTCGTGAAGCATTTGACACCTAGCGTTATACGAAAATTGAACCCACGTCCTGATTCTGTCTGTTACAGCTTTTTGGCAGTTTCTGACAGACTTTCACATCAAGCGAAATAAATTTAAACCGGAGGGAAACAAACTGTCTTTTATTATCTTAATTTTCTTCTCGGTATTCCTATTTTCTACCAAATTTCAAAAGTAGGACAACCATTATAAATTATCTTATCTATAAAATAAAATGTTCTCTCTCTCTCTCTCTCTCTCTCTCTCTCTCTCTATATATATATATATATATATATATAGAGAGAGAGAGAGAGAGAGAGAGAGAGAGAGAGAGTGGGTGGGTGGGTGGATGATAGATAGATAGATAGGGACACTTTTATTTTTAGCACTATCATGACCAAAGGTAAGTTTGATGAGATTGTTTACACAATGACAAGTACTGTTACCAAAAACAATGTCGGAGTTCCTTCGTCTAAAATACAACGATGTATTTTAAGATAGAAGAAAATTTAGCTTGTCAATGTTATTGTTTTATTCAGATTAAAATTATAATAGATGTACCTTAAGAGTTTTAAATTTGGCTGGTGAATAAAATTATATTTCTAGAACTATCCCAAGTTATTGCCTTTGAGGTAATGCCACGTCATTGCCATCGAGGTAATGTTAAGTCGTTTCATCGAGGTAATGCCAAGTCATTGTCATCGAAGCAATGCCAGGTCATTGGCATCGAGATGCCAAAGCACTGCCATCGAGGTCATTGCCATCGAGGTAATAAGTCATTGCCATCGAGGTAATAAGTCATTGCCATCAAGGTAATGCCAAGTCATTGCCATCGAGGTAATGTCATGGCAATGCAATTTGTTACTGCAAGGAAAACATAGCCTTGTTGTTTTGCCTGAAACTGAAAGGAGACTCGTTGCATAGCAATGTTCAAACGATGATTTGTTAACAAACATTGGCATAATCTGTGCATACTATATTAAGAAAGTGATGCTTTCTGTATATATATATATATATATATATATATATATATATATATATATATATATATATATCTATATATATATCTATATATATATATATATATATATATATATATATATATATATATATATATATATATATATATATATATATATATATATATATATATATATATATAGTGTGTGTGTGTGTGTGTGTGTGGAAGGATATGATCCCAGACCTGTTATGGTCGTTTGGTTATCGCTATTTAGGCGATGACCGACCACCATGATATTGCCCGGATCAAAAAATAAATATTAAAAAAAAAAATGAAATTAATAGCTGGAATAACAGACATCTGAGCAAAGAACCATCGTACGTAAGATATAACAATTTAATCAATTACATAAATTGAAATTGTAAATGACACTTGAATGATACGATTTCTCATATAAATAGCATTACAAATGTATGAGAAAAGCAATTAGCAGTTCTGTTATACCAATAAAACAAATTTCGTTAAAGAATCGAATGAATAATCGAATTCAAATAGCCGTCTCTCTCTCTCTCTCTCTCTCTCTTATACTGATAGAACAAATTTCATCATATGATCGAGTGACTGATCGAACTAAAATTGCCGGCATGACAGCATCACCTGTTGCTTCCGGTCTATTTAAAATGACTGCTGGTGATTGGACAGCGTGCCCCCCCCCTCTCTCTCTCTCTCTCTCTCCAACCTCTTCGGGTCTTCAACCTAAGCTAAAACGGGGATGGGATGGGGGTGTTTGATAACGTAGGGTCAAGTAAAAGAACAGGACGAAATAAAGACAATCCAGAGACAATTTGTGCCATTTGGAAATAAGTGTCACAAAATTATATTTTCCAGAAATAGCCATTATAATAGACGTAATCAAGAGAATCAGTCTAGCTTCGATGGGCGTGTTAAATATTTCGCGGTTAAAGAAAGTTAATCCTGATTGGCAAAGCTAAACGGACTTGGGTGGGGGCTGTTTCCAGACTAAATTCAATGTTTTAATTAATTTCCCTTGCGAAATTCGGCAGTCAAAGTTTTTCTGCCGAATGGGAAGTCTGAGGAAGTTAACAATAAACCAATATGCTCATTGATTTAAGTTCGTAATTATTTGTCGAATTTATTCGGTTTAAATTCATACTTCAGTTTTCCTTAAGTTTGAAAGTCAATTGTGCATTCGTTACTTGAATTTTATAATATTAAATTATTGTAAGAATATCATATACTATTTCATTGATATGGACATGTTCGAACTGAGTGGTTTTTATTAAAATAAATCATGTATTGTAGGAATTTCATGCATTATTATGATAAGAATGATATGATTATGATAAGAATTGTGAGACTGAATGTCTTAAATGATATGTATCATATATGCTAATAATTGATTTTACTATGTCTATGCCAGTTAATCGCTTGTTAGCAAGTAATGTAGTAAAGGCAAGACGTCAAGTCCATTAATTCATTTGCATAATTAAGTTGTGAGTTCTATTAACCCAAGAAAATCGACGAGTGCCGACCGACATCATTCAGCTACTAATTTACTAATTTACAACCCACAGTGGGATGTAATAGTTGATCTAAAAGAACATGTTATACCATGATTCCAGTTAGGAATGCGACTAGCAGCTAAGGGAATAATAGGGTGTATGCTTATCAGGTTGCAAAACTGACCATATTAGCTTTATTCTGCTCAATTACGAAAGACGATATCTGACTTAGGAAGAGTGGGAATATTAATCTATCCCAGGAGATAAAAACCTGACAAATATTTATGTTGCGTATTATATTCATTTGAAGGGGGGAAATAGCTCCATGCCAGAGAGAGAGAGAGAGAGAGAGAGAGAGAGAGAGAGAGAGAGAGACAGAGAGAGAGAGACAGAGAGACGGGAGGGAAAAGAAATACGGCAACGCTGACCTGTCACTAACAGTACTTTGAAAAGGACAGAAAACAACAGTTATGCTGACATGATGAAATTCTATTTCTAAGAGAAAGTGTATAATTCAAATGTCATTTTCAATTTAATTTTGTTTGTGACATTGATTAAATTGTTACATTTAACATAAGGGAGCTCATGCTGATCTATTCTATATCTTTGCTCAGATGTCTCTTATTCTATCCATTAATTTCATATTTTATTTTATTGTTTGCAAGATCCGGGCAATAACACCGTGGTCGATTATCTAAATAACGATAACCAATGCACCATGACAGGTTGGGGATTATATCATTCCTTCAAGTCACTAACAAATAATAATAATAATAATAATAATAATAATAATAATAATAATAATAATAATTACCGACAGCAGCACCGTCAGTGAAGCCAATTACACCTTCTTTTTGCAAGGGAAGCCCTCAGACAAACCTAGGCAGCACGGTGTCGGCTTCGCTGTAAGGAACACGCATGTCGCCTTCATTAAACCTCCGTTATCAGGTACTGAGAAATTCCTTGCCATCCGGCTGTCAACATCTTCAGGCCCAACCAATATCTTCCTCGTGTACACCCCAACCCTCTGCTCCACCCATGAGGAGAAAGACAAGTTCTATGAGGCTCTGGATCAGGCAATATCCAGTATCCCCAACAGTGAAGGCCTCTACCTACTAGGAGACTTCAATGATACAGTGGGAGCTGACCACGAGGCCTGGTCCACCTGTCTCGGCTCTCACGGAAGGGGCAAGATATTCGAAAATGGGTAGCGACTGCTGAAGTTGTGCTGTTCCCACAGCCTATGTGTGATCAACACATTCTTCAAATGCAAGGAGATCCACCAGGTGTCATGGAGACACCCACGTTCACGCCACTGGCACCAACTAGACTTCGTCATCACCAGGCGTGCAGAACTGGCCAGTGTCCTCCTCACCCTCGGCTACCACAGTGCCGACTGCGACAAGGACCGTTCCCTCGTGGCCAGCAAGGTGCGAATAATATCCAAGAAGATACACCACACCAAGAAGAAGGGTCGCCCACGCATCAACACCTGTTGTGCAAGCAGCCCAGAGAAAACACAGTAGTTCATCAGCAAACAGCAGGAAGCTCTCACCAAAGCGACACCTATTGACACCACCGACTCCAAGTGGTCCCACCTCCGTGACGCTGTGTACAATTCAGGCATCACTGCCTACGGGAAGTAGGAGCGCAAAAATGCCGACTCGTATGAGGCCAACTTGGAGGAGATGGAGCCCGTGTCTGAGGCGAAGAGGAAAGCCCTTCTGGCATATAAGGCTGCACCTAGCCTTAGTACACAACAAGCCCTCAGGACTGCCAGGAACAATGCCGATGCGCCAACATTGGCCGCACCTTTGTAACAGACAGCTGCCGTCACCGGGGATGCAAGAGGCATGTACGAGGGTATCAAGAAGGCGACAGCCCCCACCTCCAAGACCTACCCACCTCAAGTGCAAGATGGGAGAAGTCATTACAGACCAGGGGAAACAGCTTCAGTGATTAGATGAGCAATATCTCGAGCTGTATGCAACCCAAAACGTCGTCACCGACATCGCCCTGAACGCCATCCCAGACATGCCAGTCATGGAGGAACTATACACCCCGCCCACCCCGGAAGTGCTCGGAAAAGCCATTGATTGCCTCGTCTGTGGGAAGGTTCCTGGAAGCGACGGCATTCCGCCTGAAATCCTCAAGATGAGAAATCAGCACTGCCCCAGCCGCTGAATGTAATCTTCTCCCTCTGCTTGGAACAGGGACACATCCCCCAGGACATGCGTGACGCATGCATCGTCACTTTGTACAAGAACAAAGAAGACCGTAGCGACTTCAACAACTACCTGGGCATATCTCTACTCAGCATCGTCGGAAAGGCTTTCGCCCGCGTCGCCTTGACGCGCTTGCAGACCATACCCAGAGTCTCAGTGTGGCTTGCGAGGCGGGCCGGTCAATTGTAGAC
This sequence comes from Sinohyriopsis cumingii, assembly GCA_028554795.2. Lineage (NCBI taxonomy): Eukaryota > Metazoa > Mollusca > Bivalvia > Unionida > Unionidae > Sinohyriopsis > Sinohyriopsis cumingii. The sequence goes on along the minus strand of CM068826.1, from coordinate 133,057,456 downwards.
ATGATCTTCTCACTACATCAGTTGCAGAAGAAGTGTCGCAAGCAGCAGATGCCCCTCTACATCGCCTTCATAGACCTGAGGAAGGCATTTGACCTGGTCAGTGGGAGAGGACTCTTCAGGCTCCTGCAAAAGATCGGCTGCCCCCCACGACTGCTCTCTGTCGTCATGTCGTTCCACGAGAACATGCACAGCACAGTGTGCTTCAATGGCGAAACATCGGAGGTCTTCAAAGTTATCAGCGGAGTGAAGCAAGGCTGCGTCCTTGCGCCTACGCTCTTTGCCATCTTCTTCTCCATGCTTCTCCTGTACGCCTTCAATGACTTCAGCGAGGGAGTGCATATCTATACCAGGGCTGACGGCAAGCTGTTCAACATCGCCCGTCTCCGTTCTAAGACTAAAGTCACATAGGTCCTCATCCGTGAATTGCTCTTCGCCGACGATGCAGCCTTGATATCACATACGGAAGATGGATTTCAGCAGATGGTATGCCGCCTCTCCCATGCCTGTAAGGAGTTTGGACTGACCATCAGTTTGAAGAAAACGAACGTCATGGCTCAGGACGCAGACTCCCCTCCCTCCGTCACAATCGATGGGTACAATTTGGAAGTTGTTGAAAACTTCACCAAACACGGGTCGCTCTCCATTGATTCTGAGGTGAACGGCAGGATTGCCAAGTCAGCAGCAGTGATGGCCAGACTGAACCAGAGGGTCTGGAGCAACCCCAACCTCACTGAGAAGACTAAGCTGCGTGTCTACCAGGCCTGCGTGCACAGCACACTCCTCTACAGCAGCAGGACATGGACTACCTATGCGATACACAAGAGGAAATTCAACAGTTTCCACCCGCTATGCCTGCGGCGCATTCTGCACATCCAGTGGCAGGACAAAGTACCCAACACGGCCATGTCTGCATTACAAAGATGCCTGCGAGAAGGACATGAAGATGGCCAACATCAACGTCAATGACTGGAAGAGCTGTGCTATCGACCACTCCACCTGGAGCCTAGCTGTCAGACAGGGTGTTCAAAAAACAGATGAAGACATGAACATAAAGCACGCTGAAAAGAGAGCCAAGAAGAAGGCAAAACAACAAGAATAATAATAGGCAAAGATTATATCTATATAGACAATTAGCCAACGATTAAATCTCCCCAAACTGTATATTTGTATGTCAGTTTATTTTACGTCCTACTTATTTGGGGATATCATGTAATACCCCTGTTCATCTGCCCGTCCATCTTTTAATATTTTTTTTCCTGTTAATCAAAAGCTTTGTAAGCCCCAAGTTTTTTTTCTTCTGTGAAACATTACCCAGGCATATATGTACTTGGTGGTGTGTCCTGTCAAGTCTTCTAACTTAAAGGCCATGCATGTTCATTACCATAGAAAATGTAACTTTGCGACGTTTTTCCATGTCAATTTATATCCTTGGAACCGTCTAAAATATTTAGGTAAAACTTCACCCAGACATACACCATGACAAGGGAAAATGTAAAGTTGTGACCTATTTTGGTGTGATTTACTGTGGCTGTCAATTTTTATATATCCCTAGATATTTGGATTAAACTTTACCCATTTGTACATCATGACTTAGGAGCATGTCACATACCCTGGTCAGTAGGCCAATGTATCAGCCCCACACCCGTGATGATCCTGATCACCGATTGCGATTCATTAAAATCTGCAAACATCTGCAGCACACATTGGTGTACATTTTATACAGTTATCGGAATTTATCGTGGCTATGGAGCTATTGTCAGTTGAAGGGTTCTTTTGGTGTCATGTACATTATATTTCTGGAACAATTCATACGTTTGGTGACTTGTAAATCCACGTTGAATAGCACAACCCTATGTCCTGTGGCCATTTTAAATTTCGTGCATAATATGGCTGTTACCAAACACCGGTGTCTAAAGTATATGCAGGTGTGTTCCAGAAAGATTTGCATGAAGCAAAAGTGTACATTTTAATGAAAAGGCGACATCAGAATCACATATTGTTCACGTAGATTTTTGGGTTTGATTTATCAGACTACCTGGTTGGTATATGTAGCTCACAGATTTAAGTCATATAAAGGGAAATTGTTACTTTGTGACTTCTTTCTGTGCCTGAATTTTATTTCTTTTAAACTGCAGGATATATTTTGACAAAGTTTTGCATGCTTATGTATCGTTACATGATGATTTCTTCACATACCAAACTAAAAACCAATTTCAAAGGTCATGGACAAAAAGTGGGGAAATGTCACTAGGCTAGCTTATTGTGTACCGTTTGTTTAGGATAATTTTTGTATCGTCAGTCCCACTGGTATTCAGAGATACAGAAAACATCCATGAGTAGTCAAAAAGTCTTCCAAAGGTAATTAAGCAAATAAGATAATTTATATTTTAAAAAAAAGGAATCCAAGGTCATGGTTCAATATCCGCCCAGGTCAGCCGGGGTCAGCTGCCTCGGTTAGTTTTTGAGAAAGGTAAACAGCTCCCATTTCATCGGCAAGATAAAGGCAATAATGTGCTAGAAGTGCAGTTAAAACCAACCAATGAACAAAGAGACAATGCATTTCGTCCAGAGAGGCCACAAGCTCTTCAGTACATTAAAAATGACTGGGTGCAGCTTCCTCTTAAACATTATTCTTGAAGAGAAGCAAATTATGCAGTCAATGGAATTGATAAACCCCAGAACAGAATCCAATTAAAAAAAATTAATTCTCATACCGTGCTGAGTGACTCAACGTTTGCAATGAGACCATGCAGGTACAGCTTGCTTTGTTATACAGCAGCATTGATTTGTGCAAAATAAACCTTCATTGTTCTAGAGACAGAAAAGTAACAATATTATAAGAGTTTGTTAGAGATATAACAATTTCAAAGCATATAGGGTTATATAATTATTATATCCCGGTATAAAGTCAGTACAATTGTTATGTATTTGTAAGGAAACCACAATAAGAACTATGTTAATATCAATAAGTATGTGTATGATTTGGATTTTTAACGTAGCTTTAACAACCTTTCAGTCATATTGCTATGATGACTGCAGTGTGGTAGTTTATAGTCTAGCGCTGACACATCTTGCCACAGACATGTAGCATGATGTCCCACCCAGTCACATTATCCTGAGACCAGGCCAACCAGTCCTGACACTAACCTCTTTATGCTGTGCGCCAGGCGAGGCAGCTGTTAGAACCATTTTGATTAGTCTTTGGTATGACTCTGCCGGGGTTTGAAACCGCATCCTCCTACATCCGAGGCAGACGCTCTAACCACTTAGGTCACCGGAGCGGTATTATTAACATGAACGAAGAGGTTTAAACTATTGTTTAATTAAAATGTACAAGTCATGTACTGTGTAACCAGAAGCAACAACAATGTTTTACTTTCTGAAATGTTTACTTATTTAATCTAAAATGCTTAAAAACGTTTGAAGAAAATGTAATTTTATTAACGATAAGGTTACAAAGATATTGTCCATAAGTATACTTCAGGTCAATATTGATAAACAAAATGAAATGTTTAATTTTCATTTGATACATTTAATTATCAGCAATTTAAACAGAAATATCCAACGGCAGATTTAAGATATCAACATAACAAAGTTATGCTCTCTGTATGCAAGTCCAAATGGTCAAGACATCTCAGCATTTTTGTTTTCTTAAAAATTTACTCATTTACATATACCTTCCATTTGTTTATGCTACTCTGTACGTGATTATTTTGTTTGCAATATGTTATGAAAGGTGTGAGTACCTGGCTTGGTAGATGTCAGGAGGTTGAATACATCAGAGTAGCTGGCTTGGTATTTATGAGGAGGTTGAACACTCTCGAGTACCTGGCTTGGAAGATGTGAGGAAAGTGAATAGTCTTAAATACCTGGCTTGGTATTTGTCACAAGTCAAATACTCTCCAGTACCTGGCTTCAATAATGTGAGGAGGTTGAATGCTCTTGAGTACCTGGCTTGGTACTTATCAGGAGGTTGATCAGTCACGTGTAACTGGATTGATGTCAGGAGGTTCAATATTCTTGAATACCTGGCTTGGTATCTGTCACGAAGTTGAATACTCTAGAGCACCTGGCTTGGACGATGTGAGGAGGTTAAATACTCTCGAGTCCCTAGCTTGGTATTTATTAGGAGATTGAATACTCTCGCATACCAGGCTTAGATGATGTCAGGCAGTTGAAAACTCACAAATACCTGACTTGGCAGATGTCAGGATGTTGAATACTCTCAAGTGCCTAGCTTGGTATTTCTCAGAAGTTAAATACTCTTGAGTACCTGACTTGGACGATGTGAGGAGGTTGAATAATCTCGAATACCTGGATTGGTATTTATCATGAGGTTGAATACTCTCAAGTACCTGATTTGGTATTTGTCAGGAGGTTGAATACTCTTGATTACCTGGTTTGGTATTTGTCAGGAGGTTGAATATTCTCAAGTACTTGGCTTGGTATTTATCAGGAGGTTGAATACTCTCCAGTACCTGCCTTGGTAATCTGAGTTTCTTCTGATCCTAGTTGCAAAATATCGCAGAACATGGTGAGGGTGTGGTGGATATAGGTTACAAGCTGCATGGAAATGAAGGATAAAATCACCTTTGATAATTAAATCATTTTAAAAAAACAAAAAAAACGGGAGAGTATCAAAGCAGATGCTCATTGTTGAAATCAGTATCAATGTAATTAAACTTTGCAGTACCTTACAATAGTACTACTTTAAGTTTTGCTGATTGTTTCTATTTTGTTAAATCTCTTTCATTCTCAATATTTCATGTAGGCAAAAGGTAAAAATAGGGTATCCAAATGTACTCTGTCATGTAAGAACAGTGGCATCATTCACTTCTCTGGTTCAACATGTAGGATGATGGAGTGTGGTTTCTCATTTTCTGGCAGACTCCAATCGTCCTTGGTCGATAGCTGAATTACATTTCCATCATGCTTCAAAAGTACTGCATTTTCAAAGTAGCCTTCGCTAAAATATTTTTATCCTACCTACCTAATTCAATCATGATTTCAGTACTTTGTAAGTAATTTCTGATAAATTATGGGAAAACTCTGTTCGCATTGTTTTGCAAGTGTACCCAACGGTCACCATATTTGGAACAATCGTTTTAAGCATATTATCATTTGTTAGGCTTCTGCCGTAGATGTGGCTACACCTCTCTTGGTGATTCGTCAATTAAGGGCACCTGTATTTTATTACTATTTGAAAAGACGATGTATTTTTTTCTCGATTTCCAAGGTGACTTGTTTTCTGCACATGGCTTAGAAGTTTAAAAGACTGTGTTTACTATACTATTTAATGGATTTATCGATTTTGTCGGCATGTAAATGATATCCAACTGAAGACTTGAAAATAACGGCGTAGTGCACTCAAGAGGACTGCATAAAACATACATATTTATTCCAATCTAAATGAGTCGTATTTATATGGTATACCTGTTTAAACTCCAATTCAGGAAATTGCAATGGAATTGTTCATACCCAGTCCTATGGCAAAGGTAGTTTGGTCTCGTACAGTATGAAGGTAAAGGAACAGTGGGAAAATACATTTCAATTTCTAAGAAAGCGTCTTACAGAGAAAATGACAGCAGGAACTTTGTGGAATTGAGTGTCAAGTAGTTATCAAAGCCCGTTGTTTTCTCCAAGTTGTATTTTACATCCACTGGAGTGACTTCATCACCAACACTGAAGTCCTCAAGCAAGCAGGGATCGCCAGCATTGAGGCCACACTCATGAGGATACAGCTACGCTGGGCAGGGCACATGTCCAGGATGGAGGATCATCACCTGCCACAGACTGTCCTGTATAGTGAGCTGTCCACTGGCCATCATGACAGAGGGGCACCTCAAAAGAGATGTAAAGACTCCTTGAAAAAGACCTTCACCGCCTGTGGCATCGATCACCACTAACGGGCATCACAAACTGCTGACCGTGAAAGCTGGCAACGTACAGTTCACCAGGCCGCTGCCACTTTTGAACAAAACAGATGGACAAGCTTAGAGAAAAACAATGGAAGAAAAAAAATGTGAACCATTGACAGCACCCACCACAAGCCAGATATTTCCCTGCAGCCTCTGTGGACGGACGTGCCTGTCACGTACTGGGCTCTTAAGCCACCAGCACGCGTGCAATAGACGTGGACATCCCCCTTCCTAAATCTTCACAAGCTAAGTGAAGCCAACAACAATATATATATATATATATATATATATATATATATAAAATGATTGTGAAATTGTGTGTCTTTCTATGTTTCTGTAAATAATGTCATGATATAGCAAAGAACATTATCTTGTTAATCTAGAAGTGTAATCTGTCATTAAGGTGTTTTTACACTGGTGTCAAAAGTGTTAATGATTAACTTTTCTGTCAATAATAAATGCATTTCATATTCTGCATGTAAGCATTAATAGTAAAAGGAACCTTCGCAAATGGAGAAGAAAGAACAATTCAAGATCTTTATTTTGTCTCAATATATTCCACATTTTGAAGCAGAAATTGTTTACTACTTTTCCTAATTATGCATACTATTTATTCACGATGAATCTTCATCAGCATTAATCAATTCATTAACACCAAAATAATTATAAAATATTCAGATCTGTAAGAAAAATGAAAACAATATATGTATTTAAACTTCATTTACATAAGGCAAGCTCTCTCTCTCTCTCTCTCTCTCTCTCTCTCTCTCTATATATATATATATATATATATATATATATATATATATATATATATATATATATATATATATATATATATATATATATATATATATATGAAATAAATAAACAAGGACAGGGTCTACATGTAATGCCCATGGTCTACTATTGCTGAAAAACTTTCACTAAAAGAAACAGCTGATGGCACCACTGCCACAACAAGAAAAGTTACTGATATGTTGCGCTTTCCACCAATATAGGCCCAACAAGACAAAAGTGAGATGTAGACAGAATGCTGAAATTTCATATGATTACACAGTATTATAAATTTACACAATAAATAATAAAGGAAGGAACAACATTTAACTGACCGTAGGCCTGAATTTGAAGTGCTGTAAAATATAAAGTATTCAGGTTGTTATTTTTATCCCCATCATATGAAATCCTTGAAATCTGACTGCATAAACATCCAAGATGGGAAATATAGATTTTGGCTGGTAATACTGACAATATTGGCTGGTAATAACTGACAATATTGGCTGGTAATACTGACAATATTGGCTGGTAATACTGACAATATTGGCTGGTAATACTGACAATAACATGCTGCTGACACTTTCAGAAACTCTAAACATAAAAGTATATGGTTTTAATTGCTTGCAAGGAATCAGAAATGTTATTCTTCACTCACAAATGTAGGTTAAAAATTTCTTGGCATGTGGTGGGGTGACAGCAGGTACTTAGCTTATGATAGCAGAAAATAACTGTAGGGCTTTAACAAAGATGGCTGATTCTGAGAAATGACAGGTGGTTGAACCTGGGAAACACTGGTGTAAAACCAGAAATGATGCAATGAACACTGAAGAGTAATTCAGTTTTTCTTCTGGACACAAAGGTCTGCAAATAAAAATATACTGAATTTAGCAGTTGCAAGCCTCCCTAAATACATAAATTCTATGGTACTTATAGGACAGCCAAATGCCTACAAATACTACTGTATGTATCAGACAGTCCCAGGAGGCCTACAAATACTACTGTAAGTATCAGACAGTCCTAGGCCTACAAATACTACTGTATGTATCAAACAGTCCTAGGCCTACAAATACTACTGTATGTATCAGAGAGTCCCACGCCTACGAAATTCTACTTTACACATTTGACAGTGCCAAGCTTACAAATTTTACTGTATGTGTCAGACAGTCTTGAATATAAAAAATTCTACTGTACATATTAAGCAGTCCTAGGCCTACAAATTATACTGTAATTATCAGATCACCCTAGGCCTTTAGATTTTATTTTATGTATTAGATGGTCCTAGGCCTACACAATTCTACTATACATATCAGACAGTCCTAGGCCTACAAATTTTACTGTACATATTAAGCAGTCCTAGGCCAACACATTCTACTGTACATATCAGACAGTCCTAGGCCTACACAATTCTAATGTACATACTAAGCAGTCCTAGGCCTACAAATTTTACTGTAATTATCAGACCACCCTAGGCCTTTAAATTTTATTTTATGTATTAGATGGTCCTAGGCCTACACATTCTACTGTACATATTAAGCAGGCCTAGGCCTACACAATTCTACTGAATATACCTAACAGTCCTAGGACTACACAATTATACTGTACATTTCAAACAGTCCTAGGCCAACACATTCTACTGTACATATCAGACAGCCCTAAACCAACACAATTCTATAGCAAACATAAGACAGTCCTAGGCCTACACAATTCTGCTGTACACATTAAACAGTCCAAGGCCAACATATTCTACTGTACATATCAGACAGTCCTAGGCCTACACATTCTACTGCATACATCAGACAGTCCTAGGCCAACACATCCTACAATGCATATCAGACAGTCCTAGGCCAACATAATTCTGCTGTACATATCTTACAATCATAGGCCAACACAATTCTGCTGTACATATCAGACAATCATAGGCCTACAAATTATACTGTACATATCAGACAATCATAGGCCTACAGATTATACTGTACATATCAGACAATCATAGGCCTACAAGTTATACTGTACATATCAGACAATCATAGGCCTACAAGTTATACTGTACATATCAGACAATCATAGGCCAACACAATTCTGCTGTACATATCTGACAATCATAGGCCAACACAATTCTGCTGTACATATCAGACAAAAATTGTCATTCTGGTTTCCACTTGATAAGTCTACTCTCCTCAAGTTTACCCATTTTATCAACTTCATATGTGTATAACATTTGAGGAAAGGCGTCTACCTATTAAGCCTGCAACCGACTGATGAAAGATCAAGACCACATCATAGTACATAGTACATAGTACATGTATATGTGACTAATTTTCATTCAAATAAATCTACCTTTCATTTCATAAATTGGAAATAAATAAAATTCTGCTCATTAAGCATTCGATACAATAGAAAACACAGCCTAAACCAACATGAACAATTTGAAGGGACGGATGCAATAGTGTCCAAAATGAATTTCCAAGAATCCAAGATAAGACCGTTTCTTCTTTGTAACTGATGAGTGTTGAAACCATCTCTGATATTCTTTAGCAATGACAAAATTTTCAAGTTGGCCAGCCATGATGGATATAAGATTGCCATAAAATTCATTTAGGACCAACTAAATATAATAAAAAATCTTTTGGTGAAAACCCAGTGTTGATATGTCATTCTAATTAAGAGCAATGACAACAAAATTTTCAAGATGAATGCCATGGTGGCCATATTGGATGCTGCATTGGCACCATTTTATGTAAAACCAACTAGACATAATATCTTATCAGAAAAAGTAGCGATAATATAAATTTCAAGATGGCCACTGTGGTTGCCATATTAGATGTCTGAGCAGCACCAATTTAATTTAAGACAAACTAGACCATGGAATCAATGTGCCTGAAATGTTTCAAGGCAATTTTTCTTGTAGTTTTGGATAAGTAGTAAAAACAAACTTGAGCTAACTCACATACGGAGAATGGACAATGGGCCATCCCCTTTTGCTCTATCACCAGTAGAGATAAAAACTGACTAAAGGTGACTTTCATTTAGCCTTGACGACATGTGGAGCTAGAAGATCTGGGTCTACAAGTGTTTTCTCTAATGGAGCATCTAGCTTGTATTCATGTGCATTCTGGCGACGCTGTAATCCACGCTGACTTCGCTGCGGAATAGGGAGCTCAGAGTGATGTGCAGGCAAGGGTTCCGTAAAGAAATAATGATGAAGTAAAGCCTAGAGTACAAATAGAAAGAAATACAATAGCATACTGCTGAAAGCAAACTGATGTACTTTATGAGGACAAAGTGGACCTGAATTAGCTGACTTAGCCTGCAGAAAATTTGAACATGTTGTCTGCATGTGAAATATAAGATTTGATAAAATCCAGTGATGACTAATATAAGCTACAAGAATTATCACTAACTGTTATGAAAGTCAAAACAGTTACTAGGAAAATTCATTTAAAACAGAACACAAACTAAACAAAATCAGAGTATTATTTATGGGTAAAAGACCAATTATGAATCTGATAAGAAAAAAGAGAATCAGTATTTTGTGTGTGTGTGTCTCTCTCTCTCTATATATATACATACATACATACATACATACATACATACATACATACATACATATATAAAATGCTGACTTACATCTTTAGCAGAGATTCTGTCTTTGGAAGGGTAGACAAGGAAACGTTTTAGAAGGTCCACTGCTTCCATTGAGGCATCAGGAACAACTTCTTCGAATGGAAGAGGAGGATTTTCTGGAAATGTGATCTTGTTGTAGTCCGGTAGTTCTGACATGCCCTATCAATGACAACAACTATTAGCATACTGTAAATTTCCTATACTGGCCCCAACTGCAATTAATAGAGTTTCCTCTAGCCAAATATTTTGCTACCAATAAGGTCATCATATTATTAAGTGAACATCCAATCACTGACAATCTCTATAAAAATGCCACAATATTTTATCCCAATGGTATCCAGTTTAGATAAGCTTTACTGTATACCTTATATACTTGCTTTTAAGTCAAGTCCAACTGCAAACATAGACCCTGATTTACCATCAATAATGCAATGGCAGATCAGGAATTATGTTTTTTGTTCTACTGACAAGCTGTACAGGTCGAGATTTGCCAGTGGTTTATGAGACAGTAGATCTGGGTCTGTGCAGTTTACAGTTGGACACAACTTTTAAGTGAGTATATATGGTAACATTAAGACACTGCATGTTTAGATACAGTAGTCTCCCTTACCCTACTCTTTGGTGTCATAAGAATTTAAAAACAATTTCAAAAACTGAAGAGTATCTGTCTGTACAGATATGCAGTGTTTGGTACCAGTATTCATAATAAATAGGTGTTTGGTATATGTAATAATCAAAATATTTTTTTCATGTATATAATATTCTGAAGTGATGGCAAGAAAAGAAAATCAAAATTCAATGAGCAAACTATTGCTCTGGATAAAATTATGCATGTTCCTTGCTTAATGGATATTAAACTGAATTATTCCGCCCAATTGTCTCAAGTATCAAGCAATGTAACTTTATACACATTTAATGCAGATTTTGCAAACATGGATTTCAGTGATGGTATATTTGTTGTTGCAGTTCATATGATTTTATGAGATGGGGTCATTTTTGCCATCATAATAGACTTTACAATCATCTTTACACAATAAAAAAAAACAGAAAGCATCTTCAGTCATGTCCCTTTGAACTTTACTGCAACCACTAATATTCCCATTTCCAATCATCAATAAATTTTGGGTGATAGTTCGGTTGCTTGGAATTTGGTGTTCTGGCATTGGCACACTTAGACATCTTGACAAACTTTAAACACCTATGTCAAACGTTTGATCATGCATAGTAGAGACTAGAATCCTTCTCCACAAATTTAAGTATCAAAACAAAAGCATACATTGTAGAAAGAATAAAAGTAACATTTACTGATGTATGCTAGTTGAACTCTTTAGAGTTGACTGGCATCATGTCCAACCCAATCACATTATCCTGACACCAGGCTGACCAGTCCTAACACTAACCTCTTAATGCTGAGCACCAAGCGAGGCAGCTGCTAGTACCATTTTTTATAAGTCTATGGCAAGACTTGGTCGGGATTTGAACCCATGACCTCCCACATCCAAGGTGGATGCTCTAGCCACTTAGGCCACCAGAGTGGTCTCAATAAACCTCAAACAATGAAGCCTGCTGACCACACCAATATGATCAAAAGGTGAAATTAGCAACTATATTGTCTTGCACTTCCTAGCCCAGTTCATAGATATGTGATCACAGGCAGTATTACCATAAATATACTACACTGGAAACAAAATGTGAAAAAGAAATAGATTTTTTTAAAAAATTCCACTAATAATTTTGCACATGTATGAGATTTCAGTAGGTGGCAGTAGGCATGGGAGACACCCCTAAACTTGGGAGAAAAACCCTCCCATGTTAACATGTATGTAAATTATGGAATGGACAGTGATCCTGTGAAAATTTACAAAATTGAAATTACTATAGTTAGTCATTATTGTTAAGAAAAAGAAAAAAAGCATATGAATTACAAAAATACTATGAATTCAACTGCTGAATCTCTGCTTAATTTGTAACTTATATATCATAAATGCTACAATGAAAAAAATAAGTACATCAAAGACAATATAATATAATATAATATAATATAATATAATATAATATAATATAATATAATATAATATAATATAATATAATATAATATATAAATAAACAACAGTTCTTTGACATGGTGAGTTGGAAACACCACCCTCTTGAAATGTAATAAAATATTTTACTATGTTCTCTTTGATCTATAAAGGAATGGTTTAATGAAGATATGTGTTTGCGATTCAAAGTTCTGTACCCTATGAAAGGGGGAAACTTAATTTTCAATATTCTTCTATCTCTCTCTCTCTTTCTTGCTTGCTCAGTAATTTCCCCACTGATTGCCTAAATGTTATGTCTAAATTGTTTTCAAGGTTTAAAAGAATCTGTAATGATTTAACTGATTGTAAAATTCTTGGAAATTTTTTAGAATTAGCAGCATGGCCTACTTGGAAAGTTCTTTATAATACTCCTGACACAGATCAGTTAGAAAGGTCCCTATTTTATGCATCTTTCTTCTCTTTGAAATGTGAAGTCATTTTCTGTTTCTGATGACAATTTCTAACTGTATACTGAACAAAATGCATTATTTTTACTTGAAATGACTGTGCAATGAATTCATTTCTACATTAGTGTAATGTTGGCTTGTAGTTCTACAGCGTAAGACCTAAACATAAATATCAGGGCAAGTGTCTTATGCTGTAGGACAAGTAGGCTTGTATCATATGTAACAATAAACTGAGCCATGGTCAAGGGAGGTAATGTAGTTGATAATTTTGGACAGTCTAGTTTGATATCAACATAAATGCTTACTTTTGGGAAATTTGGTTGAAATAAATATTACCAGAGAAAAAGATTTTCAATCAACACATAATGTTCTATAAAATATAAAAAGGTCACATATTTAAGCTGTTTCTATATTCAACCTTTATTCTTGCTATTAAACAAGGTCTTTATAATATAAAGTCCAAAATGCACAAAAATGTATTCACAAAATTGTTGTTGTTGTAGGGTTTAACGCCATTTTTCAGCACACGATAGGCTATACATGGTGGCCAGTATTAATGGTGAGGAAGAACCCGGGAAAACCCCAGAAAGAACTATCGACCCATGAGAAGCTACTGGCAAGCTTTCTCACATACCCACATTAGCCGAATCCGAGACTCGAACCCACACAGACAGAGGTGAGATGGCAGTGATCCGTAACGGAGAGTGCTTTAGACAACTCGGCCACTTGGGAACCCTTTCACAAAATTGAAACATTACCATAATGGCCTGAAAAGCTAAGTTTGTCTATGTATGCATACAATATGCTACCCAGATTTCATTTACCCATGTTAAGTGGGTTCTGTGCAATCTCTGGGTGCATATAAATGTGACATATGCAGTTCAATCAAATGATAAAATTATTTTTTCTTTACAGAATGTAAACATCACTGCAAAAGTTAGGTTACTATGATACCCATCTCCAAAACTGTCAATACATTTTACAAATTTCATGTTTGTTTATTCCATTTTCAGTTGTATCTATAGTGTTAGTGCTAATTTTGTATACATGTGTATTTTTCCCATTATTTTAAATTAAAAAAATTCTGTCACAAGTGTACAACTCTCAAGACAGCATTCTTAAAGCAACAGGGAATTTAAAAAATTCACCTCTTTCAGCAAAGAATTTTGGACACCAATGAAATGGAAGAATCACTGAGCTATCAAGCTCCAATTATATGTCACCAGTTGTAATTTAATTCTTCTATATTTAAAATGTCAAACATAATTTTAATAATCAGAGTTATGGCTTGACACATAATTAATATTAATTTCACTCAATAACATGAATGAAGTCAAATGTTCCTGATTTTACTGTATGTCATCCTATTTTGTTAAAGTTTTACTGTTAGGGCTCAAAATTAGCATTTTTTTCCACTAATGATCACCACATTAATTTATTTACTGACCCTGCATAAACTTCACTAATCTTGCCAAAAATCAAACAAAAGCCATTTCATTTTCTAATTCAGCATTTAACATTCACTGACATTGTCTCAAAACAATAATGTCTGTATTTCACAAGTAAAACTCATCAAAAGTTAATAGCAACTGGTAATAGTTTTCACTGCTCCAATGATTCATCAGCAAAAATCACAAACTTTAACATTAATTTTAATCCCTAACATGTCATGTTATTTACTTCAAAAGAAAATCTTGAGATGTTTTTACAGAAAATGGTGTGCTGATGGGTAGATGAGATTATCAAATGCTAAAACCATGAGCAGTCTATGAAACTTGCTTCATCATTCATAATTCCTTACTTACAGGCCAAATCTTCTCACTGGGAGTGCCAAGAACTCTCTGAACACAGCAAAGCTGCTTGATGTCGTTATCACCCTAAAAATGTCAAACAAATTTTAACACAATAATAACATAAAATAATACTTTACGACTGTTGAGAAAACTTTTTACATGTAAATAATGCATAAATGGACTTATGCAATTCTTTAGACCCCCACCATGTACCATATATACTTACTTACAAGCTGAGTTCAACTGCAAACTGCACTGACCTGGAACTGTTCACTTATTGTGTGCATATGCTATACAATTTCTTACAGCCCACTATAAACTGTTTCAACATGCTTTCAAGCAGAGTCTGTGCAAACTGCTCAGATCCAGATCTGCCATCACGTAATAAACTAATGCAATAATTGTTTTAGTAGGTAGGTAGGTAGGTACAGTAGGTAGGTAGGTAGGTATGGTAGGTAGGTAGGTAGGTATGGTAGGTAGGTAGGTAGGTAGGTATGGATGTATGTATGCATGTATGGATGTATGTTATTGTTATCTCAAAAATCTTTTCTATATAATGACTTAAAGTTTATGCATGTTGCCAATAAATATTAACATAACTTTGTTCATCACTGAAAAAATAAAATAAAATGTTCTGTAGTTTGTGTAAGCCATAACACATGCAGATTGAATATTGGAAAACATCTAAAAACATGGAAACAATCCATTGCCAACAATCCTTTAATTGCCTATACATACTGTATTACAACATAGATGTAACGTTTGATTTGTAACTAAATTAACATACATGTACCATATACACTTGCTTCTGAATTGGGTTCAACTGCAAATAACAGGGACCCTGATATGCCACAGCATAATGCGCAGGCAGATCAGTTTCAATGTTGTTTGTTCTATTGATTTCTCCTAACAAACTACATAGACCATGATATGTGAGTACATAAGCTGGGTCTATGCATCTTGCAGATTGATCCAACTTAGCTTATTAGTCCATTACATAGTAGCAAATAAAATATAAAAAGAAAAAAAAGTGATTTTAATTGCCTTATTTTCTTCACTAAGTCCCGACCCCCCCCCCCAATTATCATTAATAATTCTAGTGCCACCTAATTCTACTCTTCAGGATTAGAAATGAAAAGAAATCTATACTTACAGGAAATAATGGGGAATAATTCAGAAGTTCACCAAATATACACCCTACAGCCCTAAAAAGATAAAATGATCATATACATGTATATTATTGAGTCTAACATTCAACATATAGATACTGTCGTTCAAAAAGGAACATCACTGGAATACAATTGGAACTCTATACATTTAGACTTGAGATAGAATTTTTAGAACTATTTGGGGTTTAATTCACAATACTGTAAGCTCTTTTGCATTGTTCACTTTGTATTCTAAAGAAATAAATTATTTATTGAATTTTACAAAACTTGTTGGTTTTTGATCTGTCATAACAATGACCATCTGTCATTTACAACCACAACTATCATGCAAAGATCAAGTTTATTATATAAATTCACTGTTGTGAGTGACTACCTGGAGAATGTGACCAGTAATCATGATTTCTGACAAAAGTAAGCAATTCAACACTGCTATGAAAAACTGCATTTCAAAAGCAGAAAAACACCACTGACCTTTATTTATTCCTTTGTAATCATGACTGCTTAGGATGGTCTGTGGGCAAAGTGCAGATTGTTCTAAACATCACTGCATTGCATGAATGGAAACACATATCGTTTTATTTAGTCCTTTGAAAACATGATTACTTGGAGGAGTTTGTTTAAAACAAAACTAAAGATGAGTCTGGCTACTAGTGTTATGTAGACAGCACTGTGTGCCACAGATGTACTGCCACTGTGTGCCACAGACGTACTGCCACTGTTGCCACAGATGTACTGCCACTGTGTGCCACAGATGTACTGCCACTGTGTGCCACAGACGTACTGCCACTGTAGTGCCACAGTATGTAAATTCCTAACTACGACTAACTGCTCCTTCTTGAAGAAAGTCAACCCATGAGACTTGCCATTAATGGGATATTTGTCTTTGTCTTTGATAAGTTATTATTGCTTTCCAGAGTTGATTGTGAAAGGTTCATGTTCTTTATTGCCTTTTGATGTTACAAAATTATTAAAATACATACCAAGCCATCATTTGTTCGTCATAGAGCAGGAGGTTACACCCTCTGTTTACTGAGTGAATCTTTTCATGTCAATGATGAATTAAGCCTTTTACTTTTGTCTCTAGATAAATTTATTTGTTAAATATATATATGATAAATTTATTGTTTCTGAATAAGTTCATTTTTTTTATCTTATTCATTGGTACATATATATTCCATATTTACCCAAAAGCCTGAACAAAACTGCTACAGTTCAACTTATGTAAATTGTTATCATAGCTAGCTGTACAATTCTTACATTGTTACACTTGACGTAGCTCTGAAATTTATGGACCTTTTACGTTAACTTATGGACAAGATAAATAAATGTTACTTTGATTTTGAAGTTCATATGGAAATATATGAATAACTAATCTTCAAATATAAATGTAAATGTTTATGACATATGTAAATCTATATTTTTATACAAACTTATTTTTGGATGAAATTAACACAATATTTTAACATGATCTATGAAGAACAAGAGCTAAAATGCATGTACAGTAATTCGTGGTATTTCTCATTCTTAAGCCCTGTTGAATTTTGACTTTCAAAAATGTTCATCTTGCACAAACCTGATTTGAGTGACCACCTGTCTTGAAGGACCTCTTTTTGTTGGGCTGGTCTCTCATGACAAGTTTTACTGAATCATGTAATTCAGCCAGGATTCAACTATTATTAATCAAAGAAACTAATCATTTGGGGTTTTCTGGCGCAGGAGTGGCAGTATAGGATTGGGATAAAGGAGAAGTGGTTAACAACCCTCTCAGCTTATTGATTGAAAAATAATACAGAATTCTATTTGGCAAGTGACAGCAAATATTGTTAGAATATTAATGCAATAGCAGAACTTTAAAGTATACTGTCATAATTTTTATATGATGTACATTAGGAAGCAAGATCTAAATAAATATCTTGAGAAATTCCATCAAATCCTGATTGATTTATTGTCCAAAGATGAGCAGTTTTTGTAAACTGACTACCAGTTCAAGTATTCTTAAAATTAGACTGGATATTTGTGACTCTGCCCCCACTTTTCTTCAAGGAGCTTTTTCTTACTATTTTGGATACAAATTTACTTTAATTATTTACATTAATTACTGTTGTTCTACTTGACATGCATAGTCCTCTGTAAAAAATTAAATATCAAATATACAATCACTGTTTGGGGTATTTCTTGCTTAACACATTAACCCCTGTCGACAAGTTTACATGGCTGGAGATAGTAGCCTACGCCGAGCTCTGTAGCATCAAGGTCATGTATGATACACTAAAGTGGGTGGTATTATAGAAAGGTAGATAGATGTAGCCCTACAATGATACCAAATAATCTGGAAGTTCTAGTTGCACTACTAAATACAGAGGGAAAAACCTCATTTTTTTGGACCTGTTTTTTTTCCACCTAAAATTCGCCTGTGGTCAGAATCTGATTTTGTGTCTGGATTTTAGACTTTTAGGTCTCAGATCTAAGGCAGACCGATATGAACTGCAAACAGACAGAAGAACCTTTGCAAAAAGTAGGATAAGATGGGCATTTGGAATAAAGAGTGGTCTTGATATGAAAATAATGGGTCCGCTAAGCAAACAAAAAAAACAAAAAAAAAAAACAAAAGCACTCAAACTTTTACCCTTCTGCTCATGCATGAGCCAAATAGCCAATGAAAAACGATGTTTCTAAGACAACTAGGCATTAGGTTAGTTGAAAATCACCTGGAAGCTGACGTGTTAGGATGTATTCAGAAATAGATTTCAAAATGTGTTCCCTACTCGAATTTCAGGCAAAAATGACAAAAAGCTCCAGGGGTTAATGTGTTAATATGTATAAATCGAAGATCATTTTACAGCATCACTAAAACCCCCAGTTTTGCATGCCCCTATCTGTTGTTGCACTGCCATTAGGATATGAATCCAATATTTTCTTCAGTTTACTCGTCTTGATATTAAACAATATGCTATAAAAGCTGATGGCACTTTGTTGACCCTGATCATTGTGTTACGATGGCATTTCAATGTATTGGTACTTTGTTGACCCTGATCATTGTGTTATGATGGCATTTCAATGTATTGGTACTTTGTTGACCCTGATCATTGTGTTATGATGGCATTTCAATGTATGGGCACTTTGTTGACCTTGATCATTGTGTTATGATGGCATTTCAATGTATTGGTACTTTGTTGACCCTGATCATTGTGTTATGATGGCATTTCAATGTATTGGCACTTTGTTGACACTGATCATTATGTTATGAAGGTATTTCAATGTATTGGCACTTTGTTGACCCTGATCATTGTGTTATGATGGCATTTTAATGTATTGGTACTTTGTTGACCCTGATCATTATGTTATGATGGCATTTCAATGTATTGGTACTTTGTTGACCCTGATCATTGTGTTATGATGGCATTTCAATGTATTGGTACTTCTTTGACCCTGATCATTGTGTTATGATGGCATTTCAATGTATTGGTACTTTGTTGACACTGATCATTATGTTATGATGGCATTTCAATGTATTGGTACTTTGTTGACCCTGATCATTGTGTTATGATGGCATTTCAATGTATTGGTACTTTGTTGACACTGATCTTTGTGTTATGATGGCATTTCAATATATTGATACTTTGTTGACCCTGATCATTATGTTATGATGGCATTTCAATGTATGGGCACTTTGTTGACCTTGATCATTGTGTTATGATGGCATTTCAATGTATTGGCACTTTGTTGACACTGATCATTGTGTTATGAAGGCATTTCAATGTATTGGCACTTTGTTGACCCTGATCATTGAGTTATGATGGCATTTCAATGTATTGGCACT
The DNA here is from genome assembly GCA_028554795.2 of Sinohyriopsis cumingii. Lineage (NCBI taxonomy): Eukaryota > Metazoa > Mollusca > Bivalvia > Unionida > Unionidae > Sinohyriopsis > Sinohyriopsis cumingii. Next base: position 133,037,867 of record CM068826.1, on the reverse strand, counting down.
TTGTTGACCCTGATCATTGTGTTATGATGGCATTTCAATGTATTGATAACTTTGTTGACCCTGATCATTGTGTTATGATGTCATTTCAATGTATTGGTACTTTGTTGACCCTGATCATTGTGTTATGATGGCATTTCAATGTACTGATAACTTTGTTGACCCTGATCATTGTGTTATGATGGCATTTCAATGTATTGGTACTTTGTTGACACTGATCATTGTGTTATGAAGGCATTTCAATGTATTGGCACTTTGTTGACCCTGATCATTGTGTTATGATGGCATTTCAATGTATTGATAACTTTGTTGACCCTGATCATTGTGTTATGATGGCATTTCAATGTATTGGTACTTTGTTGACACTGATCTTTGTGTTATGATGGCATTTCAATGTATTGGTACTTTGTTGACCCTGATCATTGTGTTATGATGGCATTTCAATGTATGGGCACTTTGTTGACCTTGATCATTGTGTTATGATGGCATTTCAATGTATTGGCACTTTGTTGACACTGATCATTGTGTTATGAAGGCATTTCAATGTATTGGCACTTTGTTGACCCTGATCATTGTGTTATGATGGCATTTCAATGTATTGGCACTTTGTTGACCCTGATCATTGTGTTATGATGGCATTTCAATGTATTGGCACTTTGTTGACCCTGATCATTGTGTTATGATGGCATTTCAATGCATTGGTACTTTGTTGACACTGATCTTTGTGTTATGATGGCATTTCAATGTATTGGTACTTTGTTGACCCTGATCATTTTGTTATGATGGCATTTCAATGTATTGATAACTTTGTTGACCCTGATCATTGTGTTATGATGGCATTTCAATGTATTGGTACTTTGTTGACACTGATCTTTGTGTTATGATGGCATTTCAATGTATTGGTACTTTGTTGACCCTGATCATTGTGTTATGATGGCATTTCAATGTATGGGCACTTTGTTGACCTTGATCATTGTGTTATGATGGCATTTCAATGTATTGGCACTTTGTTGACACTGATCATTGTGTTATGAAGGCATTTCAATGTATTGGCACTTTGTTGACCCTGATCATTGTGTTATGATGGCATTTCAATGTATTGGCACTTTGTTGACCCTGATCATTGTGTTATGATGGCATTTCAATGTATTGGCACTTTGTTGACCCTGATCATTGTGTTATGATGGCATTTCAATGCATTGGTACTTTGTTGACACTGATCTTTGTGTTATGATGGCATTTCAATGTATTGGTACTTTGTTGACCCTGATCATTTTGTTATGATGGCATTTCAATGTATTGGCAATTTGTTGACCCTGATCATTTTGTTATGATGGCATTTCAAACTGGTAATTTGAAAACAATGGCATTATATTATATTGTTTCTATTTAATTATTAACCTCTTTAAAGGAATTTGTATACACTCAACTTTGGCCAAGTACCAAGATTTAAGAACCAATTATTTAGAGTTAGGGACCAATTATTTAATGATCAGATAGATGTAAATACTGTTTTTCCTTTATCTCAAAATAATAAAAAATTCATGATTGATTTAGAATTTTCATGAATCAGAGCAAGAGTAGTTTTTCTCATGTCATTTGAGGGTCATATTTTTCCCCCAAAACAAAAGACCCTTGGAAAAGTAATGGTTGCTCCCTGACATTACTGATATTTTGCTTCAGCAACATCATTATAATGCTGATGGTTATGACGATGATAATAAAGATAATAAAATCAAATTGTAATTATGTTGTGCTGATTGCTCTACTGATTCATCTTTCAATACTTTCTCAATGTAATGGTCATGTTTATATTCATTGTTGACTTGTACCTCTGGGGGATACCCAGATATAACGCAATGACATCACTACATCTTTTCCTAAAGCACCTAAAGTGTGGACCATTGTGTCACAATGGGGTTTCAATGTATAGTGAAGAAGGAACATACCACAAATCGACTCCTTCATCATACTTTCTGGCTCCATAGAGAAGTTCAGGTGCACGGTACCATCTGACAATGAGAAGTATTGAAGAATGTAGTAATAAAACTTTTTTTTTTTTAAAGTGCATTTTGACAGTAAATTAAATATATTAGCTTCATTTAGTGCATGAATTAAATTCAGTTTATATGTATTTGCCATTTCAGGATTTAGTTAGAATCAAAAAATGCTGATAAAATTATTTGAATTTTTTAATATAAAAATTAGTTTTAAAAACAAAGAATTAAAAAAAAAAACTAAAAATACTTTTTTTAAAAATTACATTCTTACCTTAGAACAATTTATTTTCTAATTCTGCAAGTCTTCAATAGATTTGAAAATCTGCAATAGTTTAAACAAAACAAAACACGCTGGTATAAGTTGGGGGGGGGGAGAATGAGTATGTTGATTGAATCACCAACCTAGTGGCTACTTGATGACTGTATAATCTGTTTCCTTTGTTCTGAAATACTCTTGCAAGACCAAAATCTGCTATCTTCAGATGACCTGTAGAACTGATCAGCAAATTAGCTGGCTTCAGATCCTGGTAAAGAACAAAACAAACCTTATTTTCGGAGAATATTTTAGCTATTACTGTTGGTTTATTCCAATCAAAGAATTACATGCAGTTATTGACTAATTAGTAGTGATATAACATTTTATGAATATGTATCGCACCATGGAAGTTTCTGTGACAATATACTGCATTAATATCTGTAATACATATTGAGACATGAGTGATAATACATTAAAATGACAGAATTTGAAGATGATATCCCAACACATATTGAACCATGACTGTGATAATATATCTCTGTAGCAACATTTGAAGGTGGTCATGTTTCACAAAATACATATTGAGGAAAGAAAGAAAATTGAAAAGGCTCATCTCTTCAAAATAAATATACAAGATTATAGCACTGTTGTATTTTGTTTTTGGTATTATTATTCATCTACAAGACTTTAATGATCAGACTGGTTTCACTAGACTTTACCATAATTATCAGAATATTTTCACTAGACTTTACTTATCAGACTGGTTTCACTATTCAGCAAGAGACAACACTCATTTTAGAAACAAAATTTCAGAATAAAGTTTTTAGCTAGATATGGCTGTGTGAAATAATAAATGAATCATATATGCTGAACATAAGGTATGAATAATAATTTCTAGACTTAAATTCAACATGAAAAATACAAAAAAGGAGTTTCTCTCCCACACTGCTTTGCTAATAACAAAATTGCACACAAAATCTTAAACGTAAACCCTCAACTGCACTTAAGGTAGCATATGGAAATATTTCAGGGGTCCAATAATTCAAAGGCATTATAAAGTTAATAACAAAACTGTATACATAATATGTACAAATGTGTGATACATGTATCATAGTACAGTATGTACTGTATTGCCACCCAAATATTGTGATAAATACTGTATCAAGCAGGCAATATTCATCAAAACTCAATAGTGCTCAGCAGATTATTACATTGTTCATCTATTCTCAATAGTGCTCAGTAGATTATTAAATTGTTCATCTGTCCTCAATAGTGCTCAGCAGATTATTACATTGTTCATCTGTCCTCAATAGTGTTCAGTGAAATATTGCATTGTTCATCTGTCCCCAATAGTGCTCAGTAGATTATTGCACTGTTCATCTGTCCTCAATAGTGCTCAGTAGATTATTAAATTGTTAATCTGTCCTCAATATTGTTCAGTAGATTATTGCACTGTTCATCTGTCCTCAATAGTGCTCAGTAGATTATTGTATTGTTCATCTTTCCTCAATAGTGTTCAGTAGATTACTGCACTGTTCATCAGTACTCAATAGTGCTCAGTAGATTATTACATTGTTCATATGTACTCAATAGTGCTCAGTAGATTATTGCACTGTTCATCTGTACTCAAAAGTGCTTAGCAGATTATTACATTTTTCATCTTTACTCAATAGTGATCAAATGGTTATTGCATGTACATTGTGCTAGCATGTAAAAAATCCCCATTCACTTTGTCAGCTGAGATAAACCATTTTGTTTTCCTTCTGCCATATAATTCAAACAAACTTTAAACTCTTTGATCAATAAATATTTAAAATATTCATCACCAATTTTATTCACTCAAGAAGACTATATCCCATCTGCATTTGTTTAAGATAAATACTTTGTTTCAAACAAGAGTTATCTTTCCCTGGGAATGCCACATTACACTCCTAATATAGGATTCATCTTCAATGTACAATATAAATGTAATGAGTAATGAATCTGGTGAAGAGGGCAAACTCTTTTAGCAATTCTCTTCCTACAACAGCCCTTGTACTGTTTTACTCAACTTACACATTAATATGTCATTTATAAGAGAGAGAGAGATAGTGTCCACCTCAGATGCAAGAGGTCAAGGGTTTGAAACCCGGCCAAGTCGTATTGAAGACTTATAAAAATGGTACAAGCAGCTTCCTCGCCTGGTGCTCAGCATTAAGAGGTTAGTGCTAGGACTGGTTGGTCTGGTGTCAGGATAATGTGACTGGGTGGGACATGATGCTACATGTCTGGCATGATGCCCCAGTACTAGACATCACTATAAACTGCCACGCTAGAGACACTCTAGTGATATGACTGAATTTTTTTTAAAGCTACACTAAAAATCTAAATCACACACATGAACACACATAAGAGAAAGAGAGAGAGAGAGAGAGAGAGAGAACTTGTTCATGAAAATGGAATGGGATGTACCAAGAGAAATGGAACCAAGATGACCAGACTGCTGACCCAATTTTTTATTCTTTTTAAAAAAAATTATCAATAGACATATTTCTTCCTTTGTGATGAACGTATTCTATGAAAGATACAGTGAATCTGTCTATGAGAGTCACAAATAAACACGTGATCTTTATATACAGGCAACTGCTATACAGAGATGACTGCTATACAGGATTGACATTAGTAATAAAATGAGGAATGCCAGGAGTTTGGAACAAAATTATTCTGTGCAAAATATTCTCAAGATAAATGCTAGTATTAAAATGAACTTACTCTATGCATAATATTATTCTCATGACAGAAGGCCACACCTTTGAGTAACATCAGCATGTATGACTTGACCTGTGCCTCAGTCAAGGGTTTCTCTGTGTTGCGTATCACCTCTGAGAGGTCAGACATCATGTACTCAAAAACCAACACCAGGCTGCTGCCTTGTGGAAACACCTCCCTAAGCTTCACAACCTGTAAACAAGCAAATTCAATGAATTTTTTTCTCCCATCAACCACAAAAGTTCACAATAAAGAAATCTGACAATGACCATTAAGAAAAAGCTGTAAAGGTATTGGGCAGACATGGAAAGTAACCAAATTTGATTACCCTGCTGCAAAAGCTATTACATGAAAAGTGCAAAAGAAGAGTTTTAAAAAGTGACCAGTGACCTTGACATTGAAGATAACACCATGGTTTGAAAAGGCAGGGGACAATAATCTCCCAAAATTAGTCCTACAATTGGGACATGTTCAGCAATGGAAAAATAAAGCAAAATGCAATCAAAAACATCTGCAGACTTTCAGAATACATGTAACTTTTTGTTTTAAAAATGAAATCATATAACATCACAAAAAAGAAAACATTTTATTTTGCAGACACAATTTGATAAGTGTGCATTTTCCCAAACACACACACACACACACACACACACACACACACACACACACACACACACAACCAAGTGTTAGTATTTGACTTACTCATCTGCCATGACTGGGCGATTTCCAACTTTTTACACTGTTATCACTGCATCTAAATTTTGTATGCCAAAGTTGATTTTTGGAATAAAAGATCAAAGGTAATCTCATTGTCAGTCACAGTGATCCTTGTGTCTACTTTGGAGCTGTACTTTCTGTTGTGATGATTTAAATTGTCAAAGAAAACTGTGCGTAAATCTAATGTAATGATTTATGTTGTTAAGGAAAACTGTGCTAAATCTAAAGACTTCTTGTATCCTGAAGAAGCCATTTTAGGTTTTTTTTCACAGTTTGGTTGCATTTTTTCTTTCACAAATTTTGCAGAGCACTAATTATAGAAATAAATGCCAAGACAAAAATCCCTTACATACCTTTCTTTTAACTCACATGAACATGCCTAATTGTATTTATTTAGTCTTTGTTGTTGTTGTTGTTGCTGGGTTTAACGCCATTTTTCAGCACATGACAGGCTATGCATGGTGGTGAGTATTAATAGTAGAAGAAAAACCCGGGAAAACCCAAGGAAGAACCACCAACCCACGAGAAGCTACTGGCAAGCTTTCTCACATATCCACATTGGCTGAATCCTAGTCTCGAACCCACGCAGACAGAGGTGAGATGGCAGTGATCCGTAACGGAGAGAGCTTTAGACCACTCGGCCACTCAGGGCCCCATTTTAGTTTTGGAACTAATGCCAAAAGTGCAAGACATGACAAAGTTTTCCACCAGATATGTCAGACCTTGTCATGTAAGATTACACAATTTTGTTACTTCAATCATATGAAATATGCATTTTTATGAGTCTGGGGTTCCTATCAACAACATAATTGATGGCTAATTGTTTGATTCGGTAATTACCATCATTAAAATATCATTGTATTCATGCCTTACATTTTTATAAGGGCAATTTGATGAATAATATAAATCAAAGACTCAAAAAAGGTTCTTAACAACAGTTTGTGCAAAGTCATAAAGGATGCTGCATTTAAATTCAAGGCATATTGGGAGACTGAAGGCAAGCTGTATAGTGGCAGTAATTTTTCTAAACATGATAAGCCTTGCATGCTTAAAATGCATGGGGAGAACAATGTGCAGGTATAAATTTAAACGTTCAAGTGGTGAACAAAAAGATTGTACTGCATTGTCAACTTACATATGGATTATCTTCTATCTCCTGTAGAGCTTTGATTTCCCTGAAGAAGAAAGGTTAATGTTAAAATGGATGTTTACTTGCATAGTACACATTTTAAGTAACATGACTGGTTACTTTCATCTGCTTTTATGACAGTTATATTGCTTGAGAAACAGAGGTACACAGTCTGCTGAAAGTACAAATTCATTGATCAAAGAAAGTTTGTTCAACCGATTTAAGTGATAAGTTAAAATCAAAATGAGCTCCCACAACATAAAATCTAAATGATTTTGACAAGAATCTGACAATGTAATGTCTAAGGGATTTTGGTTGTATAGTTGATAAGATTGTATATATACGTCTTTGCAACTTGTATACGTTCCATTATATTTAATGGAACGTTTGTCCATGTTTCTATATGTTCATCTACTTTGTCTAGGATGTGTTTAAAGTTATGGTTCAAGGAGTCTATTAAATCCAAATACGGTAAATCTTATATGATTTTCATTCATTAAAAGAAGTAATAATAAAATGAATTAATAGTATAGTGCTAATGTATACCCTGACCTTTTGTGAAATTATCATATACCATACTGTACCTGAAGACTATCATTGTATTCTGGCATATTATACAAACAACAAAACTGTCATGGTTATGAACTGATTTTATTCAATGTCTCTTAATAAATGAATCATCTTGTGTTATGGTTGAAAAGAAATCAAGAGTTCGAATTTACTCCATCCTCACCCTCCTTAGTCAGCTGATAAGCACTCATCCTGGTGCTGTAAACCATTGTAGTATTATCAGGACCTAGCTTGGCCCTTACAATATCATCTGAATGTTCTTTTCCAGCTTTATTATTTTCATCTGGTCAGACATTGTTATGCTTGCTCCAGATCAACTGTGATTTTAAGCCTGTGTCGCTTTATTGATACATTGCAATGTCAAAGTAAAGACACCAGCATATATTATAAAAGTATGTAATTTTCACAGGATAAATGCCAGTAACAGGCATTTGAAAGAACTCCAACTGTCTCAGTTTCCACCATCTTTCATTCTAATTGATCCATTTTGATCAACTTCAATTCTAGAGAACTACACATGGGTGCCATGAAAAGGAAGATTGCTGATTGGCCAAAAGAACTGGAACATTTCAAAGTCATTAATCCAACTAGATTTTTACCAATTGCTGCTATCAGCACATTATCTGCTTGATAAATAGATTACAACAGTAAGCAATGCATGAAAGATGGTGGGATTTGGCTGAGACACTTAAATTACTCAATTCATATCTAGACTGGCAACATTTTTCTAGTAAAAAGTAATTACATGCTTATAAAAATATCTGTTTGCATCTTCCTTTTGACATGTCAATGTATCAATACAGCTTCTGTCTTAAAAATATCACTGACCTGCAATAACAATAAAATTGCCAGTCCAGAAGAAAAATTGCACACATTCTGACATTCTTTGTCTCCTAACTTCTAAGATATCTGACTTATAAAGATAAGTGATAGCTGATTGAAAAGGAATCCTTCTCCACATTAAAATGCCAAATAAATTACTGAAACGTGTCACTGTAAATGCAAACACAATTAGGAAATGAGGGCTAAGTGTAAAACTGCAACATAAATTGCTCATAATATTTACTCATTTTAGTATCAGACTTACATCATGTACCTGCATGCAAACGCAAAAAAAATCAATTTCGTTGCAGTAGGCTCTCATGTGACAAAAAGTAGGCAAATCAGGCATAAATTATTTATAACTGAAACACACCCAATGGTAAGCAATGTTCAACTTTTGCACTTGTTAATGCCAGAAAATGCATTCCGCTTTATTATCAAGGTGCAATTATGCATATATTCGGCCTAGTGTCATGCATGTAGTAACATTTTATTGGCACAAGCCGATTTTTACTCGATTAGGATGAGTGGATGAGTGCCTTTCCTGAGCCCAGTCGCATCAGATTCTTAGTTGGTGATTACTCATTTCATATATATATATACATACATATATATATATATATATATATATATATATATATATATATATATATATATATATATATATATATATATATATATATACCCCCACCCACCACTCTGTTGGCCTAAGCGGTTAGCGTGACTACATCAGATGCAGGAGGTCACAGGTTCAAACCCTGGCTGTGTCATGTCAAAAACTTATAAAAATGATACTAACAACTGCCTTATGTCCCACCTAGTCACATTATCCTGATACCAGGCCAACCAGTCCTAACACTAACCTCTTAATGCTGAGTGCCTAGCAAGGCAGCTGTTAGTACCATTTTTTATAAATCCTTGGTATGACTTGGTCAGGGTTCAATCCCATGACTTCCTGCAGATGAAGAGCTCAGCAGTGGTATATCCTAGTCTTGGTCAACAATGACGTTTATTCTTTTATATTTATGTAATGGCAGATATAAAACAAACATCTCTGTGACCAAAGACTATGGAAATCCATGTCATTCCAATAGCAAAAATATTTTTTAGAAAATTTCTAAAAATCATACAAAATTATTTATTTTATTAAAATAATGATTGACACTGAAACTTAATGAGAGGAAAGAAGGATTCCATGCTGCTTCAGGAGGGTCTATGATCACAGAATTCATGTAGTCTTTAAGAATAAAAAGAATGAATGAAGGGACAGATTCACAATAGGTGCTATTTAGGCTGTGGTACTCTCATCCAGTCCATACCATTCTTCTTTACATCATCATTTCAGACAAACCTGCAACCCTATTAAGACTTATCACACCCACTTCAACTCCATTATGATCTTTCCCTAGATTGTATGCATCAAGAATGATTCAGTGACAGACACATACCAGTCAAGCGTACTGTGTTATTTATTGGCTTTTAATCCCAAATCATTTCCTAGCAGTATATTTTTAAGAAAAAAGAAAAACAGAACAAGCTGTACACAGTCCTTCCTCATATTTTCGCTGCAGGGGATATCTGCTTACCTGAGAGCAGTGTTTGGAATCCCATCATCAAGTTTTCGTAATGACACCTTCTTAAGGGCAACCACTTCACCACTCTATAAGGAACAGTAATAATGAATTGATCTCATCATCAAGGGCAACCACTTCACCACTCCATAAGGAGTAACAGTAATAATAAAATGAACAAATAATATATTTTACAAATAAGTTAACCAAAAGTCTGCATGGATATATTCAAACCTCATCCACAGCTGTCAGATAATGAGCTATACTCTCAATTCGAGTGAAATGAAGTTATTTTAATCATCATCATCATTTAGTGGGAAATTGGTAAATAAGATTATAGGACAACCAAAATGGTCAACAATGGCTGCCATGTGTCTGTCATTTTTTTAAAAACCAATATTATAACTGAAATGGAATGAAATTCTTGAACTATCAATAACTGACACAAAAATAAAAAAAGACATTTGTTTTCCACCCTTAAATGAACTGTCCCCAACACAGTGGTTGTGTCTATGTGTGTTTCATTACATATCTCTCATTACATAGATCTACACACTGTGTTAATTCAGTATTTTGAGCTAATAAAATTTTGCTATTTCATGCTTACATGTAATCTCACAAGGACAAACTGTCATGTATTTCTTTCATCCATCAGTCTTAAGATTTTTATTTGATTCTAAATTAAGTTTATTTGTCTTCTTTCATAATATAAAAAAATCAAGTACCTATAATTCTTTCTGAGTTTGGGTTCTTGTTGAAAAAAAAAATATTTAGAATTTATGGGAAAAACAGTAAATTTAAAATCTTATGGCTTATAGTGTTGGAAGAATTACCTCAATATGTTTGGCTTTTTTAACAATTCCATGCGCCCCTTCTCCAATGGTCTCAAGAATTACATACTGATCCATTGTTCAGCTAAATGTCCTCCTGGAAGAATAAAATATATATATATAGTTCATAGTTCATAGTTGCAAGAATATGAAGGCATTATATAATTGGTACTAAAATTCTGATTTTCAGAATAATTTCATGTCATTTATTTACTCGGATACCTTTGTAATTCCTTTAACTACAGGAACTATTGACATTATAAGCACTTTTTAAAAATCATAAGTTCTTTGAACATCCAATTTGAATTATTTAAATAATTTTTTCATATTATGAATTGTGCCAGAATTTGGTACATGGCTGAAATTTAGTACCTGTAAAAAATGAAAACTGGTGCTTTTTCATGTTCATTACAAAGATTGAACATTGCTACTACAATGTTTGTAAGAAACTGTATTCAGAGCCTTAAAGAATTCTTATGAAAATGTGCATTTTGTAGTGTGGACAAGATTATTAAACAGTAATAATAATAATATGCATATGTGTTCATCTATTACTAAATAGCATGCTGGAAAAACATACTATATAACATTTGTGGATAAAACATTCAATGTAGATAATAATTTTGTAATAAAGTTTTTAGAGCTAGAATCTTATATGATTTCTCATATCAAACTTTTATTTTATTTAACACTTAAATATTTTAACATGTGTATTTTCTATATTCTATTTTTCAAGAAGCCATAAAGAAAGATTTTTTATTAGTGAGCAAAAATGCAACTATATGCCAACTGTTCAAAAAAAGGTGATTCTCAATTGCCAGTAGTTAGTGTCCAGTCTCACTCACCAGTATTTTTTGTAAAGTGCTTGAGCATACAGTCATTTTACTGTCATGAAGCACTATGATAACTTTTCTATCATATCACACATTTTCCAGAAATTCAAAACTTGCAAAACACAGCTATTGTGCTATTGATAATTGGGCAAAACATTGAAATAAAGGTGAGCACATAGATACTTTTGTATTAAGCTTTGACAAATCTTTTTAACAGTGTCCACCATGAATTGTTCAAGAATAAATTATTTCATGATGAAATTGCAGGCAAAGCTCTATTTTATTATTTGTTTTTCCAGAACAATGTGTGGTGGTAAATAGTTGCAAATCTGACTGGTCCAAAGTAGCTTCTACAGCACCCCTTGGCACTTGTTCCAACACTTTTCTCCTTGCACATTAATGACATTATGAATTAAACTGATTCATAAATTTGCCTCTTTGCAGATAGCTGCCTATGCTACAGTTTATTCAAATCCAACATGATGGCAAGATACCAAGATACTACAAAATAAACTAGGACAGTGGGAATGAAAACTAGGACAGTAGGCATGAAAATGGGGCATGCAATTCCAGCCTTACTGCAAACAACAAGAAAGAAATACCATAAAACCTGTATGTTGTATTCACTGGAAGGTACTTCCTTGGAAAACATCCTCAAACAAATAAAATATTTATGATTCAAAGTTAATAGTTATCTAAAATGGAACCTTCCTATTCAAGAATTATCCACCAAAGTAAATTGTACTTTAGGACTATTAATTTGTACCATATGAAATTGTCCAGAAACTGCTAAGGCATTAGCTTTCAAGGGTTTAGTTAGACCTGTTTCAGAATATGATTGTACAGTTGGAACCCCCACTGAGAATTTACTAGATGAAAGTTCTAAAATCCAAAATGAAGCAGCTAGGTTTGTTAAATCCAAGTATGACTATGTCTCTGGAAGTATGCCTCAGTACTGAATAAGCTGTCCTGGAAACCATAAACCAACACAACCAGAATATAGATTAATATTTGTCGACAAAAGTTTTATACCTAGCTTCATTTTAATCAAACCAAAAATAACCAGTCAACATGAAAACATCATCAACAAACAAAAAGTAGACATCAACATAAATATACTTATCTGACAGAATACACAGGAACTAATGGCTAAAAATTTAGCTTAATTTCCAAACAAAATTAAAGATTGGATGTGATGTGATGTGATTTGGATTTTTAATGTAGCTTTAACAATTTTTCAGTCATATCGCTACGATGTTTGCAATGTGGCAGTTTATAGTGATGTCTAGCACTGGGGAATCATGCCACAGACATGCAGCATCACAATGTCCCACCCAGTCACATTATCCTGACACCAGGCCGACCAGTCCTAACACTAACCTCTTAAGGCTGAACGCCCAGCAAGGCAGCTGTTAGTACCATTCATTTTAAGTCTTTGGTATGACTCGGCCGTCAATTGAACCCACGACCTCCCGCATCCGAGGCGGACGATATAACCACTATGCCACCGGAGCGGCCTCATCAAAGATTGGACAAAATTTCCACGAATATGAATCACTACTGCTAATCGTCAGAAAATCAAAGTGAAAACATCACCAACACATTTATTTACCACACTCCCCCCCCAAAAAAAAATGTGTGTTTTGTTGTAAAGATTGACGATGCGCACTGCAACAATGTCATTATAGTGAAGCACCAAAACTAATGAAAATCAAGATCAAGTACAACAAATTAACAGAGTCGAACATTGCGTGAGAAATTTTTCTAGCTCCTTATTAATAAAAATGGCACATGGGCATACAGAAAAACCAAATAAGATTTCAAAATATGTGCCTAAAAGAAGCACATTTTCAGAGAAATCAAAATCAACGATAACTGGGAGTTCCATATAGAACTATACGATTTCCATTATATATACGTTATAAAGCGTAATTATATGGATTTAATGTCTTTTATGTTACATTTAGTATTCAATATGTAGTTATTGGCGATATCTTTAGCAATCCGAGGTAAAAAGTATTTTCTTTTTCACATAACAACGAAGCAGGTGCCTGTAAACAATCTGCGGTACACTTTTATTATCATTTCTACTGAAGAGTAGCCGAAGGGTACATTTTCATTCCGATACCGATCCCGATGTATTCATCCAACTCGAACTTTACTAATGTGCTGTGATGTTCAGTCATGTTGTACCTGATAATCCAGTGTAGTATAACTGTTTCCTCAACTCCCACTCCCCCACCCCAAAATTTTACATTTTTAGTTCCAGACTTTCCTAAATTGGCTTCAGACATCCTTATAATATGCATTACATTTCCTTACCAATGATTAAAAACAGTCTCTCTGAACAAACATAAAAATATCCAACCCCTACATGCCGAAATGTCCTATAAGGACAATTCATACATGTGGACAAAAATCATTGTTCAGAAGGAAAAATTCGTATTTTTAAACCATAACAATGACCTTTGATCCATTGGAAACATGCTGAAAGGGGCTTATTATTATTATACTAGTCTTTAGTTTTTTCCCCGCCATTATCTGTTGTCTCGTTTATGTGGACTGCCTCGTTTGATGCAACACATGACCTTGTCTTTCCACTTGGTGGTGCACAATTCTGAATTAAATTAAAGTCACATCTGCATAAAGTGTTGAATTATTTATAGAGAAATCCTTTGATAATATCTTAAGAATATTAATTAAGCAATATTATGTCGAAATAAGGACATAAACTTTATAATTTCGAGAAGGATGTAGCTAAATCGGAGTGTTTCAAAATACCTGTATTTAAAAACATTTTGAACAAGACTTCTATAAGCTTCAACCTTTTATTTATCCACCTGGGACCATGAAAAGCAATATTGTGTCCAAATAAGGACATAAACTTTATAATTTCGAGAAGGAGGAAGGCAAGAGTTGTCACCGTAGCTAAATTGGAGAGTGTTTCAGAATACATGTACTGTATTTAAAAACTGTCTTTTTGAACAAGACTGCTATAAGCTTCAATTTTTTATTTATCCACCTGGGACCATGAAAAGCTTTGTTCAGATAAAAAAACAAACACCTCAGTGATCAAGACTGAAAATTAATGATGTTTGCTCCTTGCTATCCAATTAAATAATCATCTCAGTTGACTTAAACATCTTACTTATAGTACAGCCTTCAACCACAGAATATACATAGCATCAGCCTTATACAAAATGTATCCCAATGTAAATAATTGTTTTCCACATATATAAAAGCATGTGTATATGTATAGTAAGTCCGATAAATCACCCAACCCCCAAATCTGTGTTGATAATGATGAACATTATGCAGGTCTAATGTCTGATACAATGTACATGTCACCAAAAGAACCCTTCAGCCAACAGTAGCTCCACAGCTGCGAGAAATACTGGTAAGTGTATAAAATGTACACCAATGCATGCAGCCAAAATTAGATGCAGATTTTTGCAGGTTTTAATGAATAGGCAATATCGGCCCAAACTGCCAATACATATCATCACAGGTGAGGGCTGACTTATCAGCCTAATATACAGTCTCACTGCATCTGAACCATTTTTGATTTCTAAGCCTTTGGTAACAGTTTAGAGACTGGTTACAAAGCAACTACCCCTGCAGAAAGGGGCTAACTTTGTGCATATGCAAAGCTTAGTTGCACATTCCTGGTGATATTATCAATTTAGCTCAAGATTATATCTGTAATCATGAACTTGGGTGGCGCTCACCAGATAATATGTACTTTTGAGAGAGTGACGTATGTAAGGTGAAGTAGTTCGCATTTAAAACATGCACAGTGGAGAGAACGTTTGCATACCTCTATGCTACATTAATGTAATGTGGATGATATTTCTTTTGGATATTGTACTTTTGGAAATTTTACATGATTTAAGCACACTGCTAACTAAAATGACTGCTCCCTTGTGTTAAAAAATCAGTCTGAATTAGTCTAAAGTACACTATACATAGCAGCTATTAAAATAGGGAAAATGAATTTTGCCAGACTAGACAATACCAGCTTCTGAAAGTGCAATGAATGAATTACCAAATATATAAAATGTAAAAAAAGTTATCGGCTCTTTTTTATACAATTGACCTCTGAAGTTCAGGAAGTGAAAATGACCAAGTAGAGCTAGCACTTTTTTGAAAGGTGCACATTTGAAGTAAGGCCAAGCTGTATACTCTATAACCCATAGTACACCCATCAATCATACACCAAAATAAAGGGAATTAAAGGTTCTTTGCATTATACCTAAGATATACAAGGTCTTTTTTAAATAGCCAGTATAACCAGTGAGGAAAGCCGGGGACATTCTTTTTCTTTAAATTCCTAACCCTATGCAAAATGCGAAACTGTATAGCGCCACCTTGGTGTGAGGATGCATCTTTACAAGTACTACAACCTCACACAAAATATGATACTATGATCCTATATTACTACTATGATCCTATATTACACTTCAGTGACTTGGTTAAAGTTTGTTTTACTTCTCAATCCCTGTTTATGCAAAATTCATCAAATGTGATGATTGTATGCCTATCTATTATTACCAAACACTTACAACAAAAAAAGATTACTGTGTACAGTGACCTTCAGTTCATTGTTTACTGGCTTAGATTAAGTTGATGTTTTGTGCTTAGCTTGTGAAGAAATAAGTTTTTGCATTCTGTATGCAAATTGTTGAACATGGAATCATGTAACCTGTTGAAGAGATGCATATTGATGATAACTACATCTCCATCAAAAGAATAGGTCACTATGACCATTATTTCATGTTCCACTCACGCTGGTTAAATTTTGTTTCAACTGGTTATGTTAGAATCACAAAACTAGATAATGTATACACTCACAATTATTACCACACCAGTACAAAATCTGGTTTAGGTTAGATTGTTTTGCATTTGGTTCAAAACTATGTCCGGTTTTTATTGTTGTTTCTTTTATATGTTATGTGCATACTATCCTATCTAAAATCATGACAATTGGCAAGAGGAAGCCTCTCCTTATGAACACTGCTCCATCACTGCAGAAGTGTATCAGGATGTCCATATTTCATATTTTATGTTTCACTGGCTTGAGGTAAATTTTATGTTTGGCGTTCATTTCTCAGGCACTGTTTTTACTAGACAAGTGAAATTGACAAGAATATACATCTCTGTTAGTACCAAACAATAAAAGAATGACCTAGTTTTGGTTCAATTGTTATATTTGACACATGACCACAGGAGCTTTTAGCATTCTATACTCAATCCTTTTCAGAATCATGAAACTTGGCAAGGGGATACATCTTGATAAATAATATTCCCTTATTGCAAAAGGAGGTCACTGCCACCTATATTTCATACTTCAAAGACTTTGCTGAAATTTTGTGGTTCGTACTAAGAGTCAATAAGCTTGGTAATTTAATGTAATTCCATAGTTATACACCCTTACAAGAAAGGAAGGTCATCATTGTCTATATTTTATGCTTTCTTAATATTTTTCTAGATACTGTTTTGCTCATGACCACATAAGTTTTATAACCAGCACAATTATATTGGTGGCATATAATTGTACCAATAAATGTTTAACTTTCCATATTAATGACTATATACTGCATACTGTGATAAGTTTACCCTTAACAGGTTAAATGAGTATTCAAATTTGATGAGGCAACTGCATGTATTTCAAGTGACTCAGACCTCAGTCATAGTGACTAAATCAAATTGCATGAACTATGCTTCTATTAGTGGTTATACTGGCTGTCACTCCAAGGTTACATAAAACCTGTGTCTTTCCCACACTAAAATCTTGCTTCTAGGGATGGACAATCAAAGCTCCAATGCATATTTCGAGAACAAGGATAAAAAAATATCTGGTTTTTATCAACTCATTCTAGTGTCTCTACTTTGGCATGATAGAGCAGAATGTTCATTTTGTGTGGTTTTATGCGCTGTATGTCCCAACATGGCTAATATTTCATTGTCAAGATCAGTGTAGTGTGAATTATTCTGCACGATAATCAAAGTTGATAAATGCTATTAAGGACTCCATTGATGTGAGCTATATTGTAATCATTAATTACACTCTGTTTAGTTGATTGTAACAAAATTCTAACATTATTGCAGCATTACTATAACTTGGACAGTCCCATCTTTATTAGCCAAAAGTCATTTATTCATTTTGTTCCTGAACAACCCTTTGCATGCATATCTAGCTGAAACATTATCTGCCATTATGTTGACTGACTGCAGCTTAAAGCAGATGATCAAATTTGACAGCTTATTACATTTACTGGGGAAGTTATTGGGGAATAATCACTGTAGACTCCCATAGACAAATCATGTCACATGTTGCTCCATATCAAACCTTCTACACACAAATTTATTTAGTCAAGAAATGTGAACTTTGCGGAAGTTGCCATACTGAATACCTAACAGGTTACATAATAAACTCTCCCACTGGCCAGTAGGTTAAGCTTTCCATGGGGATTAACTCTAACTTTCATCTGCAAGAGGGGACTTGCTCAAACACCATTTTGGCTACAAATACAAGGATCATGGTGGAACAAAGTGGATCAACAGCCTTTGGCACAGTCCAGGTGTTCATGCAATATCTCATTTGAATTGAAGGAGAAACTCAGAAAAATAAGTGTTACCTTGGATGGGCAGCACTAGATGTGATGTGATGTGATTTTGATTTTTAACGTAGCTTTAACAATTTTTCAGTTATATCGCTACGATGTCTGCAATGTGGCAGTTTATAGTGATGTCTAGCACTGGGGCATCATGCCGCAGACATGTAGCATGATGTCCCACCCAGTCCCATTATCCTGACACCAGGCTGACCAGTCCTAACACTAACCTCTTAATGCTGAACGCCAAGTGAGGCAGCTGTTAGTACCATTTTTGTAAGTCTCTGGTATGACTCGGCCGGGGATCAAACCCACGACCTCCCGCATCTGAGGCGAACGCTCTGACCACTAGGCCACTAGAGCGGTCCGGGCAGCACTAGAGTTCAAACCTAAAAGTGCAAAGGTGTGAAATGAGTGCACTATCCTGACACCGTTATTAAATAATGAACTTGCATGATGTGCAGTACAATAGATCAAAACCTAAACGGGGAGGGTGGGGGTGTGAAGTGTTTTTACTATTCAGTCATAGACAGTGAAGAAATAAAACTCATGATTGGAAAATACACTTGTGAGAAAAAGTTTTAAAGAATTAGGCTTAAAATATGTCATGGATTCCAAATGTTGTACCATTTCTGAATTAGTTACTTCAATTAAATACCATTTAGATTACCCATATTTTCACTTGCTCTTGGCTGGGGATGGGAAATACAAATGACATGGCTGGGGATGGGAAATATAAATGACATGGCTGGGGATGGGAAATATAAATGACATGGCTGGGGATGGGAAATACAATTGACATGGCTGGGGATGGGAAATATAAATGACATGGCTGGGGATGGGAAATATAAATGACATGGCTGGGGATGGGAAATATAAATGACATGGATGGGAAGAGGAAATATAAATGACATGGATGGGGATGGGAAATATAAATGACATGGCTGGGAAGAGGAAATGTAAATGACATGGCTGGGGATGGGAAATATAAATGACATGACTGGGGATGGGAAATATAAATGACATGGCTTGGGATGGAAAATATAAATTACATGGATTGGAAGAGGAAATATAAATGATATGGCTGTGGATGTGAAATATAAATGACATGGCTGGGAAGAGGAAATATAAATGGCATGGCTGGGGATGGGAAATATAAATGTCATAGCTGGGAAGAGGAAATGTAAACGACATGGCTGTGGATGGGAAATATAAATGACATGGCTGGGAAGAGGAAATATAAATGACATACCTGGGGATGGAAAAATAAATGACATGGCTGGGGATGGGAAATATAAATGACATGGCTGTGGATGGGAAATATAAATGACATGGATGGGAAGAGGAAATATAAATGACATGGCTGGGGATGGGAAAATAAATGACATGGCTGGGGATGGGAAATATAAATGACATGGATGGGAAGAGGAAATATAAATAACATAGCTGGGGATGGGAAAATAAATGACATGACTGGGAAGAGGAAATATAAATAACATAGCTGGGGATGGGAATATAAATGAGATGGCTGGGGATGGGAAATATAAATGGCATGGCTGGGAAGAGGAAATGTAGATGACATGGCTGTGGATGGGAAATATAAATGACATGGCTGGGAAATGTAAATGACATGGCTGGGGATGGGAAATATAAATGACATGGCTGGGAAGAGAAAATACAAATGACATGGCTGAGGATGGGAAATATAAATGACATGGCTGGGGATGAGAAATATAAATGACATGGCTGGGGATGCGAAATATAAATGACATGGCTGGGAAGAGGAAATATAAATAACATAGCTGGGGATGTGAAAATAAATGACATGGCTGGGGATGGGAAATATAAATGGCATGGCTGGGAAGAGGAAATGTAGATGACATGGCTGGGGATGGGAAATATAAATGACATGGCTGGGAAGAGGAAATGTAAATGACATGGCTGGGGATGGGAAATATAAATGACATGGCTGGGAAGAGAAAATACAAATGACATGGCTGAGGATGGGAAATATAAATGACATGGCTGGGGATGAGAAATATAAATGACATGGCTGGGGATGGGAAATATAAATGACATGGCTGGGAAGAGGAAATATAAATGACATGGCTGGGGATGGGAAATATAAATGACATGGCTGGGAAGAGGAAATATAAACCTTCAGATAAGCATCACAAGACCCATGCCATGGAACTGCTTGCACCAAATTGTTCCGGTTCTGTTGGGCCATTGCAGCATGCATCATTTTACTGAGTTGGTTGACCAACGTACAGTCAGTGCAGTGTCAACAGTTAGAATTGCCTCATCGTCCATATTTGGTTCTTGCCACATACCAGTAGCTCTAATTTTCAGAATTGTTACATTGCATGCTGTCTCTTTTATAATAGAAATCTTTGATCTACATAATAAATGATACATTCATTTCTTTCTATCATCTGAATAATTTTTTATTTCCGATAGTTCTAAATTGTTCTTAAATTTCCATTAAACCACATCAGTTTCACATGATACAATACTATCAGTTTTAATATTGTAGTCAGGTTTCAATTGTATTTCTGTCTGAATTGACAAGCTGGGTTGAATCATGTCATATATCACAGAATTAATAAAATGGTTCAATATTATTCTCAGTGATTATTCTCATTGTTGATAGATTCATATTGTGATGTATATTTGATTTAATTCTTTGTTTGTTAGTTTTACATATTTTTTATTCCATTACTTGCTATTGTAATGTAACTTTATTTACTGGAAAAGAGTTCAGTTCTGACTGATTTTTATATTTTTGACATAAACAACTTTATAGAAACATGGTATCTAAGGCTGACCTAGTTTCTGACCTGGATTCTGAACCAGTGATAGTTTGTAGTAAACAATTTTTTTATATTCTTTTTTCATTCTTTCTCAGAGTAAGATTCATAATGTGGCATTGAGGCCATACTTGGAGTACGTGACAAATAACATGTATCAATAAGTTTTTTCTGAGGACTGACCCACATCCGGGCATCTGTTTTGCATTGTAGCCAGATTTATTGTTGATGTTTTGAGAATTAATAGTCATACTTGCCTTAATACTGGTGATGTCCAGGTGTTTTATGTTGTGACCAGTTTTAGGACATTTATCGAAATTTATATAGAATTCAAAAACTGGAATAATATTTTCTGTGATTCAACAAAAGACTGTTGAAACTGCAGTACTTCACAGGTTACAACTGACATCATCGTCTTTCATTTTGGATTTCATTGGGACTCAAACTGAGATTCATTTAGGACTTTTTAATAATAGGACTTCTATTTTTTAATTCTTGGATTAATTTTGGATTTGATTTGCAAAACCTTAAGTTCTTTTTCTCATTTTTAACTTGTTTTTCTAGGGAAATAAATTATTTGTTAAATTTTATAAAACTTGTTGTCTTCACGTTTTTCTTGTTATGTTTTGAAACAGCCTAAACACATAACAATATATGAACTTGGTTGTAATTCCATATACTTCTTAATGTAGCACAGATTTGGCCCCAATCCTGTCTGTAGGTGTGATGAGACTGTACCCTAAGGCTCTGCAGCATCAAGGTCATTTAAGATACACCAGCGTGGGTGGTATTAAAAAAAAGCAGACAGATATAGCTCTAAAATGATATCAAATAATCTGGAAGTTCTAGTTGCACTACAAAATACAAAGAGAAGAACCTCATTTTTTTGACCCGGTTTATTTTTCACCCAAAATTCACTCAGATCGGAATGCGATTTTGTGTCAGGATTTTAGACCATTTGGCCTCAGATCTAAGACATACCGGTCTTAACTGCACACAGACAGGTGAACCTTTGCAAAAACTAGGATAAGGTGGGCATTTGGAATAAATTGCGGCCTCCATAAGAAAATGATGGGTCCATTAAGCAACAAAAAAAAAAAATTCCAACTTTTACCCTTCTGCTCATGCGCAATCTAAATAACCAATGGAAAAGGATGTTTCTAATACAACTAGGCATTAGTCTCATGGAAAATCTGTTGAAAGCCCATGTATTACGATGTATTCAAAAATAGCCCCCCCAAATGTCTTTCCTACGCACATTTCAGGCAAAAACGACAAAAATCTCTGGGGCCAAATGAGTTAAGGGGCCATCCATTTAGTATGTACGTATGGAGGGGGGTTTAACCCAAATGAATACACTTTGCATATGGGGGGTCTACTGATTATGTATGTGCGCATAGGAAAACGAGGGGTGTGTGTGTGAAACCTCGATAATAATTTGTCTAATACGTAACCCGTTTGACTGGGTTTTATTAAACACATTAATATTATTAATCCTTGATCGTTTCTGCGTGGACTAAATATAAGCCATTCTATAGAACTGGGGGGCTTCAAGCGTACATATGTAGGTGGGGTGTGTGTGTAAAAAAGAATGCATGTTTACGGGGGAGGGAGGGGTCAAGCTTTGCCATATTTTTTGCATACATACTAAATGGATGGCCCTATACCTGGTCTTTTCTTGTATAGCCTATACAGGTAAACATAACATGTCTAGCACTGTTGGTACGAAAACATACAACAGGTTCCTAGGTAATACATTACATCATTCAGTTGTGTATATTTCAAGCTCATGCTTGGCCTGTGTCACTGCAAAACTAAGGTTCACGCAGGTTCTTTGGCAGACGGAAAAGAACACCATATATAGGATGATTCTTTGTGTTAGAGTGCAATGGAATGGTTTCATGTCCCTTACTGAATGAAGTATTTTCATAATTTCAGCTTCATTTTATGAACGACAAATTGTCATAATATCCTGTTCACTGTAAAAATGATGTTTTCATAGCGTCATGTCCGTCAATGAATAGTGTATTTTCATAATTTCATGTCACTTATTTATGGTATATTTTCATAATATTCATACATTTTTGTGAGTACATTTCTATAAATGGACGTCTCATGTGAATAATATAGCTTCATAATTTCATGTTGGAATCATAGACTTGCAATTTTATTTCCATTAAGTGAGCAAAACACTTTAATATTTGTCTAAGTGAGCAGAACAATTTTATATTTGTCTAAGTGAGCAAAACACTTTTATATTTGTCTAAGTGAGCAAAACACTTTTATATTTGTCTAAGTGAGCAGAACAATTTTATATGTATTCTTGAAATATTATTATAAGTAAAAATGTATTGATTTAGAACTTATCACGAAAGATATATAATAAAACGGTGTTCATCACAAAAAAAAGCTATTGACTGTAAAATTAGTGAAAATATGGAAAAAACAGTAATAACAGCTGTTAACAGCTGTTTTTTTGAAAATTGAAAACAGTAAACAGCTGTTTTTGAAAATTGAAAACAGTAAACAGCTGTTTTTCAAAAATGACTGTTTTTCAGAAACCCTAATAATACTATAATTCATATTTGTTATATGCTGAAGATAGAGTGTATTGTTGAACAGCCAATGTGAGGAAAACTTTACAATACTTCATTTAGAATCTGGTGTCATGTGAATAGCAGAATTCTGTGCACATTTAGATCATTTGAAGCAAGAATTTTAAACTCTACATGGTGTATAAGGTCAAAATTTGATTGTTTAGTGGACAGAATTATTAGAGTAGATCCATATTAATTTCTGTAAATATATATACATGTATATGTATATATATACAGAAGTCCCCTTCTTATAAGGCCACCCCTTTTGCAGCAGGGAAGTGGCCTTATAATGAGGGTGGCCTTTCTAGAGGGGGTGACAAATGTGAATAGTAAATACATATAAGAAAGTCACAAGTACATTTAATTCTAAAACATTTAATATTTTCATTAAAAAATCACATGCATGTTGTGAAATAAATGTAAAACAAACTGTTTCATCATTTTCAAAAGAATGTTATGAAAAACCATTGATATAGTTTTAAAACTGTCTTTATAATTATGTTACAAATCACATCATCTGTCACTTTGTTGGTAACAGTCTAAAAACCAAACCAGTCTCGTCACAATTAAAAATATCCCTGCTGACATATCCCATGCATATATCGTTTAGTCTTTTGTTCCAATCTTCATTATTAACATCAGCTGATTCTCCACTAATGACAGAACACTTAATACTGTGTCGCACTTGAAATCTGTGCAACCATCTGTTACTTGTGGTAAAGTCGTCATATCCCAATTCAACTGACAAAATTGTTGCTATTTGTTGTCATTCAAATCAGGTTACAAACATCTCCTGGCTCAAACAATCTTCCTTTCTCCGGCCATTTCACCTTCCCATGTCTGCAGAATTGTTTCCTTATCTTTCACGATATTGTTATCTGAGTCTTTCTGACTTTAGTTTTCTGCAAGGATCCTCGACCCCCCCCCCCACCTCTCGGTCAGTTGAATTAATTTCACTTTCTCTTCTAAACTGAGAATTTTTCTTTTCCTCGATGACATGTTGATCTATTTGCAGTAAGTTATTCATGTTGTCAACTACAATACTGATGAAACAATTTTTTATGCATCTAAACAAATTGCTGAGTGTTTATAAAGGAAGTGATCTTGTCACGTGATTCATTAGTCGCAGTCTGGTACCCTATTGTTTTTATACATTTTTTACACTAAGTGAGAGAAGCCAAAACGGCTTCGATATGTACCATTAACATGATGAAGATTTGACCTCGCAGCCGTTAGGATTTGTGATTTTGACAATTTTAGTCAGTAGTAATAGCCACTAATTATCAAAGTCAACAAGATCAACATCTTATTAAGGGAAGCCATAAAGGCTATCAAACCATTTTCCTGCTGACTTGTGTATTGTACATCGATACTGCCACTTCTCAGCTGTTACTAACTGTTCAATAATTGTAATCTTAACAATTATCAGTGACTAAACCGGACATCTTATGATAACACAGCAGTAACACTAATTGGATTACATGTACTTACCCTTTTGTATGGATTAAAATTTGAGTCTTTCTTGGTTTTATGGAATAAATGTGGCTCCTCGTGAGGCGTAAATGATATAATATTAACCTTAGTGGTACATGTACTTTAGTCAACACTTCTTTCAATAACAAAAACCGGACATCGGGAAACATAAATCCGATTACTTAACACACGTTATGAATAAAATACTGGTTCTGGATACATATTAAAATAAAATGCAGCCGCTTGAGAGGGGTAAATTTTATATTATTGCACTAATATGCTGGTCACGTTAGCTGGGTGGCCTTTTGCGAGGGATACTTTTGAACACAAACCCGTCGGTGCCAATGGATTGTGGCCGCAAGAAACGGGTTGCCGCTGGTCAGGGGGGCCTACTGTGTGTGTGTGTGTCTATATATATATATATATATATATGTATGTATGTATGTATGTATGTGTGTGTATATATATATATATATATATATATATATATATATATATATATATATACACACACACACACATATACATACACACACATACATACATACATACATACACACACACACATCATAAATAAATATGTTCTGTTGACAATGTTTCTTGCTCTCATCACTGATCCAAAACTATCTTTATGACAAAGGTGTCAGAACTGAGATTAGGTAAGTAAACTAATATGTAGGTTGCGAGTTTGGTGATAGCTGTTGTCTTATTTCCAATCGTGCAAGTTACCTCCCCCCTGACAAGGCAATTGAGGTAAATCATTTTATCTCATGCAACTGGACAGTGTGCTTAACACTCTTAACACTTTTGTACATTAATATTTTTATATGTTGAGTTTTTGTTCTGAAGAGAGATAGGATTGCTTTGGATTGCCATTTGTACATAATTTCACATTGTATATAGTAGAATGTACTGAAGGTTGGTGACCTTAGCATCATGATTTCAGTCAAAGAACTCGTGGTGATGGGAGAAAAGGTAAAATGCATGTGGCGGGGGGTGCCCCATATGAAATTTGTTTAAATGAAGCAGATTAAAGGAGATTGATACAAAAACAAATGTAAAAAAAAAAAGAATTTTAGAGACAGGCTTCAAAGGAAAAATTGGAATCAAATTGCGAACAGGAATATAAATATGCAAGGCTGTGATAGAATGGATATGCTGTATGCAACATTACATTACACTATTATGATATGTATATTTTACATGAAATAAGTCAAGAATGGAAATTAAGGTCCCCACACTAACTGACTTGGCTAGTATTCAGTTCAGTTGTTCTAAACCCCAATGGTCAATTGTTCAAAGCCTTGATTGTCTGTTTTAAAAACTTCAATGGTCAGTTGAATTGAAGAAGCTGCACTTGCTGTACATGGTTAGAAAGTAATAGAGATGCAACAAAATGCTGTTATGTTCTTTCATTTTGTCCATGAAATTGTCTTTCCTTTTATCATCAATATTTAACTGTCTGTGAGCCAACACTGGTTGTACTGTAGAAATTAAGTCAATTCTGGAGTTCCTTCTATTAAAATGATAACTTTTTTTTTAAAAACAACTTAAGACTAACTTTGAATCTGTAATAGTTTTACAGAGTCAAGCATTCTACTATAATTACTTTTGTGATCAACCTAAATTTAGTTTAAACTGACACCACAGATACATAACCAGGACATACTGGGTGGGATAACTAATAGAAAATCATAATTAAATTGATACTGATTTATCAACTGCTTTTATTCTCTATTCAGAAAACAGAAATGTCTATACATGAAGGTAAAAAGAGTTAAACGAATTGATGGTTGTAAAATTAAAACAAAACGTAGTCTTTTTTTTTTTTTACACAAGGCATATCTTTACTGATAAGATATGTAATAATACATTCATACAAAGTTACTGTACACTTCTGAATTTGTACATAATCAGTGTTCAAATAAATTTCTTGAAATATGATTATTGTAAACCACAATATTTTCCTATCATCAAATTTTAATGAATCTTTCATCTTAGAACATATATGACAAAACTTTTGTAAATTAATAATGACAAAACTCTATAAAGATTTCAATAAAATGGGTATTTTGCTACTTGGATTAGAACTAATTGTTCAAGCACAGTCTACTTCCATTTGTCCACTGAACTAAAAATCATCAGATAAATGCAACTTGGAAAAGTAAATTTTTAACAAAAAATGAAGAGTTCAGTGTTTGTCAACCCATGCCATTTTTACCCATTGCTAACCAGGCCTAATTAGGTGAGAGGTAATCATAACACTGCTTGACAATTATCACGCCCTTAAGACATATCAAAGCAACTCTGCAAATATGTTGGAACAGTTAGCCAAGGACAATGCCAGATAAATTATATATATATATATATATATATATATATATATATATATATATATATATATATATATATATATATATATATATATATCTATATCTGTGTGTGTGTGTTATATAAACAATTTCATATATATAAAAAACCAAGACTTCAAAGTTGAAACATGAAACTGTATTAAGAAAATAACCATTTTGCAAAATTAAGTTTAAACAGGATCACTGGTTGAAAAGAAGTGAAATAAAGTCAAGCTGATTATCCTATCATTCTGACATGCATGGCACATCTGAAACGTCTCCCAATAGCATAGTTTATATTGACTGAATGCACCATCATAAATATATGGATTGTGCAAGTAGCAGGAGCAACGTGTTCATAACTTTAAACTAAATGCTTAAAATTAAATTGTTTTGCTTAATTTCAATGCATTAAAAATGTAGTTTCTTTCAACTTGTTTGCACACAATACACAAATATGCTCTTTATACGACTCTCTGAATGAGTAAATAAATTACATTTCTGGTGGTTTACTTTATCTTTTCAACAATGATTTGTGCTGTTAAATAGACAAACTGGTGTAGTTGTTTTATTTCAACACAAGTAAAAACGGAACATAAAGTGCTTCAGTCAATGAAATATGTTAAAATCAGAATTTTAAAATATGACAACTTCTTTAAACTACCATCAACAAATCCATCTGTTCACTTATTTGTATTATATTCACAGTATAATACAGTGATTATGAGATGGCAACTACTTATACATTTACCTTATTGCAAAAGGAGGTCACTGTCACCATCTGGTCTGACATCATTGTTTATATTTTACATATATTTTAATAGGATAATCTTTAAAGAAACATTTGGTTTGATTGCTACAGTGAATAAAATTGTATACACACCAAAATTTACTTTCTACAGTACTTAAATCTATCCATCAACATAATGGAAAGTCTCACAGCATCTGGAATCCAAATCTTCTGCAGATAAAATAGATATTAATGTCTTCACCAAAATATCTCTCTTTTCACACTTTAAGAATGTATTTTAAACAGCAACATTTTTCAAATAAAAAATCAACCAGACAACAATCATTTGTTTTTATTTTCACCCTAACTCCTTTTAAGTTCTGAAAATGTTTTTTTTCTTCTTTCATCAAAAATGTTCTGCAAAGTTGTAGTCATCCCCATCCTGCTCACCAATGCCAACACCGGAACCAAATGCCTGGGTAAGGGCATCAGAAAGTTCACCAGCCACTTTATCTGTTGTGTAGGAAAAAAATAAAGGAAGAAAAACTGCAAATAAAATGAATATTTTGAAACAGTAAAGCTATATTAAAAACCTGAAATGTTCTTAAACAAGATTTCCATTCTATCATACCTTGCAAAACAAGAAATGTTCAAAATATCATTCAACAGAGTTAAAGCTGGAACATTAAAATGAAGGTAATGTTTCTTACAGTTTTTAAAAGGATTTAACAGCCATAAACTTTAATGCTCAAGCAAAGTGGGGATAAAATTATGTTTACATTACAATACATGCAAAATTTCTAGACAGGTCTGGTGGTCTAAGTAGTTAGAGCATATGCCTCACATGTGGGAGGTTGCTGGTTCGAACCCCAGTCAAGTCATACCAATGATGTATAAAAATGATGCTAACAGCTGCCTCACTTGGTGCTCTGCATTAAGAGATTAGTGTTAGGACTGGTTGGCCTGGTGTCAGGATAATATGACTGGGTGGAACATGATGCTATATGTCTGCGGCATGATGCCCCAGTGCTAGACATCACTATGAACTGCCACACTGTATTCAGGGGCCATGACTCTCAATTACAACAACAAATACTTGAAATCTTAAATGCAAACAATATCGCAGGTAAAAAAATAAAGAAATTAATCAACAAGGGCCATAACTGTGCAAAACAGAGTAGTTAAATAAATACTGATGAAGCAATGTTCACATCAAACTGCAGCAGAATTGGTTGAATGACTCTTGAACTTTCATGATATAAGCAAGTTTCTGCATAAAGATGGAAATTTACTTCACAAGAAGCATAACTCTGTCAAAATGGGATGAGACAAGATAAACTCATAGAAGGCATATTTAAGATTATTAGACCATCTTTATACCAAACTCCATCGGAATAAGTTGAATGGCATACAATATAAATTAGGTTATCTTTTTTAGCTTTCCATCCTTAAATGAACAGTCACCAACACAGTAGTTGTGTGTGTGTGTGTGTGTGTGTGTATATATATATATATATATATATATATATATATATATATATATATGTTTCATTACAAGTTCTGTCTGCACAGACCTATAAATACCTTTACACCAATGTTTTCAGTGGTTAAAATTTTCCTATTTTGTTTTTCATATATAAACTCATGAGGACATTATGCCCCAGTGCTAAACATCACTATAAACTGCCACTGCACAATAATACAAACCACACATACATACACACACACACACATTTACAACTGAAATTTTGAACAATATTTGTGCACACTGATCAGTAATGGGAATAAAAATGAGTTTACTGATATTCACTGGTGTTGTTTGGTGTGTGTATGCATGTGAAAATAAGGGTAAACTGTTTACTGTTGCAATTTACAGACCTCTCCGCCTCCTTTCCTTCTTCATCTTTTTGAAATCTTTTTTTCTTGCTTTGTTGTGTTGTAGCAGTCCCCCTTCTAATGCTGCAGGGTCAACATCTTTTATGGAGCCGATCTTTGTTGTTGAGGAACTCTTGTTCTCTGAGGTGGTTCTACTTCTATTTCCACTTGCTGGAACTGACACAGTTACATTAGCCAACTGAAAAATACACCAACATTTTTGTAAACAGAGCATGAGATAATAAGACTATAGACTATAGCTTGATGGAATACATGCATGAATATTACATAATACAAGTCTTAAAAGAAATGGATCACTGAACGTCTGTATCTCACATGAAACTCAAAAAGCTGTGTCACATATGTTAAAAAGAAAAAGCCAAGACAGAGAAAAAACTCTGAGTGGATATTACATCCTTTTTTTGAAGCTTGGGAGGGCTGGATTTGTGAGGTAGCAGATGTTCTCTTAATTTATTATAATAGGCATGTATTATCAAAGAAACATATCATTCCTAAAATTGGTATTCATCAACAATGAATAGGGGGAAAAGGAACAGAGATACACTAAAACTAAATAATTTGTTAGTATTTATAGTATCTAACTGATGGACTTGATTTAATATCCACTATGTCTTATTTGCATCTTTTGACCACTCCCATGGCCTAAGTGATTAGAGCGCCCACCTCAGATGCGGGATGTCACGGGTTTGAACCACCCCACCTCCAAGTCAAACCAAAGATTTAGAAAAACGGTACTAGCAGCTGCCTCGCTAGGTGCTCAGCATTAAGAGGTTAGTGTTAAGACTGGTCGGCCTGGTGTCAGGATAATGTGACTGGGTGGAACATCATGCTACATGTCTGCGGCAAGATGCCCCAGTGCTAGCATCACTATAAACTGCTACTCTGCAGACTCTGTAGTGATATACTGATTTTTTTTTAAAGCTACGTTAAAAAATCCAGATCATACACACACATATTTTTGCATCTTTCCACTGAGATATGTGATGGCATTTGAAACTGGCTGTCTCTATGCTACACTCATACTTGATGGCTACACTCTGTGCTACACTCATACTTGATGGCTACACTCTGTGCTACACTCATGCTTGATGGCTACACTCTGTGCTACACTCATACTTGATGGCTACACTATGTGCTACACTCATACTTGATGCTGTTGTTAATAAAAACTTGTACTGATGCATAATACTGTAATTCAAAAATATCTGCAGGATGCTCTTTCTTGTTAATTCTTTTAGCACTGCAGTAACAAAATCAAAATGGTGAAAAACAAAAAAAACAATCGTTTTCCATTTTATAAAATACATTTCAATATGAACATAACCTATGAAAGGGTGATGAAATTTTTTTAAAGTCTGATGTTGATCCCAGGGTCACATGGGCAAGTAAGTGCTTCATGGTTAATGACCTTGACTCTGATATCAAGGACAGAACATAAATGAACCTTGTCTGAATATCTAGATTTACCCACAAGCTAAATTTGGTGAAATCTATAATTAACATTTTTTGGAACATAACAAAAATATTAAGGTGGCATCAGTCAAGACATTCATCAGTTATACTCATGGATTTGTGTTATCATTCTCCAAAGGCTGTACAGATAAAAACCTGAGTAAAGACCTTTCACTTTAAACTCTATGGCCGATTGCTGACAATCAACTTGTTCCTTGAAATGCAACTAAGCATAAAGTCTGGTCAAAAATGCACTTGTACATGCACAAGTCATGGTGTGCTCACAAGCTAAGTGAACACAAAAAATGCAAGCCTCTTACTTAACTCTAACGCCTGGCTTTAAAATCTCCTTCACTAAACTGGAGATGTTGATGGCCAGATACGCACAATTTTCATTCAGAACCAATACTGCAAGAAGTGTTTAATGAAAACCACATATTAATGCCATCATTCAAGCAAGAAGAGTAGTGATACAATTTTCAAGTTGACACGTAGAAGGTAATATGAAAACCAATTTCATCAAAACCAGTTACCTAGTGCTGTAGCAGTGTCTTGGTAAAATCACAATTTCAATAAAACCATCTGTTCATGAAAGGTAGCCATATAAAGACATCTGTTAAGGCAGCCATTCTGAAGACTAGATAATTATATACTATTACAACTCTATGGTCCTAAAATTACGTAATAGAAAAGAGTGAGAAGCAACAAGATTTGCAAAATTCCACAAATAATTGATGTTCCTAGAATACAAAGTGAAAATGGAAGAAATTTTTTTTACAGTATTGTGCATTAAATCCCAAATAATTCCAGAAGTACTAACACACATCCTAATGAATGAAGTTCTGAATAAACTTAAACCTTATTCCAAATAATTTCGAATGGTGAAGGTGCTGATGTACCTGAAGTGGCTGGTAGTCTCCAATGTACTAATGTACCAATGGCCTGAACTGTACTGATGTGCCAAGAGTCTTTTGTTGCATCACAGTAATATAATCCAAGATTTCCTTGTCTGAATTCACTATAATTCCCAGTTAATGTCTCTTCACAAAAATATTATTGAGCACTTTGTATTTCCAGAGAATAAAAAATAATTTCACCCAAATTAAAATCTGAATAAAACAACATAAATGATTTCTGCCCTTATGTTATTGCAGGAATAAACAATTTTTCCAGTAAACAAAATTATGTAAAAAAAAACTAGGACACCAAAGAAGGACATAGATGAGGGCCAAAGTTCATTTCTAGAAAAATCTTATAGTTAGATGGATTGTTACTAAAACTGTAAGAACAGGGTAAACAAAATGTTCTTGACTCAGACCAACACAACTATGGTTACTTGTATTGATAATGATCCTAATATTAAACCCACTCTATCAGAGAAAATACTAGCTATATATTGTTTAAAGAACTAAAAGAATAAATGATTTTCATCAGGTAAACAATGAACTTAATCTTCAACAAGGTCAGCTACTCGATACAATTTTACAATAGCATATAATGAATTAAAAAAACAAAAAAAACAATGCAAATGAAATATATATAACACTATTGCATTTTCTTTTGTTAAATGCTACACTGGCGATAGGTGTAACAGAAGTTAACTATTATGAGATTTTTCAAATGGGGAGGGTCACTACTACATTAATTTAATTTAGGACCAACTAAATATCAAGTGAAAACCCCATGTCGAAACTACCATCACTTCAAAAGGATAGGTGGCAAAAAGTGTTTCAAGCTGGCCACCATTGATCAGCACCCTCCATGTTTAGGACCAACAAGACATCATACTGTCTTTTAATGACAACGCCATGGGTGGCACTCTACAGTTTCATATTTTGCATAGGGTTAGAATTTTACAGAAAAAGAATTTCCCTAGGTTTCCTCTTGTTATAATGGTTATTTATAAAAGACCTTGTATATCTTAGGTATTGTTCAAAGAACCTGAAATTCCCTTTATTTTGGTGAATGATTGATGGGTGTAATATGGGTTATAGAATATACAGCTTGGCCTGACTTCAGATGTGCACCTCTCAAAAAGCCACTAGCTCCAACTGGTCATTTTCACCTCCTGGACTTCATAGGTAAAATTGTTTTAAAAAAAGAGCCGATAACTTTTTTTTACACCATATAGATTTAGTAATTCATCTGCTGCATTTTCAGAAGCTGGTATTGTCTAGTCTGGCAAAATTCATTTTCCCTAATTTAATAACTGCTAAAGATAGTGTACTATAGAACAATTCAGGCTGATGTTTTGAGCACAAGGGAGCAGTCTTTTTAGTTAGCTGTGCTTAGATCATGTAAAATTTCTAGAAGTACAATATCCAAAGAAATTTCAGCCATAAGTACCAACATTCTCTCCATTGTACATGTTGCAAATGTAAACAACTTTACCTTACACCCACCACTCTCTTAGAAGTTCATAATACATGTAGAGTGCCCCCATTTCAATATGACCATCCGCTCAGGAGGAGTAGTTTTAACAAGATTTTCAAGATGGCCACAACAGCATATTGGATGTCCAAGGAGCACTACTAAGGACCAACAACACATAATAAGTCTTTCAGTGAAAACTCTATGTCATTAAGTCCATTCATTTGGAGGGTGAAAAATACAATTTTCAGTCAAAACTACATGTCAATATGACCATCTATTACAGTTAAGTACTGACAAGATATTTAAGATGGCCACCGCTGCAGATATGCTGGATGACAGATAAGCACCATTTTTATTCAGATATTACAAATAGTCTTTTTGGTAAAATTTTCATGCTGATATGGCCAACCGTTCTGAATATGTAGTGACAACAAGATTTTCAAGATAGCATCTGTGTCAACTATACTGGATGTAAGACAAGCACCAGTTTTATTTAGAACCAATCGGACCCCATAAGTGGGTGTTATGGTGAAAACCCCCATGCTGACATGACCATCTGTTAAGTAAGAATAGCAAACACAAGATGTTCAAAAATGTCAGCATCAATTTCATCTTTTACCAAACACACGTAAGAAATCTTCTGGTGAAACCCTCATTTTCATGAAGGAGTAGTGATAACAAGATTTTCAAGGTGGTTGCGACAGTAACCATACTGAATGACAGGTTGTATCATTTTCATTTAGGACCAGTAGCATCATAGTTTTTTAATGAAAACCACATGTTGTTGTAACCATCTTGTTCAGGGGGAGTAGCAATAACAAGATTTTCATGCAGGAATAACTTGACCTTGAGATCAATGTGTTAGTGTAGTTTCATATCCTCCAAGCACTTTAGGAAGAGCAGCAATAACAAACTTGTACTAATGGATGGACAATGAACAGGCCATCTCTACAAACTAGTGAAGGAAGCCATCAAATATATCTGCATTCTTTAAAATAATTTTCTGATTCAAACATGTATCTGAACATTCTTCTATTTTTCATACTTGAATATATACAAATCCCCTCCAGAGTCCTGCACTAGGCTGTTTTCAGCATCAGTTGTACAAATCTGAAAGCCCTCTATACCAGGCTGTATTCAGCATCAGCTGTACAAATCTGAAAGCCCTCTATGCCAGGCTGTATTCAGCATCAGCTGTACAAATCTGAAAGCCCTCTATGCCAGGCTGTATTCCGCATCAGTTATACAAATCTGAAAGCCCTCTACACCATTTCGTCAAATTATATTGAGTAGTTTGTGAGAAGTAGTGGTTATAAGGTTTTTCTAGTAATAAAGACCCACTCTATCAGAGAATATACTAGCTATATATTGTTTAAAGAACTGAAAAAATCGTGAACTGGCATCACTTTTAAAATTTGAAAGGTCTTAATGCCAGGATGCTTTCAGTCAAGTCTGGTCAAATTCTATTTACTGGTTTTGGGAAGTCAGCAAAAGGTTCTAATTTTAGTAAAGGTGGTAACATTTACAAACAATTCAGTATCATTTGTATAAAACTGAAAGACCATCCTGCAAAGATGATTTATGTTACATCTTATCAAATTTTGTTTAGCCGTCTCAGCTGTTAAATTATTTTCTCTATTTCTCAATCAGTGTAGATAAGTTCAGGTTACATATACGGACAGATATGTGGACACGCTGACAGACCTATCATGATCAGCAAAGGTGCATATATAATTAGTACCTACTAACCCCCTTATATCATTTTTGTACACAGCCCTAAAACAGAAAACAATCTGAACAAACCTCTTTGATACCCTCCTCCTCCATTTTTTCCACTCCACTGTCTTCATCTCCTGACTTATCCTCATCAGACATTTCCTCATCAACCTCCTCCTCCCCCAATTCCTCATTTTGCACCTCCCCAGGAATATCTGACTCCTCCATCACCACTGAAGTCTGACCCGCAGACTCCACCAACATATGCCCACTACTCTTCGGTTTTAAGCCTACAATGAAATAAAGTAACCAATTAATGTTAATTTCTTGTGTATTTTCTTTTGACATCGACAATAATATAGTTTGACATATATTGAACATGTTAATTAACAGTGAGCCAAATCAATATTTCTGTGTTTCCATGGTACCCACTCCTGATGGTGACCTAATCTGACACAATATCTATTTCCTGTATACTTACAGGGTAAAACTGTAAATCCAGACATGTGAAAAGGAGGGTAATTCATCTGACTAATCAGAATGTCATTACAATTTGGCTATCTAATGAATACATTATTTGTCAAATTAGACTTGTAACTTTTTGCAACATCAACTTCAAGCACTTTTTAAGGCAGCCACCAAAATTCAAGCAGTTAAAATTGAGTGAAACCAGAGTTATTTTGAATAAAATCAGTAACGTGACAAAAATAACATTTCAAGAAATTTTCCATTCACAAATAAATTAACCACCATGTCAATTAATAATTTGAAAAACTGAGTGCTAAATGTTGAGGACAAGCATTTCTGACATTTTCAACTATAATGCAAGTTAACTCTCTTCATGTCTTGCTAACGGTCTTGCTAATGGTCTTCTGTCTGACACATTCTGCATAAGCTGCTAAAGGTTGACTCACAAACAACCATTTACAATACAGACACTATATTTGTTCTGACAGCCAGAGAACCTAAAATTTCCAATCCATTATCTACATCAATGCTGAATCTTTGCACTCATTAAAGTGATAGCATTTAATGTAAAGATATGCAGTTCAATCTGGATGCATTCAAATTTTCCTCCCATTCTTTACAATTCAAAACACAGTCCTCTTTTAACGTAAATATCTTCCCCCATCCCCCACCCAAATCTTCTGCCATTTAAGTCTCGTCAACTGCAAACAGAAAAAAATGACATAATAAGATGAAAACAAACTCACTTTCCAGAATTTTCTCCTGGTCTCTCAGGATGTCATCTATCTGGAACTCTTTTCCCATCTGCGTGACAAGCTCAGCACTGATATGGGTTGGTAGACTTGTCTGCTCAGGAGGGTGGGTAAAATATGTGATCTTTCCACTAAAAGTAAAGAAAATTTGTTCAAAAAAATACAAAGCTTCAAAGATCCTCAATGGACTAAATAAAGGTAAATTGACTGCAAAAGTGCCATGATTATAAGGCAAGTTCTTTTTTTCCCATCTGATGAAAAATGTAAGAAATACTTCAACAACTCCACCTATTAACAAATAACTATTGATACGATTCTTTAGTACAAAAGTGCCCACACCTGTTTCTGATGACTGTGTTTTGTATACGTTTCTAATGATATGCTAGACAATCACTGGCTAAAACAATACAGTACAATCTCTTTAATAATAACTGACCACAATCAACCAAATTTGTTTATTGAAACAAAACCTTATTAAAAACAGGATTAAAAGGAAAATAATATTTACATTCCCAATTAAAAAATACTCTAGCAAATTTTTTTTGGCAAAGATGGGGCCCAAATGTTCTGGTTCAAGAAGCTGGTCATTCTAGTCTTCCTTGATTGCAAATAAAAGGATAATTTTGAAGGTGTCTGATTAAACCATCTCAGTGATACACAGTTTTCAAGTGAGGGATGTTCTATTTACCAAAATATGACTTTTATATCCTAAAAGTGATGAATGTTCCAATTACCACAATATGACTGTACAGTGGTCCCCCTAATTATGGCCGTCCCTTGTGCATCGGGATAATAGCTGCATAAGATCGGTGGCCCTTTTTAGAGGGGGACTATATTTGTGAGAAGTATGTATATGTAGTAAGAAAGCTACATATAACTTCAAAGCATTTAATATCTTCATTTCAAGTTAACATACAATTATAATTCTTATTCTTAAGCGTGAAATCTGCGTGGAGTATTGCTGCCATGCGCATTGCAGAACCATTCAAAAACATCACTTAAATCTTGTTACATACACTGCATGGCATTTAAAATAATTCTCTTTCCATTTACTTCATTTTCCCACTGCTGCAGAATATTCTCCTTATCTGTTAGGATTTTGTTTAATTGACTCTTCCCAAGACAAAACTTTTTGGCAAGAACTTTTGAACCCCCCATTGTCTAGTCAAATAACTTGTACTTTTTCTTCTAAAGTATTAATTCTACATTTACATGATGACATGTTAAAGCTTTGTATTCCTATGTTGCTAGTTGTACAGTACTGCAATTTAATTATGCATACAACGTTTGTAAAGTAGACACAAAGCCATGTTTATAAAGGAAGCAATACATATTTGTCACATGATTTTTCATTATTTGTTTGGAACCCTGTTTTGTTCAAGGTTAATTTCTCTCTATGTGCTAATCCACAAAAGCTACATGTATTATGTGCTGACCATGTTATGATCTTGACAATTACATCCGATCGTAATCATCAAAGGAAAAACCTCAACCACTGTGTGAAGCCCAAAACTCTATCACTCATTGTTGACCCCATTTCCTGTAAACATGGGCATTAATGATATAATATTAACCTTTGTGATAATGTACTTTATCCAACACTTCTTTCAGTAACAAAAGCCTAAAATATGGAAATGGAGACTGGTAAAGAAAATCAGATTACTTATCTTACTGCATTAATTAAATATTGGTTCTATTCATATTAAAATAAAACGGGATAAATTTTACATTTTTGCACTAATATGCTGGCTGCTGGTTGCATCAGAGGGGTACTTTTTAACAAAAACTCACTGGTACCAAGGGACTCTGGCTGTGAAAAAAAGGGTGGCAACTGCTTAGTGGGGTATGAGGGGTATCACTGTATTATATCCTAAAAGTGATGGATGTTCCAATTACCAACATATGACTGTATTATATCATAAATGTTATTAATGTTTCAGTTACCAAAATATGACTGTATGATATCCAAATTTTTTTTTTTTACATCTGTCATCAACCGACTTTATTGTTTGTGCATTCATAGGTACAATAAGACTAAATTTATGTCTAATAAACTACAAATCAAGTAAACATTAACCCACCCACCCCGATAATTATTTATTATAACTGGTTTACTCCCTTTCCCTTCGACTTCCTTCCATTATTTACATTTCAATGTGACTCATTACCCGTAACTCACATCAAAAACATTTTAACGTCCATCAATCAGTATGGATAATAACTGTTCTACTGCATGTAAAGCAAAGTATTTTCAAATGCTTGATTTCTGAAAATCTATTCCATTCCAAGCAGACCTTAAATTCCTGAAAGAAAACAGGACAGAAGAATATCTAACCCGTTCCAATCCTGAAGAACTGCTTTAGCAGCCCTGTTGACATCTGGTACACCACCCTTTTTTAACCTCCCAAATCGTCTTGCAAGTAGAGCGAGAAACTCATTTACATCTTTGTACTGAGGGATGCCATAGTGAAGTATCATCTGAAAATAAGAATCCAATCTACAGACATAGAAACCATTTCAAAAAGCAATTACACTGCAAGTGTTGTAAAAGACGTGTCATCAGTAGCGGAAACTAACAGCTCTTGCAAACAAACTGGAAGTAATTTAAGTTATTTGACATTATATCTACATGAATTATGTTTTGTAGTAACAAGTGATGATGTCACGGCTTAGTGGTGAATCAATGCTGCTGCATATGTTCATAAAAAGGCTTCATGTTTCTGAAGATTACTGTATCTGAGAACAAACTTTGACACACAATTTTTAAGGAAATGAAAGCTCTGAACCTGATGATAATCCATTGTAGCCTACTCTGGATCTGATGGCAATCCATTGCAGCCTACTCTAGGCTTGATGGTAATCCAATGTAGCCTACTCTGGGCTTGATGGTAATCCAATGCAGCCTACTCTAGGCTTGATGGTAATCCAATGTAGCCTACTCTGGGCCTGATGGTAATCCGTTGTAGCCTACTCTAGGCTTGATGGTAATCCAATGTCACCTACTCTAGGCTTGATGGTAATCCATTGTAGCCTACTCTAGGCTTGATGGTAATCCAATGTAGCCTACTCTAGGCTTGATGGTAATCCATTGTAGCCTACTCTAGGCTTGATGGTAATCCAATGTAGCCTACTCTGGGCCTGATGGTAATCCGTTGTAGCCTACTCTGGATCTGATGGCAATCCAATGTCACCTACTCTGGGCCTGATGGCCATCCATTGTAACCTATCCTGGGCTTGATGGTCTCCATTGTAAACCTGGGCCTGATGGTCATCTATTGTATCCTACTCTGGGCTTGATGGTAATCTGTTGTAGCCTACTCTGGGCCTGATGGTAATCCACTGAAACCTATTCTGGGCCTGATGGTAATCTGTTGCAGCCTACTCTGGATCTGATGGTAATCCATTGTAACCTATCCTGGGCCTTATGGTCATCCACTGTAACCTATCCTGGGCCCGATGGTAATCCAATGTCACTTACTCTGGGCCTGATGGCCATCCATTGTAACCTATCCTGGGCTTGATGGTCTCCATTGTAAACCTGGGCCTGATGGTCATCTATTGTATCCTACTCTGGGCTTGATGGTAATCTGTTGTAGCCTACTCTGGGCCTGATGGTAATCCACTGAAACCTATTCTGGGCCTGATGGTAATCTGTTGCAGCCTACTCTGGATCTGATGGTAATCCATTGTAACCTATCCTGGGCCTTATGGTCATCCACTGTAACCTATCCTGGGCCCGATGGTAATCCAATGTCACCTACTCTGGGCCCGATGGCCATCCATTGTAACCTATCCTGGGCTTGATGGTCTCCATTGTAAACCTGGGCCTGATGGTCATCTATTGTAGCCTACGCTGGGCTTGATGGTAATCCGTTGTAGCCTACTCTGGGCCTGATGGTAATCCAATGTAACCTATCCTGGGCCTGATGGTAATCTGTTGCAGCCTACTCTGGATCTGATGGTAATCCACTGTAACCTATCCTGGGCCTAATGGTCATCCACTGTAATCTATCCTGGGCCCGATGGTAATTCAATATCACCTACTCTGGGCCTGATGGTAATCCACTGTAACCTGCCCTGGGCCTTATTATCATCCACTGTTACCTACTCTGGGCCTGATGGCCATCCATTGTAACCTATCCTGGGCTTGATGGTCTCCATTGTAAACCTGGGCCTGATGGTCATCTATTGCAACATATCCTTTACCTGATGGTCAATGATTGTAACCTACCCTGCGTCTGATGGTAATCCATATAACCTACCTTGGGCTTGATGGTAATCCATTGGGACCTTTCCTGGGCCTGAAGGTCATCTAGTGTAACCTATCCTGGGCCTTATGGTCATCCATTATAACCCATGCTGGGCCTGGCTGTGATTCACTGTAACCTACCCTGGGCCTGACAGTAATCCACTGCAACCTACCTTAAGCCTGATGTTAATCCACTATTACCCACCCTGGGCCTGATGGCCAAGTAT
Organism: Sinohyriopsis cumingii; assembly: GCA_028554795.2. Classification (NCBI taxonomy): domain Eukaryota; kingdom Metazoa; phylum Mollusca; class Bivalvia; order Unionida; family Unionidae; genus Sinohyriopsis; species Sinohyriopsis cumingii. The sequence continues at coordinate 132,996,686 of CM068826.1, read as the reverse complement.
TTATCAATAACTGTCATTAAATGATGGCAACTGCAATCTGTATGGAGTTGACATATTAACTTCTATTAAATTTGGTAAAAAATATTGTGGTTTCATTTATTATTGTGCATATCAATATTCATGGTATTGTATAAAAAAAGACACTTTCTCGGGTATAAAAATTTGAAGATCTGCCTGTCAAAGTCTGCACACTAATATAGGTACAGTGTGACCCAGCTATGGCATGCTCCATTGTAACTCAAATTCAGATATAACATGATCGTGGTGTGGCTCCCAAAATTTCATATACATGTTTTTACTTGTATGTGAAAAAAAATAATCTTTCTTAAAAGTAAGAAAAAATGTAAAATGTTTATTATCATTTTTGGAAAGAGATTGCGTATGAATAATACAAGATAAGTGTGGTGTGGCTCCTGAAATTTTATATGTATTTTTCTCATACACGAAATCAAGCCAAGCATTTACCAAAATGTATTGATATGATTGTTTACTTAAACCAATGTCATTGCCCCATCAGTATATTTTGATGATCATGTTATGTGGATAATGTCATTCTTCCATGTGAACCAAACAAGTGCCCAACAGCCCCTAGATGTGCAGTGGTGAGAGTGGCTCATGATAAATTGCTACTGACATTGATCCAAATTATAAGCTGGATTTGTGCAATTTCCAGATTAATTCTAAAACCAACATTTGCACGTACCTGAAGAAATGATTGACATGAAGTGTATTTTCACTGGTTTTGACTGAAACTCAGTGAAGCATGAGCTTTAAGTCTTCAGGTAATTAGTGTATATCATTAGTGTTTAATCTGCACCTGTGCTGCAATGAATGATTTTAGCATTTTAAAGTATGGATGTTATTCTGATTAAAAATATGTGGATATAATGAAATGTTCATTCAGGAGGACTTCAATTTTAACAGGAGAGTTTGTGCGTGTGTGGTGTGTGTGATTTGGATTTTTAACATAGCTATAACAATTCTGCAGTCATATCGCTACAATGTCTGCAGTGTGGCAGTTTATAGTGATGTCTAGCACTGGGGCATCATGCCGCAGACAATACCACCCAGTCACATTATCCTGACACCAGGCCAACCAGCCCTAAATCTAACCTATTAATGCTGAGTGCCATGCTAGGCAGCTGTTAGTACCATTTTTGTAAGTCTTTGGTATGACTTGTTCGAGGATCGAACCCACAACCTCCTGCATCCAAGGCTGACACTCTAACCACTAGGTCACTGGAGCAGTTGGAGAGTTTGTCACCTGTACTTAAAGTACACTCATCTATGCTTTAAGCAGATTCAGATGGATCATGACTATTTCTTAAATCACAGAGTTATATATGTAGTGGTGTTTTACAGCATATCAGCACAAAATATTGGCTATATGCTATCAATTGAAGGTAAAATTTGAAAATGTTACAAAATGAAAAATTGAACAAAAACGTTAGGAAGATAAATTCTATCCAAAAAAGTAAACAAGATAACAATAAATATAAAAAGTAAAGATATCAAAATTCTGTAAAAGACATAAAATAAAAGATAAATGTTAACAATGTATAATCCTTAAAACATTTGGTTAAAATTTGTTACATCAACTGCATAACCCTAAAAAAATCCAATGTTTTCTCTGGTGGTTTAACAATTTAAAGTTTCTTCATTGACTGCACATCAAAATACTTCAGACTGCAGAGAATAAGTGCAGTTTTGTCACCGAAGTAGTTTGGACAGCAGTTTCACTTGGATAAATGTAAATAAGTATTAACGACAGCTGCTGGACACTGTATGCATATATGCATTAAAACAATATGATTTGCTCTTTTTTTTTCAAATGGGATTAAAATGCAACAACACAAAGACAGTATTTTATTACAGTAACGAAGTTTAATTATCAAATAGCTGAGCATTCTTGATTGCTAGGATATAGCTATAAAAAACAAAGGCATGGTTAGGATAGTGGTGGGTGGATCGGTGTACTTTCTGCATCAAATTCAGCTCAGTTTTTATTGACCCTTTACATTCCTGGTTTGGGGCACAAAAAAAAACATCCATGAAAATTGGTACCCAACAAAAAGAAGTGAAATCATGGTACATGTATTGGACACAGTTCACAAAATCCATGCAAAATGGTAATTTGATATCCCCTAAAAAGCACCAAAACCACTGTACATGTATTAATTTGGTACACCACAGAAAGCATTGAAATCATTATACATGTATTAATTTGGTACACCACAAAAAGCAGTGAAACCGCTTTACATGTAATGGACACAGTTCCATCATAAGGTAATATATTCATAATGCATGAAAATATTATTCCTATGAGTGCATACAAAAGTAAAATTCCAAGTCAATATTATACTAAACAATTATTGGAAGAAAAATATGAATGACAACTTTCAATGTAGTTTGAAAAACACTGAAGAACATGCAGGTATAACAGCTTCCCCATTCTCTTCAAGCTGGCACTTATAAATGATCAAAAATTACCACATATAAATGATAAAAATATTTGTTTTTTAATTAGAAAAACAAAACACAACAATGTAAATCATCTAAACAGTGCTTACCTGTTGTTTACTGCACCTTTTCAAAATAGCTTCCACAGGTGTAATAGGGTCATCCAAAGTTTCTAGCTGTAAACACAAAATGTATAAAATAATGCTCAGTAATAGGTGGTATAAAGTATTATCAACTAGTATCCTAATCTAGGCCAGCATTCTTGCATTTGCTGAAAAGGAACTGATAATATAATCTAGTTATCAAATGCTGCACCAAGAATTCTTGAGGAGGGAAAACTATGTCCTACATGCTAGTTTACCCAATGCTACATTCCGGTGTGGAGGAAATTGTGTTCCCCATGCCTTTGAAGTGTGGGGGACACATAAATTTCAATCTAAACAAGAAAAATATTACAACATATTTTATGTATGAGTAGTGGTTAACCAAAAACTGGAATGTAATGAACTTCAACTTTCACTAGTCTCCAGCAGCCATTGTAAATATTATCAACTTTCACTAGTCTCCAGTAGCAACTAAAAGCATGATCAACTTCCACAAGTCTCCAGTAACCATTATAAACATTATCATCAACTTTCACTTGTCTCCAGTAGCCACAGTAAATATTATCATCAACTTTCACTAGTCTCCAGCAGCCATTGTAAATATTATCAACTTTCACTAGTCCCCAGTAGCAACTAAAAGCATGATCAACTTCCACAAGTCTCCAGTAGCCATTATAAACATTATCATCAACTTTCACTTGTCTCCAGCAGCCATTGTAAACATTATCAACTTTCACTTGTCTCAAGCAGCCATTGTAAACATTATCATCAACCATCACTAGTCTCCAGTAGCCATTATAAACATTATCATCAACTTTCACTTGTCTCCAGCAGCCATTGTAAACATTATCATCAACCATCACTAGTCTCCAGGTGCCATTGTAAACATTATCATCAACCATCACTAGTCTCCAGCAGCCATTGTAAACATTATCAACTTTCACTTGTCTCAAGCAGCCATTGTAAACATTATCATCAACCATCACTAGTCTCCAGTAGCCATTATAAACATTATCATCAACTTTCACTTGTCTCAAGCAGCCATTGTAAACATTATCATCAACCATCACTAGTCTCCAGTAGCCATTATAAACATTATCATCAACTTTCACTTGTCTCCAGCAGCCATTGTAAACATTATCATCAACCATCACTAGTCTCCAGGTGCCATTGTAAACATTATCATCAACCATCACTAGTCTCCAGTAGCCATTGTAAACATTATCAACTTTCACTTGTCTCAAGCAGCCATTGTAAACATTATCATCAACCATCACTAGTCTCCAGTAGCCATTATAAACATTATCATCAACTTTCACTTGTCTCAAGCAGCCATTGTAAACATTATCATCAACCATCACTAGTCTCCAGTAGCCATTATAAACATTATCATCAACTTTCACTTGTCTCAAGCAGCCATTGTAAACATTATCATCAACCATCACTAGTCTCCAGTAGCCATTGTAAACATTATCATCAACCTTCACTAGTCTCCAGTAGCCATTGTATGCATTATCAACTTTCACTTTTCTCCAGTAGCCATTGTAAACTGAGGCACCTTAAACAGAGGAAGTACTGTACTTATCCTTGATCTGTTATGTGCATCCTATGGCCAGTTAGCCGAATCTGGCCCACAACCCGGTTTTATCCAGTTACATTTACATTATATTGTGTGGCTTTAAAAATCACTATCTAACATGTGCCCTAGAGAATCTTCCACATGCCTGTCCTAGAGGACAACTCAGTTTTATAAAATAATCTATTTCATCCACTAATTTTTCCTCCAATGTTTACTGCAAAAATATGATTTGAGAACAAACAAAATTCACATTATCAGTACAATTTTGGTTACTATGGGACATTTTTCAGTGGAAGTCTTTACTGTCAATAACTTCTTTCCAATTTAGTTTCTTCATTAAATGTGTGAAAGTATCAGGCTCCTCAAAATATTATGATTTACACAGTACACCACTTAGTAACTTTCTAATGACCCTCTTTCATCTAATGCCCAAAGCAAACCAAAACAAAATCCTTAAAATGAGATACCTTGACACAGTTTTTCAGTATAGTGGAGGTGTCAGAATTCCCCTTGGCCATCACCACACCAGGACTATCCAGAAGCCTGATATGTTTATCAAGCTGTACTTCTTGCATTTGCCTGTAAACAAACATACAGTTTTATAAGTTTACACAACTGACAAAATTTCAGGTAAAAGATATTTAAGAAATTTTGTTTTTTACTTAACATCTGATGCAAGACAACGCCTTGCCACTGTTGTAAAAATTTCAAAAATCTGTCTAAACTTCACAACAGATGATAAGAAAACTGCACATAAAAAAACCACATTCTCATGGCTGAAAATAAATGTGAGGAAATGTATTTCTGAAACATATGGTTCACAAATTATAACTTTTAAGTTAAAATCATTTAGATTCTCACTGTTGTACAAATTTCAACAATATATGTAGATTTCATAAGTGATGCTAATAAAACTGCAAGAAAATCTATCTCCATGGTTGAAAATATGGCATTTAAGTTAATATCATTTAATTTGAATCCTGAGCCTTATGAAACCGTATACTTGTCAAAATGAATTTAAAGATTATATAAAATGCATGTTCCCATTCAGAAAATCCTGTTTAATAAACCTGACCAATAGTGCAGAAGCACTAAATACATTGAGTTATCTCCCCCACAATATAACTTACATTGTTTCAATTCTTTTCTTTTACAACTTGCATGAAATACTTTGTACTTTCTGTGAAATATATATATTTAGCTATTTTATTTAAATGAAACTGTTTTACCTGTTTCATGCAATCTAAAATCTAATTATCACTTGACTTAAATGTTCTCCTTTTCTTTTGATATGGCTTAAATTCTATCCTAACTTCACCCCTCATTAAAAGGTATGGGTGTTTTGTGTGTATGTCTATATATATATATATATATATATATATATATATATATATATATATATATATATATATATATATATATATATACACACACACACACGCCTACATTGGATTGTGAAGTTCTAATAATTCTTGCCGCTCCATCTATTCCCCAAAATGTGGCTGCCAAATAGCCAATTGTGACAAAAAAGAAACTACTGTTATACCTAATTATTAAATGTACCAGTAAAATGTGTCATTTTCACTATTAGATTTTTTGCTGTTTTAGTGTTTGTGTTATCCTTCCCTTAGTATATGGCTTCCACTTGAAGTAATTATTTATAAATTAATTTTCTTTTCTTTCAGAAAACTACGTTTCTTTTGCTTTCAGAATATTATACTATTGAATTTCTTCCAACAAAAGCAATTCCATTTTAACATTTTTTAAATAAATGACTACATGCTGATTTACTAACTCCAAAATACTCTAGACCTAACTGATATTGTTTCTGGTAAAGTTGGATGGTGAAGTTTAAACTGAACAGGTTGCCCAAAATAAGTCTTGAAGGATGATTTTAAAAGTTACATGTTGTTCCTAGCATAATTTTTTATAATTTATTTTGCTTTAAAGGTATGATGTGCTGACACACTGTGACAGAATATAGTTACAAAAACCAAATGGTGAGAGAGACGAACATAATGTCTATAGCATAGACCCTGAAGCTACTGTTAAATTATAGTTTGTTTCTTATTTATACCTTCACATCTCTTTTTTCCCTGTGTTTTGTGGCTATAGAGTGTTTAAATAACTTGGTAAAAACTAATGACCAAACAAACTTAGTTGGTGAAACCTCTGTTGATTGTCTGGCTAAGAACCAGTATGTAAACTTGATGCAGTGACCTCTGAATTTTACTTTGTTAAGTGCTTATTTTGCAGTTTAATGGAAAAAGAAATGAACAAGTGATTTTCAGGACCTCTCTCTCTCTCTCTCTCACACATACACACTGTATATATAAAGGTCATGCTATAATCAGCTCATTGTAAATGTTATACACTGACCTTTCTCTTCATTAAAGGGAGATAGAAATGTAAAATATATATATATATATATATATATATATATATATATATATATATATATATATATATATATATAAACTGGCTACTTATGTATGCATAATATGTTATATATCTGCCAAATTGACACATATCAAGATTGATGAGAAAGCCTACTTTGTGACTCCAGGAGTTGCCCCTACATTGCACGCCTTGCTTCTCTTCAGGCTGTTTATGATGCTGCTTTTACCAGTATTAGGGAATCCTGAAAATGACAAGACATTTTACTAAAAAAAATTCACAAACAACCGTGTACTTCTAGAATCCTATTCCAATCTTAATCCACAAGTATTTGGTCAATAACACTTATGACGAGTGTGGAGATATAACAATAATTAAAATTCAGTTGTGAAGACAAACTTATGACGAGTGTGGAGATATAACAATAATTAAAATTCAGTTGTGAAGACAAACTTATGACGAATGTGGAGATATAACAATAATTAAAATTCAGTTGTGAAGACAAACTTCAAAATATAAATTTTTCGCTTTTGTAGAACTTCATGTGTAGGGAAAAAAATCTGTTTATGTTGTCAAATATACTCAAACCGAATCCCAAATTTCATCATTAACAATAATGAAGAGTTTGATAGTCCAAAATCACCTGGTGAATCACCTCCCTTGATTAAGGCTGGTTTGCTGTTATGTGATGATATTCCTGAACAAAGTGATCAGCCACGAATGAAGAAGTGTACTGACTGCAAGGTCATTTCAAATAAAAATGACAGATTTTGTGCAGTATATAGGCACAAATTACGATGTGAAAAAAAAAAGATATTGCTTTCCTCCATGAGGAAAGATGCAGAAAATGAGGATCTACAGATTATACTGTGTGAAACTAGGAAATATCATGAAGAGTGTTCCAAGCCAGCCCTACTGCTATTTCTAATTCTTCCAAACATGTTAACTATATTCAAATCATCACAAATCCTTCTAAATGCTGAAAAAAATGGAGCTCAACAATTAGACACTCAATGGGAGACCATACAAGGCTACAATCTAGTAAACCAACACATGGGAGTGTGGAAAACAATACTGAAAAAAAAATAGTTTGTTCCCTTTCATAATGAAATCTGAACTGCAATGATATACTTTAATTAAACCTATTACTTTATGGAGTTATCATGAAAAAAGCAAATCTTATCATAAATTATGTTTCTCCATGAATACTTACCCGATCACATTATCATTAGGGAATATAAGCCTGATACCTCCAGAATCCAGCCCTACTAAAGATGAAAACATCTTTTCTGTCTATATCATGTAAAAGGGCATTAGCTCTTGTCCATTACCTCCCCATGCCACCACCAGGAGTTGTCAGTTTTAAGGATGCTTGCATAGTGAAGTGGTTGGTAGGGTCTTCATTAACATTAGGAGAATAGGTAACAGGTGGAGGGAATGCTGAGCATTCTACCTATACCTAGAGTATCCTACTGGAAAAAAAAAAGATTGGATTCCATATGTGAAAGACAACCCATTCTCCTGATCCATGACCATTCTATCAGGTCAAGAAGATGATTACTGATATCTTCTTAATGTTAAAATTCACTGGCAAATCCAACAAAGCAAGAAGGCCGATGTTGGTTTCATTAGGTCTGGTGGTTGTCTAGGTCATATCCACAGGACCTAACAGATTTGGTCTCTGCAAAGCTAAAATCCCTGAAATAAAAACCTGAGAATGTTGACTGTGAATGCCAGCCAACAGCTTCTATGATGTTTTGGCTCAAAATGTTGAATGCAAGATTCACAGACATCACTCTAATTTCATGAGCTGAAATCCTCATAAGGCAAAAATGATCTTTTGAGATGTCAGACTATGCTAAGTGTATAACCAAATTAAGCCATGACAGGGCTTGAGAGATATCTGCTTCCTGCCTTCACAGGGAAAAAGACTCTTTTGGGTTGTCACTGTGCACTTCAAATAGTGCTTGAAAGCACGGACAGATCTTGCATGACCACCGCTCTTGTCTTATCTATAGACAAGAAGTAGCATATGACGGCAAACAGCTCATGGCTGCAGTCTGGTTATGTCATGAGGATCACCAAACCATCTGATCTTAAATGAAGATAGTTATGATTGACTGAAAGGGCATTGAACTCACTCACCCTGCAAGCAGAAGTGAGAGATATCAGGAAACAAGTGTTGTATGATAACAGCTTCTGCAAGGTCCTGGCTAATGACTCAAACTTCTCAATGTTAAGCCATGTTAAGACACAAGACAGATTCCACTTTGGAAATGGTGAGAAATTTCGGTATATTCAAATCTGAATTGGCAAGCAGGTCTGATAGATCTTTATCATGACTGATAACTCTTCTTTTATGGTGTTCTTGAGATTCTCTCCATAATTAAAGGTCTGAATTGTTTCTCTTGCAAGATATCTGAAAAGATCTGGCTTGGACATAATCTTCCTAGGAAGGTCTATCTCTGGCTCAAGTAGATTGAATTAGTAGAATTATCTTGCAATTCTGAGCCCATATTTTCTGTAGTAATTTCAGGATTAAGACCGTGGGTTGATTCGTAAGTGCTATCCTCCTCCAGGGCAGAAACATTCTTCTATCCCTTTTGAATCATTGCAGTTTTTTAGTAAATGGGGGAAAATCTGTATCTAAGGATCATGGGGAAGTAATTTCTGTACCAATTTTTGTAAGGACTCCAATTTTATAATAGATTATTCATAAAATAAATACAATCAAAATTAAATAGAAACCTCCAATTTGCTACTGACTGTAAGGATGGAAGAGGCTCATTTCACTGACCCAGAGATCTATTGAAAATTCAAACGCTGATCACTGATCTTGAATGTGGAAAACATAATAATTTAGACAAGAAAACATTCTTTTATGAAATGGAACACTAATCATTTAGCCAAGAAACATTTTGTTATAAAAAAATGAAACACATTTTCCATTTACAAGAGATATGATATGTAAACACTGATGATTTTGGTACAAAGACCTAACATACAGACATTAGACAACCCCACCCACCCCAAAACCCGTGTGTTGCCTACTGCACTGGTTTTAAAATTAGGGTAGGTAGATTTTGTTTTTTTTAAAAACATTATACATATATTATAATGATTAATATATACAATGTACTAAGTGCTTCAAGTACTGGGCTAAACTGGCTCAATTAGATGCACAAATCACATTGAGGAATTTCTGTTTTTAAATTTTTTTTCTTAATTTTTTTTAAACCCTGGGGGAAAAAAGTGCTATCGTCAGCAACAACAAAAACAGGAATGGTCAGCCAACCGAAAACACATTCTTTTGTTTGGCCTTACCTCATGGATTACACAATGGCAACTAGACCTATCATACAGACCAGCTTGTAGATTACATAATGCCAACTAGACCTAATACATAGATGTTAACTTGTGAATTGCACAATGCCAACTAAACCAAATACGTATATGTTACCTTGTGGATTACATAATGCCATCTAGACCTATCATTTAGACATTACCTTGTGGATTACATAATGCCAACTAGACCTATCACTTAGACATTACCTTGTAGATTACATAATGCCATCTAGACCTATCATACAGACATTACCTTGTGGATTACACAATGCCAATGCCAACGTCCGATGCAAACATATTATTTTATAATCTTCTGAAACCCCAAACCCCAAAAATATAGCCCCCCCCACCAACAAATTTTGGTACTTGAATTACATCAGCTAATGCACTGCTGCATCTGTGATTTAAAGTTACTGTTAATTCACTTTAAGTTATGGGTACCCATTAAATACATACATACTGTGGGTGTGTTTGCAAATTCTGCATCAGCTACAAGCGACATATTTAAAGACCCAACATAAAACGGATCAACCGATGAAGAAAATGGAAACCCTCATCCCTAAATAGCATACCCATAAATATAATCACTGATCAAACTCTAATTTTTCTAATTTTCAAAATCATGAAAAATGTTATTGAGGAATATGAATTACTTGAAAGTAATGGACTTCACTTACCCACAACTCCTACTCTTATTGTGGTCTTGATGTCCTTATTTCTGCAGTAATTTCCCAGCAATTTCATCAAGACATCTGCTCCGAGACAGTGGCTGGACTGCATCAAATCCTCACTTGCGACTGATATCTTCACCTTTGAATGGCACTTTTGGAAAATAGATATACTGGATATCAAATAACCAGTTTTTGTTTTCTTCATGTTCAATACAGCTATGCTACATTATTCTATACCACAAACTTTATCTCTGTCATTAATTACTTTTACCTGTCATTAATTACTTTAATGTCTGTTATTAACTACTTTAACGTCTGTCATTAATGACTTTAATGTCTGTCATTAATTACTTTAATGTCTGTTGTTATTTACTTTAATGTCTGTTATTAATGACTTTAATGTAGACAAGAAGACTGTTCATGCTTTTTCAAATACCAGGGATACAATCTTTCCATAATATTCTCTATTACATTTAGCTGGTGTACTGAAGGTATCAATTACCAGGATTTCTGAGTCTACTCTCTTTTCATTTTAGTTTACTTTACATTTTTATCAAAGTAAGGAACATATAAAATGGTAAAATATACATATAAAAATAATTTCATTCAGAAAAAAATAGAAAGTGCAAATAAAACAAAAAAACACTTCACTGCTAGGGATGTCAACCACTATTAACATAAAATAGGAATGAAAGCAGCACAAAGAAAATCAGAAACTGAACCTAAATACAGTCTGAAGTCTATCGTAAGAAAATATTGCAAAGTCCGATATTCATTGAATTTATGCACTGCATATAACATTTTGAACTTTGACACCCGTTTATTTCATCGAGGTATAATCCTTAACAGTCACCTTTTGTTTCTTGATCTTTCTCAAATGAATCTGGTCATCAAGTTCATGTTATGTATTTTTTATTGGTCAATATTCAGTTTAGTTTATGGCCCATGCTTACAGATATGCTTTCATAATTAAATTACAATCAGAACTCATGACCTAAATATAGCAGTGTTTAAATACAATTTTTTTTCATCAAAAAACCTGAATGGTTCTGTTCTACAATTATTATGAACTTATAGAGGGACCGGTATAAGGTGAAGTTGTGTGCATTAGCAACAAGCACAATGGATATAAACCTCCATGCAACTTTCATGTACTGTGACTGAAGTTTCTTTATATGTGGTACAAGGGAATAACACACTGCCACAAGCAGATAGGTGATTAAAATAGCTGCTCCCATGAAGCCAATGCACAACAATCAAGATGCTACTTTCTATGATTAACTCAAAATTTCTCAAATTATAAAATGATGCAAAATTCAACACAAGCAGGCATGGTGCTGGCTTTAAAAAAGTTGTTGCCAAAAATATCGCTAACCTCAATATTTTGTCACCAATTAAAAAAAAAATGTCACCATTTTCATAATACAGTCCTATTCATTTATCTCAACATATTCTGGACCAAGGTAATGTTGTTGATGTAAGCAGATGTTTAAATGGGGGGGGGGGCTGAAAATAAATTGAAATTTTGCATGCAAGTGATATTTTTAAGAGATGACCTATCGTCAGTGACTATGATTTACACAGAGAATTTTTTTGTTGAAATTTTGATTAAATGAAGACAACTAGTCTGAAATACACTTGTATATTGACAACTTACAGTTGTGTAGTACACCCCACAATGTGTTAATATAATACATGCATATGAAAAATCCATGAATTCGAGAATCCAATCATAAGAAAATTGATACATCAGTCAAATCCTGTGAGAAAACACAACAAAAACATACATACAAAAACGACAGTCCTCGTTTGATCTATATCCCATTGTCAACAATCATGTTTCCTGAAACAATTCACTTTCTAGTAGCACGTGGCTGTATAGTTGTTTATATGCTTCATGTACATGTACTTAAATTAGCATAGATATTGGTCAGCCAGAAACAACTACCAAAAAGGCTGAGGCTACCAAGTGGATGAGGCTATTCATAGGGAAAGGAAAATGTGAACAAAATTAAATAGTTTCACATTCTTGCAAGAATTCCCACCTTTCCCAATGGCCAGATATCTATTGCTTCAAAATATTTGTCTGATTTGGGTCTTAAGCTGCAATTGGTAGCAATCGTAGTCATTAACTTTTTGTTGCAAACAGGAAACTTTCATGGCACAATAAATATGTTCCAATCACTATGAAAACGGAAACAATGCTTTTAAGTTTGTTGCCAACTTTCTTTGATCAAAGGTCTTCAGCTTGCTTTGATGAAGGTTCATATGTTAACGAAGAGCCGCAAAAGGCACTTTTTGAAGGACCAAACAAATGCCCCCTTGTTACTGTTGTGGCAACATCTAAAAATTGTAAAACTGATGGAGACAGAATATTTTTTTCTCATTTGCTTATAAGGAAAAATCGATGCTTGAAGGTATTCAATTTTCTAGGAGTTTCTGTAAAACTATTTTTTCTGGTACATTTTTCAAAAAGGACCAAAAAAATGCCATCGTCTGGTAAATTGTAGAAATTCCTGTTCCCACCTTCAGAGGTGGTCATTTGTAACTAGCCAGGTAACATGACTATTTGGGTTATATTAAAACACAGAGTAATAAGGCCAGGCATCAGCATAACCAGATTATGATATAACAATGCCATGTTAGGGTGGTTTGTCAATATTAACAAAGGATTTTTATATAACAATAGATTTTCAAGTGCAATTTTATATCCAAGTTTGAGGCTTCCTGTCAAGGTACCTTTGAATTTCTCAACTCCAAAAACAAGACTCAATATACAATTTTTAACAGCCAAAAATGTTGTTGATAAAAAGATCGCCAGATGGTATATTTTGTCGCCAATAAGGAAAAAAAATCACAATTTGCGTTATTGACAAAGCCCAGCACGATCCCTGACAAGGTAAAGCTGACAAAGGTAATACAGCTTTTAATTCTAAACACTGTTTACCAGATGATCACTCTGAGTCTGTGTTGAGGCTTTAAAAGCCAAAGTAGGAAATTCATTCTTCAGATGTTTCAGCCAGGCCTCGACATTCTCTCTAGGAACTAAATCTGAAAGGAAATACAGTAAACTTTGCAGTTGACTATATTGCATGCATCAATATTGGTTATTATGATGTAAACAGCATGGTCCTTTACGGCTTCCTATTATAATCACCATACATCTTAGGACCAGTGTAAATGGTTATTATTTCCTTGTCCCAGACCTTTGGAAATAAACATCGGCACCATTGGTCTCAGTGAAGACATGTGATGTTTTACTTGCAGTGCAGAAACAAATATTTTTTTATTACACTTAGACTGTGACCTTTAGACCCAAATCTATCAGTTTCTTTATTACTCTACGTGCAAGCTATCTACCATGTTTGGTCATGGACAAAAGTTGCTCTGCAAAACCCATTTTTCTCTGAGTCACAATGACACTTACCAATGACCTTTTTACTCCAAAATCAACAGGCCTCTTCCCTACTTTAGGTGCAACCCAACACAAATGTTGGTCAAGGTATGTGGTCAAAAACTGAAGTTATTATGCAAAAACCATTTTTCTTCTATTAGTCACAGCAACCTGGACCTTTGACCTTTTCACCCCAAGATCAAGCCATCCACAAACTTTGGTCAAGTACATGATGGAAAATTGAAATTTTTGTGCAAGACCTATTTACCACACTGATCAAGATCTTTTTTATTCCAAAATCAACACGCCTCTACCTTACTCTGAGCATAACCCACCCAATGGTCTGTGATGTGGTACTAATGTTACTGTGCTGAAAGTATTTTTCTTCCTTCATTCACAATGACCTTTCCCTTAACCTTTTGACCTTAAAATCAATAGACAATTACCTTAACCAAGTGCAAGCCATCCACAATGTTTGCTTAAGGTATCTGATATGGAACTAATACTACTGTGTGGAAACCATTTTTCTTCTTTCAGTCACAGTGACCTTTTTACCCAAACTTTAACTATGCAAACAACACATCTCAAGTTGCCAATAATAAGCTTAAAAACTGACTGCTCAAAAGCAATTATTTAAAGTTATAGATCACTTGAGAAATGAATAGCCATTTAGTGCTTGATTTTCATGTTTATGACAGCAACTGTTTTGATGGGGTCATAGCAGTCAATATCTTTGTAAAAGAAATTTCAATATCAATTTTCATTAATGAAAGCAACCTTGGTATAAATACAGTACACAAAAAAATGCAATGATCATTTTCATGGCTTATTTTCTCCAACAGGATGATAAAATGTAATTACATTGGGAGATTAAAATAGTTGGATAGTGTTTCTAGAACTATGGTTACAGTTGTTAGCTATGCAATTGGTGGCAAATATGTCAGATATAAATTCAACTAATGAAGAAAGCTAGTTGTTTATTCAAACAGTAAACAGACCTATTCAGCCAACACCTTTTCCTTGTTCAGTCAACCTGATTAGACAATATGCTTCACCAGTCATGCTAGTTGAACTAACAAATCAAACCTTTGGAAGAACCTTTCAGTCAAGTCCAAAAATGTATGCAATGAAGAAATAAAAATACTAACCTGAAATGTCCCAAAACTTACAATGCATTAGAAAAATATTTTAAAAATAATAGGGTGTTCCAACTTGTATTCTATCCAAACATATATGGTAAATTTGGCATATAATATTTATCACATGTACAAAAATATTTGGATATCACAAATTTTTTGTATATTAACCTCCAATGAGAATGAGATGGCCACTAATGACCATTCTTATATAAAACTGCTGATTGTGAAGAAAAAAAAAACATGCTGGTATATCATCCATTCAGTCAAAATAGCAATTACAAGATATTCAAGATGGTCACCATGGTGGCTATACTGGTTGTCAGACTAGTATAATTTTCATTTAAAACCAATTAGACGCTAAAAGAAGTTTCTGGTGACAATTCCATGTTGATATGACTGTCCATTTAGGAGAAGTAGTGATAACAAGATTTTCAAAATGGCCACCATGGTGGCTATATTTGATAACAGGTTGGTATCATTTTCATTGAGGACCAGCCAGACTCCGCAAAGTCTTCTGGTGAAAACCTATACTGATAGACTATTTTATTAAGGAGTATTAATATCAAGGTTTTGAAGATGGCTGCCATGGTGGCCATAATGGATGACACATCAGCATCATTTTCATTTATGATTAACAAGACACCATAAGCCTTTTGGTGAAAATTACACATCAATATGACCATCCATCCCAAAAAATAACAATAACAAGCTTTTCAACATGGTAACCATATTGGCATCATTTTCATTTCAGTCACTTAGTACTATCTATACATTATAAGAAGTCTTCAAATGAAAACCTGACTTAATATGACTTAACGGTAAAGAGCTGCAATAACAAGATTTACAAGATGGCCACTTTAATGTCAACAATGGATGTCAGAGTGACACCATATTCATTTAGGAACCAACCAGTGATATATTAAAAAAAAGTCTTTCAATGAAAACCTTACTTTGATATGACTATCCTTTTACGAGGAATTGCAAGAAAAAGATTTCAACATGGAAGATGTTGAGGTCACACTGGATATCTGAGCATCATTTTTATTTCCAACCAATGATACCTTGGGATGAATGTGCAAGTTGCATGGAAGTCCCCCAACTAGTTTCACTGGAGTAGTGATAACAAACTTGTGCCAATGAATGGATGGATGTTGGACAACAGGCCATCCCATAATATTTTCTGGTCGATGACAAGTAGATCTAATAAAAACTCAGTTATATCTTTCTTTAAATGCAATCATGATTAAACACACCCCAAAAATTTGGACTACAACTTTATGGCTTCAAAAACTAATACGTTGTCGTAAAGTGTCTAACTAATAAAATACATGCATGATTTATAAACAGGCTTGGATCATTGAGTATGTTCAACTGATAAGACGAACAGTTCTCTGTCTATTCGAGTACTGCATAGATCTATAATTTCTATCAATAACTTTGATGGTTACATTCATAGTTTGAAAATAATGTGCATCAAGTCACATACTGTCATTTCCTGCTCTTTTTAAATTCGAGCAATAGAACTATTCATCAAGATTTGAAATCTCAGGACATTACTTGTGATGTTAAAACCTGTTCCTTGTTAACATGCAAAAACAAGAACAAGCCAAGAACTCCACTTCATACCCATCTATCTCCACTTTATACCAACATATCTCCACTTCATACCAACCTATCTTATTAAGGATCAGAACGAGTCTTTTATTAGTTGAGGCACTGAGAATGGCTTGTTCCATCTCTACACATCGACTACCCAGAGGGTCTCGGGCATCCAACACCTCCAAAATGACATCAGAAGCATCAACAACCTGAAATATCGGAAGCATCAACAACCTGAAATATCTCATAATAAAGAGGTCTAAATCTGCCTGAAATCACTCACATAATAAAGAGGTCCAAATCTGCCTGAAATCACTCACATAATAAAGAGGTCCAAATCAGCCTGAAATCACTCACATAATAAAGAGGTCTAAATCTGCCTGAAATCACTCACATAATAAAGAGGTCTAAATCTGCCTGAAATCACTCATATAATAAAGAGGTCTAAATCTGCCTGAAATCACTCATATGACTGACATTTTCATATTAGACAAATGTAAGAGCAAACTAGCCAAGAAATCTGGGTCAATGGATGCTGGTGATGGTACAGATTATAAAAACATCTGTCCAAGACTGAAAGGCTTTTATGCCATTACGTATTAAAGTTGGTCAAACTCAGTTGAGAAATTTTTCCAAGATAAAGTTTAAATGTTTTCCTTTTTTAGCAATGGTAGTCATCTTTGTCAACAAATTGACATCACGTGTGAAAATCTGAAAGGTCTTCAAGCAACGGATACTTTGTGTCCAATCTGATCAAAGGGCCCACGGTGGTCTAAGGCACTTGACTTTACAGATCGCTTACATTTCACCTCTGTCCACGTGGATTTTAGTCTTGGGCTTAGTCAATGTGGGTATTTGAAAATGCTTGCAAGTAGCATCCAGTAGTTCTTCCTGGGATTTTCTTCCGTTCTTCCTCCACCAAATATAATGGCCACCCTGTATAGCCCATCATCTACCGAAAAATGACTTTTAAATCCATAACAACCATCCAACCAATTTGGTCAAATAAAGCTGAGTTGTTTTTGGAAAATATTTTCCAATTTTTGGTAAAATAAACCATATTTGATGAGAGAATAGCATAATTTGTACAAATTAAGATGCTTTCTATAAAGAATGCATCAATCCTGATGAGCTGGTTTTTTTGGAGAAAAAATGTGTCAAGGTATAAATATTGATTTGGAGAAGAAATAATTTAAAGGTTTTCTCTGTTGTTAATAACAGTAACTCTATCTGGCAAGCTAACATCATTTGTATTCTTTTTGACAGCATGCACAATTTTGTTCAATCCAGCATGTGAGGGAGATGGAGAAACTATACAGGAAGATACATCCACCAATTTGCTAGAAATGCCATTGAAGAACATTCTTCTTCATCTGGTCAACATTTCAATGATATTATCCTTATGGGAACAGCCCACAACAAAAATGGAATGTTTAAACTAGAAGAGCAAATGAAAGTTATTGTATATGTTTACAATGTTGCTGAGGCTTACTTAAGAGTCCTGGGACAGGTTTTGGAACTCCAGGAAGAGTGCTCAATGTGCCAATCAAAATACGGTTACCACATGATAATCTATTTGAAAATTTTAGTTATCATTACAAATACTATGTCATCAATCCCCAATAACTTGGTTGCCTTAGTGAAGGCAAAAATCAACTGAGTGGGGAATTAATGGTAGAAGATGACAAAAAGTGAAGTATTTGGTTAAGGCAAATTAGAGATTAATTGTAAAACAAAATTATAAGGTTATTTTTTTGGTATATCTATGTCACAGATCTGTCAACACAATCACCATCTGCTTCAACCCCAGACCAGTCAATGAAATTCACAATTTTGGGTTCTCTTATACCATCTGTCGGCATTTTGTCTGGCCTCAGATTCATAGCTAAAGAACCTTATTTTGTATTTTCCAGTGACAATGGTTTATATTAATAAAGCCTAAGCCATATCTGCATTTATAGTGCTTCAACAGACAAAAATTTATTATTCACATTTGTCTGCATTTTTACCTATCTGTACTGTCAGCTGACACTGACCACACAGGTCATGTACTAGTCTTGTAACATTTAGGCTGTAAGCCTGAAAAAATCCCATGTAAAGAATGTGACTTAATCAAGGAAATAGCAATCTCACAATTGAAAATGGATTATGCTGTGAATTACACTGGTAAATGGGGCCTTATCTTGTGTAAAATACTTGAAATCAGTCTGAAAATAAAGGCTGCCAAAATCGTGACCATTTTACAATTAAGACTCATCAATTCTTAATTTTTAGTTGCAACTACAACACTTTTAATTCTAACTTGGAGCACTGTAGTTCATAAATTGGTGGCATGGACTCTCACTACTGAGTACTCAATAAGCCCCAGGAAAGGCAATTCATGAAATTATCTAATAACGCAAACCTTGTTATAATGCAGCATTTGTGTCCCATACCTGCCAACTGCATCATGTATCAAACTGAGAACTGCAATACTTTGAGATTAGCACACTGTACTGAGTCATAGTATATCAGGCACTATCTTAATTTATTAAATGAGGGAAAGGAAATGAAGATACAATAATAAAGTTTCACCTCGATTTCTTACAACCCATATTAACAAACACTGGTATGATTTGGTCATAGGGTTCACATTAGTACCACATCATATCCAGAATAGTGTACTAAAGAGGTACGTTATAAAGAGGAGATATGTTTCATGTACAAAAACTTATATACCTTCCTGAATTCCTTATAATATGCTTTCAAAGAACTCTCCACATTTTTCCCTCCTGTGTACTTTTCTGTCTTTTTTAAAGCTCCTTTCTGTAAAAAAAATGGACTGGGCTAATTTTTTACTTTAAGATACTACAGATTCGATTGTATTTATGGGGTATGATTGTTATTTTAATTTAATTTATGGTTGCTACAAATATAAGTTGCAAATAATGCCATTTCCATCAGGAATATACAAGAAAACAAATAGCAATGAAAATGTGTTTCAAAATGTTTGATATTTTCAATTTCGCACAATACTACAAAACTGTTAAATTACTGTAAAAAAAAAATGATATATTAATTTTTGCATGATTAACGTCTATATACACTAATTACTAAAATAAATATCCTTTGATACTAACTTTTAAGTTTAAAAACCATGATGAATAATCAATGCTTCAGACAATTTGCATAAATATTTTAATCATAGATGCTATAATTTCTTTCAATACACATGCAATAATGGCCTCAAAAGTTTCAGGCTGATGAAATTGGCTGATGTGTGTGATATTTTGATTCAAGACATTCGACCTAGTTCAACCTTACAAATATAAATTATGGAAACAAACACAATGGTTATGCCAAACAATACCTTCTTTTCATATTCAGCAGTTTTCTTCAGTGCATCTTTAACGAGATTATCTAAGTTTCTCTTCTTGTTCAACAACTTTTCTCTGTCTTTTTTTCTTTTCTCTTTCTGTTTTTCTCTTTCTTCCTCTATCTGAATGAGATAAAATCCATTTTTTAAAACAAACCCAGATTCTAATATTAAAAATTTGGAAGTTTTGTTATATTGATTCTAGGAATTAACTTTCATACTTCATGTCATGGAAAACAATGTTCTGAACACAGAATTGAACTTTAATTAAACTAAAAAATTTCCACACTTTATTATTGTAAATTAAGCTTTTTTACACAAATTAATTAATAATCTTCTGATTCAAAACTGTATAAATACTGGCTGTTCAAATTTGTACCACTTACTACAGAGGTTTAATTCATTACTACAATAAAATATATGGTGATCAAGAGAATTTTGTGGGAAAATTATGAACAGAAAGTTCTTTCATGTACTACTGTGCATAGTTGCTTATAAGTCAAACTGAAAAACTAAACACCTATATCTGCTATTGCATAATGCACAAGCAGATCTGGCTATGTACAGTTTGTTTTGTGTAGTAAGTGGAGCAAGCAAAACAGACCCTGATCTGTCAGCATATTATGTTGTTTGCAGTTGGACTCAACTTAAAAGCAAGTATAAATGGTATGTATTCAATGCATACATACATATTACAAAACTGAATCAAAGTGAAATCACAAGTCACAACAGGTGTTTAATTTAAAAAGGAAGTGCTGAATTTAATCATTGGTTCTGCAATTATCTTGGTTATAAAACAAGTCAATTAAGGCACAAGTATTTTCATGGATTGATAATCAGTTTACAACAGGCCGAAACCAAATTTTTAAGTGTCTTGTCTGTGTTTTCATTTGTCCTGCATCATTTTCACTAATCGTATACTGCATGTAAGATCCAATCTACTTAAAATTCACCCATCCAACTAGACAAGCATCTTGCCACTGGTAAATAGGAGTGGTGGAATTTTTTTAGCCCTGTACGATATTATTAAAATGGACGAAAACATTTACGTTGCTTTTTTTAATGACATACCATAAAATGGCCTAAAAGAAGCATAGCTTTCAGGGAAATGTGTAGTTCTGACACAAAAAGGGTGTCTCTGCATGATCAAATTCAGGCATGTTGTAAATTTGTTTGCTACATTGACTTGTTTCAAAATACAACGACTCATTGAAGAAAATATTCTGTCAAGCTTCTTGGTAACTCTTCTGCACTAAATATTACTTCATGCACTTCTGATTAAAACATGTCTGTATTGGAGACTTATCCATTTTATTTCATTTTTTAAACTAGTATTATTTAAAATATCACTATAAAGTAGTGAATAATTTGGCTGTGTGAAAATGATAAAATTTTGTAAAAAGTTTGATACATGACACAAATTGATTGAATCTGATGTAAAATTAATTTGAGAAGGTTAATACCATAAGAACTGCAATGATGAGAAACACACAAATCTACATATGCGTTTTGTTTGATTTGGTGGAAAGATCAAGTTTGTTATGGCATGGGATGCATCAAGGCCAAGACATATTCATAAGCAATATCAGATAAGTTCTTTCCCCAGACTAAAAAATAATGACTGCAGTTGTTTTTATTACATGCCTCATTTCTCTGCTTTCAAAATATTTGCTGCTTTATCATAATTTAAAACAAATGGGATTTATAAATGTTCAATTCACTGTGTCCAAAAATATTAACACGTGGATGTCAAAGTAAGTAGTTTTAATCTTGATGTGATATAGAAATACGGACAGAGCAGCTTAATTGAATGCCTAATCAAGCATGTAAGATTAAATGGGTACAAAATAAAACTACTTTCAACACACCTCACTTTTTTAATCTTAATGTGCTGACTTCGAACCAATCTTCAATTTATTTCAATATGAACAATTTGTGAATACTCTGTACTTTAAAAATAAATGAGACACTATGCATGAACAAGTACCACAGCACTCACATGCAAATGTATTCTTTCTGTAAAATATTTTGTTGAAATCAAACACTCATTAATCAACATTTTGTTTGTTAGCCGCTAACGTATGATAAGGAAAGTTTAATTAGTTTGTGTGTTCCAATGTAACTGGCAACAGGCAAACTGAGCACTGAAACTTCTGTCTACTTGTGACACTTTAAAAGTATTACTATCAAAGAGAAATTTTATAAATTACAGAATCATCCTACAAGAAGTCATATAAGGCATTCAAATACGTGAAGAAGGGATTAAATCTACATTTACTAGTATAGAAATAACGAACCTTTCTTTTCCGTTCTTCTGCTTCCCTAAGTATAGCCTCCTTAAAAGGAAGACTGTTAGGAATTCCAGGGTCCTTCCGCCTAACTATAAAAAAGAAACATGGGAAAAAAGCACTCATCTAAAATCGTACATAACAATTCTATAAAAATAATAAATACCATCCTTTTTTAAAACAGCATTTACTTATGAATGACTTGTTACTGATACACATACAGTTATGTTTAACTTATTTTCTTAATATTACAAATTACATGGCTGATTGATAATAAACTTTGATGCAACTATTAAGGAATGAAAACATCAATAAAACTTTTTGGCTAAAATGGCAAATAAGGGCAGAATACAGCAAATGATTTCTACTTAAAAAGAAAATAATTAAGATAGGAGTAAGAAGCTATAAGTAGGGTACATCCCAGATTTGAAAATTTATGGGGGGGGGGGGCAATAACCATCTCCATTTGGAAAAAAGATTTTTTTTCCTTCTGAATATACAAGGGATTTAAGGAAGAAAGCTAGGCATGGAACTATAATGCATTATTCCTGCTATTCTGATTGATTTTGGGCACACTATCAATGATATCCATATGAAGGTTGTTCTTGTAGGGTTTAACACCATTTTTCAGCACACGATAGGCTATACATGGCGGCCAGTATTAATGGTGGAGGAAGAACCCGGGAAAACCCCGGAAAGAACCACCGACCCACGAGAAGCTACTGGCAAGCCATATGAAGGTAGTGTATTAAGAAGCAAAATACTATGAACATATGTACACACCAGTAGCATACACATTATTTACATTTATACTTCTTTTATTTGCCTGTCACAAAGTATTCAATGTAAAAAGGTATGATCCTGTCAAACTCACTTGTACCTTAAGTTAACTCATCAAACATCTTGAGAAGTAATGTTATTTTTATGATAGGGTTTGAACCGAGTACCAATCTGCCTTTGAGACTGGTTAATTTTCAGATGGAAGCACCTGTCTGCAAAACTCTCTTGGATCAATAAATTCATACTGATCTCTATCAAAGCACAAGTACCTGATATAACCAATAAAACCTCTATACAGGGATGGAACCAGCCTAAAAAATGAGTACCTGATATAACTAATAAAACCTCTATACAGGGATGGAACCAGCCTTAAAAAAACCGGAAACTGTCCACGCACATGTAGGACACAAAAAAGTGTGCAATTTCACAAGTAACTGTAAACATGCACAACACATTCAAATCATCAAAACATGTAAGAGAAAATTATTAACTATTATTATAATTTACTGGGTTCATACTGAACTTTGAATGATAAATTCAAAGACTTTTCCTAAACTTTCAAAGACCACAAACATAGATTTACAAGACCTATTTTCGCTAACATTTTATATACAAGTTATGTTATATGAGAAAACAATGAATGCAAAACACTTCAATATTGTTTAATGATGAAATTAAAACTATAATTAATTTCCTAAAATTGCTTTATAAAGATCCGGAAGATAGGTTACCATTCATTGTTATTTCAGAAATATGTAACGTATGCATCAGATCAGCACTGCTTTCAATGCATTATTATAGTTGCTGTCTTTTCTCTTCAATCATTTTGGAAAGAGAAGCCATCGCTGTCATCTTTTCCTCAGCTCTTCTCCCAAGAACTTTTGACTCTGTGACAAGCACAATGAGTCCTTTTACCTGTGTCTTCTGCCTTCTGAACAAAGGAAGCAGGTAGGCTGGCAATGTCAGCTTCAAGATGCAGCTTTCTGGCTTTAAGTTCTTCCACATCATCCATGGCTAACTCCCGCTTCTTTCCTTTTCTGATTTTCTCATGCTCCTCCTCTGCCTTCTTCTTATCCAGATAGGCATGGTACTTATGTCTTGCAGAGGAGGCATATGTCATCATTTCATTGCTAATGACGATTTCCAAAGGTCCACCAGCTTTTCTTATTGTGTCAATGATTAGCCTTTGAGCTCTGAGGCTTTCTTTGCTGGGTTCTCATCATTAACCTGTTTGATGACAGAAAATCCTCTCTCCACTGTTGCCTGACCAATATGACAACAACGACATTTTCTGGAGAACATTCCAAAGTTCCCCATATTCCTTTCTATTGGAAAGAATGAAATAAAACACTTCATCAAGGCTGTCATCTGTTCTATTGAAGCATTTCAAGGGATGATTGGCTAGTGGATAACTTCATCCACTAATTTTCCATACCGAGGCAATATTAAATCACATTGGGACTCAACTTCTCTTCCTCCCTCACACATAATTCTGAGGACCCTATGGAGTTTTGCTTCTCCCTTTATCCTTTTTCAGCCATTCCTTGTATTTCTCTTGCTCAAGCCAGGTATCATTGAAAGAGCAAAGACCTGGCATTTTTAAACACGAGGTGAAACAAAACTGAAGATGTAAATTGACTGCACAAATTTTGAATCCTCAAGCATGTGTTACTTTTGTGCACTTTCTACAGAGAGTGAGTGCTTGTTCAATGTAACCAAAATTCAATTAGCTGAAAAAAATTGTGAATTAGTGTAATGAACATTTTGACTAGCCAAAGCTGATGGACTTGTCCAATCAAATTGAACGATTCAGCAAAAGAAAGCCAGCAAAACCATCTACATCCAAATCTAACAACCTTAGGCAATTTTATTTGTGATTATAATAAAAATAATAATAATAATAATGAGGATTTTGTATAGCGCCTAATCTTTAGAAGCTCTAAGTGCTTTACAACATTAGAAAACACCTAAAAACATATATAATATGATACGAAAAACAAACACCACAAAATTAGAAAACAAATAATGTGCTGAATATAGTTATGGTGCTGGCTTCCTTTGATGAAGGGTGTTGCCGGCTTGCTTTGATGAAGAGTGCATGTGTTACTGAAGTTGCTGCCAAGGCCAACTTTGGATGGATAAACAAATGCTTGTTGGTTATTGCAGCGGCAATGAAACTGAAAGGGCCATCAAAAGAAAGAAACCAGGAAAACTCAACTATAGTCTGATTTTACATCCCCATTTGTCTGAAACCCCCTACCGATTTCAATAACAAAAACGTTTAATGTAATAAAAAGTGCACAGAACTAAGTCAATTGAATCATTGATTTATCATTTATATCCTGACAGTGACCATAATGGCACTAATACTCGCATCCCCTGCACCTTTCATGCTTAAAGGACTTTCCATACTAACATGGCACCATATTGCATACACTATGGACTACTTTATTTCCATCAGACAACATAATGACGTTGTTCATCCTATTTGGTAACTGCCTGATAATTCCGTAAACTAGAATAACAATGAGAGTTTGGAATTCTATCCCTTTGCACACATGAACATAGAAATTAAACCACTTGTTAAATCCACATGATAGGCAAATTTGCTATTGTCATTTTTTTTCCTTTGCTTGATTTGACATTGTAAATATCAGAAGCAGACGAAATATGTATGCACATCTGTAGTCGTGCACACACATCTTTGCTGAAAATTGACTTGTCTAGGAACTGGAAATGGATCTCGAGCATGTCCGTCTATTATACTGAAAACTTCAGTTAAGCATGAAATTCGTAGTGTTAGGGCCACTCTACTCACAGTCAGGTTAGAAATTATAAATGAATGAATGAACTGACCAAGTTCCTTGCGCTTTTTATCACATTAAAGGTTTCCATTATTGAAATCAGTAGAGGGGTACAAACAAATGAAATTTTTGGGTTTATTTCAATTTTCAAAGACTTTTAAAGACCCCAGGGTAATCTGCTCAATTTTCCCAAACTTTCATGGCCTTGAAAATGCTACCTCATTTTTCCCAAACTCATCCAAGACCTTCAAAGACTGTACGAACCCTGATTTATTAATTTGAAAACTGTTCATTTATATACATGTACATGAATATAGCCATTGTATCAATGTACTCTTTATTATATCAGTTGATACACTTCCACAAAAAAATATGTGTGTTTCCAGTCAGCCAACCATCCCTATTTTTCATTGCAGATCTGAGCATTTTTTTTTTACCCCAGAGTAAAAATAAATTGATCTGTGGATGGAATTAAGTCGGTTTTGCCATGTAATTGAAGCACTTAGTACATTATATATACTAATCATTATAATATATATAATGTTTATAATAAAATAAACCTACCTACCTACCCTACCTTTAAAACCAGTGCAACATGAAACACATTTTTTGGGCCTAAATATAAGTTTGATCACGAGGACTAAGAAATTTAAAGTTCCTGATTTTTTTACTATCATGGTGTTTTCATGGGTTTACTATGGGAACTGAATTAAAACTGTGAGCTATTAACTTCCAATATACAGTGTCTCTGTGTCTTGTTACTTCATTTCCCACATGAATTATATCCAGGAAAAAATATTCAGAAAAAAAGGAAAAAACTCCAGTGGAAATTTTAACATAAAAAAACTTCATATGGATTAAAAAAAAAAATTATTCTGACTAAAACTGGATCTATACAAAATAAACCCATTAAAATGTGTTTATCAGATGTATTTAATAAAGCATGTGTACCAGCCGTATCTAATAAAGGACATATACCTGACATAAAATAAAGCATGTGTACCATATGTATCTAATTAAGCACATGTGCCAAACATATCTACTGTATGTATCTAATAAATGAAATCATTTTCATTGTTTACTGATGTTTATTGTGTTAACTTAGTGGTACCCAAAGTGGGCAGTACCACCCCATTGGGGGGTGGGATTACCTGAGAGGGGTGTTAATGATGAAAAATGCTCGTTACATGGTAATGTTAGGGGGCACTGAGGATAACCAAACGGGCAGTGGCCTGAAAAAAGTTTGGGAACTGTTGTGTTAACCCTTTAGCTACTACAGCTGTTGTGCAGTTTCACTACTGCTGAGTGCTATCATATCAGTTACTGAGACTACTGAGGCTGGTTCCTAGGCTGAATACTAGAGCATCATCAAGGCTGATTACAGAAACTGACAATGAAAACATGGTTGCATTTATATTCATTGGTTTTTGCTGGATTTCAGCGAAATAAAAAACAGCTTACCTTGTATAGTGTCTGTTAATCATATATTTCCACTTTATATTACAAAGTTGAGAGTGGTACCTCTCAAAACAGTCATTATCCACACATAAATGACGATGTATATTCCAAAATATGCCCACATTTAACCTCTCAGCTTTCACACTTGTATCAAAATGCTGAGTAAACAGTTCTCTCATTGGTTATATAATCAAAAATATGTTAACTTGTGTATTTTTAACCAATCAATGTTTAGTTAGCATAGCAGTCATGTCTGCATAGATGCGACACTTGATTTCGAGCACTGCAGAACTATACGCACATAAGCGACACTGGGGTAGTAAACTAGGCTTACTGACACTGCATATATGTCAGTGGGGTTCAAGAGCTATTTACAGGTGACGCTTAGATGTAGTCGTAGTCAAAGGGTTAACTGATTGCCTGCAAAGATCCAGTGCTTGAAGAGGTACAATGAATGCCTGAGCTGTGTAATATTTTTACAATTAAGACAAATTAGCCATTATTTATACTAATGTATACTTTAGCAAGCTATTATCAATTCAGTATAAAACCTACTGCTCAGAAAATAGTATCACCCTTATTGCTTATTTTCATCCTAGTTGTCAGTCTTTTGATATTATATCTATTTTATTTCAATCTCAATATATAATGACATTTTTAAATCTGGAAATGTGCATTTCATAAATGTGGAAATCATTTGTCTACCACATGGACTATACTGACACTAAGTCAGTTCTGGATTGTGCACTGTTGTTAACATGGTACACAGTAAACATAACAATTTGGAGGAGGCACTGTGCCATGAATAAAATGGTAGTGTGCCAATATTACAGATGACAATTAGCAGGGCTTTTTATTTATCAATACCTGCCCACTGGAACTTTCTGAACTGAATATGATGCACACACAATTATATAACAAAATGAAAGGATCAGCTATGAATGAAATTCTAAATTTAGGCCCTGCTATCAATATAAATACTTACTTTTGTTTGGATGTTTCCTTGCCTCTTTCTTTTGTTTCTTCTTGTGATCCCTTACCTATCAGAAGAAATCAACATTATAACTGATAAAATGGTTGCATAATCAAATACTGTATTACATCTATAAAGAGCTACAGTTTAGCACATTCCATTATATAAAATGGACAAGATCATGGATCCATCTGATGGATGAAATGATACAGACTCTACCTCAGCTTAACACAGTCCCTTATATAACACAGGCATGATCATGTATCCACCTGAGGGATAAAATGACACTGACCCTATCTCAGTTTAACACAGTCCCTTATACCACATGGGCATGTAATGATACTGACTCTACCTCAGTATAACACAGTTCCCTATACAACACGGACCTGAGTGTGAATTCATCTAAGGGATGAAATGATACTGACTCTACCTCAGTATAACACAGTTCCCTATACAACACAGGCCTGATTATGAATCCATCTAAAGCATATGTGTCAAACTCAAGGCCCACGGGCCACATCAGGCCCGGCGTACAATTATATCAGGCCCGAGAGGTCTTGACCAGCGTACAATTATATCCGGCCCGAGAGAGAATTTTAGGCTATGGTGTTTCCCAATGCACACTTTGCTGAAAAACTTAGCTTACTTCGCGCCGAGTTCACATGGTGCTTTAGTGACTTTGAAGCACAGAAAAGTAATTTCGAGCTGTTTCGTAACCCATTTACCATAGACGTGGAAACTGCACTGTAAATTTGCAGATGGAGCTAATAGAGCTGCAGTGTAATGGGACACTAAAGGCAAAGTACGACACTGTGGGGCCTGCACAGTTCACTCGTTTCATTCCTGAAGAGATGCCCCAGCTTCGTCTACATGCGGCTCGAACCTTGAGCATGTTTGGTAGCACATATCTGTGTGAGCAGCTGTTTTCTGTGATGAAGATTAACAAATCATCACACAGGAGTCGTGTCACTGATGAACACTTGTAGTCCATCATGAGAATCTCAATGACACAGAACATTACTCCCAACATAAACGAACTTGTAGCCAAGAAAAGATGCCAAACATCCAGCTCTGACAAATTGGCATAAGAGCGAAAATGTGTATGCCAATGATTTTTTATTATTAAAACTTTTTTCTGTTTTAATTTATATTAATGTTTAAAAAAGGTTTAATTTTCTGCTTATTGAATGTTTATCCTGTTCGGCCCGCAACCTTACGTGTGATTTGAGTTTTGGCCCGCTGAGCAATTGAGTTTGACACCGCTGATCTAAAGGATGAAATGATATTGTGCATACCTTATACAACACTGACGTAATTATGGATCCATCTGGGGGATGAAATGATATTGAACCTACCTCAGTATAACAGTTTCCTATACAACACAGGCACAATCATGTATTCATCTGAGGGACTGAATTATATTTCATCTACCTCAGTATAGTCAAGTCCCTTATACAACACTGACGTAATTATGGATCCATCTGAGGGATGAAATAATATTGACCTTACCTCAGTATAACACAGTTCCCAACACAACATGGGCCTGAGTGTGAATTCATCAGAGGGATAAAATGATACTGATTCTACCTCAGTATAAGGTGACCTTGCTTATATGGTATGTATGGCTCCCAGTAACAGCATCATGGTTAGGGAGTATTATGCTCAAAATATAACAACAAATAGTTTCCTTTTAGCTATCTTGGCAATATATCCAGTTTCATTTCATGTGCCCACTTAGACTGTTCTTGAAAATATTAAATTTATCTTTTAATATAATCTAACAAGAGGCCTTTGACGATATATAACAAGAGGCCTTACACCGTGTAGAACAAAAGACCTTAGACCATGAAGAAAAAGAGGCCATAGACTGTGTAGAATAAGCTCTTAATCATGTGTGTGAGTAAGTAGGTAGGTAAGCATGTATGTGAATGCTGATGTGTATATATGTTCATGTGTATATGACTGTTCCTGAAAATATTATCTTTATCTTTAAATATAACCTTCGACCATGTAGAACAAGAGGCCTTTGACAATGTTGAACAAAAAGCCTTGGACCATGTAGAAAAAGAGATGCAGAACAAGAAGCCTTGTGCCATGTAGAACAAGAGGCCTTTGACAATGTAGAACAAAAAGCCTTGGACCATGTAGAAAAAGAGATGCAGTACAAAAAGCCTTGGACCATGTAGAAAAAGAGGCCTTTGACAATGTAGAACAAAAAGCCTTGGACCATGTAGAAAAAGAGATGCAGAACAAGAAGCCTTGTGCCATGTAGAACAAGAGGCCTTTGACAATGTAGAACAAAAAGCCTTGGACCATGTAGAAAAAGAGACGCAGAACAAAAAGCCTTGGACCATGTAGAAAAAGAGGCCTTTGACAATGTAGAACAAAAAGCCTTGGACCATGTAGAAAAAGAGATGCAGAACAAGAAGCCTTGTGCCATGTAGAACAAGAGGCCTTTGACAATGTAGAACAAAAAGCCTTGGACCATGTAGAAAAAGAGATGCAGTACAAAAAGCCTTGGACCATGTAGAAAAAGAGGCCTTTGACAATGTAGAACAAAAAGCCTTGGACCATGTAGAAAAAGAGATGCAGAACAAGAAGCCTTGTGCCATGTAGAACAAGAGGCCTTTGACAATGTAGAACAAAAAGCCTTGGACCATGTAGAAAAAGAGACGCAGAACAAAAAGCCTTGGACCATGTAGAAAAAGAGGCCTTTGACAATGTAGAACAAAAAGCCTTGGACCATGTAGAAAAAGAGATGCAGAACAAGAAGCCTTGTGCCATGTAGAACAAGAGGCCTTTGACAATGTAGAAGAAGAAGCCATGTGCCATGTAGAACAAGAAGCCTTGTGCCATGTAGAACAAGAGGCCTTTGACAATGTAGAACAAGAAGCCATGTGCCATGTAGAACATGAAGCCTTGTGCCATGTAGAACAAGAAGCCTTGTGCCGTGCAGAACAAGAAGCCATGTGCCATGTAGAACAAGAAGCCTTGTGCCATGTAGAACAAGAGGCCTTTGACAATGTAGAACAAGAAGCCATGTGCCATGTAGAACAAGAAGCCTTGTGCCATGCAGAACAAGAAGCCATGTGCCATGTAGAACAAGAAGCCATGTGCCATGTAGAACAAGAAGCCTTGTGCCATGCAGAACAAGAAGCCATGTGCCATGTAGAACAAGAAGCCTTGTGCCATGTAGAACAAGAAGCCTTGAGACATGTAGAAAAAGAAGCCATAGATCATATAGTTTAAGCTCTTAATCATATTTAAGTGTTTAAGTGTTTGTATGTCTGTGTGTATGTAAATGTCGATGTGTATATAAGTTCATGTGTATATACATATATTTGTGTATGAAGGTATATGTATCTATGCTTGCACGTATTTGTTTATTATGTGTGTATAGATGAATAAATTATCTCTAAGATTGGAAGACTGAATGCAGGTAAACTTATTTGGTAAAATAAAGTTAAGGGCACTTTTAAACTACAAATATATGTTGCATGTAGGTTTACTTGTGTAGGTCCATTGTATATTTAAAGCCTAAGTTTTGATAATGAATATTACATTACCAGCATATATTTTCTCCTACAATTTTTGCTGTCCCTTTGACCATCTATATTTTTTGTCCCACTAGCTTATATACATCATATTTTGGCCTAATAGTCTACTTTTTGTTTGTTTTATTCTTTCATTTTTGTTTTTGTCACTATGATAGCATCAGAATTCAGATGCATGGTTAACTTAAAAAATTAGCTACATACGAATGCATTTATATTTGAATACTCTCACCAGTTTTAGTTTCGAGAGAGTTCAGGGTGGATATTTCCCCTGACACATCAAATCACTGAATCTAGATCATGTATTTATAACCACTTTCTGCTGATCATAAAAGACGGTGCATTGTATGAGGAATTTATATTTTTACACTGAAAATGGATAGCTCAAAACTTCAAGTAATTTCTGCCAACTGTTGGGGTCTTGGAGATTGTAAAAAAATGTAAGGATGTTTTTGGTTATCTTAGAAGAAAAATGTCATACACATCGCTTACAAGACACATTTTACAGAGGGTAAAATTTCATATATCAGGGCATAATGGGGTTATGAATGTATTATAGATTGTTACAGGTCAAACTCACAAGGAGTTTGCAGTCTATTCAACAACAACTTTGAATATGATATAAGAGATTGTAAGATCCTGATGGTAACATGTTTGCACTAGATATCAAAAATTGGTGAAAGGAACTTTTCTTTAATTAATATATATGTGTCAAACAATAACTCTAGAATTTCACAATATAAATGATATTATTTATGAATATGAATCTACTTTGCATTGAGAAAGAATCCCGGAGATTTTTCTGATCACATCAGTTGATCAGGAATGAAATGACACTTACAAACATATTATACACTATAAAGTACACAACACATGCAAATAATGCCACTTCATTATTGATAAGATCTAAAAATTCTCGGGTGTTTTTTTAATCTCTTTTTCCTCTTTCATTTTACAGTGATGAAAAATAACTGTTTTAGAACTATTGTACCAATATGTATTACATGTATCGACTTTGGTATATTGTGTCAAATTAAAAAAATGTTTCAGTGGAAAGATCTGAAAAATAAACATAATACTCAATACTATACCAACAAAATGCTTGTATAATAATGAAGATTTCATAATTAAAAACAGATTTAATATTGGATGATGTTTATAAAATAAGAGTTTATATATAAACATCACATCAAATATTTTATTGTCATGTCTATCAAAGTTTGATATCACTGTAGTTCATTAACATTAGACACAAATCAACACTCACCTTCTTCTCAATCTTTGCTCTTCTTTTTGTTGTCTGTCTCTTACTTTTCTTTCCTGGTAATGAAGATTAATGTTCCTCATTTAAAACTTTTACGAATTTAAGAATATTTCACGATCCTTTCAAAATATACAAACATCCCTCAGAATATCAATGCCAACTAGACTCATTGAATGTTTTCATTTGTTGACATAATATCAGTTTTAATGCTGATTATATTATGGTGACATTCTCAACTCTGTTCAATACTTTTCTGAAGTAAATCACAGAAAGTCTATGCAACTAATGAAAATGTGCTACCTGATACAAATAAATCCTACTGTAAAATAGTACATCTGAGAAGTTTCATTTATCCATGATGTCTTTAATACATTCTGAAATGTTATACAATTGAAGTTTCTCTTCTCCCAGTGCTAAAGTTGGTATCAAATGGTATCATGAATGGAACCTGATGCTGCATCTTAAAATGATAATCTCAATATAACGCAGTCCTTTATATAAACACAGGCATGATTCATCTGAGGAATGAATTGATATTTATCTTATCTCAGTATAAAACAGAAGCTTATAATATATGGGCATGATTACTAAGACCGACGAACTTATTTTTTTTACTGATAACAATAACATGTTCAAGTTTATTCCATATAAATTAATTTAATCAAATTTATTTCTAAAACAGTGACACAGAAAACTATACCTATAAGAATTAGTCTTCTATATGAAAAATACAATATAAATATCAGAATGATCTAAATGGTTTATGTCATACATTTCTAATTCTTCTTCGCCAGAAACCCCTTTTATATGTACAAGTATCAAGAAACATAAACCCAAATGTTTAGTGAAAGAACGACGGCTGAAAGGTTGTTACATGCATATCAATATGGGATGGTGGCAAAAGTAGTCCTGCATGTAAGACCTCGACGCTGATATTATATTGTGTGCATCAGGGTCTTACTGCCTAACTAATGGCGCTGTGTAGCGTGTTTTGATGCCAAGTAACATCATAACGAAAGTCAAATTTTCAGGAATATCTCACATAACTGGCAACTAAAATAACGATGCTTTTCTACAAAGTAAAGTCACCATGTTTTAGTCAGACTTTACTCATTCTGATGTCTTTTCTCTAATTTAAATTCTCACAAAAGCCATGAAACCCGGGAATGCCGAAACTGGGTTCAGTTGAAATATTACTCTTTAACGAAATGATAAAAATATATTATGCCTATTGGAACTGTAAGCAACATTTCATTTCGTTCAAAAAACATATCCTCCACATGAACCTACTCTGGCATACCTCAACTACCGTCGCTTTTCAACAAATGCAAATGTATGTCAACAGAACATGAAAATGAGTCCATTTGCTAATGTCAGATTCTGATTCCACCAGGATAAAAACAGCACAGTAAGTATATTAATTAAATATCAATTTGTGGAAGAGTGTTGATATGGGTTGCCAAGTGTGTGAGATATTTCTGAAATTTTGATGCTCGCTATACAAGCATGTTATCTGGGTAGTAAGACATAACAATAAAATAAAAAAAACCTGTGATGTGTCTTACACTGTAGGACTCGGGGCAAAAGTAGCTACGATGTGTAGCCTCAACTTGATTTGTTGTGGTTGAGGCTACAAACTGATTCCATATCATGTAATGGAGCACACAAAAAATCATCACTAAAGTTAGAAAAACAGTGTAGAAATCTACTAAATAAGTATAATCATGTTGTGAAAGAAGTCTGGCTTATTTTGAATTTATTAAGCTCTTACACGATAAAATAAATTGGCATGGCTACACTAACCTCGCCATGTTCGCTATGACAGACAATGCGAGACTCTCGCCGTGACCCATTTTCTATGTAAGGCTTGTCAGACCATACATGGATATTCTACACTGTTATTATCAATCAAGTGGCGAATAATTGCTTCTTGATGGAATTTCAAAGTTGCCGATAAATGGTATTTACTTTTAATGTGCAGAATTTCTGATTCAAACAGTGCCAAATTATTACTACGATTTGTTTACGTTTCCAAATAAGGCCTCAATGTCCCTATGTGGCACACAAACAAACAAGGCTGAGAATGGAAGTGATCATTATTTGAACTAATATGGCTAACGATCAAAACGAAAATATCGGATAAAAAAGGTAAACGAGATTTTACAACTATTTCTACAATGATTTTTGATATTTCTGGTATTAAATAAGAGGACTACTCAATTTATTGGATTACATACAAGGCAGGGCTGAGCAAATCCCATAGCCCGACGTCCCGGACTAGTCATTTTTGAAGTCGGGCAAGTAAAATTTTCCAAGTCACTAGTCCGGGACAAGCGCTTTTTAAAAAAGTCGGGCTAGTCCTTATTTTTGTGCTTTAATCACTATATCTGCCTTTATTTGGGTAATCATGCCCTCTGGGTGTACTGAATACTTAATTCTACCACTTTTCGTGTATACATTTACATCCTTTTACCGCTTGACTGCATATTGGGCTAAGCAACAAAATTATCGGCAAATCAAAACACGTCAAACAAAAGAAAGCCAGTATGATCCATTAGCAGTGTTGTAAGCGGTTTTGTTGCAA
The DNA here is from genome assembly GCA_028554795.2 of Sinohyriopsis cumingii. Taxonomy (NCBI): domain Eukaryota; kingdom Metazoa; phylum Mollusca; class Bivalvia; order Unionida; family Unionidae; genus Sinohyriopsis; species Sinohyriopsis cumingii. Next base: position 132,960,938 of record CM068826.1, on the reverse strand, counting down.
TGAGTTTACTCAATCTAGATCACGACGAGCGGCTCACTATGATTTTAATCCAGCGAGTCAGTGTAATTAAATTAATGAAAGGTACTTTACCGACATCAGTGTTGGTTTCCTTCATGAACTGATTAAAATATAGTAATGATTCTTTAATTTACAATTGATTATACAGATGATTAACTTCCACGTGTGATATTGTGTTTTTAGTGAAACAATTATGCTAATTAATGAGCTGTTTCAGTTCGTATTTAAAAGAGAAAATTGATGCTATAATCACTTTAGAAGTAGTTGTCAAGCAAGCTGATAGTTACTCTGCGGATGAAATGAATTTGCTAAATTATTTTCGCAAGTAAGGTAATAACGGTGATTCGGCGAAGGTAAATTTGTTTGAAAATGGAGGGATAAAATATAAGACGGATACTGAGTGTGTGGTAGCTATTTCTGAGTGTCAACGATGATTTAGTTCAATGAACTTAATCAAGACTTCTTTAAGGAGTTCCTTAATCCAAAAGAGTTTACAAATGTTAATGAACATTTCTGCAAATGGACCAGAGCTTGAGGACTTTAACCCAGACACAGCTATCAACTGCTGGCTTAGTGCTGGTGCAGGTGGCAGACATATACATGGACATATTTTCAAATCCATCAGCTAAAACATATATACATGAACCTGAAGAAGCCAAATGCATAACAACCAATGTTTTTGAAAAATTAAATTCTTTTAAGAAACAATTATGTTGTATATCGTTTTGTTTGTTTTTTCTATGGATTAAACACATACATCTCATCAAATCTCGGCAAGTGATTACCATTTTGGGACCAGTGAAAAATAAGGTGGGGCTAGTGACGAGTAAGGTGGGACTAGTGACGAGTAAGGTGAGACTAGTAAAGAGAAAGGTGGGACTAGTGAATTTTCTGAAACCACTTGTCCTGGACTGGTGGTTTTAAAAAAAATTTGCTCAGCCCTGCAAGGAATATTTTCAAATTTTTATTATTGGGCTAAAATAGACCAGGTGTGAATCACACCCGGCTTGCTCCATTGACACATATAAGCTCATGTTAGTACCCTGTCCAAGCGGTAGGAGTAAGGGTACTAAAATTAGTACTAGGGCAAAAGGTACTTGGCTACCCCAGATGGCTACCAAAAATGACTTACTATAACTGGCATTTCTTTTCCCCATTAACAAAATTAATCTATAAACATTATTTGCACCACAAAAAGTTTTCGACTATTTATATTTCATGAAATTATGTGGAACCAGGTTTTATACATGTTTGATAAATTGTTTTTTTTATATAATCTCCATCGTTCCAGTTAGCGGAATCACGCCAAGAAAGAGTTTCGAATTGATATTTATGATTCTTGGACGCATCTCACTGAAAAATAGATTAGTTAAGTTTCAAAAACAGGTACTTCATCTAGTCCTACCTGTAAGACCCAATGCTGACATTTATGTTGTTGGCGTCAGGGTCTTACAGCATAACTAAAGGCGCTGTGTAGTGTGTTTTGATGTCGACTAACATCGTTACGAAAGCAAAATTTTCAGGAATATTTCACACAACTGACAACTAAAATAATGACGCTTTTCTACAAAGTAAAGTTATAATGTTTTAGTCAGACTTTACTTACTATGATGCCTTTTCTCTAATAAATTCAAATTCTCACAAAAGAAATGGACCCGTTTTCAAGTGTCTTTGGCCTACTTTTCAGTTGGCTGGAAAGCGATGAAAGCCGAGAATGCCAAAATCGGATAAAGTTGAAACATTATTTTTTAACGAAATGAATAAAAATATATTATGCCTATTGGAACTGTATGCAACGGTTCGTTTCGTTCAAGAAACATATCCCAAACATCAACCTACTTGAACTTACTTCAGCATACTTCAACTACCGTCGCATTGCAACAAATTCAAATGTATGTCAATGGGACGTGAAAATGCATCAATTTGCTGGTGTCATATTTTCATTCCACCAGGATAAAGACAGCACAGTAAGTATATTAATTAGACATAAATTAGTGGAAAAATGTCAATATAGACTGCCAAATGTATGAGATGTTCCTGAAACTTTGATTACTCATTCCGATGTCAACGACATCGGAACACACTATACAAGGCCGTTATTTGGATAGTAAGACATAGCACCTCAACAAAATCAAAATGTGCTATGTCTTACATGTAGGACTAGTACTTCATCATTCATCCCCATGGTATATTACTGGACGATATTTTTCTAACACAGATTTCTCCCACACTGCTTAAAGACAACAAGGTTAATGTTTTCGTTCACTTCATTCATTCTGCTGGAAATAATAAAACAACACAAGTATTGTAGTCGATTGCGGGTATTTGTTCCCCTCGGAATCAGGTGACAAACAATGACCTCGTGCTTGTATTTCACTGCAATAAATTAGATGAAATTTACAGAAATAAATATGTTCAAACGGTAAGTTTAAAAACATGTCTTCCTTAAATCAGCCCTCAGAAGCTTCAGATAAACATACTGTGAAACTGTGCAACCATCTTGAAGCTCTATTCCTATCCCAACACGTGTGAAATGCAAAGCATTAATTCCTCGTCATCTAAAGACCTGAATTTACAGTATGTAATAAAATAGTGCGCCTGCATAGCTGTGGCAAAGTTAAAATACGTACCCGATGTTGTAGTGTATGATCAAGAACAACAACAACAACAACAATAATAATAATAATAATAATAATAAAACGATAACAAGAACACTGCAAAAGCTGTGTGAAAAGGTTTGCACAATGTTATACGTAAATAATCAAAACTTTCTTCTGCTTCAATTCTTGCATTGTCATTTACAATAAACCAAAATATTAGATAAAGTACATAGAAGATTATGTTGGACAAAGTATCTATAGAAAACAACAGAGAGTAATATACACTATATGTCCTCTTTAACGAATCATCCATTCAAACAAAAACACCCCACCCACCCACCCCCAAAAAACACAGGTATACAATTATAAATATATGTCATTCAAATATCGCTGATATAAAACATTTATCATAGATTTTTCTAGGTCACTCTGTGGTTGGTGATTGATGATTAATTTGGTTTAAATACTTTCCATGACAATACTACCGGAAGAGGGTGATACTGGTACTTGATCAGAGCATCCGGATTTTGAAGTCTGAGTTAAAAGCTATGTAGTCTATTGGTGGCTGTTGAGAACTGTGGTTTTATACAAATGGGTTGAATGAATATGTTAGAGCAAAAAGTACATTTCTGCTATTATATTCCATTAGGATGATGCCTACATGAACCCACAGGATCTATGAATATGTACACAACTGATAACACGTTTCTGCCACCAAAAAAGATATAGAAGCATCAATTTAATTATAGCCTCAGTTTTTCTTATCTGTTTATTAAATGGCTGGTTACTTTCTCTGTGACTAATTTATTTTAAAGCATCGTTAAAAATCCAAAATCTCTCTCTCTCTCTCTCTCTCTCTCTCTCTCTCTTAATCTTTATTTCCCCATGTCCTTTATTGGTTGCCTTTGATATACAGTGGTTATTAAGGAATTTTTAGGTTCTGTGTCTTCAATGCGTAGCACCAAATTAACACAGTAGCGTAGCACGAAATATACCCCTCCCCCCCCCCCAGTATTAGGTAGAAATGGGGCTATGAGCACATTTCCATACCTTTCCATCTAGCAACCTTTATTTCCTTCTGCAAACCCTTCCACGCTGAAGTTTTAGTGTCCCACCAGCAACCTAAGGTTGCTTTAAAAAAAGATAGTATGCGTTGCACGTGAAAACACTTATAAAAACAACAAATATTTTTATTGCTAGCCAAAAAACAAATTGCTAACTTGTTTGGTATATAGCATCGCTCAGCCCCCTTTCTACTTACTACTGGATGAAAAAACAATTATGAACGTGTTTTATAATGTTCTAACGTGAGTGTATTTACATCATCAGCATAAAACCTTTTGTCATCAAAGTTAGCTATTCCTTACCTAATGATATTATTTCTGAAATATGTTTTTTTTTTGTCTTCATTAAATAACACCTCTACTAACAATATTGTTTTTAAACCAGACTAAAATCAATTCTGCTTGTTCGCTATGAGCGCAATTTCATAATGTCCATCTGAATAGTAAGATTGCTGCAATAACTCTTCTACTGCTTATTAGTTTTAAAATGATCTAACGCAAGTATGTTAATATCATCACCACAAAATCTTTTATCGTCAAAATTTGTCAATTCTTGTTTATAAATTTATCCGTTTTAATCTGATGCTTACCTCACCTTATAGTAGTCATCTCAGCAATATGTTTTTTATCCTCATCAAATAATACTTGTTTGAATAAATCATGAGTAAAATTCTTTTTGACACCTTTTTTTTATTATGATTTTCTTAGTGTTTAAGGACAGAACATAATATATCTTGTTACGTAATCCCACAAATTTGATAATCGGCTCAAAACAAAATTCGTCTTTCATCTTACCAATTACATTTTTTTGTTGAGTCGTTAAATCCAGTTTCTTTTGCTACATCTGATAAATCAAATTCCTCTCTATTATCATAAATATCTTGATAGACATCATTGTTAAGCACGATGAGATCCATCAATCTCGTATGCAAGAAAATCAGTGTCTGTAAACAACAATCTTGCATTTGGCCACCTGTTTTTTACAAATCCATGATGAAAATCGTACATCAATCACTTTGATATTTCCAGTACAGATGCACCGACATAGACTGGCTTATTAAGAACTAAATTCGTCTTATGTTTATTTTAATCATAACAAGATTTTTATTAATAGGTATCATCTTAGCAAACTTTTCTGAAGCAACTAATTTATCACGTCTTTGATGTTATTAACGAGTTTGATATCATCTCTGTTTTGGATATATTCCATTGTCTTTCCAAACATTGAATTGTTCATCAGCTTGAAAAAGTCTTTCTCAAAATCTGTTTTTGCTACAGTTCTCATATCAGTATTAAATTTGAGATAATCGGCCATCCAACGTAAATGTTTTACTTTTAAAATTCGATGAAATTTTGTAATGATCAAACCATTATCAACTGCTTGTTTGAGCAGTCTGTAATGACATACGTAATTTCGTTTACAAATCAAAATTGGTACTAATTATTCTACTGAGCAAGGCTTTCCTTTGCGATTTGATAACTGCTCGTTGGTGAATAGGAAATCTGGTCTTGTCATTTTTCTGCCATGAAAGGGTAATCATTATGCAAGTCATGTAATGATTCGGGGTATTCAGCATTAACTTCAACGAAATAAGTAAAATCTTAATCGGAAAGTTCTCTGGTTATATCTCTTGTTATTACTAAAAAGTTATCTAATGATTCCCAGCCAATACAACCAGTTGGCATTCGTTCTGACATCGCCCAACCATACAAGTTATTTTTTTTATCGAAGTACAGAATGTATTTAGTTGGTTTAGTTGAATCGTAATCAGGTAGATACTTGTTATTCGCACGGGCATGGTTTTTTTTATTTATCACAACATTTATTCCGCCACGAACACATTTCTCAATAAAATAGTACATGTCAGCATCAGTTACCAACTCCAATTCCGCTTTAGAAGGCTTGAAAAAGGCACCTCATGCTAAACCCGGTGATGAGAAATACCAACAAGGATCTAATTTATGCATACTGATAATTGTTCTGCGAAAACTCTGAAATATATCATCGAGCAATGATACGTCCCGAGACAATATAAATCGAGATAATCACCAATTGTTTTACAGTTGAATTCGTTCCAAACACGATGTGCGTGATTAAATTCTTCATTGGTTATATTTTCAACCGCCAGTGATGAGCATAATTTCTCGTGGCTTGGCAGTGATGTTACGTTAAGGCGATCGAAGCTATCTAAATACTTATAAGGAAAGATACCTTTCTGTTTCATCAACTCTACTTTTTCACCAAAATGTCTCGTCAATGATGGAAAATCCTTACAATATTTTGCGAGTAAGTCAAGAGAAGAGCTCATGAACTGTAAACTGTCAATGAAATGTAATTTACCAACTGAGAGAAACATGAACTTTTTAGAATTAGTTGGAATACCGTCTATTTCACGGTCGTTAAACAAGCTGGTGATATTAGGATGATTAGGGGCTGTTATGATAAAATGACCATCATAACTTCGAAAATTATGAGCAACACAAGGGATGAAACTTACAGCATAAAATTTTAAATTACAACCATTATGCGCTGCTCCTCTGTATTCTCCAGTTATATGACAGTGATCACGAACTTTACTGAGTTCGTTAACATCATCTGGTAAAAACTGTTTCTCGCAAATGTGACAACATGTAGCTGTTTCATAATCATGTCTTTGTTCTAGTGTCAAAGTGTTCATTGGAGTTGGATCTAAAAGGCGTTTAAAGATTTTACTTGCTTTCATGAAAAGACTTTTTAATAACCAAACAGCTGAATCTTCTTTATCTTTACTAGTACGTCGATAGAGTCTAACAGGCTCTGATAACGAATGATCAACAGTGCTGGTAACTTTATAAGCAACAGACACTGATACATGTTTTTTGAGTGTGTACAGTTGTTCGCGAGCCTGATTTATCAGTTTCTTCGGGTATTAGCACCTGAATGGACTCGAAATCATATATCATTGTGAAAGGTATTACGAACTTCTTTTTATCATTGGTAAATTTTAAAACTTTCCCAGCATCATTTGGTAATGTTGCTCGCTGTTGATGAACACAATAGTTATTATGCTTCAAGAGGAGCGATTCATCTGAAAAACCCCACAAACAACGATAGCAGAAATATTTTTATTTCTGGTGCCTGTTTAACTGTTTGCCAGCCAATCCATTCAATTTTTTTTTTATCAACGAATAATATTTCTTATAAATCAAGAGATTGGCTGTTTTACTGTTTGCTTTCTTTGATATTCTTCTAGGAAATATTTTATTGTCGTTATCAACACCGAATACATTTATTCCGCCTGGCAACAATTAAGGATTGTTTTTATTCTATAAGGTCAATTTGTTTTGTCTCAGTTGGAAACTTTACTCCGGTTAAATTCAGTTTTGATTCGTGCTGTTTATACTTAGAAACACGATTTGGATCTTTACTCACTGGAAACAATGCTGCTAAAATACTCCAAACAACACACTTGTTATCATCTGATACAACATTTATGCAACACTGTGAGTTTTTAATCTTTTCTGGTAACTAGACGAATTTACCAATGTGTAAAGAGTTATATTTATGGACGTGAATCAGTATTTTTTTGTACTTCGATCAAAACCCATCCCGATCCAGATTAAGTGAACTCGTCAACATGAACATCATGTTCTTGAAGTATTTGATCAGCAAGTAGACTGATATCAGCATTTAACAGAACGATACGAGGTTTTTGAGATAAATAAGACTCGGAAAATTTTTCAGGATCAACAGCATGCTGAAATAGTGCCTGAAATGCAACAATTATTTTAACGCTAGGATTGTCATACAAAATTGATCGGATTTTATGTTTCAGACTGTTTTTTATGTCTGCTTGCGGAGTCCATTGGTAGATTTTGTCAAAACCCTCAAATGACGAACTGATTAATGTCAGATTTAAATTTTCTTGCCTAATTGACTCAACTTTCTTTTTTAACCGTTCGAGATCAATATTTGATTTAGAATATTTTGTGGTTTTTCCTGATAACTGCTGAGACTCATTCATCAAACTTCTTGTCAACTCATCTCGGGTAATTTTAGTTCTTGCTATTGTTGGTCTTAATTTAGTAGGACTTTTTATTTTTTGACGTACTTCTTTGAAACGGATTTTATATCTTTCTATCAATGTATTTTCAATATCTTTAAGACGATCTAAATCAGCATTCGACTTAGGATACTTAGTGGTTTTTCCTGTAACGGCCTGCTATTCATTTATTAACCTCGTTGCAAAAAATGTGACGCGGTTTCTTCGTCTTTGTAATCATTATATTATAAACATATATTTAATAGATAATAAGATATAATTAAAACAAAAATTAAATTTGAATTAAAAAAAATTATCATTATATAATGCCATTTCAAATCGGAATGAACAAGTGCAAGTGGCTTATGCAGGGATCAACTGAAATGTGTAACAAAAACTGTTATAAAGAGTACTGTGGAGTTCATTACTATCTTTTAACAAAGAAGAATTCAACGGGGCCAAAACCCTGTCTAAGTTACGGAAAAGGAGTGCGAGGCTTATATCAGATTTGTACAGATTGTGGTGGCGTTCAATATCGCTCATTAATGGCTTATTACAAAGTGAGAAATCCGAAATATCTCGTAAAAAAAGAAACCCCTCCAACGGTTGAGTAGTTTTTAAAAATTCCTTTGACTGATAATCAAATTACAGTAAATTAAGATTAATTGTTTTAAATTCAGTTTTGTTTTAACTATTTTGTTAATTAAATATATAGTAACAATATAATGGAAGGTAAGCTTGTAATTTGCAATCACGCCCTTCCTGGCTGTAAAATTAATTTTACCGAGTTGGAAGATGGAATGATTAAAATAAAAGTGAGTGATAGATTTTATCAAGGATGCTCACAAAAAATTTCAAGCAGTTAGTTATTTAACTCGAGATGAATTAGCTCGAGGACGACTACGAAAGAAATACGCCTAGAGAAAAGATTTTTTAAAGATAAATAGATAATTATATTAGATTGCACGCCACCACACTGTGGTGTATTTTTTCAGTCATTTTTTATGCTATCTGAATTAGAAATAAATGATTAATAATGTGTTCAGTAAATGACTTTATTGCACTGCATATCTTTCATCTTATGATAAAGCCGAAATTATTTTAACGGTAAATTGATACAAGGACTGAATGGCGAGAGATATTTTATCCGGCCAATGGATTCAGTAATCACGTTTAAGGTTGTAGGTGTTGTTGAAGGTAAAGGAGATAGTATACCTATTATTGGTAAAACAACTGATCTAACAGTGTTTTCACTGTCCAGAATCAGTGAGGAGTTTTCAGAAGAGTTTAATTTCAGGCTTAATTTATTATCTCTTCCTGTGAAATAAATCGAAGAACTTCTTCACAGGCAATTGACTGAGGAAGCAACAAAGGCGAAAATGATTGTTGGTGGAATATTTAACAAAGTAATCGAGGAAGAGAAAATCAATCTTTCTGAAGAATCGGAGAAACTGACTAAAGCAAAACGGCCTGGAAAGCCAAGAAAGAAAAACAGCTAATCAGTATTGAATTTTTATTATTAATATTACTATTATTGTTAAACATTGACTTCAAGCGCATTAACGCCTAGTTTGTTGCACACGTCTTGTCCATTTTCTTAAATAACTTTTTATCAGCCCGATCTTGCAATCTTTTTTCTTCTTCCTCATACTGTTGAATTTCATTAACCAAACTGTTGTATTTATTTTTCCTTCTTTCTAGTCTTCTTTCAAGTTTTGTTATATTTTTTCAACGAATGAAATATCATTATTCAAATCAAAAAGTCCTTCAGATTTGAGTAACGACATATATTTGTCAATGTCTGTTTTTAGTTTTATATTTTCTGATTTGGCCTTGTTACATTCTTGTATAAGTAGAAAAAAGGCACGAAAAGCTTGTCTTAAAGCATCTTTAAAACGTCCTAAAATTTGCTCTGAAATAGCAAAATTTAAAGTATCATCTACTTGTAGTTGATAGTGTGTTTCTACTGCATTCACATGACCGTACATTGTATTTTCGATTGAATTATCAAAATCATCGCCACAACACTTACTCAATCATCGCCACAACACTTAGTACTTTTCGGTGATTTAAATAACGAAGAACTGGACAAAGGACTGGGATTTATCACAAATAGCAAAAGATTACAAACAGAACATAGCAATTGCAACTGGAACATATAAAGACATAACGGGTGAAATGTTGACCAAAATGAGCTGGAAATAAAAATGGACGAAACAAATGATCAACGCATTAATGGTATATAAAATCTTTATCAATGCTAGAGCATTCGGGCCACCTCGGCTATTTCTGTGCGACAAACATTTGCCTCGAATTTGTGTCGGCTCAGTATTTATCTGAAATATCATACATTTTGTTCGTCGGAAATTTTGCCGCGAAAAAGAAACGACAATTTATTCAGACCACCTTGGCTACTTCTACCTTAGGATTGACTGAGAAGTTGCGGAAGAAATTCGCAACTTTTCGGTTAGTCCTTGTTTTGTAAATAACCTAGAAAATCCGAACAGCAGCTAGTGGCAGCTATTGGCTTACATTCAATGTGATATTCATAGGACTGACCTCGAAGCTGCGAACCAGTGTTAGAGCTGCTAAATTTCTAAATCATTGTCAGTTGTTGTGATTTATATTGACGCCACTGAGCAGCAGATTTCTTCCAATCGACAACTTTACCTCACGTAATCAATTGAAAGCCGATTACATTACATCAAACGGTATCAGATACATCACTGGATCTTTCTCTTTCAAAATGTGATTTCTTCTCTCTGCATTGATTGCTAGTTTGAAGAAAAAAAATCAGATATATTAATTACAAACAGACAACAACAAAAATAAGAAAGTGGAACCCATAAAACATTACTTGAATGCTTAATAAATAAAATTATATCGTTGCTTAGTTTCTTGTTGATGTACCTGTGTCCTTGAAAAGATATGTCACTGTAATTGTTATTACAGGAGTAAATGCTTGCTATGTAATAAAATCTCACATTGTGTATATATTGTTATAATAATTATCATTACTAGAGTAGCTGCTTTCAATGTAATAAAGCCTCAAGTAGACTACACAGTAGTTGTGATTACAGGAATGGATGCTTACTATGTAATAAAATCTCACATAATGTATACATTGTCATAGTAATTATCATGACAAGAGTAGCTGCTTTCAATGTAATAAAGTCTCAAGTAGTCTACACATTGTTACAGCAGTTGTCATAACTAAAGTAGTTGATTGTAATGTAATAAAAACTCGCATTGTGTATACACTGTCATTTCATTTATCATAACTTGCTCACAATGCAATGAAGTCCCACATAGTCTTATACATTTCGTAATCACGAATAATATGATGCTTGCTAAAGGCAAGATCATGCGAAAGCCAATGTGTTCTCACACACTTTCCTCTCTGATAAAGAAATAGCCATCTTTCATGATTCAACTTATTTTTTTTTTGTTGTTGTGATTTACTTTTTAACTTTCAACTCATTGGATATGTACTGAAATCCATTTATTTCATTTAGCAACTTGAATTTAAAACTACTTCTTGCTACCAAAGGAGCCTTTGCGTCAGTTTCAAGTGCTCCAATTTAAATTAATACTTAACTTTTCCAATTTTATTGTAAATTCAATGGAAGATAGTGAATACAAAACTGAAAATGAATACAAGGTTAGCAAAGAAAATGGAAAGTTACTTTGCAAAATCCACAAGAATTTTTGTAAAAGTTGAACTTGGCAGACCACTTAGAAAATGTTCCTAAAGATTATAAGGATCGAAAAAAGAACAACTATACAATAAAACATCACTAAAAGATACAAATTCACATAACTTAAACAAAATGTTCTGTTATTGGATAGGTGGTGGTGTGGTGTGGTGCGGTAGTGTGGTGGTCTAGTGTGGTGCGGTGGTGTGGCTATTTCATGTATTTTGTTAATCTCGCATAAATGCAGAGCTGTTTCTTTTTTTTTTAAAGAACTGTCATGGCCTATATAAAATGTCATGGCCTAGATAAAACAAAATGTAAGAAACTAAAGCTATTGTCACCTGTAAAAAAAGGCAGCAAAGCTCGTAAAAAAATTGATAAACCATGCGTATATCTTACACCCCAATACCAAAAATCCTTTAATGTCTCGAGTGATAAATAGGATGGTTTTCACATACAGACAAATGTTGAGCCAAACAAAAACTAGTATGCACTGTGTTCACCATGCAGAACTTATATCCACGCCACTACCGTATATACTCACGTATAAGCCTGTTCGCGTATAAGACGATCCCAAAAATGGACAGGCATACAAACTAAAAACTGCATGACCCGCGTATAAGCCGACATACAACTCCGAGTCATCTCAAGATGCAGAAGCTAAGTTCTAAATGCATTTATTTAGGCAAAGTTATATTTAAAAAAATTACATTTATACTTATCTCACGGTTGGCGTGCATGATTATTAAAAAGAAATGGTATAAACTTCTTTGAAATGTAATTTATTTAATTTTCTGTTTTCTTATTGTTTCTGCCTAATTTAGATTTGTGTATATTTTGATCGAACGATGACAAGAATTTAGCACTCGCGAGTTGCCGTAACACTAGCTCTCCCTTTTGACTCGATTATTGTTTGTTTATCTATTATTGCATTAAACATTTTATATTAGTGCACCGGTAATTATGTTTTTACTTTGCCTTGAAATTGTAAATACCTAACTCATAAAAATGTAATCCCAGTATGACAACACAACGAACAAACAATACGGTTCGATGCTAATACAGTAAAATCTGGGTTGTAGTTTGCTTTGATGTAAGCAACCTTATACCATACCTGTCAACTTTCACGCCGGGAGAAAGAAAAAAAAAATTACGATGTTTTGGGTCGCTCCACGCCTACCTCCCGATTCCATAATATCTTCCGATTTTTACAGAGAACTCCATATTATTACATTATGTCTTCGATTTTCATTTCTTTTAAACAAGAAATGTCCTACATGTTCTGTTGTATCACCTGTGAATTATTGTTGTGACGAAAGAATTACTTGGCAATAAAGAATTCGCTTCTTCACTAAATAAAATGTTATGTTTAAACATTATTCACGTAAATTAATGATTTTTTTACCTCTACAATAATAAAAAAAAATAAAAAAAATAAACCAGAACAAAAAAGTAAATCACAACAATAAAATCGTCTACAATTAATTTCAGTCCCAAGAATGATCACTACGAATGCTTTAACTCCATCTGCTATACCACCATTCCCACGAAAGAAACTTACACCAGCGAACACCTGGCATTTTCATACCGATATACCAATGATAATTACCATCGTTAAATTAAAAGAAAGGAATGAAATACATACTACGCAGCAAATGAGTCCTCAAAAAACTAATTTAGAATACATGATTTATAATAAACAATACTAAATGCTTTATAAGTTGACAATAAGGGAATAAAGTCGGATATACAAAGTGGGGAAAATAGTTGCCACATGTACGTTACCATGAGGCTGGCTATTTTGGTACCTTTAGTTCAACAAAATTGTGTATCTTTTATTTGCCAATCAATTGCTGGTGCTTGCTTAACACACAATAGTATAGAACGTGGTTTCTTTGAATTACGGCGGAGGGCAAATCGTTTTCACAAAATATTTGCATGGATAAGGATTAACTTTTAATTAGTCACGCTGGCTTTCTTGCTTGTTTATTTAAGACCAATCTTTAGCTATTGTTCAGATTGACCACAGCTGACCAGAATATGAAAATAGGGCACGTCCTGGGGTAAAATAGGGCAACTCACAGGGAGAAATGGCGAGTCTTTTCGCGAATTTCACGCATATTGGACCAGGAATATCAATCAATATTCAGTGAAAACAAGGCTTTAAAATTGCCACGAAAAATCTCCCGATTTTAGGTCCAAATATCTATAAAAAAATATTCAGTGTCGCTACTTGGCTTTTGAAAAGGTAATAGGTATGCTTTTGACTCCGTTTTACAAAATTACGGTAATCGTGCTAATATTAAGGAATAAAAGGCAATTAAACATCAATGTACTTGTATAGTTACCGGTCAAAATTCCCTCTTATCACAAGCCGGTTTCAGGGTTTTAATAATTAACTGGCCTGTATTTCTGTCGGAAAACACGCCGACTATCAACATAGGTGACGCCGAAATATCAAGCTTTCCATTGTGTGTAAAGTTATGATTTTTTCCAGCTAAAACACAAAACTAAAATTGACTGATAGAAGCAGAGAGGGCGAACAGCCTCTAATTGACTCACTCTCTATTTCAATAAATACGCCTTCCTGGAAATCGCAAAAGAAAGGTTCGAATTGAACGTCCTTGGAAAATAGTTGCGAGAAAGGATTTACCAATCGAGTGCCGAGTAGGAGACTTCACCCTCTCTACCGCTATTAATTAAAAATTGTTATATCAAATAATGGTTCATCAGGAATCTTACACTGCCCGGTTAGCTGCTCGAGAACGACTAGAAGCAATTAAGAAATTTCTCCCCGTGAGAGATTCTTTCAGAAAAATACCTACAAGAACGGCAAGAAGCCGAAGTTGAATACGCAGAAAGAACAGAACAGTTATTTAAACATGTTCCTAAAGTTACTGAAAGAGTTGCAACGGCTACTGAGTAGGGTCTTCTTCCAGTAATAAAACGAACAGAACAAATTTTATAGGAGCTTCCAACTAAAACAGCCGAAGCAGAACCTCAACAATTTCCTCAACTTGAAGAAGAAGATGAAGAAACACCTGCAGATGCTGTTGGTGAAAAAACCAAAAGAAGGAAAAATGAGATGAGTTGACTTTAGGGAAAAATTTACTAAAGAGGGTATACAAGAAATACAAAAACATAAATTGAAAATTAGACCGGAAAAATCCAAGTTTGGTGAGTTTGCTGCTGAAATTATCATTCAAGCGACAAGTTTTTAAAACTCGAATACGTTTAAAAAAAAGTAAATAGTGGTATATGGAACGACTGGGTGTTTAAAATAAATCAAAATGTTGATCATATAGACAAAGAAAATATTGATTATAAAATTTATTTAGAGGAGCAAAAGGTTATAATAAAACACTAAAAGAACAAAAAGAACAAGAAATAGAACAGAAACAAAATCAAAAATAACAAAAACAAAAAGAATGGGAACAGAAACAAGAAAATAAAAGAAAAAACAGAAATAAAAAGAAAAAGAACACAAAAAAGGCGTCGACAACCTCCTAAGCAAGATCCTTCCTATTAACTTCCTCCTCCATTGCAACAAACGGAAACAGATGAAAACTTTTATAAACTATATGGAGAACCAGGAGAAGAGTTTTTCGATTCACATACAGGAAGTGGTTTTTCTACAGGAAGTGGTCTTGTCACTTGTCCCAGCAATATTCTTTCCGATATAGAACGACTAGAAATTCTTATAGGAGGAAAACGAGCTGGTAATAATTCTCCAGAAATAATTAATGAAGTAGTTGATATTTGACAGCGTTTATTTACAGGTGGTATCATAGATATTAGCGTTTACCGAGAAATTATTGTTGAACTCGTTGACGACCTTGACTAAGTGACTAGCTGTCACAATGGTTAGATAAAAGGCAAGTAAAATAAGATGATCATACAAAAGAGTCATCGTGGACCTGTAATGGTCAGAGCAATAAATTTACGATTACCAATCTACAGAGCGATTTACGGAGATGGACTTGGTGATGTTGTTCAGGGATTATTCAGAAGGTTAGCTCCAAAAGTAGCACCTATTGCAAAACAAATATCAATGAAAGCTATTGACGTTGTTCGTGAAATATCTCTTGGTGCAATCGGCAACGTTGCTGGTAACGCATTCTCGGCAATCAAAGAAAGACTAGCACGATTAATACGCAGACAGCAAGCGGTCCGACCACAATCAGTGAAATTACCAAGCACTGAAGTTATGCCTGCAAATGTCAGTAAAATAATAAATCAAGCTGCAAATCAAAAACTGGTAGATCAAGGACCCAGTGAGGCAGGGAATAATATTTGAAGTTTAATACCAGCGAACGGAGTTTCCCGAAGGGGTAATCCTCGTGTTAGACGAAAATTATTATATTAAAAATGTTTAAGCGCATATCCGACACAGCATTTGGCATGGAAGCACCAGTCCTTAAAGACGAGTCTGTGCGTGATCATCAATTTTATTCTTATGACGCACGACTACCAAACCAGCGGGGAAGAACTGAACTGCAAGTCCATGATGCAAGTAGATTTGCCCGCTGAGGCTTTTATCGAGGTAGAAGGTGAAATTATAAAAACAGATGACACTGTATATACAAATGAAGTACGAGTTGGTTTTGTCAACAACGGCTCATGGCATTGTTTCATAGCACCACGTAGATGATTGATGGAAAAAACAAACATCGAGATAATTGAAAAAGATGTTGACGTTGCTACAACAATAATAGGATTGTCAAGATACTCTGATGATTATATAAAATCAACAGGCCCTACAAACAGCAAAAATTGATATATGATCAAGTACGTGAATGGCAATCAGCGTTAAAAACCATCATTGGCAAGTAGACCGCGAAAGTAAAAAGATACCAAAGACGTGTAGTTGCCATCGATGTTGTAGTATACTCGGTATCTACACACCTTGTGTCCATCTGGGTAGTATTATCAGCGCTAACCCCGCTAAGGGTATCAGCATTAACAATATGTGTTTCATCAGCAGCAGCAATTGCTTAGGTTTTTAATATTATTGCGAAAAAGATATCCACGTGCGCGAGTACAAAATTTCAAGATTATATTACGCGGTTACACGCGGCAACAAACGCGTACTCGAAATTATCGTCGCTGATATCATCCAGCCTCGACGACACAACGATATCAGATTCCGAATTTTCCATACTGGTTAAGATATACAATGAAGTAATTGATTTAGAAAACCACCATTCGAAAAATGACGGTTTAAATAATGACGAAACTACTTCAGCAGATAGCCGCAAATACAAGTCCGGTGAAAACCACAATGATCACAGTAAACTCCACCAACCCTGAATTCAGTATTAATTTTGCAACTGCGATTCCGGTAAAAGAAATTGCTCTTGCACAGTTGCGAGTATACTACAGTTGGCCAAATATCAGGTCAAAATCATTCGGTGGATTACAATCAAATAATTCGCTGGTGTTTGCAAATAAAATAAACCTGATGGAACCCTCGACCCGAATGGTTGTTTGGATACCGACCGGAAGTTATCAGACCAATGATGAATTTGTGCGCAGAATAAAAAATGTCACCGTAATGGAATCCAAGATAGCCATAACAGTTCATGAACCAACACTGTCTGCCGCCATCGAGATAAATTCTCCCGATTACGTCGTGGATGTATATCAATCATCGATTAGATCAGTGCTAGGATGGCCTGATGTTGCCCCGCCGATACCTCCACCAATACCAGAACCAAAACGGTCTGATTTTACTTCAGAAACTATTCATCAAAATATTATACACACAGCAGCAAAAAGTCCGAGTAAACAAGGATTTATTGGTAAATATAAAATAAGAGAAGCTGATCTTCCGACATTTAAATTTTCCGGGTATCACGCAGATGAGTTAAAAAAAATCCGTCAGTGATATCATCGATGAGTTTTTCCCTAAAATACTCGCCGAGGAAAAAAGAATAACACCACCCACGGATAACATTCTCTCCGACACAACAATGTTCCCCACGGACAGGGCCGCCACGTTTCTCCGGGAATCGTAAATATAACTTCGACGATTGCGGTCAATCTTGTGTGTGATGTTATTGATGGCAACTATCAGACCAACACATAAATATCAGCACAGTCACAGCAAGGATATATTCTGTATACTTTTACCCCGCAAGTCCCACCTGGATCTCTCATTGTGCTAGAGCCAATCAATCCCGTCTATCTACGGTGTCATAATCCGCTATTATCAAGAATAAATTTCATACTAACTGACCAGTCCGGCAACTTGATTGACCTAATAAATGAAACGCTGAGTCTGAATTTATATGTGAAATCTTAATGCTTTCCAATCGTGAAAAATATATGATTTTCAAATCTACGATTTTCAAAGATTTCCTCGTAGAGTGTTATCTCTCCCTTGATTTTATCAAAGACAAGGAACAGTATATACTTTAAAAATGTTACTGCCGAGGTCTTTCTGCAGCTGTCGCTCAGATTCATAATAATATTATAATGTTTTTATTTTCTGCTGAAAATCTGACCCATTTTGTAATTTTGATGGGGTAGTTGGTAGTCAAAATCGTGCAAATCGACTCATTTTGTAATTTTGACAAGTAGTTGGGTAGTCAAAACCGTGCAAATCGACTGATTGTATAATTTTGATGTGGTAGTTGGTAGTCAAAATCGTTCAAATCTGACAGATTTCACGAAAAATAAAAAAATACAATAATATATTTTTTTAATGAAAATTGGTCGGTGGTGAACGATGAGGCCCTTGATTTATCAAAGACATGGGAACAGTACATACTTTAAAAATGTCACTGACGTGTGATACACATTAAAAACAGCAACAAAAAGATAATCTCCGTCCTTGACAGTCAAGGTGGATATTTTTTTTACTGACAAATGGACTCAAATCTGACATACTTTCACTTTCATTTCCACGAATGAGTCTAACTTTCATTTTTCATTACACTAACAGTTTCTGACATAACCTTTCTTTGTTGTCTCACACGAGTATTAATCGTCTTTTTGCTTCGTATTCACGAGATAATTCTGATCTAATTTTTTCAACTGCACGAGAGAGAGAGAGAGAGAGAGATAGAGAGAGAGAGAGAGAAATTCCCTCAACTGATTTTCTTATACTATGGCTAACGATTGAAACATCGCCGTGTGAATTTTCTTTACGAATCTGTATTCCGATGGTATCGTATATCCTCCCTCCTCCCTACGTTCCTTAAATGTTTCAAACTCAGAAATAATTTTTTCAGGATTTAGTTCGTCAGATATATTTATGCCGTTTTTTCCTAATTTTTTAATAGCATAAAAAATATCATTGATATTTTCGTAATTCATTTTAAAGTATATAATATATACTGAAAATATAGTTAAAAGAAAAATATTTTACACCCCTATGTGAACATCACGGGTGCCCATATGACATCGTAGCAAGTCCAGAAGGGTGTTTTTTTTTACACTAAAGACGACACAACCCCATGTGAACCTTTAAGGTGTCCATATGACATCCTAGCAGGCTCAGGGGCACACGAAACACAACACCCTATGTGAGTCCCTAACCTGTCAAACAACAGTCTAGCAGGCTCAAGAAGGTGTGTTTCCCCAGGACGGCACAACACATAAATCTTAATTCTAAGGAAGATGGCACAACACATTTAGTATTTACAGTAAGGACGGCACAATCTTCCATGAAACCTCTAGATTGTCAAATAACATTCTAGTAGGCTCAAGAAGATATATTTACAGTAAACCTTAATTATAAGGACGGCACAACACATCCAGTATTTACAGTAAGGACGGGACAACACATATAGTATTTTCAGTATTTACAGTAAGGTATTTACAATATTTACAGTAAGGACAGCACAACACATATAGGACGATACAGACGGACACGGGGTCATTTTCTACAATCAACAGATTTTGCACACCTCCCCCAAATCAACCCCTGAAGTGTGCAAAAGGCAACCGCCACGTGTTGACATGGCCGGAAGATGTGTTTATCTGTTGAGTTTCGATGGGGAAGAACCCCAATAATAAAACAGGTCCTACAGTATATAAGCTCACTGATACTTGGAAATTCAAAAATAGCTCATGCGACAGGCGTGACTTATTTGTTGTTTATATTCTAATTTTTCTTAATTATAATCGCAGATTTTTTTTAGATGAACCAGAAAACCGGATGGATTCAGTAAAGAGATATATTATCTCTGAAAAAAAGATCATTTATCCCAATAATCGATTACACCTACCTGTACTGACAGTCCTTGATTAAAAAAATCTACGGGAAGTAATATTATAAAACAGCGGAGATAACTGTTAGGGCTTGAAATAGAACTTCCCTGAAATATTATGCCAGACAGATTGTTGAGACAGACCACAGTTATTTTACTTCGTGTTTGTCGAACCGTTACCACAAAAAAATATTTCTTGCAGGTATTCTGAAATCAAGGACATAGAAAAAATAAAGATACTGACTAAACGAGGAAAGAATGACAATTTACCTTTGAGTCTATTTCAGCCAGCATGTACATTTATGATACATTAAGAAACTGTAATAGCCCAGATACAACTTCCGAGAATGCGATAATAAAACTAGGAGGCGGTTAATCAGTACAGGAAACAACGATAACTCTATCAACCTAGTTACATATCCACGGTAGAGTTATCTCTCTTCATTGTCTGTATCTAAACATAAGAAAATGAAATCTGCTGATCATACCCGTGAGAAAAGGCCGATCTGGTTATTTTATCTGCAACACGTTGTACCCCCCGTGGATTGATACCGAAATACTTCCCAGCTGCATTCATTGACTGAAATATTATTTCGTTACCGGTCTCTACATTGAAAGCTTTCATAGCTCTCTTTTCAATACTCTTACATAGATCAGAATTTCCACGTGCAGAATTCTCACACTGTGTAATAGCTTGAAGGTTCTGTAAAGAAGAATTTTTTTTGTATCTGAGTCAATATGATCGATCACACAACCGTCTTTGATCACCCCGTAAAAAACCTCCAATACGAACCTACGATTGTAATACCTCTTTCCTCCAGCGTCAAACATTAAATAGCCGGTGTTATTAACAGCATCAACTGACCTTTTCAACCGACAGTTTCTGATTACACCATCACGAGATGCTTCAAAATTCTTGATGATAGGATGTCTGATAAATTCATTTTGCTCCATTTATATATAATATGATTTGTCTAAATTATAATTTATCTTCAAATCTGGCTGTATAGTCTTCAGGGGTTCTTATAACCTTATCAATGACAGGGTTATTATATTTTTTATATCATAATAACGTTTTAGTTCTCTATTTCTTTTACCACCACAACGCGCACACAGTTGTGTTTTCCCTCTACCTCCAACACCACATCTTAAACACGGTTGTGGACCAAGACTCTCTCTCCTTACACTTTGCAAATGTTGACCGCAGAATTCATTTACGCAGGAGTTGAAGACCCTACCAGCAACCACTTACACTGATTTCTTATGAGTCATAATATATATATATATATATATATATATATATATATATATATATATATATATATATATATATAATATATATATATATATATATATATATATATATATATATATATATATATATATATATATATATAATATTTTTTATTTAAATACTTGTCTGAAATATAATATGGAAGAGTTTGAGAGATTATCTACAATCCAGCCTTGGGAAAGTTCGTATCCTGAAACCAGATTTGATCTTGATAGATTAACTCCCAACCCGTATAGGCGAATTTTGGGTGAATGGACTTTTAATCTGATTTTTTATATCATAGATGCTATAAAAAAAATCGTGATGATGGGGCATCACACACTTGGTCGACATACTGTATTTGTGGCAGGGACAATGATGGCAAATTGTGCATAGATGCCCTTTCTAAAATTTACTATGAGCGAGAGAAAAACATTCATGGTTATCTCGACGATCAAAGATATTTTATCAGAGTAATGTTTATTGAGAAAAAGTATCGGGATGCGTCATGGATGGAGTTCCTTCGAGAGTGGATTATTCGTGACGAACGTGGTACTGTCCGTGTTGATGATAAAATCCTTTTCTTAAGTAAACATTTCGGGTGGGGAATGCTGGCTAGAATTGACAGAGAATATAGAGTTCAAATGGGTGAAAGATACGCGATTGTTTATGGAATTTATCGGCTAAATGATAACGAATTTGTTATATAAGATTTAACAGTGCGAGCTGTTTAGGAGCATCCGTAGATTGCGGGTTTACGAACTCCGTAATCCAATCTTTTTTTACTTGATCATTATACTAGCATCATTATTACACTGATTACTTATTTGAGTCATCATATATATAATATTTTTTATTTAAATATTTGCCTAAAATATAATATGGAAAAGTTTAAGAGATTATCTACAATCGAGCCTTGGAAAACTTCCAGATTTGATCTTGACAGAATAACTCCTGATTTGCGGAGGCGAACTCCGACTGATCCGACGATTAATCTGATTAATATTATCAGGGATGGTAAAAAAAAAAAAAAATTTCGTGATGATGGGGCATCACACGCGTGGTCGACATTCAAAATTATACGTGACACCAAAGGTGTCGACAAAGGAGTCGACGAAGTCATTCATGCTACAATGAACGATACGCGGGCGAAAACGATTATCGATTATATCAACGATCAGAAATATTTTTTCAGAATAAAGTTTATTGTATTATCAGAAACAGATTATGATGGGTAGATTGTCCGTGACAAACATGACCTTGTCCTTGCTAATGAAAAAACCGCTGTGTTAAGTAAAAGTTCCAAGCCAGGAATGCTGACTGGTATTGACAGACCATATTACGTTCGAGCGTATCCTATGACCGCGGTTGTTTATGGAATTTAACAGCTAAATGATAACCCCAAACATTAATGATCTTGCGCTAAAGAGATTTTCCAAGCTGAATTGTGTAGCCGAGCGAGTATTCGAACATTTTACAAAAGCTATGTGTGGAAATGGGTTAACGAATCTACGACGTGAAAAAATAAACAAATGGGCTGAATCGGTTAAAGATACCCGAGCTACAAAAACTGGTGTTGCCGAGTTAGGAAGTAAATTAAAATTTCCAATAAAAGTAAAAACGTTTACCGGAGGGATTTTATATGAATCAAAGAATAAGTCGAAGGGAGCTCCAACTGAAATTATTGATCATAATGCGCACGCGTGGACCAGCGCAGTCACAATATTTCCACGAGATCGAACTGTAAGATTTTACCAAGACTCTGGAAGAATAATGTTTGATTTTATTCATCAAATAAGTAAAAACGATCCTGTGTCAGTATGGTTATTTAAATGTTCAGATGATGGAAAATATATCGTAAAGAACCTCTTTGTGAAGAAATAAAAAAATCTTACGCAGATATTTTCAACAGAGAATACTGAGCAATTACTAAATAATTGTTTTACAGTTCCATCTGTTGCAGCTCACTTTGCAAAAGAGAAAAATTCGTGGAAGCCACGATTTGAATTTCGCGAAGACGTGTAACTAAGTTGCTGTGAATATGGACACGGTGGATTGTGGAATACCAAGTATGACCACAACGACGTTATCTCGGTTGATATGGTCGCGTGTTATCCGGAAAGTTTTCTTGGATTGGGGGAGTGTTCTGTGTATTTTAAAAGTTTTGGACATCCCACAAACGAGATGACAAGGCTATCGATAAATGGACCACTTCCTGATTTTGATTTAACCGGATTCGCTCGTATTGCTGTTGTAGGGTTTAATGCCATTTTTGAGCACACGATAGGGTATACATGGCGGCCAGTATTAATGGTGGAGGAAGAACCGGGGAAAATCCCAGAAAGAACCACCGACCAACGAGAAGCTACTGGCAAGCTTTCTCACATACCCACATTGGCTGAATCCGAGACTCGAACCCACGCAGACAGAGATGAGATGGCAGTGATCTGTAACGGACAGCGCTTTAGACCACTCGGCCACTCGGGGCCCCCCGCTCGTATTGCATCATTCGAGTTTGCTAAGGGTCTTCATCCGATCTGTTATATTTTGGTTTGGCAGGCACTTTTCAGAAAAAAACGTTGGGCACCAATACTTTTATTACGATATATGATTGATTGTAAAATATTAATATCGTTGATTGTAAGTGAGGCAATTATGTCATATCGGAAGCAGACCGAAGTTTGGTTACCACCACCTGATGGTGATAAAATCGCAAAAGATCCTGGTAGAAGAATAATCGGTAAATTTACTCAAGGTGGAGCATATGATCACAAACGACATTATGCACGATTAATTCTAGATGATGCTGAATATGATTTTATAATCGCTGATGCAACAGCGAAAAACATATTTGTAAGGGGAGAAAACGCTAACTTATCTGACGGAACACGGTTAGGTACAATTGTTGGTTATATTGATGGCGAGTCGCCTCAGTTTACTCATTTAAGATCTTCAATGCTCGCTTATGTTTCTATAAATTTATTATCGATGATAAATAGAGTCCCCGACACTGCAATCAGAGTTGCAACGGATTCATTTTATATCGATAAAAAATATTCAGAATTACTGACTCGTTTTACAAGTACTGATGCATCATGGGGCGAATGGAGAATAAAACAAGAAATACTATATAATTATTCTGAATCCGCAGATGTTGAGATCAAGGATATTTATTACAGCAATCAGATATCAGATTTATCCTCTGCGGCATCCGTGTATGATCCAGTATCCAGACACAAGACGGTCTATCTAAACGGGCCGGGAGGTTCTGGATAGGCAACTCGGGTGTTCGAATTATTTCGACAGAATTCAGATGATATGGTTGTTTTAACACCTACACACAGACTCGCAAGAGAAATGAAACAACGAGGAGTGCAATCACGTACTTATCACAGCTTTTTTCGATACAAGGGTGACACATGGACTCCTGACCGAATGGGAGAGAAATATATTCCAAAAATTATTATTTGGGATGAGGTATGTACAGTATCTGAAGATACATTAAAAATGTTTCTCGATTGGTTGTTACTGAAAAATACAGCTGTGATAATGTGCGAACATCACGGTCAACCACCACCGTTTGTTGGGTTATCTCCACATGATTG
Organism: Sinohyriopsis cumingii; assembly: GCA_028554795.2. NCBI lineage: Eukaryota > Metazoa > Mollusca > Bivalvia > Unionida > Unionidae > Sinohyriopsis > Sinohyriopsis cumingii. The sequence continues at coordinate 132,936,445 of CM068826.1, read as the reverse complement.
GCTAAATAATTTTGTAGATTATTACGACGAGATAACTGATGATCATAGATATCTTGATGCAGAATTAAGAGAATTAAAAAAATTAATCACACTACAACCGAATAAAATTCAGTGTGAAATAATGCGTAAAATAATTTCAGAAACTTCAATGAACGACTTTCTACAAGCGTGGAGACCAAATGATTTGATAGTGGCAAGTAGAAAGATAGTTCGTGATATACTTCAACAGCGGTTATTTGAAAAGCATAAAGAAAAGTTTTCAGATCTACGTGTACCATTGTGTTATAGACCAGTTGATACAGGTCGACAGAATATCGACGTTGATATACCAAGACAGACTGAGAAACAGAATCTCGTATTAAATGATGTTGTTTTGGTTGATGTCAGTGTTGTTGAGGATGCACTACACGCTGATAAATCCCCGTGGACGTTAGGATACGCAATGACAATTCACTCATCTCAGGGGTTAACCATCTATGATACTCGAGTTGGGATTGTCGACGATCGTGTCGAATGGTCAAACTTAGTTTATCTCGCAGTGTCTCGAGTCAGAAGAATACATCAACTGCGGAGAATTGTCATAGTTGTTACAGAAACCATCAATGATGTTATTGACAGCGATATAGTAAGAAAAAAATTAGCCGGTTATAAACAAAGTGACAAAAAAAGTGACTTTGATCTAGATGTTGAATTCGTCATAACGCTAAAACAGCAGCAGAATAATCATTGTGCGAACTGTAATTGTGTAATGTTGTGGCAATACTTGAGTAATAATCTAAGACAATTTACCGTAGATAGCTGCTTTGATTTTGATCATAGTTGAACTATATGAGAATTTTAGCCTTTGTCATTACCACTCTTTGTGAACATGTAAATTATGATGGTTATGTGCCTTGTACAATTAAACATACGTACCTTTTCAAAACATATTACCTCAATTTGTAGAATCGCTTGTATCATTGAAAATTAGTAACTCTTGAGCGCGTGATTCAACGTAAATGAAACAGCTATTAAGGACTAGCTGAAATGTTATCTGGAAGAATGCAATTTGGTTGAAACAATGAATTAAGCAAAATCTGCATATAATATGTTTGGGAATAAATAAGGATTTAAGTGAAACTATACACACTTTGCACTATGTAAGTACTGTATATTATAGTTCAGCATGGTCTCCACTAGTACTAATATTAGCTCGCTTATTCCTACCTCAACCACAACAAATCAAGTTGAGGCTACGACATCGTAGCTAGGTCTCCACAGGCACTTGCTTCTGTGGAAACTAATGTGTGCACTCACCATTGCACGTATTTTTAAAAAAAAATTCAGTCATATTGCTACGATGTCTGCAGTGTGACAGTTTATAGTGATGTCTAGCACTGGGGCTTCATGCCGCAGACTAGCTACGATATCGTAGCCTCAACTTGATTTGTTGTGGTTGAGGTAGGAGTAAGGGTACTAATATTAGTACTAGCCGCAGACATGTAGCATGATGTCCCACCCAGTCACATTATCCTGACACCAGCCGACCAGTCCTAACACTAACCTCTTAATGCTGTACAGACATGATAGTGATATGACTGAAAAATTGTTAAAGCTATGTTAAAAGTCCAAATCACACACACACACATATTAAACATAAGTAAAGGTTTCTGATTTATCTTGCAACGAATTCAGTTCTCTTTGTTTTCTTGACCACGTACCAGTAAAATGATGAACCAGCAAGAGGTAATTCAAATATAAAGCTATTTACAGTTAATCTAAGTCATTAGCATGCTTTACTTACCATTGCTACTGAAAATAAGTTTCTCTTCTCCCTTTCCCCCTCAGTCTGATTGTCATGAGTTTGTCTGTCAGTTTTACCATCATAGATCCAGAGAGGAAGAGAGTGATCAGGATCAATTATGCATTATATATATATATATATATATATATATATATATATATATATATATATATATATATATATATATATATATATATATATATATATACACAAATGTAATTGTAGAAGGCCTCATGGAAGATTGATCAGTTGACCAAATGAACTTCTTTAAATAAAGCCATTATTATTATTATTATTACTCTAAACTAATATGCTCTCTGACCAACCAACAGAGAGAAAGATACCTTCAGTATTTCAAACATGTAAATATTTAAAAATGATTTTTTTTTACAGCTTTTTTATTGCTTGAAACAAAATTCAAACATCCATTTAGCCAAGGAATTCCCAGTATGGCACTCTCATCTAAGGCCCCCACAAAATATGTGTATTTCCATTAATCTGGCTGGCCCTGTTTTTCATTGCCAACCCTAGTAATTTGTACCCCCAGAGGTAAAAAAAAATATAAAAAAAACAAACAATTCCCAGAATTGATTTATGCATCAAACTGAGCTGGTTTTGCCCAGCATATGAAGCACTTAATATGTTATATATACTAATAATTAAAATATATACAATATTTAAAAAAAAAACACATGCCTATTAAAACAAGTGCAACACATTTTTTGTGCCCAATCAGGCTATTGCAAAATATCTTTGGTAGTTATGTAGAAAAACCAAAGGAAAGAGTGCATATAACATTAAAATGATAAGTTTCTATTGGCTACCTGGTGAAAGTTCAAGTTAAAGGTTTACATCCATCTTAAATTCTTTTGTTTCTCTTGCTCCACATATTTCCATGTATTTTTATCCCCTATGGCCTGAGAGAGAGAGAGAGAGAGAGAGAGAGAAGCCATGTTATTTATAATGTGTGTGCATGACTGCTAATTGAGCAGCTATTGGAGGTCTTTGCACATTAATTCATTTATAAATTTAGGAGAAAAACTATTTTGGAGATGCTAATTGCATTTAACATAGATTGAAATCTGTCCAGGGCTTCAAGCTCAACCTTTAACAGTAAAAGCTTTAGGTCTCTCTGGGAGCTTTTACTTAAACAGAATAATAAATCCAAATATTAATATATCCATTGCAAATACCCACTAATGAATACTTTGACACATATTTGTTTGAATGACAACAAGAATAATTGTTAAGGAACGACGGTCATGTTTATAGGGATTGGATCATATTAGTATTCACTGAGCTGGTGACAATTGATAATACAATAAAGTCATATGCATGTGCTAGCAGTTTTTTTCTTCTTTTAATGTTTTTATAAATCTATCTGCTAACACAGATAAGACATAATGGCTTTAGTTTTCATGTTTTCAATAATAATAAGATTCACACATGTCAGCTTTGAAATGTGTTTGAAAAATAAACTAAGATCAGAGTGCAGTGATTGATTATTGGCACAGCTGAAATAAACATTCATAGATAGAATGTTTTAACATCTTTATTATTACAAAGATAGATGTATTGATAATATACTTCTTTCTTCAAGAATATTAAATCAGACCATTTCTTTATTTTGGCATGATTAATTGCAGTACTTCAGGAAGTTGTTGAAATTATTAAAAAATTTCAAGAGCCATGTGACAGTTATGTTATATCCTAATCTGAGTTATAATAAAGCATGTTATTGTAATGGGGTTTCACTCTGTGTGCATGTGTGTGTATATATATATATATATATATATATATATATATATATATATATATATATATATATATATAAAATGACAATACATATCATATTTATTATCATTTCATTTTATATGCATGTTATTGAAGTGGGGTTTTACTCTATGTGTATGTATGTATATATATATAAAATGACAATACATATCATTTTATTATTATTTGATTTGATATGTATATAAGGACAATACATATCATATGTATTATCATTTGATTTGATATGTATTTTCCTGGATATTTATTGAAACTTTGTAAGGACTATTTTATGAAATATAAATGAAACAGTGTGTTTGGGATATGGTATACCTGGGATGGGAAAGTGAAATTCCAATAAATAATTCAGTGGAAATATAAATAACCTTTTATATCATGTATCACATATATCCACAAAAACATACACATTCACATTTACAATACAATTTCTAACCAAGTATCTGCAGTCAGGGCTGAATCTAGAGGTAAAATAAATGAACAGATTTATTTTTTGTCTGATATGTCATCATTTTCAAATTTTTGAGTGTTTTTCACTATGCCCAGTCATTTGGAGATGACCCCCAGTAAAACATGACTTGTAAGTGGATTGTACCCATTTCACTCAAATCAACAGTTTCTTCCAAACATAATCACTTAGAAGTCTAGTCCAACTGCATACTGCAAAGACCAAGATCTGCCAATCTATGACATGCATTTTCAGTCGAACAAACAATGTAGACCCTGATAGGTCTACGTTGTTTGCAGTTGTACTTGCTATATAAATGAGTATATATGGTAATACATGCCTTTCAAAATAGAACTACATATGTATATTGTAATGAATGGCATAATATCTGAAAGGCAAAACTGAAGGTGTCAGGTGGAAATTGCAATAGCTGAGGAGTGTGCCACTATTTTTTTTAATAGAATTTACCAGTGTCCTGATCATGCAGAAATTCTGAAATTCTTCCAAATCTCATTACATGTAGTTGTGAGCTCTCTTTAGTAGAATATAAACAAGAGTTCAGTCTCATTTTCAGCATGACCAGTATATGATGCTGACTATTTAGTTTTTATGGAGGGCTAGATGTGTCAAAATAATAGTACTATATGTCTTTGTTGGGGCAAGTGGATTTTAAGTCAGGGCAGGTGACTTTTTGAAAGCCACTTGCCCTGAGCCTGTTTCTGAAATTGTTTTGAGCTTTGCTGTATAAAGCAAGACACACTTCAGATGTTAATAAAAAACAATACTGCTGATTCATTGAGTAAAGATGATATTGTTAAAGCAATTGGACTTTGGCTGACATCAGGACCAAGAGGAAAACATTGCTTTGCATTAAATATTTTGAAAGGCAAATATATACACCAGTCATTTTAATATGATTTTGTTTATTTCTTTTCATATTTAAAGTACTGCAATTTCAGCATTGTCAAAATAATCCCTATTGAACACAGAGAATTGGATTCAGGGCTAGTAGAATTCAAATCAAGGCTAATGATTATTTTAAAATCACATGCTCCAGACCCGTGTCTGAAACAAATTATCTGCCTTGGTCTTGTAACATCTTTCATTTTTCTGAATGTATTATGTGTCTGTCCTATTAGGTAATAAATAACAAAACAATTGCCAATTATATATATATATATATATATATATATATATATATATATATATATATATATATATGTATATATACTATAAAGGCATGTTGATTCTTGTCTTGCAGGCTATTATTAACTCAAACCAGGAAGTCAGTATATATATATATGTTGTATACTACACCTGGGTTTTTCATGGTCTATATCTCGGTCATAAATCTATATGTTTAAGGCATGTAATTCAGGTGTTGTCTTCTCTTAAATAATGCAGACTAAGGGACTGACGATTTTATGGGGGAAGTTTGTTGGGGGCTGGAAATTTGTAAGGTCGGTCCCTAACCAGGAAGTTGGTACATGTATTACGTCATCTACCTCTGGTTTTTAATAGCCTAATTCTGAGTAATAGACAGTTGCTGATAATTCCCTCAAAGATAATAGCCAGCAACCATGAAGAGATAGACAATTTAGGAGTTGCATTACTTTTTAATATTCTAGTATGACTTGAGTCTTTGTTTACCTGAATCACTGCAATGAATGAAGCCAGCAGGTGTGAAATATCAAGGTAGGAATATTTAAAGAATAATATAGTATTTGGGTCAAGAAGTTGATGTTAAATACATCTTTACACCAGGGTGTTCAAAAACATATAGTGATTCAATTTATCTGTACACCAGGGTGTTCAAAATATGTAGTGATTAAATTTTTCTGTACACCAGGGTGTTCAAAAATATGTAGTGAATGGAAACTGCAGTAATGAAATACATGTTATAAATTGTTCACTGGCTTTGAGGTTTTTCTGACCCACAGAGAAACATGTCCAGCACAAGCAAAAAGGCTCTTTTGACTGCCACATGGCACACAGATGCTGTGTAATCTAGTATTTCACATTTAACAGAATATTATGTACAACCTGACCAGGGTTTCATTCACACAAAAATATGTTTTTTTCACACATTTATGTATAGAGTGGTTCCCCTTTTGTGCAGTGCTCCTTTCAAAAGAGGCAAACCCTTCAACATTCAAAAGGCTATTTTATCTTGTGGCTGGATGGTGCACCTTCCCCCACCCCACACTCACTAGAGGCAACCCTATAAATAAAGCATCTTGTATCACAGAAGAGATGATCTCATGAGGGTTACCACAGTATTATTCTTCTTCTCTGGAACTAAAAGTTGATGGACTCTGAAATGGTGTTTAAAACTTAAAGCCTGCAGAATTTGTTGCACGTTAGTAGGGAGCTATTCATTCACATTTCACCTCACTCTGCCTTTGTCTCATTAGCTCTCTCATTTCTTTTTGAGTTGTGTATTAAAGATGTGGTCTGTTATAGGTTTATACAAATTATTATACTTCAAAACACATTATCAGATGGCTTCTGTTAAAAGAAATAACCAAAAAGAAGAACATTATGTTAAAAGAAACATTGAATCATCCGGTTTAAGAGTGGACATCGCGTTTATACACAAGTATAAATAATACCAAATTTGCAATTCCTATATGCTTTTGCATACCTGTACTTCAGTTATGATTATGTTGCAAAAACAAATATATTATTATCTGCATGTATGTATTTTAATGCATTTATTTTGTACTAGTGTATGGCATAAATCTGAAATGGTAACAGGAATTTTTGTGTACAAGCTGTTTTTTCAGTTCTCTTGACAAAAACGATAACTTGCTCATGTTTGAATCAGCCTTTGAATCTGTTGATGCTATTGAAATTATACAAATTAATATCTACTCCAAAAACAAGATACTTTTATAAACTTTATAAGATTTAAATAAATTTAATAGGAGATCAAATACAATCTCTCTGCTATTATTAATTCCAAAGTAACAACACACAAATAATGGGCTACTCTGGCATCAGGTACTAGATACGTCATAGATAACAGCGCCCTCCTGTGTTTGTTTGGATTTACGCTAGCTGAGTTACATTTTGATCAGACCGTTTACTTTCCATACATTTCATTTAATACCACATCATTTGGAAGCACATAGGAAATGGTCACAATCTTCTGTAACAGACATAACAAAGGCTTGAAAGTTTTCATAGTATCATTATGTACATGCATCATGGGATTTTACTGCAACAAATTCTAATGTTTAACAAATCAGAAAATGTGTATATATTCACATATAATTGCAATGACAGTAGCTGGTAAAGGAAAATAACATTTCCATTGGTCAGAATGTTACCACGCGATCAAAATGAATTGCGTTTATTTCTGTATGAACTGTAAGGTTAACTACTTTTCTAAGAATACCCACTTCTATAAATAGAGTCACGTGTACAACATAAGATAAACACTGCCAGTGTGAAGGCAGACACGAAGTAAGCATTAAAGGAAAAGAACATTCTAACAATTTAAAAAAAATTTAAAAAATTTGGCTTCCATTGGTTGAAGGACTGTATTATGATAACTTTATTACCATCAAGCAGGACAATCCCAGGTGCTATAAATAGCTACGTAACAGAAAACCCCAAACATGTATTACCGGTACTCCGCTCAGTTAAGATTTCTGTTTTTTAATGATGCAAACAAAATATCATAACGAATGATTGAAATTTCAATTATAAGAGTTTTACGTTTTTTTCTGAGTTTTATTGTGGTATAAACTGTCAGTTGTTGACTCACACAGCTTACATAATGCCCTTCAGGCGTTATTTGCTGTGTGAGTCAGCAACTGACAGTTTATACCACGATAAACTCAGAAAAATACCAGTGTTAAACTCTTAAATGTTTGAATAAACTACATACTCACTGTATATATCATGCATATGCTTATAAAGTTGAACAATGTCAAGACTCATGTGTCTATGTGAGTTAACTTGATTGTTGATTTTCTCCATTATAAAATTAAAACCAGCTGTTGCTAAATAAACCTGACAGCACAGGGAGTACAAATGCTCTTATTTGTCTCTTTTTTAACAGGATGCAAAATGTTGATCTGCAGTTGAGCTTATTTCATCTCACACATGAGATGACAGTTGCAATGTGACTGTACGATCATAGAAGAAAACTGCTTCATTTTTTCCAGTTAGTGAGGTATGTAATGTACATTTGAGTTATATTGAATTTATCATTTTTCCCGTGTCAGCCTGTGTGGTCGTCCATTAATTATGTCAACAAAATGGGGGGGGGAGGGGGTTTGAAGAAGTTTGACAATTGTTGACATGGGGGAGGGGGGAGTTCAAGATAAATTGACGTCAGCAATGTTATTTTTTACAAAAAATCGTGAGCTACTATGCCCATTATAATAATTGAGGAACATTTTGCTTCCCTATGGGAAGATGATAGAAGCTAGAATATAAACTCTCACTTTTTTCATGAATTCAAAGTGTTATAGTCAATTTGAAATCTGTTAAACAAGTTTAAAAAAATGTGTTAAAATTTATTTGTAGATCTTTTAATTTCCATAATTCTATTTGTAGCATATTTTTAGCATATAAGCCAGCCATATAAAATATTGTTAGTTTGTGGGGGGGGGGTAAAATTTTATTAGGGGGGTCACTGAAAGTTTGACAGTTGTTGACAAGGGGGGAGGGGGTGTAAAAAATTGCCTAAAAATTGTTGACATAATTAATAGATGTCCCCTACAGTGATTAAAATTCTTATTGCCCCAACCTTGTAGAATAAAAGTGGTGGACATTGTATCTTCATTTCAGTCATAGTTTCCATTCTGCTCTGTAACATTAAAACCAGTTCAAATTAAGAGATGAGACTTGGTATCTGTGTACATTATGATTAGAAGGTGTACCATATACCACACTGAGGTCCCATCTTTAAGGTCAAGGTCAAGGCTCAGTATTTTATGTGAGTCATTGTACTTTTCCTTCTACTCAAAATTCTGTAATGCCATTTGAGATTAAGGCATGAAAACTTGTACAGCATCACTAGTTGTGTCATGTACCGCATGGGTGGGGGGGCTTTTTTCAAGATGAAAGTCACAGCTCAATATTTTATGTTTTCATTAGGCACAAAAATATGTTTCCCCTTGGCCAACCATCCCTGTTTTTTGTTGGGGTAAAAAAATAATTAGAATTTTTTCCCCCTGAAATTCACTCAGAGCTGGTTTTGCCCAGTATTTCAAGTGCTTAGTACATTATATACACCAATCATTATAATAGATATAATGTTTTTAAAAAAATACTTACCTACCCAAATTTTAAAAGCACTGCAATAGGACACACACATTTTTTTTGTTGTTGCCTTAAACTCTTCAGCTCTACAACTTTAAAGTTGTATGGGTTTAAGTGATAAAGCTTGGAGTTCATGTACATTGTGTATATCATCACTAGATGTTGTGTACCACATTGTACTCCACAACTAGTACATTGTACACACATTGTGTATATCATCACTAGATGTTGTGTACCACATTGTGCACAACTAGTACATTGTACACACATTGTGTATATCATCACTAGATGTTGTATACCACATTGTACACCACAACTAGTACATTGTACACACATTATGTCCTTGGACTGATGTCACCTGTAGTCGTACTAAACAATTCTATTTTTACTATTGATTATATTTAAGTAAACTTAATTGAAAGTACTTTTCTGAATCACTAGAAAGTATTATAAACATTTTTGATAAGAAGTGCAGAAAACTGGTTTATGTGTTATAGTAGAAATTTATTTGTTGCTATTTTGGTTGAATTTTATTGGACCAACTACTTAAAAGGTCCAAAGTCATCTGCTGGTGGGATTATTTCTGGAATGGGTCTGTAGGAGGGAGACATCAACCAGTTATTGGGGTCAAGGCCTAAAGATCAAGTTCATGGCTCAGTATTCTAATTTTTTCCATAACAATTTGCCTTCTGTTTTATTACCTTGTGCTGTTTCAGATTAAAGGATGCAACTTAGTGTGCTTATACATCATCACCAGATGTTGTGTCACCTACCACATTGTTTGTCCTTAGTGTATATCATCACTAGATGCTGTGTACCACATTGTACACCACAACTAGTACATTGTACACACATTGTGTATATCATCACTAGATAGGTATGTTGTGTAGTACCACAGTGGGGGTTCCTGTCTTTTAGGTCAAGATCACAGTTCAGTTCTTTATGTTTCCCATTGTACTTTCTTGTCCATTCTATAATTTGAATGCTGCTGACATTTACAACTTGGTATACATACATGTATATCATTGGCAGGTGTTGTGTACCACATTGGGGGTCCTTTTTTCAAGGTTAATGTCATGTTGTTAGTACATATTGACTTTTTAAAAAGTTTCCAATCCGTTTTATAAAATACTATTTTAGAGCCATTTGAGATGAAGGGATGAAACTTGGCATAACTGTACTTCTGGGAGTTCAGTAGAACTAGTAGCTTGTGATTTATTTCCATCTAATTAATGTACAGGAATCACTGCCTACAAAAATTTGATAAATCTAATTTGAATAGTTTAATGATTCACTGCTGTATTCAGTCTGAGACCTTTGATCCAGTTAAGATTATTATCCCCTTCCAACTGATAAAGATCAATCTAAGTCTATAAGGTGCTTTCCTATTTGGCCAATTGGAAATGCCTGCCTGACACATGCTTCAGTCTGCATCAGAGTGAACCATAACTGTTCAGCCTCTTTACTTTTGTGCCCAGTCTCAATCATGATCAAGAATGGTAATCATGCAATGTAAAAGTGGACAGCAAATGCATCTATACAAACTGGATTGAAGCAAATTATGCAGTATGGAGATAGGGGTTTGGGTTGCAATAAGAAGCAGATGAAATAAGATAGGCAGATTGCATACACAATATACACAGTGTAATAGACATTTCAAATGTTTTGCTTACAGTTTGACCAAAATACAACTTATAAAAGTACACAATACACATAAAACATAACATGAGCATAACACATTCATTAACATTAACTATACATTTACTACTTTGTGCAATTCTTTTGAAATTTATGTGTAATGTATTTATAAAAATTGTTCAAAGTTTTATATATTTCACAGATAAGCCTTGTTTTGGCAGGATTCTATTAATCTAGGTTTGATTAATTATTGTTAATTTTAGTGTGTGAAATAAAAACCTTAGTTTTGTTTATTTTCTTGGATCATGATTCTTAATTCCAATATTATAAGATATTCATTCAACCAAACTTCATATTTCCTGATAGTTTAAACTGAGTTCATACAGCCACACCATTTCAGCTTCAGGAAGTTTTTGTCCCCCTTTAACCCCACACCGACTGCTCCAGTGGACTAAATGGTAAGAGCATCTGCCTCGGATGCACAATGTCAAGGGTTTGAACCCCAGCTGAGTCATACCAAAGACTTATAAAAATGGTACTAGCAGCTGCCTTGCTTGGTGCTCAGCATTAAGAAGTTAGTGTTAGGACAAATAAAACACACATACACTTAGCCCCCCCCCCCTCCACCAGGGGTAATAATAATAATAATAATAATAATAATAATATTGACCTTATTTAAAGGGGGTAACACAGTTAGCTAAGAACTAATCTACCTTGAGGCCCTCATACAAAGGAATTGATTTATTTTAGCTGCATCTCTGAAGCTACTGGATATATTGGGTTTGGAAGAAGGAAATAGAGTCAGCATTTCTAATCTCAACTGGAATACTATTCCAGAGCAGAGTTCCAGAGTATTGGAAACTTGGAAACTTTTTTTAAGTAACTCCTTATTTGGTTTGAGAATTTTATACTGTTTGGTAGACATGGATCACAGGTTGGGATTATTACCAAGTAGCCTATACTGGAATAGTGATTGTAAATATTCAGGAGCACTATTATTGGATATCCTGTACATTAATTTGGCTTTTCTCAAACAGATTCGGACTTTAATAGGTAATATTTTTAACTTACCAGCTACATTTTCATTGCTTTCTTTCTGGATTGATATTAGCCCAAAAGCTCTTTTTTGAAGATGTGCCAGCTTTGCTATGTTTTTATCATTTGAATTACCCCATACTGTATTAGTAGTCTAAATAGGGTTGTATGTAACTGTTATAAAATAGTTTTCTGTGCCTTTCAGGGAGAAAATGTCTTATGGGTTCTGAGCAAATGGCATTGTGCCCCCACTGGTAATTTTTCAATTTAGCCTGCTACTTTGTTTCTTACTCAAATTCCTGTATATCATTACTAAAAGAGGGATTGTGTACAACAGTGGGTGTCCTATTTTCATGGTCAAGGTCAGAGGTCAGCAGTTTAGGTTTCAGTCTCATTTGCCCTGATCATTCTAACTTAATACATGTTGAAGATAAATAGATGAAGCTTGGTGTATTCATCCATTGTCACTAGAAGATGTGTTACATTGCACATTTGATGACTTATCCTCAAGGTCAAGGCCACAGCTCAATATTTTAAGGTTTCTTTTGTTCGTTATATCATGAAAGATATTTGAAGAGTAGGGATTATCCATGGTATACTTATAGCACCTCATTTTATCACTGTCAAGGTTTTAACTCCAAGTTCAAGATTGCTGATAATAATTTTAAAAACAAACTTTTCTGCACTTGTCCTCTAATGATAGGTCAATTAAATTTTCGATGTGGACTGCTCCAGTGGCCTAATGGTTAGAGTATCTGCCTCGGATGTGGGAGGTCACTGGTTCAAACCTCAGCAGAGTCATACCAAAAACATAAAAATGGCAGTAGCAGCTGCCTTGCTAAAGCATTAAGAAGTTAGTGTTAGGACTGGTCGGTCTGGTGTTAGGATAATGTGACTGGGTGGGACATGATGACACATATTTGCGGCATGATGCCACAGTGCAGGACATCACTATAAACTGCAACACTGCAGACATTATAGCGATATGCCCAAAATATTGTTAATGCTATGTTAAAAATCCAAATCACACACTCAAAACTTTCAATCTTTCAATGTGTGCCCAGTAACTTTATGGCTGTGTCTGAAAGGTCATAGATTTCATGATTGTGAACTTTTATGACCTCGCCATATGGTGTTGGACAAATTTTGCTGAATTTGCTTGGTTTAGTTTAATTGATGTAACTCTGTATGGATTGTGTATATGTAGCTGGATTAAATTGTGTAAACTGGATACAATTACCGTACAGACAGAAATTAGCAATATCGCTCTTGCCATGTGCTGGTGCATTGGAGTAAAAGTAAGTCATTCAGATATGGAGTGGAGAGAATAATTTTTTTGTTACATATTTAGACTTTTCAGTGTAATAATTATAAATTTACCATTATGAAAGTGTAGCAGTGTTAAGTTTTGACACTGAGCTACAGTTAAAACACTCCTTGAATTAGCAAAAACAGATGGCACAGTGATTTGGACAAAAAACATATCTTGAGACTATTTGTTCTCTTGTCAAGAACATTTTGGCCATTTAGTCCAGATGGAGTGGAGGGTTTAAAATAACACTTATTTTAAATATGGCTCTATGTGAAAAGCTTATGGTTTTGTGATGGTAAACCATTGTCTTGGCATCCGTCCGTCTACGAGAGACGATGGCATAGCTCCAAAGTACGCTTTTGCTAAACCATTGTAGCTATTGATTTACAGGGTAATGACATGTAGGAGACAAATTGATTAAAGTTAATGTCGGAACAATATTTTTGTACCTTGTCAGAATGAAAAACAGTGAGTATCTTAAATTCTCTGCCTTTATTTTCAGCAATAGTTCTACTGCCTTGATATAATAATGGCAGAAAAAGGCAAAGCTGGATCTGAGAATCAGCCACTAACTCCTGCAAGAATGTACACGTCAAGAAGCAGTAAGCCATACATTTTTGTCTACTTACAAAAATTTTAAATCAGTAACTACAGTGCTTCCTTACTGTTCATGGGAGCCATAAAATGGCCTTCTCAAAAGTAGGGGATCCTTGTACAAAAGGATGTTTTAAGAGTGCTTGGTCACAGTAGTGTTAAGAACACTAACAGTATTATGGTGAAGCCCCTCAAAACTAAAAACCGTTGGGACCATATCAAATTTTTAGTTTTGATTGGTTTTCAGTTTTAATGAGGGTTTAGCAGATGTAAAAGATCATGTCTTTTTATAAGTGCTTATGTGGTGAGAGAGAGAGATAATGTAATAATGAGGGAACATCTGTGCATGTGTGTGTACGAGTGAGATAATGTAATAATGAGGGAACATCTGTGCATGTGTGTGTATGAGTGAGATAATGTAATAATGAGGGAACATCTGTGCATGTGTGTGTACGAGTGAGATAATGTAATAATGAGGGAACATCTGTGCATGTGTGTGTACGAGTGAGATAATGTAATAATGAGGGAACATCTGTGCATGTGTGTGTACGAGTGAGATAATGTAATAATGAGGGAACATCTCTGTGTGTGTGTGTGTGTACAAGTACATAGATGAAGAAAGTTGTTGGGTTTTTTTAACATTTAATACAAAATTGGCTGAGCAGCTTATGTTCTTTCCCAAAAATCACATCGAGTCACATGAATTAAAATGGTTGTTAAACAAAGAAATATAGTCCGTGTCTCAAGAAACATTCAAGGAACAAAATACTTTTATAACTTTACTACAAGTCCATTAGAGTTTGAATGATAATGCATACTGTTTAAATATACTGTATAATTCATAATGTTCATAAATAGATTTTGGCACAGATTCATCATACTCTCTGATCACACTAATTTTACCCTGGATGGATATTTCTGAAGTCCTTTGTTTAGCTGGTTGTCTTGACATGCAAGTGAAGACAAATGACTACTTAAATACATGTCTGTAATGATTTTTCTTCTTTGAAAATCAGTTGAGTGAATCTTACTTGTAGAATAATATTTTGTTGGTTTCTGTTAGCAAAGCATCAAAGGCAGGGATGCATGTCTTGTTAATGATGCCCAGGTATTTAGTTAAAAAACAGCATTTTATGGATCATTTATACACACACATAATTCTATGAATTATTTATACACACACAACATTCTATGGATCATTTATACACAAACAACATTCATGGATCATTTATACACACACAACTATGGATCATTTATACACACACAACATTCTATAGATCATTTATACACACAATATTCTATGGATTATTTATACCCACAAGATTCTATGGATCATTTATACACACAATATTCTATGGATTATTTATACACACACAAGATTCTATGGCTCATTTATACACACACTACATTCTACAGATCATTTATACACACACAATATTCTATGGATCATTTATACACACACAACATTATATGGATCATTTATACACACACAAGATTCTATGGATTATTTATACACACAAGATTCTGTGGATCATTTATACACACACTACATTCTACGGATCATTTATACACACACAACATTCTATGGATCATTTATACACACACAATATTCTATGGATCATTTATACACACACAATATTCTATGGATCATTTATACACACAATATTCTATAGATTATTTATACACACACAACATTCTATGGATCATTTATACACACACAATTTTCTATGGATTATTTATACACACACAATATTCTATGGATCATTTATCATCATCATCATCAGTCTCATGACCTAGTGTGGTCGTTGAGGCACTGTGCTGCTGAACATCTGACCAGTTCCCTCCACTTGTGCCAATGCCTGTGTCTCTGCAAAACTTTTCCTGGTCCATTCTGTGATATTGTCAGTCCACTTTTTTCTCTGTCTACCTCTCCTTCTGCCACCCTGGACGCTGCCCTGCAGGACTGTTGTGGATAGACTGTTGGCTTTAGTGACATGGCCATACCATTTCAGCTTTCTCTTTTTGACGGTGGTGAGGAGGTCCTCATATTGGCCTACTTCGCACCTGATGGTGTTACGCACTTCTTCATTTGTGATGTGATCCATGTAAGAGATGCCAAGGATGGTTCTGTAGCATCTCATTTCAAGTGACTGGATTCTTCGTTGTAATTCTGCTGTCAGGGTCCATGCCTCACATGAGTACAAAAAGACTGAGATGACTAGAGCTCGCAATAGTCTGATTTTAGTTTTCAGACAGATATTCTTGTCTCTCCAGATGGGTCTTAGCTTTGACATAGCTGCCATTGTTTGTGCTGCTCTTGACAAAATTTCTGCTCTTAATCCCTCTTCAGTGATTATGGAACCAAGATATTTGAACTGGCTCACTGTTTCCAATTCATGTCCTCTGACTTTAATCTTGGCTGAGATTTATTTGCCACTATTTGTCATCAGTTTTGTCTTCTCAGCGCTTATCTCCATGTCAAATCTGGAAGATGTTTCATCCAGGTTCTTCACTAAGGTGGCTAGCTCATCTTCACTGCCTGGCAGCCCACCAATGTCGTCTGCAAAGCAGAGGTTGGTGATGTTACGCCCTCCAGTGCTGACTGTCCCACAGTGGTTTTCCAGGGCTTCGCTCATGATACGCTCTAAGTAGATGTTGAAAAGCGTGGGTGACAGGAGACAGCCTTGACGCACTCCCACTGTTGTCTGGAACCAGTCCCCCACAGCACCTTGGGCAATTACTGAACTGGTAGCCTTGACGTACAGCTGCTTGATGGTATTGGTTAACTTTTGACCCATGTTATACTTCTTCATTGTGGCCCACAATGCCTCATGCCACACTCTGTCAAAGGCCTTTTTGAAATCTATGAACACATGATAGATGTCTTGTTGCTGTTGCGAGTACTTTTCTATGAAAAGTAGAGATCATTTATACACACACAATATTCTATGGATTATTTATACACACACAATATTCTATGGATCATTTATACACACACAAATAATATCAATCACAATTAGATAATAGGCAGATAAACATAACTTTTCTTAAATAGCTTATCTAGTATTTAGTTATTAATAATTTAAAAGCTGGCATTCTTATCATGATGCAAAGACTTCTGTTTAGCCTATTGTCAGCCCTAATATGTCTTTGCATGCATGTGAAGTATTCTTTTAATCCCATGTTCCATTGGGACATTTTCTCACTTATAAGCC
Organism: Sinohyriopsis cumingii; assembly: GCA_028554795.2. NCBI lineage: Eukaryota > Metazoa > Mollusca > Bivalvia > Unionida > Unionidae > Sinohyriopsis > Sinohyriopsis cumingii. The sequence goes on along the minus strand of CM068826.1, from coordinate 132,919,355 downwards.
TACTACAGTATTTGCTAACCATAATTAATGTAGACCAGCAAGTGTCATGAATTTTACAGCTTAAATGCATTTACAGATTTAAGTGAGTTTCAGTTTTATGAGTTTCTTTTAATGTGAAATTTAAATTTGATATTGAATTTTTTTTCTTCTTCAGATTTGAGGGTTTTCATTTACTGCAAAAAAATGATAATATATAAGAAGAAAACATTATGGACACTAAAAAATTCAATCTTGAGGGGATTCTAGTGTACTGAGGGGTTGGTTTTGAGGGGTTTCACTGTATATAATGAGAAAATCACATAGTACTAGTCTTATTATCAATGAACTAACAGTTTGGAAAATAATCAAGTAGCCATGATGAAATGTGTCTATGTATGTAGTAATGTTTTGTAGCACCTCAGCACAAAAGTGGCAGGGTAGTGCCAACTCAAGGTAAAGCTCAAAAAAGCAAACAATTTAATAGAATCCATGACCCTACCTATGTTATAAGAAGAATAGTTCATAATATAGTGAATGGTTTTGTAGTGAGGGACTAACTTAATGGGATCCATGACAATACTTGTGTTATATGAGGGACTGTGGTATTCAGAGGGGCCTAATAATGAGATTTCAATTTTATGGGATCCATGACAATACCTATGTCATAAGATAGACAGTGATACACCAACGGGTTTGTAGTGAGAGGCCAGTTAATTGGGATCCATAACAATACCTGTGTTATATGAGGGACAGTGATACATTGAGGGGCTTTATTGTGAGATATCAATTTTATGGGATCCATGACAATACCTGTGTTGTAAGAGAACAGATGTATAGAGAAGGAATTTATAGTGACGGACCAACTTAATGGGATCCACGGCAATACATGTTATAAGAAAGATATTGGTATTCAGAGGGATTTATAGTGAGGGACTAACTTAATGGGATCCATGACAGTACCTGTGTTATAAGAGAGACAGTGGTATACAGAGGGGTTTTATAGCAAGAGACTGACTTGATGTGATCAATGACAATTCCTGTGTTGTAAGAGGGGCAGTGGTATTCAAAGAGGTATTTATTATGAGGGACCAACTTAATGGGAGTCACAACCCTACTCATATTCTAAGAGGGTCAGTAGTATTCTGAGGGACTTAAGAGCAAGGGACCACTGACATAACCCATCTGCCACTCTAATATGTAAATTGTTTGTTGCTTGTTGGTGTGAGTGTACTGCAGGTTTTCCAGATTGGTTTCCTGTTGAAGTGCTATTTTGTTATGAGCACAACTTTACAAACACGGAACCTTAAGTATGATAGTGGACAGTTCCCATCCTGGTGATTCATATTCAGAGTCAGTTGCCAACTATTTTGATTTTTCCATGGTGTCATTTTACAGGACATGTCTAGCAAGGACTACATTCAGTTGTCTTAAACATAAGGTCATGTGTCTAAGTATGGTCTCTGGTTTTTCGTTTGAAATGTCTACTTTGACAGCAGTGTAGTCACATCATAAATGATTCAGATATAATAATTGTAAAAATTTAAAAGGAAGAATTTTGTCATCCTTTAGTTTAGTTGTTTGCAATGAATCTGCACAGGACACTTTTTGAATACATGGAAGATTTGTTGAAATAGGGAAATATCTTAAGACAAAAATCCTCTATAAAGTGAAATTGTCTTGAAATAATATCTTTAAGGTTCCGAATATTTCCTTCGTAAATTTCAGTATGATTTAACTCACTAAACTGAAAACCTAGACAAAATTTGTGTCCCAAATATAATTTTGCACAAGATAATCAGCCAATAGTTTTTAAATGGCATAATGTCCTGCAGAGCACAATAAAAAAACAGACTGGATACAGATGCAGCGTATCCTAATTATCACAGATTATTGATGTTTTGTCAAAACATAAACATTTAATTTATGTTTTCAAAGACAACTGAATAGATAACAAGAGATGTCAGTAAATCAAACTTCTGAAAGGGACCCTGAGTGATTTAAAGTCCTCACCATAATAGGTCACTGCCACCTCACCTCTGTCTGCATGGGTTTGAGTCTCCGCTTCAGCCAATGTGGGTACGTGAGAAAGCTTGCAAGTAGCTTCTCGTGGGTGAGCAATTCTCTCTGGGGTTTTCCCGGGTTCTTCCTCCACCAGTTATACTTTAATACTGTTTACTGACCATCATGTATAACCTATCTTGGTCCTGAAAAATGGTGTTAAACCCCATAACAAACCTTGAAACCTCAAAATTGAATTGTGTCGTGATGGATGATTGTTTAGAGAGGTTTCAATGTTGCCAATTTCATTTAACACCCTGGATGCTATGATACAGAATTATAAAATCATGACTATATATGGACACAGAGAACTTCTGGAGCCTCCAAAATGTGAAAGAAACATATCAAAATCACTAATGAAATCTAAGAGAGACAAAATTTGACACTTATGTTATTTGTATCCTTTATAGGTTTCACTGTATTTCAACAGAAGTATTCATAACTGCATTTTCACCATACTCTTCTTAATAAAAAAAACAACAGAAAAAGACCTAAAAGATTTTGACTAATGTCATTTTTATCTTCTCAGTTCCAGATAAGATGTCAGTGATTCAGATGTTCTTTAACCAAGCCAACATTTCCAATTGCCAAGGGCTACAGATAGGGAATTACAATGAGATGGTAGTAAAGGAAGCAAAAGCATTTCTTAAACACGGTAATGCATCAACTTCAGCATCTCCTTACACATGTGTACATGATGATATTTTGAAATTATAATAATAATAATAATAATGATAGCAACAGCTTTATTTATAGAGGGTGAAATAATTAATTTTGTCCTATTATTTACATCAATGCTCATAGACTCATTACACACACTTCTGTCTCGCTTGTGCATTTTCTATGGCTAAAGTGAAAGTGTTTTCCCTAATGAAATACAGTGCATGCATTTTTGTTATTTGCCCATAGAGATAAGCAAAATATAACCATATTCATTACATCAATGTATGTGAGCACGATTTTTAAAATAAAGTTTGAGTTATTTGCAACGTTATTTATAATACAGAATAGTTATGCAACAGTAGTGAAGGCTGAGGTGTTCATATGTAATGCAGGTATAAATCACTACCAACCAGGAAGTTTTATTTTTCGTCCAGTCAGTTACGTAATAGCGACACAAATTTATTGATGAATGTTCCCTTATTTGTTTTGGAATACTGATCCAGATGAGTGAACCTGGATAGTGAAAAATGTTTTTGAATAGCTATTGGTCAGTTTTGGAAGAAGATAATGGTTGAGTGAAAAAGGATTTAAATAATGCGAGTTTGTGTAAGTGGACAACAAAAATACCTGATATTTTGTAGGCACCAGACTTCAAGGCATGGCACAGTATTATGTTAGATTGTAGTACTTCTTCAGATACATAACCCATAATCACCACCTCACAAATCCAGTACCCCAAAGCTGAACACAGATGTTAACAATATCTGTTGGCTTATTTTTAGCATTAAAATGCTAAAATATTACCTGCTTGCTGAGACAGTGGTCTGGTAACAGTGTTCTCCCCTTGGATGGAGGGATTGGCACCAAATCCTATCAGTCATCGGCTGTTATTTCCATTTGTATATTGTTAGGAAGCTTATTCAGAGGTCTTATATATACCTATTAATTTCATGCTCTTTCTCATGTACAGTGATCCAGGGGAAATATACTGCATCTATTTTCTCTTGGAATTTTGTTTATTTTCAATGTAGATTTATATTTTGTTTCTCAGTTGTTGTTTGTTTTGTTGCAACATGAAGCACATCAGCACCATCATAATTCTTAAGCATTAATTTATTTCTTAGCATCCACTTCATTGTGAGGTTAGCATGATGCTTGAGTGATTGTATGTACCCATGTTTTGTGTTCCTGATTGATAGCTAACAATGGTCAGTATGAGGTGTGGGGCTTGCAAGAAGTTTAAGCTTTGTTATGACTCTAGGTCTTAAAATATGTAACAGAAAAGAAGTGAAACCAATAATTTGTGTAAAATTCAACAAACAGTATTTTCCAAAGCCATGTGGATTGTTAATGGACAATTCTGTCATCTGTCCTGGCTATGTCAAGACTTATGCACAGCACATGTTATGGTGACTTTTCATTCCATGTACATGGTAAACATTTCAGACAGTGAATGAAGCTCAGAACTGATGCTTGAAGATGACTTTTTCTCATGATAGATTGGACTCCAGCTTAGATTACCATCCTAATCACCATGAATCCCCAGTTTAGTCTTTGCTATCATTGCAAGTTTCTTTTCCTACCCATTACACCACTGATATTGAAGATGGATGATCACAAAAGACCAGTCTTTCTTCAAACATCTACCTCAGTTTGGGCAAGTTGCAAACATTTTTCATTGCTTTAAAAGGCAATTAGAAGATCCTAGTGTAAAGAGGTCTTTTTTCTCACCATGACAACCACCCCAACTTGACCCATGCTTTTTTTTACAAACCTCACCAGTTCTCCATATTGAAATTACAACTGTAGACAGACATTGCAAGGCTGGTGATGTTGAAGCCATATAAAGAATCAAGGACTGAAAACTTTTCCAAGACATGCAACAATTTGTTGGCAGTGTTGTTGCTATTGATTCCATGCTTAATTCAACCATTACAACTTTTTTTGAGAGAGACATGTCTGCAGGTCCATCTTGTATACGTAGGCAGCTCAGCACTTACTTCCAAATTCCTTTAGTAGCTTTCATTGACCTTCATCTTACTAAAGAGAGATGTTTATTATGTATGACCTTGCTGATCATAGGTCTCCACAAGCCAGTTTTCTCCCTTATTTCTGACGGTGGCCTAGAAATTATAATGCAAACGTCAGTCATGTTGTCTTTGTACAATTAATGACAGCATGCATGAATTACACTGAAATTTGCACACATATTTGAATAAGAATATTTTCTTAGAAAAATTGGAATGAAACATTGGTATTTGTATATTATATATGAATGTGATTTAAATGATCGTTGTGTTACTCAACTTTAAGAGAGACCTCATGATGCATTAGTGTCACTTAAGGACTATTCTGTGTTCAGGGTTTGGAAAAAAAGTACGGAAGTAAATGCTGTAAAGAAAAGTTACTTTTGACAACAAAATTTTGTGTTTTTTTTTTTAAAGTAACTTTCTTTTGCATTAGTGTAAATCACCAGCTTGTGACCCATGTGCTGGACACCTGCAGCTTTCCGTCATGTGACAGCATTCTTGGTGACCTGGTGATTTAGTCCTTAGTTATTCTTCTTCACCAGGAGTTGTGGGTAGCTTATTTGGGCTGTATTGTGGGTGATTTTTGTAAGGTCAGTATTACAGATTTGCACATGTGTATTCAGGCATTATCCTGGTGAAAAATGAAGCCATCCCTAAGTTGGTCTGGACACTTTCTGTGAATGTCATTGTGTAGATCATATCGGATTACTATGGCATAGTATTATCCATTCACTGTGGTGTTCTCTGATCCCATGATGTTCAGAATTATTCCATGTGTGTTGAAGAATTCAGTGCATATAACATTTCCAGCAGAATTCAGTGCATGTAACTTTTCCAGCAGATTTGAAAAGACATGCTTATATAGTTAATGCTGAACTTGTGCGTTTTTGTACATTGCTTGGTCTCACTTGTTTAAAGTATTGTACCCTAGTTTCATCATATTGAATGATATAATCATAGAAATTATAGCCTTCTTCCTTGTTCCTACAGGTCTTTGTTCTTAAATTCAGTTGTTCTTTATCAAGCAATCAGGGCATCCAACAAGCACAGACAATCTGGGCACACAATGGGCACTGAAAATTTGGGTGTCCAACAGGCACAAACCCAGTGCATTCCCAATTCCTTGGTTACAGTTTCCTCTGCACTTTGTATGAACTGTCAAAATTGTCAGCTATCACTGGACAGTCAAAACATTTGATTTTCATCACATATTCTTCAATGGAAATGATTGTTTGTTTTGAAAGAGATGTCCTTGGCCAGCCATTTTTAACATTTCAGCCATATGCTGATTCCAGCAAGTGCTAGTCCATAAACAGCATCCAAGTCAGCTTTTATATGTGTAAAGGATTTTCCATTTTTTGCAATCAATTTTAACACCACTTTCTGTTAAAAAATGGACTCCTGCTGTTTTGCAGCCATGTCTACATAGATGATGTATTAACAGATGATGTCACTATGTCATTGACATATTTAACTTAGAAATGACCCTTTTCAGTTATAAACATGTGAATATTTATAATGAATGGGTTGCTTTGTTTCGAAGATATTGCATTAATACAGTACTATAACTTTTCGTTCAGCCCTCATTATACACATCTACTGTAATACATGTAGTCCTGCAAAAATGGCAACCCAACAACTGTCCATGATTTTGCTGATGATACAGTTTTATACAGAGACAAAACGTTTAAGTCATGAAGACAAATACATTCTGAAATTGAGATGTTTTGTGAAAGCAGGGTCTAGGTTAGACAGGCTATATATATATTTTACCAATGTAGGAAAATAGTTTTGAGAACACTCCTCAAATAGTTCCTCTATGCAGTCTTCAGTTTCATTGGCTATCACTACCTATGCAGTCTTCAGTTTCATTGGCTATCACTACCTATGCAGTCTTCAGTTTCATTGGCTATCACTACCTATACAGTCTTCACTTTCATTGGCTATCACTACCTATACAGTCTTCACTTTCATTGGCTATCACTACCTATGCAAATACGAAAATGACAATTTTGAGCCATATTTCAGCAAAAAAGTCTTGTGTGTTTTTTTTTATAAATGCCATCCACTCTTGAAAAGAATTATGAAGTTTAGTTATTCAGTAACCAGGGAGATGAGTCATGTTGATATACAAGTCAGAGGTATAACATATGTTTACAGATTTTGGTCAAAATGATGGTTTTATGGTTTCTATTTTAACCCAAATCAGTGGTGATGATGGTATATAATTCATGATGACTTAATAGCGTAATTTTGAATACAAATCAAATGTATGGTACAGATAGTTATCAGTTTTGTTTCAGAAGAATGTATGAATTTTGGTTCAAGAAAAAATTTGAAAATTTGAATATCATTGAAATATTTGAAATGTTTCTTAATTTAACCTTTGCCTCTCCTCTTTCCCTAACCTGCACAAAGATAAACCTTGGCTGCTGTTGATTGTCAGAGTTGTACATAATTTTTGTTTTGATATTCAGACCACATTTTTATTTCACCCACAATAAATCCCTTGATTATTTTTGCATTTTGGCCATATTTGGCATGCAGCTTGGAATTGATATAAAGTAGGCAATTTAATTTTCATCATTTTCCAAAATATTCAGGGTTTACCATTTTCTGGAATTTGCTGGTTATATATTATGATTGGGTTAATATTTTGAAAGGAATGCCTTTAAAGTTTTCATGTAAATTCAATTTCTTTGAGGACAATAAATTGTAATAACTTTAAATCTTTCCATGCACACTCTTCAAAGGAAGCAGGACAACTTGGTCCATGGACAACTCTCTGTAAGACACCTCTGCCCCTGCTGTGAAATATAAGCAGTTTGGTTCCTTTAGAAAAACTACACAGTTTGGGAGATCACTTGGATTAACAGCTGGAATAAGTCTGACCAAGTTACAGGACAGTTCGACAGCAGAATGTTAAATATTCTGGACTGTTGTTTTGGACATCTCAGGCTCAATTGTATGATAGTGTCTTTGATGAACTTCAGTTTGCTATTACTCCAAGTTAATTCCATTCAAGTTAGCTTTGGATGCATTATTCTATGAATAGCTTGTTGTTTGATATGGTTAGTGCTATCAATATATTATGGAGTGAAAAGTCACAAAAAAACATTACAGTGTCATGGGTAGAATTTTTTTAAAAATCCGTGGTTGTCCCAGGGCAAGCAGCTTTGAAAATTGGGTTGCCACACAGAACTTTTAGGTTGTCTGAAAAATTACTGCACTTGCCCCTAAGATTACTGTAATCAACATTTTTCTCCAATTTTGTCATATATACTTGCAATTCACCATCAGTCCTGCTAATGGAAAACATCACATAATTTTAAACATATTTAATCTATTTGAAATTCACAAACAAAACATGATCAGACAATTTCCTTGTTTTTAAAAATGCAGTGTTGTTCATCAGCTTTCTTACTGTTGTTCACACCAGACCAGAAGCTTAAACAATTTTATCTAAGGTTACAGAATTATGGTTCACACTATCATTAATTGATATGGTCAGATTGTATCAAAACTGTCAGAAAGCTGTTATCTTTCCACGTGAGTTTTTGTTTTGCCATCACTACACCAGCAAATATAGTATGCAACAACAACAACAACAACAACTGTCATTTGATTGATTATTTAAATGTCATATTCCTTAGCTAATATTAGCCTACAGAAGTGACTGGTATGTGCTGTACAGTGAGTGCCTATTTCTTTGGCAGACCTTTGAGAAAGTATTATACATGTGCCAGATCATGGGCATTCAGTGACACAAGCCAAAGATGAAAGAAACCAGTACCATATATTGGTGTGTTGACAAAAGACAAACATTTGTGAGTCTTGTTCCTTTATAGTTTCTGCCTGAGCAACAGTCACAAATCTTGGTTCTTTAAGGGTTCACCATGAGGGACTAGTTGTGTGGAGAGATTACTTAATAAGATAATGAGTTGCTGACAGATTAGTGTGGCCTCTTACCAGTAGCAATCACCAAAAACTCAACTTCAAAATTATGTGGAGATAATTGAGGCAACCTGCTGTAGGTATTCGAGGGATGAATTCAATGATCAAATGTTTGTGACTGAAAAAAATACCAAATTCCTTTACAACTTTTAACATAATCATTATTATACTTTTCATTTGCCCAACTGCATACCTGCAATAACATGTTATGTTAATACACAATTTTTTACTTCTGAAACCCCGATATTTTCATGTTGTTAAAGACACCATTTTAAGTAATCTTCAAACCCAAACCCCAACCCCAAACTCACCACCTCCACAACTTCAGTATATACTCATAATATGTAGTATGTTGTATAAATAGTAAATCATCCTGATTGGAGCTGATGTAAAATTCTCCTTGGGGCAGTTTAAATGGATTTTACATAAAAGGTATTTCATGATAGATTTAAATCCCATCTTTCTCTTCTTCAGGAGGAAATGAGCTTGGGCTTTCAAACAATGACTGTGTGGTTGGAATGTTGAACAGCATCCTCATTCCTAGTGGGATCCCAAAGAAACAGAGAGCAATGCCATTAAGGAAGCTGGAAGAGGAATTTCGAAAGACATTTGGTAACATTGGAGAGACTAAAAAATGCTTGTCATTCAAAGATATTTCTGGAATGTCAATAAAAGAATTTTTGGTTCAAAATAAACAACATTTCTTTTTATATTTCAAAAAGAAATGTGAGATGGTGCAAGCCATAATAATCCACAAAAAGAGTCTTTCAAAAGAAGATGTGGGTTTTGCGTTAGAAAATCAGAACACTTCAGGGGATTCTGACCATAAGGAAGAGAATGACATACATATTACTCATGAAATTGAAGGAATTCTACCACCAGGAGATGACATTACAGAGCTTGCTGTCACCAAAGAGGAATGTTATCAGAACATACTTGACCCAAAAGTAGATTTAGATGATGATTTGCAGTCTGAAATTCTCTCTGAGTATTTCAGTTGTGATGAACATGAGGAAGAGAGAGGGATGAACATTGAAGAATTCAGGTTAAAAAAGCCAAATCGTGTTGCAACTTCATTTTCTCAATTTCAAACAAGCAGTGAAGATGGAGAATGGCAGCTTGTTAAAAGAACAAAGAAAAGAAATGGTCAAAGAAATGGTCAAAGAGAATCAAGACAAAAGCATCAGCTTACTCCAGGAGGAAAAGCAAAATACTCTGATGTTGTAAAGCACAAAAACATCATGATGACTGAAGAAAAACTAACCAAAGATCATCAAACCAAAGAACAACTAAAGTTGTTAGAAACCCTTATCAACCAACAAGAGAGTAGAGATTTAATATTTTACCCAAATGACTCTGTTTACATAAAGAATCATCTCAGATTTATGCTTGATCTAGTCAGCATGTGGAATACTCCACACAGGGAAAAATCTCATATAGTTTTAGGGGTGGAAGTAAAACCAACCTTACCACATGATTTACCAGGCATTAAGGCAAGATGTACTGATGACTATTATCACAACATTTTTCTAACAACTTTCTTCACCATGCAGCCTCAGTTTACTTACTTTGAAGTGTGCTTCAATGATAAATTGTTTGGTATAATTGAAATTTTATCCAGCTGTAATCATGGCCAGCCTAGTATTGTTTGTATTAGTCAAGACCTTGATGACATAAGTGTTGAGAAAGGCCAACTTTGGTTTCGGCCACATAACCATAGGGAAGTATGTGATCCTACTAGTCTGGTATATGGAGATATCTATAGGTGGTTTCTAACCCCAAGGTCTCCTCCTTTGGAAGATAGGCAGTTGGAAGTTGTGGAAAAGAAAGGCAATAGCCCAAAGCTGAAAGGCAGTAGCTCAAATCTAAGCCCTGGGTTTTACAAAAATTCTGTAATTGGGCAAATTAAGTTTTCTAGGATTTCCCCAGGAACTACAGTAAATGAATTTCTTTCCTCTGTTGATAATTTCAAAAAGCCTCACTATGTCCTTATTTCAGGAGGTGTTTCTTCAACTGTAAAGCATTTAGAAGGTCTTTCACATGTTCCTTGGATAGCCGTTTATGACTTTGACATCTACAGTCGAGACAGTGGTTTACTGAATGCTATTGAAGATTTCATTGAGAGAAAGAGGTCATTAAGAATCACAACATGGGACCAAAATCCTCATGGAATTTCTGAATGTGGAACAATGTGGTGTTTCATGAGAGGTGCTAGAGATATCAGCAACAGCAGAACAGATGATGCAGATGGGGAGAGGATTGAGACAGTGAGAGAATGGCTGAAGAAGGTTAGAAATGGTCTGGAATGTCAGTGTGATCATCTTGCAAGATTTGCTGATGGCTATACCATTTTGACTCTTGTGGTATTGTGGCCACAGAATGATTTTCTAGCACCTTTCATTCAAAAATTCATCGAACGTATAGATGAAAAACTTAATGCATCTCCCAAGATTGTGATATGCTTGTCCCATGAACTTTCAGGTGACCATGCCCGATCCAGCCTAAAGCTGTTAACATCAGAGAATGAGGATAATGTCCATATCATAAAACTGGACACAGAAACTCTTTGTCTTGGTATTTTAAACCATTTGAAAAACCAACACCAGCATGAAATCAAATATGAATTGCCCACTGCAGATGGAAGCCCAGATCCTGGTCTGACAGATAAGGATGCTGCCTGGCTTAGAGATGATCTGGATGTGCTGTTCCTATCCAGCCCCTACACCAGAGGGGCAATTGATGTTGAAGCACTGTCAGAGGAAGAGGAACAGTTCTTTAAAGGAGGAACGTTACATTGGTTTGCATGGTATGGCTTGAATCAACTGGATATTGAGAGGGATCTTTTAGAGCCAATATGCCAGAGTATCAACGAAAGCGTAAGGTCACAGAAATCTACAGTTGTTAAATTGCTTCATGCACCAGGATCAGGGGGTACAACGCTTGCACAACGTGTTTTGTGGAGATTTCACACACAGATCCCATGTTTACAAATTAAGATGCACACCGTATCACCAGAAGGTGATCTTATTGCCAAGATTGGCTTTCTGTACAAAAAAACACACTTACCAATTTTAATATTGATTGATGGAGAGGAAGAGGGTAAAGTTCATCATCTGGCAAAATGTCTCCGTTCATTCCACGTGATCATCCTGTATGTGAGACGATTTCCTCATAGAATTAAAGAGTCACAAGTTGCCAAAACAGACACGTTTTGGCTAAAAAATTCAGTTTCTCCAAATGAAGCTGGGCGGCTTGCTATGAAATTTGGAGAAAGATGTGGAAAAGATGATCAAAAAAAAGAAGCTTTAAAACAGCTGAGCCAGGATGTTCAGTCCGGAAAGAGAACTCATTCTCTCTATGAATTTGGCATGACTGTATATCAGAATAAGTTCAGAGGGATACAGGCTTATGTAAGAGGCTATTTACAGTTGGATCAAAACCAGTCTAGAGAGTTACATGACTGGCAAAAAGTACTTGGCTATTTGTCATTGGCCTATTTCTATGGTCAGATTGGACTTCCCTGCCAGTTCTTCACAGAACTACTGCACAAGGCTCCTAACTATGATGTTTCGCTTGATGACTTTCCTCATCCAGTTGGTGCATTTATTGTATCAGAGGATGAGAAGGAAAGGAAGAAACACATAAGAATGTGCCATTACCTTGTAGCCAAAGAAATTCTGGAGCAATTGCTTAATCGGCAGGATGTTGATAAACGTATTTCTTCATACAATGAAATAACTGACAAAGCTCGTAAGAATTTGGAGAAATTTTGTTGTGAATTCATTGATTATACAAGCAAGAGAAAATCAAAGTCAAATTCTTTCCCAGACTCCACAAGCTACATGCTTACAAGGATATTCATATTTCGAGACAGTAGTTGTATGGGTGAGACAGAAGATCAGAACAGGAAAAAGTCAGCTTTGTCAAGGGTTATGACTGATATTGTCTCTTATCCACCAATGTACACAGAACGACTGAATATCCTGAAGAAACTGACAACAGCATTTCCCAACGATCCAAACTTTCAGGCTCATTTAGGAAGATTTTATGCCTACTGTCGGCCTGATGAGGATGAAATGGCTGAGACATGCTTCAAGAAGGCCTTGTCTCTTTGTGAAGAGAAAACCAAGGGAAAACCAGTTCACGAGTTAGATGATCGTATCAAGCTCACTCTGATGCACATCTATCATATGTACGGAACAATATATCAAAAACGCATCTCTAGATACATTGAAAGACACAAAAGTGAGACTGCAGAGATTAATCAAACCATCACTCGGTTTGATGGCAAATTGAAGGAACTTGTAAATCTATCTGAACTGGCATGCTCACACTTCAGAAAAACAAGGGAGTACACTCCACCAGGACATGAAACCAGTTATGCTTACACTGGAGAGTTGCGAGTTCACCTCCAGTTGTGTGACTTTGTTCACAAGCATTTCAATTCCAATATCCAGAACTTCATAGATTCCACTGCAGATGTCTCGGGTAAAGAATTCATTCAGGGTAGTGTTTCGAGAGTCGACTATTTAGTTATGGAATGCTACCAGTATCTTGAGTATGAGGATATTGATCCTTCCTTGCCAAACTTGATATCATGGTACAACAACCTCTTCCGTCATGAATCTCTGTCCCTACATATCTCTTCCAGTCAGGATGATGTGTGCAGTAGAAGATTTAAAATTGCAGCAAAGAAACTTAAACACGTGAAAAATGACAACAGTAATGTGGTTGTGGATAATATACGGTCCAAAGAGGACATCAATGAAATTATTAGGCTCTATGAAGAGAATTTTGAAGATATTTTTCTCAGTGGTTGTGAAAATACTGATGCCAAAAGGAATTTGGAAATCGACTTTTTAGAGTGGCTAAAAGCAATCCGACATGACTTGGCAGATACCACATATGAAATTGAAAATGTTCTTGCCAAAGTTTATCGATGGAATGATGTTCTTCACTCTCCTCTTTCAGAATTCTACATTTTTGTTTTGAAGAGTCTTCTAGGCTTTGGTTCTGAGAAGAAAAGGGGGAATACTGAGTGTCTCCTAGAGGCAGTCAATGAATTGAAAGTAAAAGTGACAAGTTTAAACAGGTTGGTTGTTCGGCCCAGACATCCAAGAGAATGGCTAGGATCTAGCGAGGGCATTTGCCAACTTGTTTATGGCGGTCCATATGATGATAGAGAAATAAATCCAAGTTTAAAGATCTGCAAGGGAACAATATGTCCTCCAAACAAAAAAACTCCAACAGGATGGCTAGACCTTGACATTGGCAACAATGTCCCAGTTAAAGTTTTCTACATACCTGGAGTGGCCAAGCTTGAAGGTTCCAGATTTGTGGGTCGAAGGGTCGAGTTTATTCTTGGGTTCAGTATTGAAAATGGGTATGAAGCTTTTAAGGTCAGCTTACTAAAACAATATGGTTGCTCTAACTGCAGTTCCAAAGTGGAGATAACTCAGATGCATGAAAGTGCTAAGTGTGCTTGTGGTACTGTGGTACTCAAAAGTGATTTCACAGCTGTATGACATTGAGAATTGGGTCTGGTTGCAAGAATTTCAATAATTTGTGACAACTGCTGTAAACTTGAGGCATCTGTGAATATTTTCATGTAAATGATACTTGTCATAATATTGTGATCATTCACAGCATGGTGATCAGTTGAAACAAAATACTGAAGTTTGTCTGCCGAGTACATGTGAACAACATTTTGCAAAAGCAAATTAGGAATTCCTATGATTGTTAATGCTGTTTTCAAGCATTATTGAATATTTTTTTGTCTTTGTTAGCTGCCATTGACACATGGGTTGCTCAATGCATTGTGATCAGTTGAAACTTAAGTAAATACAGACATAGTTTTGTGTTATGAAATCTGTCAACAAAGATTGTAAAATGGACAGATATTTGTAAATACTGTTGTAAACAAAGATATTGTACTTAATACTTATAATCCTTTATAATTTTGTTGGATAAGGGGAGAACTATCTGCATTGTGATTACTTGAAACTGCTGTAATGCAAATAATTTTTGCTTTCAGATATGCAAAATAGTGAAAATGGTGGTGACTTCGAACTTTATGATATGCAAAATCTTTTGTAAATATGGACATTGCCTACAGGCAGTTACAACCTATTTAATTGCATATACATGTACATTGAAATCATTGAATTTTGATGTTAAATTTTGTCCTTGTAAGAAATTGTACATTATTGAAAGAGTTTATTATAGTCCTGTTTTAACCAAAAGAAATAACATTTACGTTTTTTCTTCTCAGAAATATTTATATACATTTCTTCCAAGATACTGTATATACTTATAAGTTGAGTCCAACTGTAAACTGCACAGACCCAGATCTGCCATCACACAATGCACAGCAGATCTGGGTCTATGCATTTTATTATGAGTAAGCAATAGAAAAACAACATCGACCCCAATCTGCTGGAGCATTATGCAACAGCAGATCAGAGTCTATGTTATTTGCAGTTGGAGTCAACTTACAAGTGAGTATATACTGTAATTAGTTACTGGTAACTATTTGTATGCAATTTTTACCTAGGGTAGGTTATTAATTACTTCACTGCACCTAGTTCTTAATGAATTTGTGATTTAGTAATTTTTTTTAAAAAGTCATTCCCTTGATATTTATTTTCTTTTTCTTCATGCTATGTATATTTGCAGATAGAACTAGAATGATTATATTTTGATATGTTATATTTACTGTGAAATAATTTTTCATGGGTATATAGGCTTGTCATTTTGGACGGGGGGAAAAAGAAGACATTTTTATCTGTGTATACCGAAGAAAATTTAGGAAGGATGGTGCAGTTTAATAAAGTCATTAATTATGCACACACACACACACATGCATAGTATCATAGTTTGAGAAAGTCATTAATTATGCACACACACACACATGCATAGTATCATAGTTTGAGAAAGTCATTAATTATGCACACACACACACATGCATAGTATCATAGTTTGAGAAAGTCATTAATTATGCACACACACACACATGCATAGTATCATAGTTTGAGAAAGTCATTAATTATGCACACACACACACATGCATAGTATCATAGTTTGAGAAAGTCATTAATTATGCACACACACACACATGCATAGTATCATAGTTTGAGAATTAAGTATACATCTCGTTGATCATTGGTCTTACAAATTTTACGTCATATTGTTATTTTTAAAACTTGTATGCATGTTAGAATTTAGAGACTTAAATTCTCATTGACATGTTGCTGGTAAATTATCTGAATTCTAACATATGATAGTATTGTCATAGCATACTGTACATATGATAGTATTGTCATAGCATGCTGTACATATGATAGTATTGTCATAGCATACTGTACATATGATAGTATTGTCATAGCATACTGTACATATGATAGTATTGTCATAGCATACTGTACATATGATAGTATCGTCATAGCATGCTGTACATATGATAGTATTGTCATAGCATACTGTACATATGATAGTATTGTCATAACATGCTGTACATATGATAGTATTGTAATAGCATACTGTACATATGATAGTATTGTCATAGCATACTGTACATATGATAGTATTGTCATAGCATGCTGTTCATATGATAGTATTGTAATAGCATGCTGTACATATGATAGTATTGTAATAGCATACTGTACATATGATAGTATTGTCATAGCATGCTGTTCATATGATAGTATTGTCATAGCATGCTGTACATATGATAGTATTGTCATAGCATGCTGTTCATATGATAGTATTGTAATAGCATGCTGTACATATGATAGTATTGTCATAGCATACTGTACATATGATAGTATTGTCATAGCATGCTGTACATATGATAGTATTGTCATAGCATGCTGTACATATGATAGTATTGTCATAGCATACTGTACATATGATAGTATTGTCATAGCATGCTGTACATATGATAGTATTGTCATAGCATGCTGTTCATATGATAGTATTGTAATAGCATGCTGTACATATGATAGTATTGTAATAGCATGCTGTACATATGATAGTATTGTCATAGCATGCTGTTCATATGATAGTATTGTAATAGCATGCTGTACATATGATAGTATTGTAATAGCATGCTGTACATATGATAGTATTGTCATAGCATACTGTACATATGATAGTATTGTCATAGCATGCTGTACATATGATAGTATTGTCATAGCATGCTGTACATATGATAGTATTGTCATAGCATACTGTACATATGATAGTATTGTCATAGCATGCTGTACAGTATCAACTTTACTATTATCCCAATAGTTATGGTATTTTGAATATTTAGTACTTGTTATTCACTTGTATTTGGGGGCATGACAAAATGTAAACAGACAGAACTATTGAAAAAGTCAAAGATTCCATTGTACAAAACAGAAAATGCTGGATGCATAAACTGACATCTAATAAAGAAATATTGCATTAAAAAAATTTATTTAAAAAAAGTGTTGGTTTAGACTTCAAACTGTTTTATGAACATTGTGCATTATTGAGTAATTTTTTCTATTACAATTTATTCCAAAAGAAATGAATTATGATAAATATACATTTTGTTAAAAGAAATAGTGTATTAAATTCTTGTATTTGAAGGTTCTGTATATAATTGCTTGTAAGTTGAGTCCAGCTGCAAACTACATAGACCCAGATCTACCGTCTTGTAAGTTGAGTCCAGCTGGACATTTCACACTCAGATCTAGCATCATGTAATGTGATCTGAGTCTATGCAGCTTGTTAGTAGTCAGCAGAACAAACACTATAGACCCTGATCTGCTGGCACATCATGTGACAACAGAACAGGCTCAATGTTGTTTGCAGTTAGACTTGACTGATAAATGAGTACATATGGTAATTCAGTTACTGGTAACCAGCTATATGCAATGTACTTGGTAACAAAATACTTAGTATACAATGAATTTGTTGTTTAGTAATGTTCTGTTTTATAAAAGTCATCCCCATGACGTTTTTTAAATATTTTTTTAATATTCCAATTTTTAACATAAAATTTCTATAATGTTTATTTTATTTGTCTCAGGATGCATCATTATGAGTTAATCTGTAAATAAACCTCATCAAACTGAAACCTATTCATTTGTCTGGAAAAAGCTTTGCCCTTCATATTTTTGCTATCAAAAACAGACAAAAAAATATTTCTAAAGTTTGTTTCAGTCAGTTGATTATTAAAGGAGAAAAATATTTTTTGTGTGAAAAAATGGCAATAAATACATGCATAAAATATAAAACATTCCAATTGAACTATTTTTGCCATTTGAACTATTAATACGGGGATCAAAATTGAATGCAGTACAAAGGGAAATAACTGGTCACATTTAAATTTGATGTCAAAATGGAGAATTTTTATAAACTGAAAACTATGCTAAACTGACATTTTTTAATTTGGCTCCAAGTAATTTTATTTTAGTTTGGAGAATCTTTGCTGCATAAGATGTAACTGAAACAAAAACAATCAACCTCCAAGTGGCTATTTTATACATCAGTGAATGTCACTCGAATAGCCACCCAAGTGACTCGTATAGATTTGAATTTAATATTTCACATGCTTTGAAAATGTTGTTAATATTAGCTCACTTGTTCATAAAGCCAAGCAAGCCCTTGTGTGTTGTCTATCATTCATCAACAGTTCTTATTTTCAGCTTTTTATCAAAATCTCGGAGATCATCTTCATTGAAACTTGGCAGAGGGTGTAATGGCTTTAAGGTTTTCCAATTTATCAAAAGTATGCCAATTTGGTATCAAATATGGCTGCCATTACCAAACATAACAAATAAAACTCTTTAACAGCCTTTGCTCTAACAGCTTGCTGTTAGGCAGATGTCATCCAGGTGAGCATTCAGAGGACCACTTGAGCCTCAAATTATTCAATGGCTTGTGCAATATCACTTTTGGGTTGTAAAGATAATAATAAGCAGATGCAGTATATTTTGTAGATTTTAGAATTTGTATGGATCATATATACAACTTTTTTAAAGTCTACATTTCTGAGAATGAAGAGCAATACATTGTTTTTCCATTGACAATGGAAACATTTTTTTTACAGAAAGGGGAAAATGTAGTCTTTAGTTCTGGAAGTAGTTCAGGGCTGTTCTTTTGTACATCTGCAAGGAATTTTACATGTGAAAATCCCACTGTCTCCATTCTCTGATGGGAAAATTTAAGTTTCAGTGAAGACCGTATCAAATAAATGAGTTATTTGTGCAAATTTGATATGATATTCATATATTACATCAAAATATTTATTTGTGATTGGCCCATTAAGTGGCAAGTATGAATGTGGCATTATTTATCTGTTATGTATATCTGATTTAATTTATATTTATATAATTTTATTGTTTGTTTGTCAGCTTAAAAAATTGTTATTCTTTTACATGTTATTATAATATAATCTTGTTTACGTGATTTGGAAAAAATTTCCAGAAAATAGTTTGACCTTGACAGTTTATTTGGTAAACACTTAAAGCTGACCTAGTTCCCAACCTTAATTCAAAATTAGTAACATCCATGTGAACAAGTTCTTTTTTAATATTTATTTTGATCAGGGGAATAATAAGAATGAGATCGAGGCTGTATTGAATATGTCACCCTAGGCTTGTAAATAGCTTTAGTGAGGTAAACAACTTTTTTCTTGGAGTAAGATGATTGGTTTTTATCAAGGTCATACTGGGGCTACGTGTTTTTTCATATGTAAACATGATCATGTGATCCTCTATTTCGCAATTAGGCATTTCCAAAATTGTGCATTACTTGGTTTTAATAGTGATGCTTAGAGAGAGATCTGACAGTCTGGGCTTAAAAATGCTTGATGTCAAGTCGTTTCGTTCTGTTGTAGCCAGTTTTTAAGTTATATGTTAATTTTTCTTCAGATTATTTGGATTCTAAAAGATTAATTCATTTCTCTGGAAATATTTTGAGTTCTCATACAGAATTCTTGAACAAAGACATTTATTAACAATTTTATTTGGATTTCCAACACTGGATTATTGTTTATGAATAACACAGAACTGTAGACATTCCAGCACCACAAAGGATACAGTATACATCATCGCCTTCCATCTTGGATTCTTCCACAGGACTTGAACTTGAATTAATTAGAACATTTCAATATTAGGGCTTCTAAAATTTTATTCGTGTATTATTCTTGGATTATTTTTGGATTTGATTCTTGAAACCATAAGTTCATATTTTTTAATTTTTACAGTATTTTCCAGGGAAATAAATAAATTTTTAAATTTTTCAGAGCTTCTTGTTTTCACTTTTTTCTTGTATTGTTGTTTATTTGAGCTTAAACACTTAACATAAGATATCTTTTAGTTAGAGTTAAGCATGTACTCTTTGCTTCAAAAATTTACCATCAGGTTCTCCAGAAAGTCCACAGGAAAATGGTCTCTCCATAGATGTAAAATTTACCATCAGGTTCTCCAGAAAGTCCACAGGAAAATGGTCTCTCCATAGATGTAAAATGTTGGCCCTCAGAATATTGGCATTAATGATCTTTTTACTGTCAATTCATTTTTTGTGACTATTTTTTTAATGCTTTTGCATAAAGTGCTATTTTCAGCAGTCCTTAGTCTATGGATATATCTCTGATGGGGAGATGGACTTATTGTCTTCACAGTTGGTCAAGAATTCTTTGGGGTTTTATATTTTTGTTGTATTTAAAGACCTCAATATCCAACAAATTTAAGTCAAATCTAATTTTGAAATTTTATTTGAATATAATAATGTAAATTTTATCTTGTAAAAAATCTCATAGTATGCTGTATAGGGAAACAAATAGAAGATAATCATGTTTTCTAGTCGAACTGGACAGTTATTTCAGTGCATATAATTATCTAGTATTATATAATTGTTCTCAGAATAATATATATTTTAGATGTTACCTCTGTGTGTGCCAGTGTTGTATTTAATTCATTACTTCATACATAAATTATATAGTTCTTACCTGGCAATTTTTAAATAAAAAATATAGCACTCATTATTACACTGTCTGTGGGAGCCATGGAGTATGCTGCCTTATAATGAGACTACAGTACTAACTCTTAATAATACAGTCTGTGGGAGCCATATAGTTTTCTACCTTATAGTGAGATGCCCTTATAATGAAATACATGATACAGTACTCCCTCATTATAATGTTATCCATGGAAGCCATGGAGTGTGCTGCCTTTATAGTAAGATGCTCTTAGAATGAGGTATGTGATATAGTTCTCATTATAGTGCAGTCTGTGGGAGCCATGGAGTATTCTACTTTATAGAATGACTCTTACAATTAAGTACTTGATACATATAATTCTTCTACTAAATAAAGAATTGAAATCACTGACCATACATGCCTAATAACTGGAACTGTCTTATAATGAAGGATACTATAGTGAAAAATCACTGTAATAAAATGTATTTGCTTATATTTATAGTAACCAATATTGTCTAAATCAGGATATCAATTGTCACAGATTACTCATTGCTGAAATCTGACCCCCATGTGGCTAAGAAGTAATTTTTATTGAGTGGTCTAGAAATCTGACACCCTGTGGCTGAGAAGCAATTTTTATTGTGTGGTCCAGAAATCTGACCCTCATGTGGCTAAGAATTTGTATTGAATGGTCCAGAAATCTGACACCCTGTGGCTGAGAAGCAATTTTTATTGAGTGGTCCAGAAATCTGACCCCCATGTGGCTAAAAGTAATTTGTATTGAATGGTCCAGAAATCTGACACCATGTGGCTGAGAAGCAATTTTTATTGAGTGATCCAGAAATCGATCTGATCCCCTGTGGCTGAAAAGTAGTTTTTATTGAGTGGTCCAGAAATCGATCTGACCCCCTGTAGCTGAGAAGTAATTTTTATTGAGTGGTCCAGAAATCTGACACCCTGTGGCTAAGAAGTAATTTTTATTGAGTGGTCCATTATAAAACAAATTCAGATACATGTTTATGGCATGGCTCCCAAAATTGAATATATTTTTCAAAGTACAAGAAATAATGTACAAAAAGTTTATTATCATTTTGGAGAAGAGATCACATATGAATTTGAATATAAGATGATTGTGGCATAGCTCATGAAATTTCATGTGCAGATTTCTCATACATAAGAATCTGTATTCCCTTAAAAGTATGAGTGTAATGTGTAAAGTTTATTAACATTTTGGGGAAGATACCATGTATGAATTCAAATATAACACAATCATGGCATGACTTCTGAAATTTTATGTTTCACCGATTTCTTGAAGTTTTGTGCCAAAATGAACATTATCAGAAATATAATGAGTATCTGAACCAATGACTGGGCCTTTTGAGAACTTTGATCTTAGTTTCTTACTGAAAGATGTCATCTCATAAGAGTTGATCTTATTAATATTGATCCATGATCAATAGTGCCATTAGGTCTTCTTTTCTTCTTTTTGTCTTCAGTGCATTCTGTATACAGTCATGGCTCAAACAATAGCCAACATTATAAGGTGGTATACTCCATATGTCTGTATATAATCATGGCTCAAACAATAGCCAACATTATAAGGCAGTATACTCCATATGTCTGTATACAATCGTGGCTCAAACAATAGCCAGCATTATAAGGCGGTATACTCCATATGTCTGTATACAGTCATGGCTCAAACAATAGCCAACATTATAAGGTGGTATACACCATATGTCTGTATACAATCATGGCTCAAAGAATAGCCAACATTATAAGGTGGTATACACCATATGTCTGTATACAATCATGGCTCAAAGAATAGCCAACATTATAAGGCGGTATACACCATATGTCTGTATACAATCATGGCTCAAACAAGAGCCAACATTATGAGGTGGTATACTCCATATATCTGTATAGAATCATGGTTCAAACAATAGCCATCATTATAAGGCGGTACACTCCATATGTCTGTATACAATCATGGCTCAAACAATGACCAACATTATAAGGCGGTACACTCCATATGTCTGAATACAATCATGGCTCAAACAATAACCAACATTATAAGGCGGCATACTCCATATGTCTGTATACAATCATGGTTCAAACAATATGCAACATTATAAGGCAGTATACTCCATATGTCTGTATACAATCATGGCTCAAACAATAGCCAACATTATAAGGCAGTATACTCCATATGTCTTTAAACAATCATGGCTCAAACAATAGCCAACATTATAAGGCAGTATACTCCATATGTCTTTATACAGTCATTGCTCAAACAATTTCCTTTTCCCAGAAAATAGGCCGAGTGGTCTAAAGTGCTCTCCGTTACGGATCACTGCCATCTCACCTCTGTCTGCGTGAGTTCGAGTCTCGGATTCGGCTAATGTGGATATGTGAGAAAGCTTGCCGGTAGCTTCTCGTGGGTCCGTGGTTCTTTCCGGGTTTTTCCGGGTTTTTCCTACACCATTAATACTGGCCGCCATGTATAGCCTATCATGTGCTGAAAAATGGCGTTAAACCGTACAACAACAGCAACAACAACAATTTCCCAGAAAATAAAGTATTCTATTTCACAAATGAGAAAATTCTAGTAGCAAGAAATTTATACAAATGCTGTTTATTGACATTGGAATGTACTGAACCATAAAAGTCATGTCTTTCCTCATGAAAGTTTGATATTATTGTTTTCCACTGAATTCAGACATATAATGATTGATAATAAAATTATTGAATATTTTCAATCTTTGTTAATATTTTTTTATGGAATTTCATGTATTGTGGATTCACACCATGCAAAAAATATTGGCTGATGTTCATACTCTTTTGGTGCTATACATTAGACATGTATATATAAACAGTATACATGTGTATGTACCAATGAGTGGTTCTCTGAATAAAGTAAAATATTATATAAGCAATCTCTCTGTTTTCAATGTGTATTTCTTTGTTTCTTTTATTTCCCTCTGTTTTCACTACATGTGTAACTTTGCCAGTGAAGCACCAATTTTTGCACCTGCATTTATTATCCTCCCCATGCCATTTTTTGGGGTGCATGCATCATTTTCTTCAGCTAACTGACTTGGTTGGTTATGACATGGTTCAGTACATATCACAGTCAGGTTCTATGGACCCCGACCATCATGTTATAGTGGGGTCACCCTGTATTTAGCAATGATATCCTGCAGTGTAGAAAATACTTATGAGTTTGATTAAAGTTTTACACCTTTTCAACCACTGTTGATTGGCACCTGTGTTCTTTTGGAACTTGGTACCATTTTCCAACTTCACATGGTGCATTTTTTGGTCTTGTAATAGCTGTTCAATGCTACCCATTCTCTCATTCCTGTATATAATCTTCTGAATGTCACAAATATTATGTCCACTCACAAACTTTATAACCCAGATTTAATATGAAGTTTGATGTAAGTCAAGATCAGGATTTATTTCCACATTTTTGTGTCAAAATTTGAGTGAATGGCCCATGTTTGACTTAAAATGTGTTGTTCTTGCATGATGATTTTCATTTCCACTCATTAATTTTGAATTGAAACCAAATGTGGCATTATCCTATTGTCAAGAAGAACTCACTCCTGTTTCTTTAGGACCTCATCAAGCATGAATGAGGTGCAGTAAGGCTGTACACACACATATACACACTTTTAAATGTGCTGAAACAAATGCCAGCATGGGTGGGTAGGTGGTGTAGTACCATATCTCTTTTGTACTTCATAGAGGCAAGCCGAAGGGGGAGTTTGAGATCTTTATGAGTGAAATGGTTAAAAACATTCATTCAGACAGTAGAGATGGAATCAAAACTGCAACCAAAAGGTGACCTACATTCTGATCCCATGGTCCCAACCCTGGGACATGACTTGGGTGAAGTTGTCATAGATAAAATCCTTACAGTTTGTGTGTGATGATGTCATATTCTAAATGATAAGTGTATGGAAGTATTAGACAAGTGAAGAGCAACAAAAAAAAAACAACAAAATGTGTCCCCATTATAACTTCTGACCCATCTAGGGACAGGAGTGGTACAGAAAAAATGTGAGAATATAATTATATTGATGATATGAACTGTGTCCCAAATATAATTCCTGACCCCGTGGCCCCACTTTGGGGCAGAACCCATGAGTAGAACTGGCACTCATTGTAAGAAGGAGGAGTTTGTGATGATGTTATATTTGAAACATGAAGTGGATTTGTTTAGGGTTGTGAAAAAATAGAAGTGATGAAAAAAACTGTAACCCAATCATAATTCTTGACCCATGTGTGGTAAAGAGCGAAGGGTGGTATATGATGATATGTTCCAAAATGAAGTAAATCAAGTACGAGGTTATGGAAAAAAAGTGATGAAAACAAAACTTCAACTTGAACCTTTAACTAAAGTGTGTCCCTTTGACTTCATGGTCCCACCCTGAGTGTAGATGTGGCAGGAATGGTTCTAAAAAATGGGAGTATGCAATAATGTTGCATTCCAAAACATGGAGCGATCTGGTGAAAGCATTATGGAAATACATGTATAAGTGGTTAAATAAATGTTAACTATAAACTTAAACCACAATGTATCCCCATTATAAATCCTGATCCTATGGCCCCACCCTAGGGCAAGAGCATTCTTGAGAGAGAGGGGTATGTGATGAAATTATATATAAAATATTAGGTAAAGGGTTACTGAGGCAAATGCTGGAGAAATAATTTAAACAAAGCTGTTCAGAGACACACCTGCACATAGAGACACCTGCATACAGATACTGATCAGAGGTATATTAACTCATTAACCCCAGGTGGTTTTTGTCATTTTCGCCTGAAATGTGAGTAGGAAACACATTTGGTAGGCTATTTCTGAATGCATCCTAATACATCGACTTCCAAGTGATTTTCCATTAACTTAATTCCTAGTTGTGTTAGAAACGACGTTTTTCATTGGCTGTTTTGTTCACGTGTGAGCAGAAGGGTGAAAGTTGGATTTTTTTTTTTTGCTTAACAGACCCTTTATTTTCATACTGAGACCACTCTATATTCAAAATGCCCATCTTATTCTACTTTTTGCAAAGGTTCATCTGTCTGTGTGCAGTTCAGACCAGTCTGCCTTAGATCTGAGACCAAAAAGTCTAATATCCAGACACAAAATTGAATTCCGACCATGGGTGAATTTGGGGTGGAAAAAAATTGGGTCCAAAAAATTAGGTTTCTTCTTCTGTATTTTATAGTGCAACTAGAGCTTCCAGATTATTTGGTATCATTGTAGAGCTACATCTGTCTATCTTTCTATAATACCACCCACTTTAGTGTATCGTATATGACCATCACACTACAGAGCTCGGCAGTAGGCTACTACCTCCTGCCATGTAAATGTGGTGCCAGGGGTTAATGAGTTAACAAGGATTTTGGAATTTTTGTACAAATTGTCAAGGAATGGCTCATTTTGTAATTTATGCAATGTCAATGCACAAATGATTAAATACGCAAGGAATATTCAAATTTGGTAACATCATCAAAATTCACCCATTAACAGATTTAATTATCCGTAGAAAAGTAATTTCAGAATAGGATGTATAAGCAATTTTCATTTGCCCTAAAATGATAGAACTTAACAAGTTATTTTTTGCTCTGAATGACTAGATGCTTTTCTACAATTGCAGAATTTAGAAAAAGTTTACAACTTTATTGGACCTATTTAAACCTAGTATAGTTTTGATCAACCTTTCTCTGTAAAAAATTCTTTGAAAATATGTCAACAGTCCCTTTAAAATTTTTCTTCTTTTTTAGGTTGGCAACAAAAATACATTCTTATTCATGATTCCCACTATAAATTTTCATTGTTTTCTATCATTTATATTGAATGTCTTCAAAATATTTAATTATCAAGAATATATGACAAACATTTCATGAACATTTGCAAGTAATATAGTTGTATGTTCATTAATGTTCTTCCATTATTACTCAAGCATGCATGAAATGTTCATGCATTTCACATGCTATCATATGCAGTTTGATATCAAGCAGGCTGACACTTTTTTACCAGAAATTTTGTTACAGATTTTTTTATGTAGGTCATCACTACACAATTCATCTATGATTAACGGGTATTATCTGTGTTCTTGGTCATTCATGCTTTACCATTTGAACCTAATTTTGTCTCATCTTTTTGCATTGTTATTATTGATGCATTCAATTTGTGTTATATATATATAGTGCACAATTTTTATATGATGTGTCTTTAGACACCTTATGTGTGTTCATCTGTGTGTCTGCATGTATCTATGTCTGTGTGCTGTAATATCTTGTCAAGTACCTATAAATTTAACTATATGTTGAAATTTAACTAAGTCTTGTAAAAGGAATGGAAACTTCTCAAGTACCAGGTCTATATTGTATGAATGCAAAGAAATCATTATTCATGCTAATCGTTTTGACATGCTTGAATGATAATTTAAAAAAAGAAAATAGAGTTGCATAAAATACTGAAATAGGGAAATATAAGTATACCATAGTTCTCTGACAGAAAAATAATTTAATAAATAAGAAGTTTGAGAGGAAATCAGCGAGACATCAAAGGATAATACTAAAACTGAGACAACAGCAAATCTGGAATTGAAAATTACACATTCCAATACATTAAATAACTGAGTATATCATATTCTGCCTAAGAGTGTGTAATGGTGAGGAGGGTGCATCAGTTAAAGACCCAAATATCTAAATACATTGTTTTCTGTGAGTGGACTTTTAGGTCCTTT
Organism: Sinohyriopsis cumingii; assembly: GCA_028554795.2. Taxonomy (NCBI): domain Eukaryota; kingdom Metazoa; phylum Mollusca; class Bivalvia; order Unionida; family Unionidae; genus Sinohyriopsis; species Sinohyriopsis cumingii. Next base: position 132,891,963 of record CM068826.1, on the reverse strand, counting down.
AATAATAATAATAATAATAATAATAATGATGATGATGACATTATTTAAAGCTCATTTGGTCAACTGACCAATCTTCCATGAGGCCTTCTACAATCACACACACACACACACACACACACATATATATATATAAACTAGACAATAGATCTACTGCTACAATTAAACATGCACAAGACCTGATCCTTGTGGAACACCTAACTTGATCATTTTTTTTATATGAAAGTTTATTTAAAATAGAAACTTGTTCTTGTCTGGCTTCAGGATAGGTTTGAAACTATACAGGATTCATACAAATAGTTGTAGTGAACATGTTTAAAACATTATAGGTGAGTACATGATAACAATGCTGTGAAAAGTAGTACTACTGAGTTAACAAAATCATATTAATGATTGTTTCTGTAGATGTTGACTAAGAAGTTACATTTTGAAAGCTTTTCATGAGTCAGCTGACTTTACATAAGGTGGAATGGAATTCCATAGTCTGGCTCCAGAAAAAGCAACAATCTCTATATAAAACTCTGAATTTGGCTTAGGTAAATATAACTTGTTGGTTGAGATGGATCTTAGTTCATACATATTTATGTTTTTAACAAATTCAAAATTATATTTAATATCATCAGGAGCCAAACCATGTAAGTATTTATAGACTAGTAAACCCTTTTGAAACTGAGTTCTCTGCTGAAATGGAAGCCACTTTATGGTTTAAAAAAGATTTGCTGATGGTGTATCTAAACCAGCATCAAGAATAAATCTAGCTGCTCTCTTTTGAAATTTCAGTAATTTTTACTGACTTTCTGTATCACTATTACCCCTGATAGAACACCAATATTCAAGGTGTGGCATGATTCATGTATATGCATTGTAGAATATCTTTCTCTGTTGTTGAGGGAGATAAGATTTTATTATGTTCAAGAGATGAAGCAGTCAGTTAACATTTTTAATGGCCTTATCATCTTTTATTTTCCAGCACAAGATATTGTCTGTCATGATGCCAAGTAGTTTTTTATTTTCAAACTGTCGATATGTCCATTCCTTTTATCATTACTTTTAAATAATTTTTCTCAACTGTTACTCTTGCTTGACTGACTATGATCATGGCTTTTAATTGGCTGCATTTATCTTCATACCATTGTGTTCACACCAGTTATTTATTTTAACCAAATCTTTACCTAATTTATTCTAATCTTGTTGCCTGTTGATAAAATGTTATATAATGTTGTGTCATCTGCAAACATAATGGTGGTGGATAGCTCAATGTGATGTGGTAAATCATTGATGTATAGCAGAAAGAGTAATGGTCCAAGGCCTCATCCTTGTGGAACACCTGACTTTATCAGTTTCTTATCTTAAAGTTTATTTAAAATAGAAACTTGTTGTTGTCTGCCTTCAAGATATGTTTGAAACCAAGTTAAGCTTTCATGTGTAACTTGATATATGCTGAGCTTTTTCATCAAGATTTTGTGCTTTACAAGGTCAAAATCCTTTGTACGGTCAAGAAACACGGTGCCTACAAGGTTACCTTGATATATTGCTGTTAACCAATCATCCACCATTCTAGTTAGTGTAGTCTGTCATGAATGTCCTTCACGGAAGCCTGATTGTTGTGAGTGTAGTAAATTAAATGATTCCATATAGTGTCTGAATTCATTAAAAACATGTCTAATATTGTTGGAAAGCAATGATAAAACTGATATGGGCCTAGAGTTATTCATATCAGAAAGATCTTCCTTCTTATGTATTGGAGTTACTGTTGCCAGTTTTAGCCTGTTTGGAAAAATACCTGTGTAAATACTTAAATTGAAGATATACGTAATTAAAGTGCACTCACTTGAGATGAGAATTTTAGGAATTTAGCACTTATAAAGAAGCTGGTCTGATGTCAAGTTGGTATAATTCATTTAAAATGAATTCAAAACTTATTTTAGGTATTTTGAAGCACTCTTCTTTGCTAAGTTTTGATGAAATGTGCTAATTTAATTCATCACTGAAGAATTTTTTATGAGCTGTGAGATCGACAAGTTTTTTGTTTTATATTCACAAAATAATCATTGAGTGCCTTTGCAATTTCAAGAGGTTCTTGACGAATATCGCCATTTTCATCACTAATACATGCAAATTGCATTTTATTGACAGATTTTTCTCTCAAGTCATTGAAGGTTTTCCAGAGTTTTGTAGGGTTCTTTTTTCTAATGCTATCTGATATTTCAGTGGAATAATAAGTTTTCCTTGCCTTTTGAATCATTGACTTGACTCTGTTCATCATAATCTGTTATTGTTTGTATCTTTTAATTGATGAAATCTATCCCTTGTCTTAATAGCATTCAGTATATCACCTGTAATCCAGTTTGGTTGATTTTGTTGCTTGACTCTCTTGAAATTAATAGGAGCATGTGTGTTCAGGGTATCAGTAAACAAATGTTCAGGGTATCAGTAAACAAATCTATCAAGAGCATCTGATGGATCATGAAAAGATTCAATTACTAACCAAGGGATATCTTTCAGTTCTTTAAAAAATATTTGTGAATTGAATCTTTTCATTATTTGAAACTTGATATATTTGTGATGATAAGCTTTACTCTTTTGACTTAGTTTTCGTTTTCAGCATATAGAATAATGATCACTTATGGAATATTGGGGAACTGCAACTTCTATAATATTGTCAGCATTGTTAGTATAAATGTGATCAATTATTGTTTTAGATACCTCTTTTACCCTAATGATTACATGAACCAGCTGTTGCTAATTCATAGAATTCATGGTTTTAATCCAGCTTTGATTGGTATCATAAAGCAAATTGTAATGTCATCCACTAAACAGACTTCAAGTGTTTTCTATATACAGAGTTTCAAACTTATTTTACATCAAGTACACTAAAGCTGTTATGTCTGAGATATGAAGACCCTTTATTGCTAATTGTGACATTGTGTGGTAGAGAGTTTTTCACTGTAGCTTGAGGAAATGGAGGTTTGTTTTCCCTATATTCTCAGTGGGTCTGGAATTATTTTTTTCTTTCTGGACATTTTATTTTATTTTATTTAGCCTAGTTATTTCACTGATGTGCTTGTGTGATTCTTCTTTGAGAGTACTGACAACTTCTGTTTTCATATTTATAATGTCTTCTTACACTGCTGCTAAAATATCAGGATGCATGCTGTTTGAAGCAGCATTATAAGCCATATGTAATTCGCATAATTTCTGACAGGCGCAAATCTTTGCCTTTGTTTAGTTGTTTTACTTTCTCTTTTCATTCTTGTGTTGTCCTCTTCCGTAATAAGGCAAGGGCTTGATGTCTTATGTAGGTCACATCTGATGGTTTTGTTTGTTTTATCAAGGCTCATAAATTTAGTCTTGAAATCTGATAGCTGTTCTTCAAGTTTTTCATGTTTATTCCTTGCTGACTCATTTGGTTTTTAAAGACTCACATTCCTTTGACAGTTTATTGGCTTTGGCTGTCATTTTTGCAAGTACCTGCAGCAATTTGTTTTGTCTCATTAGGTCTATTATGTCTTTTTCACCCTACAATTGGCCTTGGGAAGTAATTCATTATTATTGCTTTCTCAAGCTAGTTCAGCTGAAATTTCCTCACCACTGTGGTTTTCAATTTCTGGTTCCTGAGCGTCAGAAGATCTTAAGGTGAATTTCCCCCCGAGTTAACTGGTGTAACAACACTTATTTCTGTGTTTGAATTCCCAATAAGAGAGAGTTGTACATGACCCTCTGTTAAATGAACAGTAGATCCAACAGAGGTTAGCAAAGACGGTTTGGGGTACAACTGGCCTGCTAAATATTCTGATTCTCAGCTGTTCTGGTCTGGTGGAGACAAAAATAGAACCACCAACAAGCCTCTGGAAAGCAATCATAGCATGTGTTGATATAATTTTCCAACAGAAATAATCCAACATATTGTGTTGTAATGGCCAAGGGTCAACCTGTAGGTCATGTAGCATGATGTCCCACCCAGTCACATGATCCTGACACCAGGCCGACTAGTCCTAACACTAACCTCTTAGTGATGAGCACCAAGTGAGGCAGCTGCACGTACCATTTTTTTAAGTCTTTGGTATGACTTGGCCGGGTTTGAACCAACAACCTCCCACATCCAAGGCAGATACTCTAACCATTTAGGCCACTGGAGTGGTCATTAAAGATATGTAACCAAAAATGATTAGATCATTTAAGAGAAAAAAACAACATAATGTTTACATGATTTAATCAAAACATGTTCATCATTCTATAGCTTATTATTACAATTTCTTGAATTATAATTTTTAAAATCTTCTATCACAGACAAAAAAAAAAACAACTACAGAATGACCTTTGGAGTAATACTGGAAATAACAGAATTAATAATGAACAATGTACATATACAATATATTGACTTACTATTATGAATGTGCACTTTACAATCTCCTGTATAAAAATAAACGATGTAACTTGATCAGACTGACCAATAAATGTGAGTTTCTCAGTATAGTACTCCTTCATTATAACACTGTCCATACCAGTCATACAGCAGAACCCTAAACAGTGAGACTGTATAGTGCTCCCTCATTATTACACCATCCATGGAGCCATAGAGTAGACCTTTTTATAGTGAAACTGCTTACTATAATGAAGTATGTTATACCCATAATTTGACAACTACATAATGAAATAGGACCCATGATCATGTACACCTTATAATGGTGTTAAAATGAAGGTCCGATAGTGAGAGAGTGCTTTAATTAGTTTATAATAATGCACAACTGCTACTTTTATAAAAAAATTCCAATCAGTTACATGGCAAATGCTTCAAAGGTCAATTTTCTTCCCACGTTAAAGCTCAGTATTGATATTATAAAATAGATGGTCTGCCTTTGAAAAATGTAACTTGATCACATTTAAGCACTCAAAATAATCAATTGCATCACAAATATCATTGTATCAACCAAAAAAGAGCCAAAGGAGTAATAATCCAAGTATTTGTCTTCTGGAATGAAAGTGATAGCAGAACACAACACTGTGAACATTGAAAATTATAAAACTGCAGGTCACTGATTTAATAGTCAACTTCTTAACTGCCATCTTTAGATTATCATTCACAAGTTGGAAAGAATAGCACAATATTGACAATCAATTCCATATTCATGTCCCCCCATGTTGCATAGGTTCTTTGATTATCGTGTAGATGTGTTGAACTGCATGAAGTAGGCAGCAGTGGGAGGATTGGTGTACACTTCTTTATCAAGGAACTCCTGATGGGCTCTCTGTTCCTGAGCCAACCTTCTGTTCTCATCAATCTGTTGACGGTTCAACTCTGCCTTCTTTCTCGCCATTTCACGCTCCAACAGCATACCAGCACGGGCATTGGCAACTCTCTGCCGGTCCCACTCTTTGTTCCTCAACTCTTCCTCCTGTCTAAGACGCTGAAAATTTATTAAAACAACTGTGTAATCACAAATTATTTATATAATTGGGGATTATATGTATCCGTGCTCAGAAACATCTGTGAACCAGTTGTTGGTTACTTATTTAAACAGTACTGTCAGTCATTTTTTTAAGAAGGAAGTATTGTTGCTCATTCATTTAATCAGTATTGTCAGTCATTCCTTTAATCAGCATTGTTGGTCATTTATATAATCAGTATTATTGGTCATTTGTTTAATCAGTAATTGTTGGTGATTTGTTTAATCAGTATTGTAGGTCATTTGTTTAAACAGTAATTGTTAGTCATTTAATCAGTATTGTCAGTCATTCCTTTAATCAGTATGTTGTTCTTTCATTTAATTAACAGCAGTTGTAGTCAGTTCCAAATAGCATCACACCCTTACACTCCAGCATCATCTTACTTCAGAATGTGAACTCCAATATACTTCATCATTTAGTTTTTTTATACAGATTTTAAAGTTATTATATTTAGATGGAATTAATAATATTCTTAAAATTTGACACCTTCCTTTTATTTAAATTTATCAGCAACAGTAATGCAGACCTCAGCTTTGTATTACTCAGATGTAACAGGCCAGTTGACATTGTGCATTTTAAAGCACACTACATTATTGTAGTTGGACACTGCCTTTGGAACACAACTGTTTAAGTTTGTTGGGGTTGAGTAGTTTGCGGAGTTATGACTCCTAAGATTTTTTAATTGAGGTCCCAAATTTGAACACTGAGTTTGGAATGCAGGTTTTCTGTTTTTTTAGAAACACTGAATACTCTTTTCTTGCTGTGAACGGTGTTTTGGCATATGAAAATATGACTTTAACAAATACTACCGCTACATCAATTAATAATTATGGAGCTACTGCTAGAAAGATTTTTTCTGTATATGTTCAGACCCTAAATGTTTTCAGATATAAAAATTTGTATCTGCCAAACTATTATTTTAATTCCTTGTAGTTATGGATGATGTTTTAAAACATTTTATGGCAGATCTTATATTCAGACACAATTTAAGCAATTTAACTTAGCAAGAAGAATTTAATGTAATCATGAACTTACCAACACCAAAAATGATTTTCATTCCTTTGTGTCACTTTTCATGTGTAGCAGTCTAGGTACATGAGGCAAATATTAACCAGCAGAGCTGGTCTAGAACTTTGATGTTAGTGGTATGTACACCTAACTGTGATATAGATGAACCAGGTTCAATCCCCAATCTTGACACTAAAAGTTTATTTCCCCTCCTGTTACATTTGGTGCTTGTCCAACTCTCCATACCTGGCAGCCAGGTTGGGAATAGGGTTCAACCACTCTTACAGGTGAATCTGGGTGACATTTAAGGACAAATGTCAAGGAAAAGGTAGGAGTGTATTGGTCTTAGTATATAAGGCCATTTATTAACCAGCCAAGCTGCTTTGGATGTTTTAGTCTAGTGGTATGTGAGACAGACAAACTGGATTTGATTCCTGATGGTGACAATTAGAATCTGTCTCCCCTCCTGTTGCACATGAAAGATTCACCCTTTCATACTTTTTTATGGCTACCATTTTGTGCAGACTGCCATAATATAGTGACTCTGTCTAAAAGTGAGGCACATATTGGTGATGAAATATGTGTATGGTATAATGCATAACAATGTCAGGTAGATTTCAGATGATGCATTACTGTGTTGATTATTGTGTTGATTTCCCCCTGCCCCCAATGCACAGTGTTTAAGTCCAGAATTTATATAACTGTGCTGTTAATTAGGTGCTACTGTTGTTTTTGATTAAAGACAAATAATGATTATTTATATATATATATATATATATATATATATATATATATATATATATATATATATATATATATATATATATATATATATATTCATCCCCTATTTTTATCTCACTTGACAAAACAACAAAACAAAAGAATTATCCTGGCTGGAAGTATTATAACAATGGATTATGAGCAGTCATTTCCCTGTGGCTAATTAACCAATTTTCTACATCACAAGCAAATGAACATTTTAAAAGGCAAGAATATGAAGAGTGACAACTTGACAGGTCATATATTTTTAGACTCCTAGCATATGAATAATATTCCCTACTGATTATATATATTATTACTTGCTTGTGGTATTTAGCCATCCTATGTTTGCATACAACTCTTGCCTTTATTCAGCCTATTAACTTATTCTTTATAATTGACCATCACACATTATACTTTTACTCTTGATACCAAACATACAAATATTTTTCTCTCTTAAATGCTATAAACATATCTTATTCAGTTTCATTTCATTTCTTCCATTTTTAATGCAGTAATGAAATTTGAGGGTGTTTAAGTATAGAACTTCAGGATCACCAATAATCTATGTAGTTGAGATTGATATACTGACATGGCAATTCTTACATGAAGTATGCATGTTATTATATTACTGTATGACTGCATGAACACTTGATATGACTCCCCCTTTGGAAACACAGAAGTTGTATTGACTGGTTGTTGCACACTTGGATTTCTAAGCAAGAGACTCAAAAGGAATTTATTACTTGTTTAGATTAATGACAAATTGAATGGGATATGTTCAACAGAAGAAACATTACATATTTATTATTCCTTATGACATTTGATCAATCAGAAATGGATTGGTACTGCCTGGATCTAAATGAATGGTAGTCATTCAATGTCATTTCATTGTTATTGAATTTGACAGCTATGCAAGCATTATTTTCATACTTTCAAATCTCCTTTATTTCTGTTTGCAAATGTTTTTATTGGAGATTTGTCATCAGTGCTTACAAATACAGGTACCACCCTCACAATTAAGGATTTTAAACTTTATATGCTTGTGTCCAAAAAAAATTTTGTCTTTTGTTAGCAACATTGCTTTACTCAAGGTGCCTTGTAAATTTTTATATGGTCCATTGAGTTTTGAATTTTATCTTTAATATTCCATGGAGCCATGATGATTGTGTTGTGTGAATTTTATCTGCAGCTAAATCAGATAATTGATATTGGGATTATGAAAGTGTTATTATACTAATGATCTGGAACAATTGTCCCAAAAATGCATTGAAATGTACCAACTGATTTTAGGTGGAAGTTGTTGGATTTAATTGTGACTCTCTCTCTTTCTCTCTCTGAGAAAATAAGAATATCAAAAGCATAGATGTGCAACATGTTATCATATTTTTTTCTGCTGAACTGCAACAAATGTTTACAAAAGACTATTTGCAATACATCAGTGTAATGAGCAGAATGCAATGATATGCAGACAAGAGGAAATGGATGGCTGCAAATTTGTATTTTATTTTTATAATACATACTCTGAAAATGCATCTTGTCTCTCTCTCTCTCTCTCACGATAGTGAGCGTGAATATGAGGGAGGTAATTCAAGTAAATCTTGAAATGCATTCATGAGTGAACGTCAGCAAAAAATTCATATGATGAGAAATGGGACTTAACACTCAAATAAACACCGGACCTGATTACAGTAGTTTAATAGGAAAAAACTTCTGAAATATGTCAGGTCAGAACTACCATTATTTTCAGATTACAGAACAGGAGGAGTCAGATAACACAGTTGGTAGACCAACCAACTCAAAGCTGGTGGGTTACAAGCTTGAACCTCAGTACCGATAGGCAGTTTTGAGTACTCTTGTGGTGCCTCAGCCCTGATTGTTACACATGTTGTTTGTGGCAAAAATAGCTAATAACAGCTATTGTTACTTGTTGAAAATGGAAAAGCCATGTTAAATAAAGATTATTATTATTTAGAAGAAATAATACCTCTTTCTCTTTCCTCTGACGTTCTTGTTCAGCCTTGATCTGCTCAATCTGCTGAGGGCTCATGCCCTTCCACCTGTCTACAATCACACGGTGTGGACCAAATGCACTCTGAGCCACAGCTGGGTTTTCTGTGAGGACATCTCCAAATATGTGGTTGGCAATTTCTGTCATGTTGTCATCCAGTTCTTGTTGTTTGGCTAGCCTTTCTTTATGTTCTCTTTCTTTGGCCTGGTAAAGAAAAGAAGAAATTAAATTTATTTAATTTATATTAATCTTGGCACTAGCAATAAAAGAGTGGAGTAAAATCAATTAAATAGTTAGAAAAATACTTTAAGGATGATTGCCTGTGAAATACTGAACTTTAAAAAAAAAATTTATATTAAGCTAATGACTCAAGCAATCAAAGATTGAGTAAACAATTTATATATTGGGGTGCATTTTCTTGTGCTACTGTTAGTTAAGTATCAATCCCCAAGTAATGATAATTATATACAAAAGCATAATTGCCCATAAAGAAAATAGCTGAATAAGAATTAAACAATTCATCAATTTGCACTAGTTGAAGAGGGGTGGTGGTGTCCTTTTATCAAATAACAAAGAAAAGGGTATGATGGAGAGTGAACGTTTTCAGTATGACTTAGTTACTGAAATCACACAAGTTTTCTACAACAGAAAGCCTGCACTGCTGATTTCACAACAGGTCATAAACTGTTCAATATTTTCAAAGGTCTCATATATTTTGTTTACTTTATTTTCTCTCAGAGACCTTTTGATTTTTTTAAACTGTATAAGAATGCTTCTTTTTCATTATTAAAGAAGAGACAGAAGTTGCAATCATGTCATTTTATGTCATTATGTTTCAAAGAATTCACTGAACTATGTAAGGTAACAAGTGATGTCATATTGATAATGTCATAATGCAATGATAATGTCATATCGAGCTGCACAGGAAGTATTGATTTTATGAAAGTGAGCTACCTTAATATAACATAACCCAGTATACAGAATCATTAAGAAACAATGTGAATGAAGGCATCAGTGCAGACTGTTTTTTTTTTTTTTTGGGGGGGGTAACAGTACTTTTAACACATTATTGGCTACATCATGTCATGGAAATGGGGTTGGTTTTTAATGGTAGTTGTAATACATCATTAGCCATGTCATGCCATGGAATGGGATTGGTTTTTAATGGTACTTTTAACACATTATTGGCTATGTCATGCCATGGAAATGGGATTGGTTTTTAATGGTAGTTGTAATACATTATTAGCCATGTCATGTCATGCCATGGAATGGGATTGGTTTATAATGGTACTTTTAAAACATTACTGGTTACATCATGTCATGGAAATGGGATTTAATGGTAGCTGTAATACAATATAACCCATTTCATGCCAAGGAAAAGGGATTGGTTTTTAATGGTACTTTTAACACATTATTGACTACATCGTGCCATGGAAATGGGATTGGTTTTTAATGGTAGTTGTAATACATTATTAGCCATGTCATGCCATGGTATGGGATTGGTTTTTAATGGTACTTTTAACACATTATTGGCTATGTCATATCATGGAAATGGGATTGGTTTTTATTGGTACTTTTAACACATTATTGGCTATGTCATGCCATGGAAATTGGATTGGTTTTTAATGGTACTTTTAACATATTATTGGCTATGTCATGCCATGGAAATTGGATTGGTTTTTATTGGTACTTTTAACACATTATTGGCTATGTCATGCCATGGAAATTGGATTGGTTTTTAATGGTAGTAGTAATACATTATTTGCCATGTCTTGCTATGGAAATGGGATTGGTTTTTAATGGTACTTTTAAAACATTATTGGGTATGTCATGCCATGGAAATGGGATTGGTTTTTAATGGTACTTTTAACATATTATTGGCTACATCATGCCATGGAAATGGGACTGGTTTTTAATGGTAGTTGTAATACATTATTTGCCATTTCATGCTATGGAATAGGATTAGTTTTTAATGGTCCTTTTAACATATTATTGACTACATCATGCCATGGAAATGGGATTGGTTTTTAATGGTAGCTGTAATACATTATTCACCATGTCATGCTATGGAAAGGATTGGTTTTTAATGGTACTTTTAACATATTATTGGCTATATCATGCCATAGAATGAGGTTGGTTTTTAATGGTATTTTTAACACATTATTGGCTATGCCATGCTATGGAAATAGGATTGGTTTTTAATGGTACATTTAACATATTGGCTATATTGTGCCATAGAAGTGGGATTGGTTTTAATTGTCCTTTCAATTCATGTTTGGCTATTTCATGCAATGGAATTGAGATAAAGTTGTTACTGATATTTTTAACGTATCATTGGCTATATCATGTGATGGAAATGGGATTGGTTTTAATGGCACTTTTAACACATTACTGGCTATGTTATGCCGAGGAAATGTGATCAAAGTGCCTTTCTCATATTTTTTATAAATGTTTTTCATTCCTAAAGATCAACAAAGCCACCTGATAAATCAACTCCATTTCTGTAATCTGGTAACAGATATTAGCTTTTACATGCATTTGTTTGATTTTAACTCTTAAAGAAAAGAATCGAAAAGTAGTTTATATGTTTCAAAGCACTGAGGCATGATTACTAATTAAGAGACTGTGTATAAAACACTCATTGCCATGTATTATTGAAGCTCACATTTCAGTGATTTTCTGACAAAACCACTGAGTCAGCATAACATCAACCAAATCAGCTGGTGCATACAAATGTTTGTCCTGAAATTGTTGGAATAAACAAGTCCTGTATTCTCAAACCACAGATATTTAGGTCTAATCTTTCATGCACTTCCACATCAGCTGCAATTATCCATTCAGCACAAAACAGCTTCATTGATGAGGGTTTAAGTAAAGTTTAGTGATTGAAATTGGTTTGTATGCAAGGCAGGCTCAGACAGAGGAGTGATTCAATTGCTGTTCAGTTTAGTTAGAATCTTGGTGCTTTGATGGGCTCTGAGCACATCAAATGTTGACAATGCTTGCTAGCTGCATTGAGCAAGGGCAGCTGGTCATGTATTAGGTTCACACGTAGGATGATGACATTATCCAGACTGACTGGGAACTTTACCAGTCTTCAGCTACTGTGTAAATGCCTTGGGTTATCACAAAGTAACTGATGTCACAACTTTTTTGAGAGTGTTTTAACGAAGAGGTCATATACATGAGCTTTCCTTACTGATTAGCTTGGTGTTACTGACTACGTTGGCTCCCTTTGATGTTGAGTGTAACTGATTTATTTTGACAGGTGTTTTGATTTGTGCTCATAAATTCAAGCGTCCATCATTTGTTGTTGTCATAGTTTTGTTTATTTGTATTCTTTATTTGGGGTATGTGTAGATGTTAATTCACAAATACCTTCAAATATGCAAACTTTGATAGGCAAAACCATAAATTTAAGTACCTTTTATACAAAACCATGAAAATTAAGACCCATGATAATAAATGATACTACATTATTGGAGAAACCTTTTTGTTTAGTAAGCCAGTTTGTGCATTTCAATTGCTTTAGATGAATTATTTACAGTGATCTTTTGACGAAATTGGATCAATAAAACAAGATTATCAATGAGAAGTCATTCTGGACATATTACCAGAGCATTGTTATAATCAGCAGTAGCCATGTTGATAGCTCTACGGCATTCCTCTTCTGCCTGCTGTAGCTCCATGGCCCTCTGGTCAAGCTCTTTCATCTTCAGCTCATAAAGATAGTCAGCTTTAGACTGGTTGTTCATCGCCTGCTCTCGCTCTCTTGACTGTTCCAATGACCACTCTCGCAACTGCTCTTGCTGATACTTTCTTCTAGCTTTGCTATTAAGGTCTTCACCTGTTTTGAAGAAAAAAAAAACAATAATTACTGGTCGATTATGATAAGGTACTGCACTATAACACTGTCCCTTTTATAAGGCAGAGTAGGACTGCTCCAGCGGCCTAGTGGTTAGAGCGTTCAACTTGGATGCGGAAGGATGTGGGTTAAAACCACAGCCAAGTCATACCAAAGACATAAAAATGGAACTAACAGCTGACTCGCTTGGCACTCCACATTAATAGGTTAGTGTTAGGACTGGTCAGCCTGGTGTCATGATAATGTGACTTGGTGGGACATCATGCTACATGTCTGTGACATGATGCCCCAGTGCTCGACATCACTATAAACTGCCACATGCAGACATCATAGCGATATAACAGAAAAATTGTTAAAGCTACATTAAATATCCAAATCACATACACTAATATATTAATGTAACACACAAATTCATATATGGTCACTTGGTTAGATCAAAACATTGGATACTGATACATGGGACCATATGAAAAAGTTAATCAAAAGAGGCTATATATATATATATATATGAAATATAATAAATTTACTCTTTTGCATGAATGCCTGTATCTGCCTCTGTTTTATACTCCAAAACCCTCATTTACTGAGTTTATGGGAGGGTATTTGCTTGCACTGAGTGAATAAAATATATCTAATTGTGTCTGTGAAATTAATAAAAGTTTGTCACACACGAGACAAAAATATATTTTATTCACTTGGGGCAAGCAAATTTTCTTTTTTTTATGCTCAACTGTATTGATTAGCAATATGTATAACAGACTATTGGCTAGTATTATGTATAACAAATTGAAGTAGCAGATTTCTTACTCTATATCATGTGATAATGTCCACAGTTTACCATTTATACTGATATGTTTAATGTACACAGTTTACCATTTATACTGATATGTTTAATGTACATTCACACAGAAAATATAAGCAATAACAATTCTCCTTTCCAATTCAAAGCATAAAAAAAAATGAAGAAAAAAGTATTCACATAACTTTAGATTTGAACCTTGGTCACCTGAATGCAAGATTGCCATATTTACCATCAGATCACAAAGTATCCTTGAGCACTTACAAAATTTCTTGGTCATAATGTTAACAATGTCTATTGATTAACAGTGAGCTCCAGTGAATTATCAAGATTATTTCTCTCAGAAAATCGAGTAATTCATGGCCTAGCATAAATAAATGTTGTTATTTAATGATCTTCTTTTGGTATTGTGGTGGTGGTGTAGAATTCATAAAATGCATGTTAGCAGTATACAGTTTCAAGGTTTATTCAAGGTTCCAAATATCACAAGTACAACTGAATTACCTGGAAAAGTGTATTACTAATATATATTTAAAACATGAGAAGAAGTCATCTAAAGATTTGTATATATTTAGTAATGGCAGCCATATCTAATGATGGATCACCATTATTTGAACAGATTTAAAAGAACATCATACCAGGATGCTTTCTGTCAATTTGATCAAAAATTCTGTTCAGTGGGTTTTTGAAAAGAAGATGTTTAAAAGTGTTTGTATGTTTAGTAATGGCAGCCATGTTTGATGATGAATTTTCATCATCTGAAACAACATGAATGAGAGCTTCTCTCCAAGATGCTTTTTCTCTCTCAAAATTTGGCCAAATTCTACTTAGCTGTTTCTGAGATGTTTTTAAGGTATATATATTTTTATTAATGACAGCCAAATATTTTACGGCAAACTGACTTCATTTGAATAAGTTGGAAAGAGTTTAATGCCTAGATGCTTTCTTTCAAATCGGTCAAATTTTTTGGGTGGTTTTTGAAAATTAGTTATAAACAGCAATGATAAATTGGTGACAAACGATGGACAAGAGATGACTCACAATGGATAATACACCATACCATAAACTTACTAGGCCTTATGACAGCTCTAGTGGCCTTGTGGTTAGAGTGTCCACTTTGGATGTGGGAGGTTGCAGTTTTGAATCCCATATGAATCATACCAAAGACTTACAAAAATGGTACTAACAGCTGCCTTGCTTGGCGCTCAGCAATAAAAGGTTAGTGTTAGGAATGGTCGGCCTGGAGTCAGGATAATGTGACTGGGTAGAACATGATGCTACATGTCTGCAGCATGATGCCTCAGTGCCAGGCATCATTATAAACTGTCGCACTAAAGACATTGTAGTGATATGACTGAAAAATTGTTAAAGCTACGATAAAAATCCAAAATATACACACACACACGGGCTTATGACCCCTACAAAAATGATAAAATATTATTTTTATGTGTGTATCTATTAGTGTTACATGGTATCTCAGCACAATAAAGGATATATTGTGTCAATTAAAAAGTTCTGAAAAAGCACCAAAAAAGACAGGAATTGCACAAAATTTAGGAACATAAATCCTTCCAAGTAAATGTAAACATGAAGTATTATAAGATAAAATATAAAACACACCGACATTAAAATTATCTAAATGTGTATAAAATAAAAGATTAAGTACAAAATATACAATCAATAAAATACTGAGTTAAAATCTGTTACATATATTGCATTCTCTCAAAGATTTTCTCAGTCGTCGTATCATCATCAAGGATCATTAATTAAGTTCACATCAAAATATATTTGTAGTACAAGGTTACACTGAAAAATACCTTCAAACTTCTGTAAACCAGAAATGGTACACCTGGGGTCATCATCACTGATTCTGGCTGGTTTATCCTTTTTCAGATAATCTGGGTCATATAAGTCAAACTCCCGCCGGCTTTCTGGCTGCTGGTGGAGCATCCTGAACTCATTTAGAGCAGAATTCAATTCACGAACATCCTGGTCTTGTCTTTTTTGCAAAAGCAATGAAATCTTATCATTACGAACTGCATCAGAAGCTGAAAGAAAAATTTAAGATAAATATATTTTATTTTTAGTCATTACATTGCATCTAACTGAACGTTAAAGACCACAAGCAAGATGAAAAATTAATTTAAAAGCTTTTTTTCTTCTCTTTTTTTCTCTAAGCAGACCCTTATTGGTACTAAAAATAGCATGCTAACATATGTTCCAAGGCAGGCAGTTCTCCAAAAACTTTTCAAACTTTAGCAGCCAAAGTGTGACTTATTTGAAAAGTTTTAATGGCAGTTTAAGATTTTAGGTTGCTAAACCCATAATAATTTAATTACCCAAGGATCTGAGAGCAAGAATCAATATCAAGTAGGATATTAATTGCAGAAAATGACACAAAGTGAAGTTTCCAGTTATGGCAAATTAAAGATTAATTATTACAAAGCACAAGTAGTTTTAACAGTAAATTATAGATCCATTTGACAGAACTGTCAACAGCCATCATTTACTGCATCCTAAGGCTAGCCAATGAAATTTACTGATTATGGTTTACTAAACCACCTCTCTTTGTATGATGTAAACCTACCGACCAAGTTTAATCAAAATATGATCAGAAATACAGTTGTTAAAGTGATGAATAATCTTAGCTCAGCCAATCAGATGTGATCTTGCTCATGAAATCTAAACTCTTGATTCATACCTTTTTACCAAGTTTTATCAAAACTGGATGGAAAATACCATCCCTAGAGTAGTAAAAAGCTCAGCTAATTACATGCAAGATCATTTGGTTAATATGTGCGGATCCCATACATTATCAAACTCATGGAAGAGCTTGATCAAAATAAACCTCTTGAAGTTTGATCAAAATGAGATAAAAATAGTAATAAGCTCAGTCAATCAGCCCAATAAAGGCAAGATATCCTCATTATTAAGCATGGACCTTGCTCATTATCAAAATCTACAAAGATCTTGAAAATATAAGCCCACATTTCAAGTCTGATCAAATTTGTATCAGCAATATGTCTTCCAGTATTGTAACAAGCTCTAGCTAATGAGATATGAGATTACTTAATTACTATGTGTGCATGTATCTCATTATTGAACTTGTCCAAGATCTTGATGATATAAGCAGATATTCCAAGTTTTATCAAAATCAGATCAGAAATATGGCCTCCAGAGTGGTAACAAGCTCGGTAAATCAGATGCAAGATCACCTCATTAATATGTATGGATCTCACTCATCATCAAATTCCTCTGAGATCATGATGATATAAGCATATACATGTATTCCAAGTCTGATAAAAATGGATGAAAAACAATGGCAATCAGAGAGTGATTAAGATTACCTCATCAATATGCATGAATCTCTCTCATTATCCACCTCATTGGGGACCTTAATCATATTAGCCATCTTCTAAGTTTGAGTGAATTCAGAACAGTAAATAATATGGACTCCACATTGGTAACAAGCAATTGTTTAATGAATGAGAGGTGACAGATGATGGATGCTGCATGACAGACACAGAGTGATACCATAAGCTCACTTGACCTAACTGCCAGGGTAGCAAAAAATAACCAAATAAAAGTCCCAGGAATACAGTGTAATTCTAGGGTGTCTAATTGATAAATACCAAAGGCTTCAGTTCTTCTTCTTTCATATTCTTCCTGTTGTTTTCTGTCTTTCATTTGTTGTTCTAGGGCTTGAACATCAACCTTTGAAGAAAAGAACTATTACTGTTACTACGTAAGTATAGACTTCAACAATAATTAAAACTGATCCATATGCAAATCAAATGCAGCATGTTAGCATTTGAAATTAATGGTATGATCATTACTGTCATAAATATGATCAAATAAGGCAATGGAACCCTGACAATTTAATGTTTGATTTGAACATGTGGTCCCTCACTATAAACCTCTTTCTCCCCATAACAATGCCCCTCGTATAACATTAGTATGTTTATGTACCCAACAAGCATGGTTACCATTTGTTTTATCTTTGCTACTTAATTTATTTTACAACTTTGATTTAGTTCCTAGTAATTTAATGAAATCACATTATAAGAGGCCATTTATACTGTGATTCCATTAAACCATTTAATACACTACTTTCGTGTTTTTTTTAATACATAATCTGAACACATTCATATTGGAAACATCCCCCAGCATAAGGGGTCCATCACTTATAATGCTGATCACTTTTGTAGTGCCTATGAGCTGCATTATAATGAGGTAAAACTGTAATTAAAGTTTGTAGTTAATGTCATTCAAATGTACATTTATGAACAGTTTTTTAAAAATAAAGTTCTTGCAGTATTAAAATTTAACTTTCAGACCCAGCATAGCTCTGAGATTGCAACTATTGCAGCAAATGACATAATTCTGTCATGCTCTGAAAATGACTGGAATCAGGCCACTGGGCTGGCAGTAATTTTTAACACTGCTAAATGCAGAAGTAAGTTGTCATATCATCCTGTACTGATGTAAGCTCATACAATAGATGACAATATTATTGATGAATGGTTTAGTATATTTAAAGTAGTGGTAAAAGAGATCATAGCTTGTGTATGGTACTTTAGTTTTCAAGAATGATATGAACGTATTCAACAGCCTTTTACATTGGAATGACAAGTCAAATTTTCAGGAATATCTCATATACTTGGCAGCCCATATTGGCGCTTGTCAACAAATTACAGTTATAATGTTTTAGTGAGACTTTACTGACTCTTACGATGTATTTTTCCTACAAATCAGTTAAAAGGATGAGAAGAATCTTGAATGAAACGAAGCTATCTAAACACTTTCTTCAATGTTAATATATTTTTATTTGTTTTGTTAAAGAAAATTATTTCAACTTAACCCGATTTCGGCATTCCCAGCTTCCATCACATTCCAGTCAACTGAAATGTAGGCCAACGAAACTTGAAAACATGTCCATTTCTTCTGTGAGAATTTGAATTTATTAGAGAAAAGACATCAGAGTAAGTAAGTCTGACTAAATCATTATGACTTTATTTTGTAGAAATTCAGCGTTATTGGCTGCCAGTTGTGTGAGACATTCCTGAAAATTTGACATTCATAATGATGTTAGTCAGCATTAAAACATACTACACAGCTTCATTATTTAGGCAGTAAGACCAAGACACCCAACGCATAAATATCAGCATTGAGGTCTTACATGTGGGACTAATGACCAACCCTGCATTAAAACATAGATGCAAATCAATCATCATTGGTTTTCTTGTAGGCTATAAACAAAAATGTCTGTATTCCTACCAAACCAAGCCTTTTCAAGTCATTAAAGTGTTTACTTAAAAAAAGAAAATATCACATTCATAATTATTGCTAAAAGTTTAGATGTGGAATTTTCGGTATGTTTTGTAAATCTTAATGTTTAGTGCAAGTGAAACAGAGTTCTTGAGCATTTTGTTCATTTATACTTTTTTTCTGATATACCTGTATGAACAGATCGACCAGTAAAATGCATTTTTACTGCGAATGACCGCAGACCTATTGCAAAGGGACATAACTTTTATATTTGCGTCTAGATTGTTCTAAACTGTGCCTATAATGTACAACACAATTTATGATTCCAAACTTTCCTATATAGGCAGTTGTCGCTGTCTTTATCCTACACTTTGGCATATGTGCTACTTTCTTACATTTAATTAATCGAAACAGACTTTGGCTCGATTTCCATTGCTTCATTTAAATCATGTGTACACGATACAGAATCATGAGAACGTTTCTACTTACCCCGATTGTTCGAACTTTAGCATTGAAAATCCGAGATTTTCTTTGCTCTTCCATATTTCTGCGGCGCTCAATGGCTGCCGCTTCTTTATAGTCTATAGGAAGATCAAGTTTATACATTTTAGACTTTTACTCCCTCCAAACTGTTAAAAAAAATGTTTGATGATGATGGGAGTAGGTCGTCTTGCCTGCCCGCGGTTGTCAAGTTTACACTGTTGTCAGGTATAGTCCGTGCTGATATTTAAAGTTTTGATTGGTCAAAACAATATAACATTGTTACAATTTATGACTATCCTGAATTCAATATCCACTGCTTCATATTAAATAGCTGAAATTATTTTGTATTTGTAATTTAAACCATAATGGCTAGATTTGAAGGATGGTTGCTTTATTTTTTATCCAATTGATGTAAAAAATAATTGTTGTTGCATTTTGACTGGTAATAATAAGTTTGGATGTATTCCTAAATATTTCAGTTGTGTGAGAAGCACAGTCTAATAAAGAATAACGTTTAATTCTCGTTTCAAGATAAACTACGAGAGTGTATTTATTGACCAAATATTCGCGCTAAATTTATAGAGCAGGATGAAAACAATACGGAATGTTTGATGTATCACATTTGATTAATTATAAGTTAGGTGCATTTGTGCATGATACGAAAATCCGGTATTATTGGATTGCAAAATAATCAAACAAAATGCCAGGATACCTGAAATACATCGAGGTAGATAATTTTAAGTCTTATAGAGGCAAACAAAAAATTGGACCTTTCAAGAAATTCTCCGCAATCATTGGACCAAATGGATCAGGTAAGTTGGCAATGTAAAATGTAACAGTCTGGTTCTTTGAATTTGCCAAAATAAACGTATGCATAGCTTCAGTTTAGAAAGTAAACAATAGTTTTCAGGTAATTGCATCAGTTGTCTCCCCATGAGAAACTTTTGCAGAGGGTCTGTAATACTAATATTATGGTACAATACACATAGGTCAGGTACGCGCTCTGAGACTGTTTGCAGCTATAGGTGTCACGTTGGAGAATTTGATTACACATACCTTTAAATGGTGTTTACCACTTTATTTTGCTTCTTATCCATGTAAATTACATTTAAGATTATTGTTAGTCCTAGTCTAGTTCTACATGTAAGACCATGACACTGATGTCTTACTGCCTAACTAACAGCGCTATGTAGTATGTTTTGATGTCGACTAACATCGTAATGAAAGTCAAATGTTCAGGAATATCTCACACAACTGGCAACTAAAATAACGGCACTTTTCTACAAAGTAAAGTCATAATGTTTTAGTCAGACTTTACTTACTCTGATATCTTTTCTCCAATAAATTTAAATTTCACAAAAGAAATGGACCGGTTTTCAAGTTTCGTTGGAATACATTTCAGTTGACTGGAAAGCGATGAAAGTGGGGATTGCCGAAATCGGGTTAAGTTGAAATAATATTCTTTAATGAAACATAAAAATATATTAGGCCTATTGGAACTGTAAAGCAGCATTTTGTTTCGTTCAAGAAAAATATCTGCCACATGAACCTACTTCGACATACCTCGACTACCGTCACATTGCAACAAATTCAAATTAATGTCAGTGAACATGAAAATGCATCCATTTCTAATTTGCTAGTGTCATATTTTCATTCTGCCAGGATAAAGACAGCACAGAAAGTATATTAATTACACATAAATTAGTGGAAGAGTGTCGATATATGCTGAAAAATATGAGATATTCCTGAAACTTTGACTACTCGTTCCAATGTCAATGACTCGCTATACAAGGCTGTTACTTGGATATTAAGACATAGCACTAAAACAAAACCAACATGTGCTGTGTCTTACATTGTAGGACTAGTCCTAGTCCTACCACAGGAGTCTGACGTTTTATCAATAAAGTATGGCAAAATCTCTGATAACACGAAATCACCTTATCGGTAGTATAAATGAACACAAAGAGTGCAAGCATGACCACAACCCTCTGCTCGATTTGACTTTTCTTGCGCATCTTTTATTGCTTCAGAATCACAAGAAGACTGAAAAACTACACATATGTATTCAAAAGACAGTGATGTACCAACGCATAACTCTTGGACAACCATGTCATAAATCCAGTCTGGTGAATTAACCTTTATTTTTACCATTATGGTCACATACCGTTTCTATTAGAATCCACCTCACGGAACCTGTCATAAATGTTTTGAAAACAAACCTATCTGATCCTTATCAATCTATGAAATTCATCAAAATGTCTTGTGATCTATGGAAAATTTAAGGATATCTGATATATACACATTGTCAATGTGACAAGAAAGTAAAATAATTATTTTGATAAACTTTTAAGCAATGTTCATCCTGCTCACTAGCAGACGGCTCAGAATCCTTCTTTAACAAATTGTAACATCATAATTAATTTTTTTCTTCAATACTAACATTTTTGTGGCATTGACTTGGTCTTGTACTTTAGATTTTGAGCTGACTTCCTTAAATTGATAAATGAAAGGCTGAAAGTTTATCTTGTGCTTTAGGTGAAATAAAAAAATAAAGTCATGAAACATCATAGAATAAAGAGCTTTGTATCAACAGTTAGTCTGGTTCCTTGCTTCATAGACTCCATATTGCATTATCACTCGGGGAAGCAGTCAAATCAACAGCAACAAAAAGCAGTGTCATAATACATAAATGTTTTCTTGTACACATGATGGATGTTGAAACCAGTTGGAATGATGTTAACAATCTTTTGAGTGTTGGACTTCTTATAAATAAGTATAAATTATACAGAATAATGAACAACTTCATTAGAAAAAACACTTTATTGGCAGTTATTCTCAATGTGTTTATAAAATGAGGATTCAGTCTTTAAGAAGCCCAGTTCCCACCCCCTGTGGGTTTTTTTATGTCTAGTGGGGGTGGTGTCACTTTTTATTTTTTGGAGGTCCCTTAGAAACTTGTGCCCTTGCTTATAGTGCTGTCTATGCTTTTTGACCCAATCGTGAACAAGTTATCGAGGGAGATGTGTAATATGTGTTTCTGGTTGGCAGACTATCCCTGTTTCTCATTGTCGAGCTTAGCATTTTTTCTTCTTTGTTAAAAGAAATGATTTTTAAAAAATAACATTAAATATAAATGTTTATTTAAAAATTCAGATCTCTCTGCCCTAATTTTTAATCCAGTGCAATAGGAAAAACACATAATCTTATTAATGTTGTTTTGCCCATTGGAATAGCATGACTAATGGGGCAGATAATCTATACAAAGTAACGACTATGCAGTCAAGATGTATTTGCATCCAAATGAAGTTATATACCTAGTCAAAGCTATGCATCCATATGACAAATGTATAAAATGCATTTGTAAGAATAATCTTGTCTGATGTTTCCTAACCTTATTTAGGAATCAGTTTTGTTTCAGTATTACATTCTTCAAATATGCATCACATAACTAATCTATTTATCTTTCTCATTTATATGTGTACAGTAATTAGCTATGAATATACATGCATCAGGAATACTTAATTATCAAAATGATATGCTTACTATGGATTTTCTCAATTATGCTCTGGTGGCCTAAGTGGTTAGAGCATCTGCCTTGGATGCGGAATGTCGTGGGATTGAACCCAGGCCAAGTCGTACCAAAGACTTATGAAAATGGTACTAGCATCTGTCTCACTTGGCGCTCAGCATTAAGAGGTTAGTGTTAGGATTGTTCAGCATGTCTGAGGCATGATGCCTGGTGCTACATCACTATAAACTGCCACACAGCAGACAGTGTAGTAATATGACTCAGATTGTTAAAGCTATGTTAAAATATTAAAAAACCCACAAACATACACTCTCCATTATGTTATTTGTTTAATAGCCAGTTGAGTTTATGATTCAGTTAATATGCAAATTATATTCCTTGTATATTTCTTTGATTTATATTCATGTTTGAACTCAATTGCATTATAAATGCAGATGCACCAAATCTGTTTTATATAAATTAGGCATTTACTGGGACACAGCTGATCCAAAATCAGCTTAGATCATGTTATAATTTATAGAAATAGTTGAATTTTAATGAACTGATAACAATTTTAATACAAGTGTCCATTTTAATACTGGCCATAACACGACTGTTTTGCCTTCCCATGTAAATGGAAGGGCTGAAGTCAATAAAACTTTGGTTTTCTTTTGAGGCTTTAATGTAATTTCAGTTAAATGAAAGTATTCTTCTCCAGTGGTTAGCAGATCTGCAGGATGAGACTCATTGCAAATAGTGTAAGTGTTACCTGTTTCCTGGTGAGAAATATCATTATATTTTTTTTTCATAGAATTAAGTCTGAATGATGTCATTGCACCTCATTTAAATGAAATAACATCAGTCACCCAATCTCAGTTATCCACATGGGTACTGGGAATTGTAAGTTTTAGAGATGGTTGGAGGAGGAAATGAAAAAAAATATAGAAAAACCAGTTTCAGCTTCACTACAAAATTTATTTTAGTTTGCTTTAAACCTTTTGATAATTTAATTGTCATTTAAGTTTTCTAACAAAATTTTATTTTTCAGGGAAGTCCAACTTAATGGATGCCATAAGCTTTGTACTTGGTGAGAAGACATCCAACCTTCGTGTCAAGCGGTTGAGTGTATGTATAAAAAAAGTGTTCATATCCAGCTTTTGGCTGTGTCTTCAATAAACTTATATCACAGAAGGCCAAACAAAAAATATATTTCTTTACAGCTGGCTGACTGTTTTTCGTTGCTGACCCTAGCACTTTTTTCCCATAGTAAAAAGAAATCTCATTAAATATATGTAAAACTTTCATTAAAAAATTGCCTACCCTAATTTTTAAACCAGTGGAATAGGAAACATATTTTTTTCTTAGCCTAATATTCAGTACTGATAATCTTTAATGGTTTTCTGGTGGTTATTTTTTGTTTGTTTCTGAACTAATTTAAGAACTATTTAGCAGAATACAATTTAAATAGAAATGAGGGATAAAGAATTCCAGTTTGATATCCATCTTCCGTAATAACTTAATGTGAAAACTCATTTATAAATCATGCGGGAGGTTGTGGGTTCGATCCCTGGCCGAGTCATACCAAAGACTTACAAAAATGGTACTAACAGCTGCCTCACTTGGCGCTCAGCATCAAGAGGTTAGTGTTAAGACTGGTCGGCCTGGTGTCAGGATAATGTGACTGGGTGGGACATCATGCTACATGTCTGCGGCATGATGCTTCAGTGCTAGATATCACTATAAACTGCCACATTGCAGACATTGTAGCGATATGACTGAAAAATTGTTAAAGCTACATTAAAAATCCAAATCACATCACATCATATTTATAAATCTTGTGATTATGAGACAGTTAAACGCAGTGATACAATAACTTTGACTAATTTATGCGAGTACCATATTTACTGCATATGTTGGGACACGAGAATTTTTTTTTTCGTGTCTCAGAACTTGTGGTGAATTTTTGTAACCTACATCATGTGTCCCAAGACTTAGGAAATGAATTGCATGGAATTCGAGTAACAACAAGACATTTAAAAATCCACAAATCAACCATTGCAAATTGGTCAAAAATAATTTTTCTCAGCAGCTGAATGAATGGGGACATTTAGCAAGGAGTGGGAGACCAGTATCCTATGGCAATTAGTTAAATCGAAAAATTGAAAAGTGGGTTCGCGTCCAACGCGATCTGCAGATCCCTGTTAGTGCGGACTATGTATGTGCTTATGCCAAGGAATTTGTGTCAAGTGAATGTCCAGAAATTGAGTTTCAAGCCAGTAGGAACTGCGCAACTGTTATTTTAAAGCAACACAACCTCATGCTTCGTTCACAGACAGTGATGGCCCAGCGTCTCCCAGAAGATTTAGGAGAAAATAAAATTCCACGAATTCATAAAGGCAAGAAGAAAAGACGATTTCGAAGACAAGATGATAATTAACATAGATGAAACTCCTATGTATTTTAATCTCATTCCTGGCCGAATGTGGACAGATTGAAGGATTTAAAATAAATATACTAGTGGCATTCAGGTTTGTTCAGCAGTACTTGGATTATGTCAGTTATCACTGATGTTCAGTTTCAGAATTAGTATGTTTATCAGCCATTCTGTACCATCACTATCTACTGGTATCTTTCTTTCTCTCTGTCTCTCTCTCAATATATTTTTGCATAATTACAGTGAATAGTTTATCCTGTGCTTGTCAGTAGTTATTTTGCCAAAATAAGTTGTGTAATGAGCACGAATGGCAAATAAACCTTGACATTTAATAATAAAAAAATTTGTTGAAGCATAAATTAGAACAATAAGTTGAACTCGTTCTCATATACACAAATGATTCATTCTTAGTAAGAAGCTTACCTGAGCTCTTCTTCTTAGCAAATTTGCACCTAGGAAGAAAAGTGGAAACAAACAACACTCAGTGTTTTCTTTAATAAAATTTATGTTTTAGTGCATTTTCCGTCGTGTAATTTTTGAATGATTTAAAAGGTGTCCCACAACTTATGACTTGAAAAAACGATGTGTCCCAGAACACAGAGTGTACAAAAAAATTATTTTTAAAATAAATTTATGGTGTCCAAACAAATACGGTGTCCCAACATATGCGGTAAATATGGTAGGTGAGATTACTAGAGCTGTTGAATTTGAAATACATGTTATTTTATGGGATTGTCAGTTTATCCTTGAATATTTTCATGTCCTGCCCATAACATTGGAAATTTTGGATAGATTTGATGAAACTATGCCTATGATGACTAGTCAGTGTTTCACATACATTGCGACCCCACTTTAACACGATAATTGGTGTCCAAAAAATTGGATTGTGTTAATAGCGGGGTCACATTAATGTTGTTTTTTCTTTACAGTATTTTACTTTATTTGTAGAACCAAACATTGGCACATATTTGAGTATTCATGTCCAATGTATATCATGAATAAGGTATCAACACCGTTTACTATTGTGCTGTCGTGGCATGCAGTTCGTCCATAATGCATATAACTCCATTGAAAAATTGCACACAGATTTTAAATATTTAATAATTTTGTAACAGATTATTGAGTCTGAATTCAGCATCTAATATATAGCATGAATAGAGTATTAACACAGTTTACTTACCGCCTGATATTGTACGATCTTAGTATGCAGTTAATCCATAAAACATGTAATTCCATTGCAAAAGCTGCATACATATTTAAACTATTAAATTATTTTTATCACAGATCATTATGTGACTGAATTCAATGGGAAAAATTAACAGCAAAATAATTTTGAGGCTGTCCACAACTTGAGTTTCCAGCCACCTGAAACTGGCTTTTAAGTGCTCTGCTGTCTCTGACACTTTTAGTGGGGTAAGTTGGGGTGCCATAATCATCATCATCTTCGTCATTAGTGTCACTGGTTTCGGGCTCTGTTTGTACAGCTTCATTCTTCCCGCTGATATTTGCAACAATTTCATCATCTGAGATGTGCTCATATATGGGGCAGATGTCATCTGCAGAATACCAGTTGAGGATATCATGATGACTGTGCTCATATTCTCTGAGTGCTTCTTCGGCTTAACGTACATCGTCTTCAGTGAATCCTGTAAATTCAGGCTTGTCATTGTCACTATCATGGTGTGTAGATGATGGAAAAGCTGGACCAAGACCCTTTATCCAGCACCGTTCTGTGCATTGTATAGAGAGAGCATCCCAGGCTTTCCCACCAAGTCTTCTTTCAAGTAGAGTGATGCCAGTGATGTGTCAAAGGAGGAGTTGTTATCTGCTACCATCTGCTTGATCATTTTGCAATGATAGTTATGCTTAAATACCAATATCATGCCTTGGTCCAGTGGCTGAATTTCTGTTGTCATGTTCTTTGGTTGATAAGAGACTTTAATCTTGCCATCATGAATGACAAGATTTTATGCTGGGGGTGGTGGTGGGCAGGGCAATTATCCAGCATGAGGAGAGCTTTTTCCTTGAGTTTTCGCAAATGAGCCAGAGCAGCTGGAATGAACGTTTTATTGAACCAGTCTTCAAATACGGAGCTATTCATCCATGCATTCTTGCTGTTAGTGTATTCAAAGGGAAGGGCCTTCATATGATGAAATCATCTGGGAAACTTCAATTTTCCAATCATCAGAGGTCTGACTTTGTTGCTGCCAGACTTGTTGACACAAAACAAGAGAGTGACTTGGTCCTTCCTCTTCTTAAAGCCTTCTTGTTTGTGACTCTCAGTCTTGGTTGCGAGGGTGCGATCAGGTAACATTTTAAAGCATAAACCAGTCTTGTCGCAGTTATAAACTTGATCAGCTGTGAAGCAACCTTCCTCTAGCAACTTTTTAAGCTCAGTTGGGTAGGAATTGGCAGTCTTTTTATCAGCTGAGTGGATTTCCCCAGACACATGAACTTGGCTGATAGCATGCCTTTTCTTGAATCTGTCCAGCCTTAAATTTGGAATCATCTCCATTGAGCTTTCAGAACTGGGCCAGAAATGGGAACTCCTGAGTGAGCCTGGACAAACCATTGGTACAAGGCTGAATCTAGGCTTTTGTCATTAGCAAACTTAATCTTTTTACACTGTAAACCAGTTTCCTCTTCTAGACTATTTCTTCTGTTTTCAACCCTCGCAGAGTGGACTCGCTAATTCCTAGATCTCTGGCAAGCTGAGTTTGTTTGCCCTCCTAGTTGATCCAGGGTGTGCAATTTCATCTGGGCAGAAAATGACTTGCGTTTGTGAACTTGCTTTTCCATATTGGTAAAATATTTTTATAAAAAAATAGGAAATTAATAACGAGTTCATAAGCAAACACCATACTCATGTAAAACCTGAGAACTAAGTGCATTGGTCATGTGTCACTTTTATGAAGTTTTTTAAGCATGTACAATTTCATACGCTTTCAATTTCCAGCTAATAAAGCGGACATTATTTACTGGTCAACTGATTGCGTATAATAACACCAGCAAGCCCAGCAAACATGTTGGTGGCTTTCATTTTTTGATGTTTATTAAATTGTGAGAATCTTTTATGAACCACCGCATTGTCTTCTGCTTGGTTTTATATGCAGTTAAAAAAGAAACACATGTCAGCTATTTTTTGAGCAATGATTTTGTACTGAATTAATTGAAGACAATCACATAGACGACTTACTGGCTTTACTCATGGATCAATAATAAGTAACATTTCTGATAATGTTTATTTTGGCATAACACTTCAAGAAACTGATGAAATTGTTACATTTTAGAAGCTACGCCACGATCGTATTATATTTGAATTCATACGCAAACTCTTCCCCAAAATGATGATAAGCGTTTTACACACTATTTCTTGTACTTGAAAAAAAATAATTCCAGGCACAAGAAAAATACAGGTACATGTATTTAAAATTTTAGGAACACGCCATGATTGTATTATATTTGAATTCATGCGCGATCTCTTCCTGAAAATGATAATAAATTTTTTTATACACTATTTCACGTACTTTAAACAAAAAATATTTTTTCATGTGCAATTGAATACATGCAATTTAGGGAGCCATGAAACTACCACGTTATATCCGAATTCGCATTATCGCAGGGTGCATTATAGTGGGTTCGCGCTGTACCTTATCAAATTGCAGTGTCAATGATCAGGGACATTGTAATGGAAACAAAAACATGTTAGTGGTCTGAATCTTTGTCTTAGCTGTAACTTTTGAAATGCTGATGATTTGTTGAAACATCAGCTGGATGTATATTTCTCTCAAGGTCAAGGTTATGGGCTGTGGAATCATAAATCATTGACTTGTAGACTTTGAGTGCAAGACCACTCATAATATTTCAAGAGAATTTAGGGACATTATGTCCAGACCTTGGGTATATTACATGCTACAGCTATACCCCCTGTCACAAGGTCAGGGCTAGATCAAAGGAAAACATAAATCAGTGACTTATGCCCTTGTTTAGTTTATAAACTTTATTCTTATGTATATCATGAACACATGAAGTGTCATATCATGGCCATGTGTCCTATCCTCAAAGTTAAGGTCACCAGCAGCTAGGTTAGGGTTAGATAGAAGGAAAATAAACACATGTTCCAGCTAGAAAGAAATAAAGGGGGACCTTGTTCCAGCTCAAAAGGGTCTGCCTTCTTGAACAGCAAAATTAGCATCTTTATTAATACTGCATCAGTTTTCCAAAGCCTTGTTATTTAAAGTGGTTGATTGAGTGCAGGTTAGACACCCCAAGTGGTAGGACTTTTATCCTTGCCTTAACTTTAAGATCAAATGGGCATAACTGCAAGCAGGCTTTGTCACTTTCTATATAATGTGGCAGAAGGAACAAGTGAAGTCATCTTTGGGGTTGGTGAACTTCAATAAGATAGACATTTTTATTAGAGGGCTACATCACAGGAAATCAGTCAGCTTAGAAATTTGTCATATTATTACAGCTTATTTTTGAGTGGGGTGGGTAGGATCAGTGTTGTATTTATACATTTCTAATTTGTACTTGCCTGCCATAAAGTATTATGTTATAATGTAGTCCATCTATCTGTGTTACCAGCTTGTTATATGCACAATAACTGGACTTGTCCTCCCTCTACATTTACTGAACTTTGTGATGGTTTGCACTGGGATGTAAAGAAGAACCCTATTGATTTTAGGTTCAAAAACTTGAAGTTCAAGGTCACTGACTGATAGACAAAGGGTTTGTGCACAATGTATCGAGTTGTCCACATGCTACAGTTACCAGCTTTTGTGGAAGGCTGACACATTGGGTAAGGGAGAACCCTATTGATGTTTGGGATCAAAAGATTACAGATCAAGGTCACCAGCTAAAAGATGAAACACTGCTTCTGCACAATAACTTAAGTACTCCGTCATCTGTAGTTACCTTTTACCAGACTTTGGAGTCGAAAGGTCATGGTCATTTAAGGTATGGAAGATGCATTAAATTTCAATCTGATTAAACTCAGATCTCCACTGTCCTTTGTGAAGATATGACAGCAACCTCTTAGGTGTCCTGTTCTGGTGACCTATATTATTACCATAGTTGCTAATTTTATCAGCCAATCAGATGAAGCCTTATATCTTTGTGTTTGGGAGACTGAGCAGTATAGCTGAAGAGCATCAGTATGTGCCTATTGATATGATTCACTTTCAAATTTCTGAAAGCTGCATTTCCATTGGCTAACTCAAATGTCACCAGAACATGACCCCTAGGCGGTCACTGTAAGATCTTCACCCAGGTCAGTGGAGATCTGATTATAATCAGATTGCATGAAATTTAATATGCTAAATACCAACATAAGGGACTATTAAGCACAGGTCATGTGTACAATGTGCTATCGACAGTACTCTTGTTTTCTTTTTTATGCAGGATTTAATTCATGGTGCCCCTATTGGTCAGCCAGCAGCAAGTAGAGCTTCAGTTAGTGCAATCTACACAGATGCAGAAACCAAGAAAGAGACCGTTTTTACCAGGATCATCTCAGGCTCTTCCTCGGACCATAAGATCAATGGAAAGGTATTATATCAAATGACAGATCTGGAGTATTAATAATAAATTTCAAATAAATATTGAAACTTTATTTTATACAACAAAATATTTAGGTTTCTTGCTAATTTCCTTCATATCTAGTTATTCATGCTCTCAGATTTTGTGTCCCTCACTTCACAAAAAGCTGAGGGCATAGTTTTGAGGTCTCTGCCCATCCATCCATTTGCTTTATCAGTTATCCATGCATGGGCTTCTTCATCCTTCCATAGATGCTTGAATTGCCTATTAAAAATGGCCATTTCAAATGAGTGAAATTGTGGGAGTGATTGGTTCTTCGATACTTGGTTCATTAGCTGATTATCAGCTGAGGTACAGTACAGCTCACATGTATATTTGGAATGCCACATCGCGGTGGTTGACGTAATCCACTTCTAAGTAGGAATGCTCTGATGGAGCAATAAAATACAGATCACCACTGCGCCTCGGCTGGCATGTGATGACATCTCCATCATTGAGCAGCTGATTGGCATTACTAATTGACATTTGAATAGTCGATCATTGAAGACCACCTGTGGAAATACCGAGATGTCATGAGTGATTAACAGTCAAATACAATTTCAGAAATCAGTGATCTTTAATTTGATCATATATATGGACAACAGAAATTAATATTAAAAGTCTTTGTGTATTTCATACATTTAGAAAACTTGCGTGCTGACTTGATGAGAGGCCTACCTTGTTGAGCTTCTCTTGAACAGTGTAAATTTATTCTGCTGTTAAAATACTTGAAAATTAATACTCAGAGATATAGACAATTAAATTCCATACAGCAGCAGCTTCTGTTTAAAAACACAAACAACAAAAAAGAAAACACTGAATTGACACTAAAATGTGAACCACGGGTTTAGTCCTAAAGCTGTAATATCCTCGTTACGAGATTGAATATACATTTACCCAACTATGAACTATTTCCATTCTGAGTCCATGTGTACTGTAAGGGACTGTGCATTTAATGGTGTAAATTATTCTTTCCAACTAATCACAAGATCAGTATGTTTCAAGAAAAGCAAGGATAGATCACTTGTATACTTGTTCAGTTGTAACTACACATGTACAGTAAGGGACTGGCTATTTAATTTATGGGGCTAGATTGTTCTTTTCAACCGGGATATTTCAAATTAGAAAAGGAATGGCATGGTATCATTTTTATTATACAAATCTCAAGTTTAAATCACCCCATTGTAATCCTATGATTGGATTTCAGAAGAAATAGTACAATATATTACTGAGAACTTGTCCAGGTTGGAGGAAGGGGGGGGGGCCAGACCCACCCACCTCTGGAAAAAAATTACCTTGTACACACACACACATAAATGTACAGTCCCTTGTCACTAGGTCTTTGACAGTTTGGGAAAAATGAAGTATTTTCAAGGCCTTGAAAGTTTTGGAACATCGTGCAGATTATCCTGAGGTCTTTAAAAGTCTTTGAAAATTGAAATAAACACAAACATTTTAATTTCTTTCCATAATCACAAATAAAATTGTCCAAGGTTGTTAGATTTGGATGTAGTAGAGTTTTCTTGGTTTCTTTTTTTGATTAATTTTAGTTTGAATTTCATCATTAAACGATATTGTAGTACAGTCGACTCTGGTTAACTGCACACTCCAGATAACTGCATGTAGTCATGCCGGTCCCGTTTTTTCCCAATGCTTTTCATTGCACACTCCAGATCATAGCACGATAAATTTTCTGCCCGTGGTACATTATTCAGTACAATTTTACTCTGGTTAACTGCACAATGTATAGTCCGGATCAGTTATTGCCAGTCCACTGCTGTAGCACTTCAAATAAGCCGACAGGTAAGCCGGTAAATGTGACTTTGTAAATGACTGACATGTAAAGGATGCTATAGGTGGTAGATATGGTAGATACATGTATATCCCCACCCACCAGGGAGCAATAGCGTGGGAACAGTCATAGTACAGCATGGGAAACATTGCTCTAAACCGTGATTTGAACTAGGGGGTATTCATCAGAAGTTCAACCTTGAATTTATGAGCGTTTATTTTACAGTCTAAAATGAATAGTCGCAAGTGTAAATCACTGATGTTAGCTCAAAGGTTTGAGGTCATAAAATGTGTTGAGAACAACAGAAGTCAGGCCTCTGTTGCACTTGAGTTCAGTGTTAGTCACAGTGTGATTTCGCTAATCCTCAAGAACAAGGAGAAGATCATTGAAGACTGGCAAAATAACAGCAATCCTTCTCAGAAGCGCAAACGAGGTGTCAAGTCCAAAGATGTTGAAGAAGCGCTGTTACAATGGTTCGCTCAAGCTTCCGATAAGTGGACCACTGTTGCTTGAAAAAGTTAATCACTTGGCAAATGGTTTGGGTTTGCATGATTTCAAACCAACAAATGGATGGTTGGAAAGATGGAAAATGCGCAACGGAATTCAGTTTAAACGACAACACGGTGAAAAACATGATGCAGACGACTTTGGAGCTGAACGATGGGTAATTGATGTTCTACCCGAAATCCTTAAAGACTACCAACCAAAAGACATCTTCATTGCCAATGAGACTGGCTTGTACTGGCGGGCGTTACCTGATGGGACTTTGTCTTTCAAAGGAGCAGAAGCACTGGGATGTAAGATTGCCAAAGATCGTTTGACAATTTTGCATTGCAATATGGATGGTAGCGAAAAATTGGATGCCTTGGTAATTGGAAAAAGCAAATCCCCTTGATGTTTTAAGAATTTGAAACTGCTGCCAGTACAGTATGAGGCAAACAAAAACGCCTGGATGACGACAGAAATTTGGAAGAGATGGTTGAAGTGCATTTGCAAAAGAGAGCATCATTATGCTGTGTGACAATTGTGCAGCTCATGGCGATGGCATCAAACTGTCAAATGTTAAGATTGTTTTCCTTCCTCCGAACACATCTTCACTGATTCAACCAATGGATCAAGGAATTATAGCGAATTTCAAGAAGTTCTATAGATCGCTTGTTATTCGAAAACTGCTGTCAGACATTGATGGACCATCTCCCAAAGAAAAAGTGTCCAACCAGACAAGGAAGCTGACAGTTTTAGATGTACTTCACATGATAAGAAATGCCTGGAGCAATGTAACACAGTCAGCTGTAGCAAACTGCTATAGGCAGGCCAGTTTTTCGGAACTCTGATGACGAGTCACTTGATGACCCCACCTATATCGGCGAAACCCCATTCGAAACGCCACACTGCATGAATGTAGAAGAATTCGAACAGTATGTTGCAGTAGATGACGGTCTTCATATGGAAGGTGAAATTGTTGACTCAACCATTGTTGAAGCTCTTACAGAGACAAAACAAGAAGAAAATGATTAAAGAAGTGATGACGACGCAGTAGATGACCAGGTTTCATCTAAAGTCGCTATACAGTCACTCCAGAATTTACGCAGATTCATGGAACAGAGAGAATGTGAGCTGTTTGAACCGTTTTACAAAATAGAGTCGGCAATTCACCAACTTATTAGTAAAACTTGTGTGCAGACATCAATTACAGATTTCTTTCGGAAATCGTAAATTTCGTTGTGTTTGATTCAACAATATGACGTTAGTGCTGTTCATTGTAGACTCATGTTTCATTTAAGTAAACGTGGAAAGAGTGGATTCTAATCATCTTTTTATGTTATTCTTCACCTATATTTGTGCCATGCTGATTTAAAGCTGTACTGTACCGTACTGTACTGACGGGCCAGAGGCTGTGCAGTTAACTGGAGTCAACTGTATTTTGCATGCTTTGTTTTTTCATATAACATAACTTGTATACAAAATGTTAGCGAAAATGGTTTTGGAAATCTCTGTTTGTGGTCTTCAAAAGTTTAGGAAAAGTCTTTCAATTTATTATGTAGAATTCTGCATGAACCCTGTTGGGTATAATGCACACTTTGAGTAAACAGACAGACTTTTGCTTTGGTGCCACCCCCCACCCCAACACTTGACCTCATCCGGCCCTGCACATGCATGGGATAACTATCGGAACTTGTGCAATATTGTTTCACAAGAGTCAAGGATGAATATGGTTTTATTATAAAATGTTTGACATCTATCCTTCATTATCGTTCTTTTCACTGCAATGAGTGTAGTATTACTGAATTTCATATACTTGCCAAATTATATTGCACAAACTGCAAAAGAAATAAGGAAATGAATGTGTATGTACATTCCAATAACATAGTATTGAGAAAACACTTTTTAAATAAGATTCATTGTGTTAAATTACTGGAAATAGATCCATTAGCACTTTCATAAGTTTTTCTTTTGTTTTAGGTAGAGGATTCCATAAAAGAAAGCACTAAACCAATTTGAGATAAATATAGAGACCAGACTTGGTATTACTGCTAATGATGGGTCTTTTATTTGCTCATCATGTTAGAGAAATGTAAATTTAACAGCAATCATTTTATTGATTGATCAAGAGAGAGGGAGAGAAAGGAATTATTCTCGTCTCTTCCACTTAATCCAATTTTCCTGCAAAGAAGTATTCCAAATCAGAAATCCACTATATGCTATTGAAAGGAATTAGTTTGCATATTTTATTTTTTGGGTCTCAATAACCAAATGCTCCAATGATCACAAACAGGAAACTGCATTGAAATAATTAAACGTCTTAGATGTATATTGCAGTTAGGTTATTGACACATTATTTCCATATGACTGAATATTTTTTTTTTTTCTATCAAGGTGAGAAAAAATCTTTTTATATTTTTCCTTACAAGAATAGACAAGCAATAGGACAATTTTCCACATTTTTATTCATTTCAACAATGTGCTGAGGTCAGATTAATTAGGAACAGTTACTAAAGTTACACTGTTAATGATGAGACCATAATTTGAGCTCTAAAGTACAACATGCCAAGTTGAATGGCTTCATGTTAGGTAACGCACCTTTCCCACACTGAAATTGACATCTTCTTCTGATGCTAAAATGTATGCGTGTTTACAATGGTCACTGTCTTTATTTCTGCAGAACATTGGCTCAAGCCATGTTTTTATTAGGGAGTGACCATTTAAGTTTTCAAAGGGTTATATTATGGGCACTTTAAGAAAATATGTCGTGTTGACATCGCGTTACATCCAGGTATCCACAGAGGTACAAATTAACAATATAGCGGAGAGTCAACATGACGATGATGGTGCAAAAGTATTGAAGAACGCGTTGAAGGAGTAATCAGCACAACATAATTACAATTTGATTTTGCTGTCATCATCATTATTATTTGTAAGCATTTCACTGTGGCAGGAATTTTTAACTGGAAAAGGACATCCTCATTTTTTCTGACAACTTTATAGTGGTGACTTATCTCAAACGGCAAGTAGGAGCCAATACCTTTGCATACTGGTGCATTGTGGGTACTGACCTGGTTGAACGAAACACCATTTAACCGCTCTCGATTGAATCTTTATCTTTCATCTTTTATTTCTTTTCACATTGGTGGTGGCAGGCAGAATTAGCAAAATACATTCTCTATCAGGAGACCTGAATTACATGCATTTCTGACAAGATTGGTCAGTTTCACGGTTCACTCTTTCATTGCCAGGAACAGGCTTATGTCCATGAGTAACAAGAACTTTGTATTGAAATCATGGTCTACCCTGGACACTTCCTATCATGGCCACCTACAAGATCCATTATGAGCCTTGAAGCGGTATCTTCAAAAGAATTAGCCATTGCGTTGAGGGAGATCACACATATTTTTACCTATTAGCGACAAGATTGTATTACAGTGCAGACCCATTTGTCATGGAATTAGTGGGTTATTCACTCTGTATATCGAGAAATAACTCCAACTCAGTTGAATTTGTTGTGCATTTCGGCTCACAAGTTAGAGCAGTTGCCATAAGCATCGCCTTTCACTGGAACTGTTCACTAAGTGATATTATCCATGCTGTGGGATGGAGATCTGAGTCCATAGCCTCCAGTTTTTACCTCAGAAATCCTTCATCCGAGACAACTCAACTTGATCTGTTGAGACCTATAGTTGTATCGCAACCGGTTGTCTTTCTAATTTGTTTGACAGCTTCATAAAACATGGCTTGATGATTTCCACAGGATTTGTTTGAGGGAAAATTTTCCCCTTTTGAAGCTGTCAACAAATGGAGTCGACTTCAGTCGGGTAACCTAGAAGTTGTCTCACATACCTAAGCTGACTGGAGATGGCATCTCTGGGGTAAGGGGGTGTACCTCTCTCCACCTCTTAAATATTCCCCTAAGGCAATATTATTAGGTAATGTATTTAAGGAAAAAACTAATTTTTTGCTAGAAAAATGTATCTTCACGAATACTTACCCAATCATAATACACATAAACCCACCCAGCCTCCCTGCAGTTACAGCCATATAGAGAGTGTGCCTTATGCTCCAGTAGTCACTGAGATGTTCGTGGATTTTGCTGCCAATCCCTAGATCATGGGGTGATCATTCTGCCCAAGTGCCACCTTTTTAACTAAAAGTTTTATCTGAGTTGGCTGATTTGCAAGGTAGTAGTTCTCCTGAGGTCTTATGATTGGGTAAGTAATTGTGAAGAAACAGTTTCCTAGAAAAATTAGTTTTGAGAATGGTCTAAAAGCTTGAAATTCTACAAGTTAGATGTGACCCATTTTGTATATCCAGGTCAGTGGAATTTAGCAGTGCAGGTATCAAGGATCAAGGAAATCCAGAATAGATGACAATATTAAAGTTATATACTGTCCGAGCTGCGGGACATTGAGTTTAAGTTGCATGCTCAAAAAGTTTCAAGAGTATGGTGTTGGTTTCTCTGTGAAGTTGATCAGCTTTATTGGCATGTTTAGTTCATTTTAGAGTCCTCTCCTGGCTGTGAGCATTTGCATGCTGATTTTGTAACGCTGCCTTGGCTGATGCTTGGTCTAGCGATCACTTTTTCTTTGTGCTTGTCCATCCATACACACTTCCGTGCATCAATGCACATCCTAGAATAACCTGAATATCAAACAGACTTTATAAAATTTTGAAAAGTACTTGAAATTTTGTTGATTACTTTGAAAAAATGCTTGAATTTGAGGTTGTTTAAAAAAAGTACTGGAAAAGCACTTGAAAATGCTTAATATAGTCCATGAAAAGAGCTTGAATTTTGAAGCTAACACATTTTATTAAGCACTGTTTTACTGATATAAATATCAAGAAAGTGAAAAAATTTTAAGAAATGTCAGGAACTCAATCTTCAGAATTTACTCCCATGTTGGGCCGTTTGAATATTTGGTAAGAATCACTTATATGCTTATTGGCACTTAGCCTTGTTTTGGATTGTAGCCACTTAAAGAAGTTTCAATGAATGGATGCCCCTCTTGATCTTTGTGTTGACTGAACCATTTAGTTTGTTAATAAGTGTCAGTCAGGTACTCTGTGATAGGTAGCATAATTTTAAATGTGATTGGTGTATGTAATATACATGGTAACATGGCCAAGTGATAAACAGTTTTGTGTTTTGTCGAAAAGAAATTGACATTGTAAAATTGTACTTAACATTTTGACTAATAAACGTTATTGTGGACTTGAAAGTGTTACTTGAAGAGTGCAAGTGCACCCTTTTGATTGGTCTGAATAGTTTAAATTTGGAGTTTATTAATGTTTTGAGATAGAGGGATTTGAAGTCCCATGGCATGAGAGGAAAGCCCCCAAAAATGATTCATCGTAAGTAGGAATTAATTTATTAGGTGCTTAAACATGAAATACCCCAGTATTCAGAAATTCTGGCAAATAAGACTGCTAACTCCAGAACTAGTGAGTTGACTGTGCCTCTATCCCCTGTGCCCCTGAGGGCCTCTCATCTTCATTGTATTTACCTTGACTTTGTTAAGCAAAAATATCCTTGAGTTCTTGTCTCAGAAATTTTGCAGACTCATCATGCCATAATCAGCTTTTCTTTAGAAACAATTATAGTGATTCAGAATTAAATTATTTGCCTTTGGCAAGTGCTTGAACATTTAAAGATGAAATGTCTGTAATGTACCACGTTAAAGTGTTTTACTTGATATATAGTAAATACCAGTTTATTACACTGTCAGGATTTGGAACATAGCTTCAATATGCACTTTATGTAGCCTTTATTGCTGGTGGGTTTTTGATGTGTAACTCATGGTCAGCTTCTTTTGTTTTCTTTTTTTTCAGGGTGTTTCATCACAAGATTACAATGCAGAGTTGGAAAAGATTGGTGTGCTTGTCAAGTCCAAGAACTTCCTGGTTTTCCAAGGCACAGTGGAGAGCATAGCTATGAAAAATGCAAAGGAAAGGACAGCTATGTTTGAAGAAATCAGCAGGTAAGTGTGTATAAAAATAAATTCACAAGAATTCCAAACTAGTGGTATAGCACAAAATGTCAATGAGCACTTTGTAATTCCAGTGAATAATTTTGAAATAAATGATTCCTCTCAATTCATATATGAACACAACGTAAAGTTGGAATGAAGATTTTGTTTTACTTCAGAACCTTATTTGAAAACCTAAGATGACTGGGGTGTGGGTAATTTTCCCATCTAATTTGTAAACAAGCTGTCAATAGATCATTTTAACTATCTTATAATCAAATACAATTTAACATAACCTTTTGCATATAATGAAGAAGAAAACCCAGCTAACAGTTAATGCAAATTAAATATACATAACAAAATGAAGACACTATTTTTTTTAAAAAATGACCTGGGGTTTGCAATTGTGTATAAACAAAGTTGTTATAGGTGCTATTTATTTAGCTATACACACATCCAGACTTATCAAAAATAATTCATATCTTTATTTCTTTCTTTTCGTCTTTTTTTCTTCTTTCTAGCTTGTCTTGAAAACCATGCTCATGAAACTTTATTTTTGTTATAAAGTATCATACTTGCATAATATTTTCTTTCTCATTTGAAGTAGTTGGTTGAAAATGTCATATTTTGTATTGATCACCCTGGTGTTAAATATTTAGGACTAACACATGCCTCACTGTAATGGAGGAATCAATTTCTGAATTATTTTACTTGTGTAAACTATTTTGCAAATTTGTCACAACAGCTTCTTTAGGAAATCAGTTATGATTCTTATTTTTTCAGAATTTTATATTTAATAAATTTTTGACATGATATTCTCTTGTGAAGTTGTCATTGTAATCATTTGACTTGTCATGCTGGTCATTTATTTCAGAAGGGTCATAAACAAAAGTTTTATTTTTTTCATTTCCTCAGATATTAAACTAATTTGTGCTAGTTTGGTAGAACATTGGACTTGTGATCCAGATTACATCTTACATAATTAGAAAATATAAACAGAGTAAATCAGGTCAGATTAAACACATAATCTTAACAGTAACCGTGTTAGCAGAATTTTGCCAGTGATCCTCCTTGCTAGCATTCACATTTTTTGTTTTATTCAAGCAAATTTGTCCTGCCTCTTCATCTTTATATGGATAATGGCTTCAGATTATTTCCTTGAATAGCAGATTTTGATTATGTTTCATTTATTAACCTTTGATTGACCTTGAAATGACATTATAGTTGTTTGTAAACTCCTTAGGTTCCACAGTTTTTGTTTGCTGATAATAAATTTTCTGTACAGATTGATAGAAGAAAGATCTGACATGAGTTCGATGAGCAGGTTTCAAACATAATACAGACAGTTATGATTCTTGACAGGCTTAAAATAATCTGATGACAATGGAAACACTTTAGTGTCCACATGTTTAGTTGAATTTAGTTACATGTACTGTGGTATTTAATAATTGCAAGATCTTGGATTCAGTGACAAGAAAAATGTTTGATCATATTTTTTTGAGCAATCGCCCTTGATCATCATAACACAGAATGTCCCAATTCATAATCAGTCCTTTTGATCAGCCCTCAAAAATTGTAGCCATGAGTAACTTGCAGGGGGTGGTGGGGATGGGGGGAGGACGACGACAACTGTCAACATCAAATATATAAAAGGTACAGGTAAACAAAAAAAACCTGACTTTACATATTTGTCTTGGTTTTAATAATAAATACTTCAGTTTATTACTTCTTTTTTTAACATAATAATTGCAGTTTTTATAAAAACATTTTACCTAACCTATATATCAGCCATGGAAGAAACTTTGTGATTCAGAGGTCAGGGGCATGATGTCTGAAAGAAGAAAAATGGTTTTCTGCACAAAAAAATTAGTTTGCCTAACAGACAGATCAAACAGGATGGCTTGCACTTATGGTCAGAAAGACACTTGTTAATTTAAAACCATCAAAAATCGTGATAACTGGCTGAAAAAATTATTTTTGCATAACATTACAGTTTTCAACCATGTACCTTACCAAAGTATGCAGATGGCTTACACTTAAGAAGGAGGCATATTTATGAGAGATATAGGTCAGGGGTCACCAGCTCAAATAAGAAAAATAATTTTTTGCATATTGACAGGGTCTTTTTCAAGAGCTCAAAATTGGTGTGGGTTGGGGTTAAATCCCTTCCTGCATTTGACAAAAAAGGGGAAATTGTATGTGTATAGAGAAATTTAATGAGGAAGAGCTTGAACATGAAATATTTGATTTGTTCATTCCGTTGATTTTTTGCAGCAACATTTTTAGAGCAGCATGAGTGGTGCAATCATGTGCCCTAGAATAGACCCTCAAATAGCTATTGATCACATGCTTTTGGTGTCTAGGATCAACGTCACAATGACTGAAAGAAATATGGGCTTTTGCACAATATATTTTGTTCTACACTTTTTGGATGGCTTCCTTTTAGCATAAGAAAGGTACCTATAGCCTTTGGGGTATAAGGTGAAAGATCATTGTCAAAGTAAGACTAATAAAATAAATGATGGTTTCTGCACATTAAGTTTTGTTCAAGACCAGATACATTGACCAAAAATTTCATTGAGACACATTGGTTAATAATCGTGAGATTCAGCCTTGCCCTACGCAGAGGTTTATTAAATACTGTGTGGGTGTATGCTTATGTTTTATGCCAAAAGTAAGTACGAATGTGTCTTTCCTTCAACTTCTGTGGACTTTTGTAATAAAATCTGTAATTCCTGTTTCTCTAAGTCAGCACCAGTTGCGTTGTCTTCATTCATATTTTCAGAAGAAATGCTTCATGTAATTTTTGATGCTAAATCAAAGGCTCGTTTTTTTACTAGGTCAGGAGAGCTGAAAGAAGAATATGATAAGGCCAAGGCAGAAATGGTGAAGGCTGAAGAAGACACACAGTTTAATTACCATAAGAAGAAAGGTATTGCTGCTGAGAGAAAAGAGGCAAAGATGGAAAAAGATGAGGCAGAGAGATATCAGCGTCTGAAAGATCAGCTGGTATGTACATGTATTTCATGATTGATCAGGTTTTTTTTTTGTTTTTTTTTAGGCTGCCATCAAATATGTTGCTACTAAAATGATAGAAACTGAAATGATGGCTTAAAAAAAGTGCTTGACAGAATTTGACCAAATTGAACAGAAAGCATCTGGCATGAATGCCTTTCAAATTTTACAAACACTTAATCTGCCATCAAATATAACGCTTACAAAAAAAAAAAATTTTTCAACAAGTCAGAAACTATTTAGCAGAATTCTAGCATCAGGTTCTTTTATGTCTTTACACATTATGCCAATTAGCCATTAATATGATTCTTGTTATCTTTTAAATATAAAAGGCAAAAAAAAAATTGGCAGAAAGCTTTCCAACTTTAGGCCTTTAAGATTTTTAGAGATTATTTTGGCTCCCCTATCAAATTTGGTTGTTGACTGCTCCGGTGGCCTAGTGGTTAGAACATCTGCCTTGATGAATGAGGTCGTGGGTTCGAAGCCAAGCTGAGTTATAATACAAAAGACTTTTAAAAATGGTACTAACAGCTGCCTTGCTTGGCACTCAGCATTAAGAGGTTAGTGTTTGGACAGGTCGGCCTGATGTCAGGATAATATGACTGGGTGGGACATGATGCTACATGTCTGCATCATGATGCCCCAGAGCTAGACATCACTATAAACTGCCACACTGCAGACATCTTAGAGATATGACTGAAAAATTGTTATAGCTATGTTAAAAATCCAAATCAGACACAAATATGGTTGACATTATTGAAAATACAAAAATTTACACAAGATTAGTCAACAAACCACCACTGAACAGAATTTTCATTAACTTTGGCATAAAGTGCCTTGGCATAGATGCCTTTCCTTATTAAACAAATTATGCCTATGTTCCATCAGATATGGATGAAGATTCTTATACTAGAGAAACAGTGGGGGAAATTTCTGTAGAATGGTGGCAGTTAGGGGAGCAATTTCAGACCCAAGTTTTGGCTGCCTGGTCAAAATTTCTGTTTGGTTTGGTTTTGTGTGGTTTAATGCCATTTTTAGCACATAATAGGCTGTATGTGGCAGTCAGTATATCTGGTAAAGTAAGTACACAGGAAGACCCAAGTAGAACCACTGACACATGGCTAGGTACTGTAAAGTGTTTTCACATACCCATGCTAATTGAACTGACACTCTAGCTCACACATACACAGGTGAGATGTGTGAGTGATCTGTACTGCAAGTGCCTGAGATCACTTAGCCACATGGGGTCCCACTACACATGTAAACCAAGTTAGATAAAGATGCATTTT
Organism: Sinohyriopsis cumingii; assembly: GCA_028554795.2. Classification (NCBI taxonomy): domain Eukaryota; kingdom Metazoa; phylum Mollusca; class Bivalvia; order Unionida; family Unionidae; genus Sinohyriopsis; species Sinohyriopsis cumingii. The sequence goes on along the minus strand of CM068826.1, from coordinate 132,848,249 downwards.
GATGCTATAATTTTCTGCATTCTGTATTTTTAGGTTATCTGACCATCAGGCCAAGTGAGCTTCTGGATGGCCCTATGTCCATTGTGCTTTGTCCATCGTATGTCCATTAATAATTGCCATTTTCAACTTCTTCACAAACAGCACCAAGCCTGTTTAAGCCAAATTTGGTTTAAAAAAGAAACATCCTGGCAAATTTGCACGAATAGTGCTGGTCCACCATGAAATAATGGCTACCAAAACTTATAATGGAAACACCTTTAAACAGCAATGTGTTAAAAGCTGCTGAACAGAATTTAACCAAATTTCTGGCATTCTCCTATCAGGAATGGCTTTTAAGTTGGTACAGTTGATGCTGATCTCCCATCAAATATGGCTAAAATTATTAAAAATATAAAAGCATTTAAAGTACTTCTCAAAAACTGCTTTATAGAATTTGACCAAATTTGAAAGTATCCTGGCATGAAGGGTTTCAGATTTGTTCAAATAATGATGATACAACATAAAATAGGAAATATATTAATCAATAAAAACTGCTTGGTAGAATTCTCAAATTTTGCAGATGCAGCCAGTCAGACATCAGATATGACTGCTATTACTAAAAGTAGAACAACCTTTCTTCTCAATATATGGTCATTGCAATGTAGAGTTTTCACTAAATGAATTCTTATTGTATTTAGTTAGTTCTAAATGAAACTGATGCTGATCTTACATCCAGTATTGCCACCATGATGGTCATCTTGAAAATCTTGTTATTGCTATTCCTCATGAATGGATAGTCATAAAGACTTGAGGTTTTCACTAAAGGACTTCTGATGATGTCTAGTTGGTCTTGAATGAAAATGGTTTTTGATCTCACATCAAGTATGGCTCCCATCCTCATTTAGGAGTATCATAATTGCTGACCTGCCACATATCCCAGTTTACTCAGGATTAGCCCAAATTTGTTTTTAAAAAAATTCTGAGTTTCCCATTTTTTTTACAGAAATATCCGATCATTAAAAATGCCAAAAATAGAGTACATTTTGATTCATGATTGCAGCTCCTTCAAAGAGAGCAAAAGTGATGCAGAAATTCCATGAGGAATACACAAGTTATACTGTGAAAATCTATATTTTTTCCAATTTTGATTTTTTATGCTGATATTTAGTGTCAATTGAATTGACACTAAATATCAGCATAAAAGATGAAAATGGAAAAATGATACTTTTTCACAGTTTGACTGTATGGTAAGTTTATCATATTAAGTTAAAAGCATTAAACAGTGGAGATGTCAATTCCTTTTTGAAGCTTTTGTAAATATCACAGTAAAAGTTTAATCTTCAGTTTTTAAAAAGCACACCTTTTTGCACTCTTTTTGTATTTGAGATTGGGCAGCAAAAATTGGTAGCTTTGAATGTCTGCCCAGTAGATTTACAGCTCTGTCTTAAATATCATAGATTGAATGATTGTGAACTTTTGTCACCTCACTGTGGTAAACAGGGGACGAAAACATTTACAGAATTTTCTTACTAACTATATAGATTATATCAGTGTTTTCTCAGATTTTACAATTCTAACCAAACTTTATTGCAACAGTGAATGACAGCACATTTTAACAACCATCGATCGGATTTGACTTTGTGATGTTTGCACTCTTTCAATCATGGCACTTTGCATTGCCCAGACTATAGATGGGAATGATTGAAAATATTTGGCCGTATATTTAAAATGGAGCAATTGATTTGAATCACATTTTGGCATATATTTCCATTCACTTACTATATTCTTTTAAGGTAAAAATGAAACTTAAAACTCATTCTCCTTTACTGAATCCGATTTTCCTCTATATTATCTGTGTTTTTTTCTTATATCATCTCAGATCCAGTTTTTAAATAGCTGTCATTCCGCAATAATTTAACTGTATCAAGATAATCCTTTAAGTTCCATATGTTAGCTAACAGACATTTGTCTTTTAGGATCATTCTGAATAGTCAAAAGTTTCTACTCGTGCAATCAATCTTTGCATAACATAAGCTGCTGGAAATAAGCAGGTTTGCCAGACATGGCTTCTGAAATTATCACAGTATATCCCCTAGAGGTGCAAGACTGAGAGTAAAAAAATCTCCTTGGTGTCAAAAGTGGGGGTTGGACTGAGTAAAAAACAAACTTTGGTATCAAAACTGGTGGGGGGGGGTCAGATTAAACATTTGAGGGTCTCTGAAGCGCAAATGAAGGTAAAGGGAAACACTCAATTATCAATAGTAACTAGAGACAAAAAATTTGGATAAATGTTTGATGACTGTGGAGACGGAAAAGGCATGAACACAAAGTCATTGGGAAGGTAATTAGTTTGTGAGTAAATTGAATGCCAGCGGACTAACATTTATTAGTCTTTGCCAGAAAGATTTTTAAATACTACAGTGGAACCCCGCTATAACGCAGTGATTGGGGTCTAAAAAATTGGATCACATCAATAGCGGGGTCGTGTTAATGTAGGGTTTTACTGTATTTTACTTTTTTCAGAGAATATCTCATTGGCACATATATGTGTATTCATTTCTAATGTATTTGATAAATAGGGTATCAACACTGTTTACTATTGTGCCATCGATGTAGTTCATCCATAAATGCATGTAATTGTTGTGAAAAATTGCACAGATTTACAATATTCAATAATTTTGTCCCAGATCATTGTGTCTGAATTCAATGTCTAATATATAGCATGAACAGAGTATTAACACTGTTTACTTGCTGTCTGATATAGTACCTTCGGGGCTTGCAATTAATTCATAATATATGTAATTCCATAGCAAAATTGCATACATATTTAAACTAGTCAGTAATTTTGTCAGATCATTGTGTGTCTGAATTCAGTGGGAAAAATTAACAGCAAAATTAGGTTTAGAAAGACGAAGCACATGTATGGTTCATTATGTTCCAGGGTCTATGAACGGTATCTGTACAATTTCATACTGCTAAAATTTTCTCATATATATTTCTGTGTACATTTATCCAATGTAAATTTCCAATAATTAACGCTTGTACGCCTATTCATTTGAACTACTACAGCAAGGATAATTACCAATCAACATGCTTGCAGCGTGGATATTACTTTTTCTTCAGATTTTATGAATATCGAAATAAACATGTGAAAACTACCAAACTAATCATTGCGCAAAGTGCAGAGAATGACTTGTGTTTGTGAACTTGCTTTTCCATAACAGTAAAATAGTTATAAAAAAAAAAGGAAATTAATAACAAGTTCATAAGCAAACACCATACACATGTAAAACCTGAGAACTAAGTGCAGTAGGCCTTCAATGGTCATGCTTCACTTTTATAACTTTTTTTTATACAATTTCATGCCCTTTCAATTTCCAGCTAATAAAGTGGACATTATTTACTGGTGAACTGATTGCATCTGATAACACCGCCAAGCCCAGCAAACATGTTGGCGTCTTTTGTTTTTTGATGTTTATTAAATTGTGAGAATCATTTATCAACCACCACATTGTCTGCTGCTTGGTTGTGTATGCAGTTAAAGAAGAAACACATGTTGACTATTGTTTGAGCAACGATTGTATACAGAATTAATTGAAGACAATCACAAAAACAACTTACTGGCTTTACTCATGGATCAGTAAAAAGTAACATTTCCGATAATGTTTATTTTGGCATAACACTTCAAGAACCTGGTGAAATTGTTAAATTTCAGAAGCTATGCCACGATCGTTATATATTAAAATTCATATGCGAACTCTTCCCAAACATGATAATAAACGTTTTACACACTATTTCTCGTACAGTGTACTTTTTATATAAAAAAAAAACTTGGACAGATTTACATTGTATGTTTTAGAGTGAGACTTGGAGAGTGTTTTACACTGTATGTTTTAGAGTGAGACTTGGAGAGTGATTTATACTGTATGTTTTAGAGTGAGACATGGAGAGTGTATTACACTGTATATTTTAAAGTGAGACTTGGAGAGTGATTTACACTGTATGTTTCAGATGGAGAAGAAACTAGAATTGTCCCTGTTCCGGCTATACCACAATGAGCAAGACATTGATGAACTGTTGGAAGAGCAGAACCGCAAGAACCAGCAGCTTGAAAAAGAGAATGCTAAGAAAGAACGTATTGAGGATGAGATCAAAGAGAAGAAAAAAGAACAGGGCAAATGTCAGAGGGATCTCACCAAAATTGAACAGTCTATCAAAGAATCTGTAAGTTTTCATTGCAAAATGTTTTCTTTTATATTTATCTTATGTTTTCATGGAAAGTTGTATACGGTCTTTCAGTGTTTGAAATTTGTTTGCTTGCAAATGTTGCATCTATTTTACCTTCTAGGGAAAAAATATTTAAATTTATTGCCCAGTTACATTATAATCTTTTTTGGTAAAACTGAATATATGAGATTCAAATTTCATTGAGTTATTTTTTGAAAAAATACAATTGTAAGCAAAACTTTCTACTCTTTGATTAAAACAACTCGGATTCAGCGCTAAGACTTGTAAAATGGAAAGGAAAAAAACACAACCATTTTGCCTATTTGCGAAGGTGCAAACATAGTATACCTCTGTACTAAATTTTCTCAAGATTTGCAGTTAGGGAAGGAGTTATGCACATAAAAACTTTTTTAAATATGAATAAAGAGCAGAAACAGTAAACCACCTTTTTATTTATTCAAACATTTTTCTGGTTGTAGGAAGTTGAGCTAAACAAGAAGAGACCACTTTATATCAAAGCCAAGGAAAAGACGGCCCATATGATAAAGAAATTAGAAAGTGCAAGGTGAGCCTACCCTTTTAATTATTGTAGTGTATATCATGATCATGTTGGTTATAAATCCCAGAATTCAATTCCAAATACATAATGTTTGATCTCTGCTGTATACTCCAAAAACTTTAAAGGTGACTGGTCGGGTTTCAGGCTGACAGTTTTTGTCAGAAATCATCAGTATGTCAAAAATAGATGCCATAAATTGTCAGTTCTTACATACTTTACAAACATCGTTGGATTTTAAATGACGTTGGCATATAGATTTGTATTGTCAAGCCCACCTTGACGAAAGCATGATATAGTGTTCACTTCAGCATCAGTGTTCATGTTTGCCAGTATATTCATCCACACTCCAGATTTAGATAAGGTTTTTAGTTTTTATGGGCTAGTTATGTTAGGGAATTATTTTGCGAATGACTGAAGTCTGTGCATATTGATGAGACTGTCTTGCATCTGGTTGGTGTAACTTGTTTCCAATTTGTAATTAATATTCCTGATTTGATTTTGATCAGATTTGTATTATGTGTGTATATTATCACAGTCTAGGATGAGTTCAACTTTGGACAAATTTTTGTAGAATGAGGAGAGGTAATTTGCAGCTTGTTTGCTCTCTAGTAGAAGTCATATTTCTTCTCTGATTTTGATTAAACTTAGAATTAGAATGATGTTGTCCAAGATAAATTTAATAATGACTGAGATCTCAGTATGTTACTGAAGTGATTTTATTTGCTGATATCGCTCTGGGAGCTAAATATTTCTGATCCGATTTGTATCCGACTTTGAATGTTGTTATATATACAGATATCACACGAGTTAAGTAACGAGTGAAATCAATGGATATTAATGAGGTGATTTTGCATTTGAATGGCGGAAGTTGTTACAACTCAAGAATCATAATTATTGATACGACTGTTAAACTGGATAAAAGATGTAGACTTACATAATATAGATTTGGATGGTAAATTTAAGAGTTACTCATATTAATGAGGTAATCTTGTATCTGATTGATCTAGCAACTCTATTTCTAAATAGATATTTATAAACTTTGTATAATTGGTTGAACTTCTTACAGCTCGATTGGGGGGGGTCCTGAGTGGCCAAGTGGTCTAAATCGCTTACCGTTACGGATCATTGCCATCTCACCTCTGTCTTCATGGGTTTGAGTCTCGGGTTCAGCCATTGTGGGTATGTGAGAAAGCTTGCTAGTAGCTTCTTGTGGGTCGTTTGGTTCTTTCCGGGGTTCTTCTTCCACCATTTGTACTGGCTGCCATGTATAGCCTATCTTGTGCTGAAAAATGGAGTTACACCCTACAACAACAACTACAACTCGATAGATGTTATTTATGACCCAAGTTTAGATAGACATGGTTCATTGTTTAGTATACAATTTTTTATGGATACTCGAATACTTTTATTTTCGCAGTGTTATCATATATTTTTTATTTTTAATTGGAAATCTTGAGATGTGGATCCCTTTGTTGTCACCATTTCAATTGTTATATTTATCTGTCCATCTGTAACTTTTACCTAGAACAGCTCAATAACATTTTTCCATCTAACTGTCATGTCATATGTGAAATGTTATATTTAATAAAAAAAAAGGTTTTTGAGAAAATTTTTGTTTTAGAGTGAGACTTGGAGAGTGATTTACATTGTATGTTTTAGAGTGAGACTTTTGACCAAAATTTGGTCTATTTATCCAAGATTGTTCAAGCTTGATTCATAATGTTGCTGTTCCTGACACCAGGTAAATTAATACTCAGAACTTTGTTTACCTTAAGAAGACAATTCGTGTTATTTGGATCTTTTTTAAAAAGAAAAATCGGCTCAACATGCCACATGCCCATATGAGCTTATTGTATGGCCCTGAGACAATCATTCATCATCTGTGCATCCACTATTGCTTGTTACCAGCTTGGATGCCATATTTCTTATCTTATTTTGATAAAACTTGTTTTATATGCTCAAATCAGTAAGATCTCACGTGAGGTGATCCTGCGTCTGCTTGGCTGAGCTTGTTACCTCTCTGGAAGCTATATTTCTGATCAGACTGTCATCAGACTTTGATCAAAATTGGAATAATATCTTGGACAGTATTGAATGAGTGATCTTGCATATGCATGGCTGAACTTGTTACCCTCTGAAGGCCATACTTCTGATCCAGTTTTGATCACACTGCCTGCATTGTTAAGTTCTTGATCGAGTTCAGTAATGAACAAGATCAATGCACATGAATTAGGTTATCTTGCATCTGATTGGCTGAGCTTGTGATCCAACTGGTAGCTATATTTCTGATCTGAATTTGAGCAAACATGAAACAGGCTAATCCAATTTATGATCGATTTTGAATGAGCATTAATCATTAAGATCTTGGATAGGTTTGATAATGAGATTTGTCCATTTTAATAAGGTAATCTTGCTTCTGATTGACTGAGGTGATAATTCTAATCCAGTTTTGATCAAACTTGGAGTGAGGGCTTATATCATCAGGACCTTGGACAATTAAATGTGTACAGAATCCACAAATAGTAATAATGAAGTGATCTTGCATCTGATTGTATGAGCTTTTTGGCACTCCTGAAGTCTTATTTTTGATCTGAATTTGATCAAACTTCAGATATATATATTTTAAAGAGATAACTTGCATCTGATTGGCTGAACATGTTACCTTTGTAGACTAGAGGCTATATTTTTCTCATCCAGATTCCTTAAAACTGGGTTTATATAATCAAGCTCTTCAATGACTTAGATGAGATTGGTCAAACTAGAGGCCTGCTGATTATTTATTTTTGGTCTGTGCTCATACAAAAGTGAGTTCTATAATTATAATTATTATAATGTCATGTATAGCCCATGAATTTTACATATTTGGTCCATGTGGCCTGCAGTGTTCAAGATTTTGAACCACCCTGACTTAGATTATGAGCAAGAGACCGTACATATTAATTATGCCATTATATTTGCAACAAATTTTATCAGGATATAGTAGAACAGGTAAAGTCAGCATTAAATAAAGTATGGAGATAGTTTACCTAGGATGTATTCTTACATTACTACATAGTCCTGCTTTATGAAGTGGTAAACTCTCATGTTATTTAAGTCAGCTTAGTGAATTCAGGCCCATGTTCACTTTAATTACTAATACTTCGTTTAAATAATTATTTTATGAAAAGTAACATAATTTATTTTGATTAGATAAGGAAATTCATTTCATTTCAGAAAATCGCTGAAGCAGGCAAAAAAGACACATGAAAATCATGAACAAGAGGTAAGATACACACACACACACATACACACACACACACACACACACACATGCCATGTAATAATGTTTTGGACAGAGTACATATATACATACACCATGCAATAGACTAATCAAGATTGTATTTAAACTGCAAGTATATAAGTCAGTTGTGGAAAATATTTCTGACAAAGTAATATTAGGTTTTTAGAGTCGATAGTATGCAACGTGTATTTTTATTAGCTAAATTGGCTGTAAGTCCCAGTCAGCTTATGGCATGGCCTCGCATTTGCCATTTGTCCTGTGGGTGTCAGCAACTAAGTTTTTGTTGTCAAAAACCACTGGACCAGTTTTGATCAAATTAGGCAGAAAGCATCCCATCATCAAGGGCTTTATAATGTTTCAAATGATGCCACTCTGAGATCAGATGTGGATGGCATAATTAAAGGTTAAACAAAAATACAGCCAACCAAAAGTGCTGAACAGAATTTGGTGAAATTTGACAGAAAGCATCATGACAGAAAGACTTTCAATTTTATACTAGTGATGCCATCAGATATGGCCACTGTTGCTATAAAGATCTTTATATGACTTGTATATAGAAACTGTGCTCCAAGCTTTTCTTTCCCTTGTATGGGTTTTTGTTGTTGTTGTTGTAGGGTTTTAATGCCATTTTTCAGCACATGATAGGCTATACATGGCGGCCAGTATTAATGGTGGAGGAAGAGGCCGGGAAAACCCCAGAAAGAACCACCGACCCTCGAGAAGCTACTGGCAAGCTTTCTCACATACCCACATTGGCCGAATCCGAGACTCGAACCTACACAGACAGAGGTGAGATGGCAGTGATCCGTAACAGAGAGTGCTTTAGACCACACGGGGCCGAGCTAAAAGTTTTAATATGTGTATTAATTTGCATTTACCACCTGACATTTGACCCAGATAAGCAGTTTCCAGACCATTTTGACCACATGTTTTACAGATGATAGGGATCTGTGATCAGATACGGCTGTTTTTATTAAAAATTGAAAAGCTTTTTGAAAATTTCTTCACAAAATAATTTGACCAACTTTGATTAAAAGCATCCTGGCTTAAGTGCCTTTTAGTAATGGACAAATGATGCAAAATTTCTACTAGATATGATAAAGATATAAAAATAGCAAGAACCTTTTCATGATCTATTCAGTCAACACCATTAGACAACAGTTCTGTGGAAAGCATCCTTCTGACCTAGATTCTTGGTCAAATGCTCTTGCATTTAGCTGACGTCAGCCTGCGGATGATCTAAGGCCACTTATTTTTCAGATCCAAGAATTGGATAGGGAGCTACAAGAAGTAGAAAGGAAGAAACAGGAGTTTGAGGAGAGGATAGAGGAGGAATCACAGTCTCAGGGGAGGGACTTAGAACTGGAAGAATCGCAGGTAAATTGTACATGCACAATTATTGAAAGAAATATTGCATAATCAATGACTTGATACATTTTTACATATCAGGTTTTTGATGTAATGTAGTGTCTTGACTGCAGATGCAAAGTCCAGAATAGACTGGAAAAGTTGTCAGAAACGAATCCTTGAAATGTAATGCTGGTGGCAATGAAATTTTCAAAGGTGATCCATAAATGTCTTGCTTGCTTTTAAAGATAAGATAAAAACAATGTTACACACTACTATAGAAGCATGAAATAAAATTCAGGCTTTTTGTGGGTTTTTTATATATTTTTATTTGTGACATGTTTATGCAGTATTTGGAAGGACTATTAAATTTAATACTTTTCCCCCAAAAATGTGTTTGTGTTCATTTGGTTGTAAAATATTTTAGAAAAGTTCTGTTTTTTATAGATGATGTCAGCAGTTTCAGTAATGGTTAATCGGACACTTTTTCTACTTATTCTCTTTGAATGAAGGTCCAAGAATATCAGCATTTGAAGGAAGAAGCTGGAAAGCGCTCGGCTCGATTGCTTCAGGAGATGGACACGGTTCAGAGAGAACAGAAATCCGATCAGGACCGCTTTGACAATGAACAGCGCAAGAAAAATGATCTAGTTAACAAAATTCAACATAAAGAACAAGAGATGGAAGAGAACAAGAAAAGAGTGGAAAAACTGAATGATTATATTAGGTTTAAGTCCAATTATTGCTTTGCCTTGTTCACTTTGATTTGTGGAGAAAAAGATTATGGTGTGCAAGTATGGAGTTGTGTAATACCAGGGTCCAGTTTTCAGGCATGTCCACTTGACATTTACACATAGACTTCTAAAGGGATAACTTGTTTATGGTATGGCCCTTCATCCATTTGGCATCTGGCTAATGTTCATTAGCAATTGTTGTTTTCAACTTTTCAAAAATTGCCAGAGCATTTTTTAAACTAACACAAAGCATCTTGGTGTAAAGACCTTTAAGATTTTTACAAATGATGGCAATCTGTTGTCAGATATATCAGCCATTAATGGGAAACCTTTAAATGGTTTCTTCTCCAAAATTGTAATATTTGATTAAATTTGTCAGAAAGCATCCAGGCAAGAGGCTCTTTAAAACTTTTTCAAATGATGCCAATTTACCATCATGTTCGGTCACAAGTATCAGAATAGAAAAACATATCCATCATCTGTCAACAGTTGCTTGTTTTTCAGCTTCTCAAAATCTGATGGCCAATTTCAACCAAAATTTGCACAAAGCATCCCAACATTGAAACATTTTAACATTTTGCAAATGATGCTGATCAGCCATCCAATAATGCCAACATACAGAAATGGATAAACCTTTAAACGCCTTCTCTAAAACCACTTAAAGGAATTTTTTTAATGGGGGCGGGGCACATCATCTATATTCTCTTTAATCCAAATCCATGTGGGACATGTCATTCCACAGGCTATTTATAAAATACATTCCCCTCCAAAAATGCAGTATTCTTTCAATGAATGTTTACCAAACATTCATGGATCAGTATTGGACAAGTTTATTTTTTCTTTTGCAAAAATTAAGTAATTAATAAAATTGTGTAACATGCAATAAACCATTGTCATTTTTAGTTTCTTCTTACTCTAAAAAGTGTAAAATATATTTTGTGTAAAAGTGTAAATTCAGATTGTAAGTTTATTTCTTTTAACTATTTGGTTTAACATCTTGTTTCACATGTAATTATAGAAGCTTTTATACACTTTATTGTCTTCAGGAGCTTGACACATACTTCAGGAGAAGTGCTTTACAATAATATAATCACACCCTGAACACTTGCATAAAAATATCATGGGAGTCAGGATTGTTAAGAAATCCATATCATCAAGACAAGCAACCGTGTCAAATGCACTTTGCTTGCACAGATTACTTTGTCTTTTTTAAATTAAGAAAATGGAAATTCAAAGTGTTTGTCAACTGTTTTGATTGCCTGAATCTTTTTTGGATGTTTAGCTGCTAGAATACTTTTGTCTACAGATACATATGGTTAGGGTAGCAGTACATGTATGTTTATTTCCAGGTGAGACTGAATCACTTAGGAATAGTAGGCTTACAAAGGTGATCTGAAAGTTTAGTCGTAAAGGACACATTCATATAGTGGCCTATTCTGTGTGACTCCTAGATAAAGCGGCATAAAACGAGTAAGCAAATAGGTGTCACAGTTTTTGGTGGCCATGGTGACAGCAGTTTCAGCATAAAGAATCATGATTTTGTGTTCAATTTTTTATTTAATGACCCTCCATAAATGGTGAATGGGAATATAGATTGCCATTTATTGGTTTATACATGTCTATCTCACCCTGGTCAAATTTTGTGTTTTAGTTTTATAGGTGATGTAATTCCCATTTGACTGCAGCTTTGTAGATGTGTTTTGGTGAATATCACACTTATCAACCAAAAGTAGGTAATTATGACCTAATTTTTCATGCTTCAGTGATTTTGGCTAAGTCTTGCATTTAGGTCAGTTTGTGAGACATTGTTTGCCCAAGAAACAATAGCTTGTTATTTTAATGTAATTTTAGTGCGTACAATATATCCACCAAAATTAGTGAAAATGTAAATAAAGATAATATACCTGTCCCTTCAGGACCAGTAATGCAGCAGTAGAGGAACAAAAAAAGTTGGAAGAGGAACTGGCAAAGGAGGTGGAAGAAGCCAATGCCAGGCTGACTGAAATCCAGGAAGAACTTAACTCGGTTCTTGATCAATTGGGAGAGGCAAAGGTGAGCTTATTCAGTATTATTTGTATGACCTTTAAAGTTCCTTGAATTGAAGAGGTTGCCTTGAGGTACCATTGGTTTATTCTTGGAAAGTCCATGAATTTGTTGCAAAATTCCTTGAATTAAGCCCCAAACTCCAAGAATTGATTTGAGGGAATAATTGTTCAGCAGAATGAAATGTACAGTCTAGTAGTCTTACTTTCTCCCACATTTACTTCATTTTCCTATTGATTTGTCAGACTCCCTATGTTTCCAATTTCTTTCCCATATGGCCCTTTGTACCTTATTTTTTAAAATTCTGTTTATATGATAAAATTTACTGTTTTGCTAACCACATGTTGAGAGGCTTCTATTTTTCTTCTCAGCATGTTTTCTCTTGCTTAAAACTAGTTCTACCACATAAGCAACCTGGAACATCTCTTTTCAGAAAAACATATAAAAATGATAGTAATAAACTAAAATTGAGTATGTAATACATTTACCCTACAAATATCGTGAAATTGAGGAAACATGGGCTTTAGTGCTCATCTGTGAGTAAGATCATGCTTTTGCTCATTTTAAAGGTTTTATTTTTTCCAGTATTTTCCTTAAATTTCATGCTATTTTTCTAGTAAATTATCTTATTTTCACATACTTTTTCCTTCCTTAAGAAAACAACATAATCCTACTTTAGCCCTGTTTTTTTCAAAGGTTTGCTGCAAAGAATGAATATATCACATTTTAAATTCAGAATTTATTTCTGTTTACATTTTTAAAAAAAACATAAATGGAATAAAATATTGGTGGATCAAAGGACACAAGACACCAGTTTTGACCAATTTGAGTAGCATCCCCTTTTCTGTAGTGGCACAGTAATCACATTTGCAAATAGATTACTAATTCATTAAGGAATGTGACCAGACCAGGAATTCCACAAAGAAAAAATACTGCTTGAAAACGTTTTGGAGGCCCTTGGAAAACCCCACCAGCAAAGTGTATACACCACATTCAGTAACTTTAAGCTGCTGAAATCCACAGTGATTGAAGTCCTTTTCTTTGAAAGATATTTATCTTCATTCAGATAGCAACAATGAAGAATGCTTTGCAGCTTATTGCATCTTTAAGAATAAATTAAAATTGTTAGCTAAGAAATTCATCAAGTCTGTGTATCTTTTTTATTTTCTTCTTTTATCTTAATGAATTTCGTTTCTAAATTGTTTGAACAATATTGTAATATGTCTGGTATTTCATTTTAGAACACCTGGCTGCAAGGCCAGTTGAACTTAATAGTATAGTCCACAGAGCATTATGGCATCAGTCTTTTTATATTTGTTTAGTGGATGCTGATATGTCATTCAACATGGATGCTGATACTAACAGTGGAAAAGAAACATCTTCAAACAAGTTCTAATAAATGCTCAAATGAATTTGATGAAATTTTACAGCATCTTTTCATGAAGATCTTTCAGAGTTGTTCAAATGATGCTGGTCTGCCATCAAGCAAGGCCATCATTACCAAAAGTAGAAAAATCTATAAACAGTTTCTTCTTGAAAACTGAACAGAATTCGAGCAAATTGAACTGCAAGCATACTGCATAGCTGCCAACCCTCACGATTTTGGCGTGAATTTCATGACTTTTTCAGCAAATCACCGATTCAAGATGCATGCAAAAAAATCATGAATTCCCCAATTCTCAATTATTTTAAATCTTTATTAAAATTACCAATTTCCCATTAAGTGCTAGTCATGATATCAGCAATTGCCGAAACGGTCTGGTACTGCTGGCCGTGATATTAGTGGAACTATAGCTGAATGGTACAGTTGGCCCGGTAGCAAGCATTTTAGCGTATTGTGATCTATATGTATAAGAGTAGTTTTACAAATGCTTTTGAGAGAAACTGGGGCCTAACCTGAATTTGGCTCTGTGCATGTGCCGCAAACACTGATTTGAATTACTACTCGGCAATGCATCTTGAAAATGTCTTCACCAGCAAGGAAAAAGAAATGTATTGCACAAAAAGTGAAGTTTAGTTTGGAATAGACAACAAAATTGGCCGTACATTCAGCCATTAAACACCGATATACATCATGCTTTTTGCATGCAGTGTGCCACAAACTTTAGCATTGGGCATGGTGGCAGAGATGATGTGAGGAAGCACATTGGTAGCAAAAAGCACATAGAGGTTGGGAAAATTAAGAACACTAAGCAGATTTCAGCTCTCGACAGAATACCTGCAAGCTATCAACGCTGAAGGATTGTTTGTGAGTTTTTCTTGTTGAACACAGTCTACCTTTATCAGCTGGATACCAGGCTAAACATTTTTTCCGACAAATATTCCCAGGCTCTAAGATTGCTTCACGAATTCATGTCAAAATTCACTCATTTTTATCCCTATTTTCACTAATTGCGAGCCTGGAGGGTTGGCAGCTATGATACTGGCATAGATGGCTATCCCAGTTATACACATAGTGATGACCTGCTATCAGATTTGGCTATCATGTTAAAATAGGGCAAATCTTTACTGACTTTCTCTCATCCGCTCGACAGAATTGGATGAAATTTAATGAAAAGCATCCTGGAATAGAGGGCTTTCAGTTTTACACCAGTGATGCTAATCCACAGTTTTGCAAAAAATGACCACCATTACTGAAAATAAAAAAATCCTGAACTGACTTTTCAAAATCCATTAAACAGAATTTGACCAAAATTGATAGAAGATGTACTGGCAGGTTTGTACAAAATGATGCTGGTCCAACCATCAAATATAGCCACCATTACTTAAAATAGAAATGCTTCGAGTGACTTTCTTTAAAAAAAACTGCTGAGCTAAATTTGACATGAAAGATTAAGATATTAAGGGGATTCAAATTCGTACTACAGCTGATGATGATGATTCATCAGCTGATATGGTTGCCATGACAAAAAGTAGAAATTATTTAAATGACTTTTGAAAATCATTCAACAGAATTTGACTAGATTTGATAGACAACAAGGTCTTTTTAGGTCGTGCACATGATGCTAATCAGCAGTTAAATATACTGCTGCACCCAAAATAGAACAACTCTTAATATCTTCTAATAAATGGCATAACAGAACTTGACTAGGTTTGACAGAAAGTGCCCAAACTTGAAGGCCTTTCATACAGTTTTGAAATGATGCTGATCCACCATCAAATATGGTTACCATTACTGAAAATTTATATATATGTTTTTAAGAAAAAGCTTTCTCCAAAAGAACTAACAGAATATCACTAATTTTGAGAGAAAGTTTTGTGATATAGAATCCTTTCATACTGGGCAAATGACACAGATATGGCATCAAATACGGCTGAATATATAAAACCTGGAGAAACTCTGAACAGTTGTTTTCATCATATATGCAGTCAACAGCATTGGAAAAATTTATACACAATAACATTTAACTGATACTGATTTTAACATTGGCATTTGGTTATTAGGCATGTATCAGCCAGGCAGGTAATCCCAGGCCATTGGTTCTTGCATTTGGTTATTAGGCATGTATCAGCCAGGCAGGTAATCCCAGGCCATTGGTTCTTGCATTTGGTTATTAGGCATGTATCAGCCAGGCAGGTAATCCCAGGCCATTGATTCTTGCATTTGGTTATTAGGCATGTGTCAGCCAGGCAGGTAATTGCAGGCCATTGGTTCTTGCATTTGGTTATTAGGCATGTATCAGCCAGGCAGGTAATCCCAGGCCATTGGTTCTTGCATTTGGTTATTAGGCATGTATCAGCCAGGCAGGTAATCCCAGGCCATTGGTTCTTGCATTTGGTTATTAGGCATGTGTCAGCCAGGCAGGTAATCCCAGGCCATTGGTTCTTGCATTTGGTTATTAGGCATGTATCAGCCAGGCAGGTAATCCCAGGCCATTGGTTCTTGCATTTGGTTATTAGGCATGTATCAGCCAGGCAGGTAATCCCAGGCCATTGGTTCTTGCATTTGGTTATTAGGCATGTGTCAGCCAGGCAGGTAATCCCAGGCCATTGGTTCTTGCATTTGGTTATTAGGCATGTATCAGCCAGGCAGGTAATCCCAGGCCATTGGTTCTTGCATTTGGTTATTAGGCATGTATCAGCCAGGCAGGTAATCCCAGGCCATTGGTTCTTGCATTTGGCTGTCGGGCAGATGTCATCCGGGCAGGTAATCTGAGGCTCCCAAAGATACCAAGTGGTTGAAGGCTTTCATGTATTTTAGAAATTCTTTGATTTTGTTTGCTTTACTAGCATTTGATTTGGATGTTTTATTGTTTTTTTCAGGTGGACAAACATGAGAACTCTAGAGCTGCAAGGAAAGCTGAGTTGCTTGAGAATCTGAAAAGACTTTACCCTGGAGTGGTAAGACTCAGTTGTTAAATAAAGCCACAGACTTTATAAAAGATGAGAAGCAAGTTGGCTGTTGTACAATTTTGAAGGCAACAAGAAAATAACCAATAATAAAACTTCCGTTTCTTCAGAGAGTGCTAGTCATACATTTAGAAGAAATACTAAATGAAATGTATCAAAGTAATCAATGTGTAGAGTATGTGATATTAGTTCCACTACTCAGACACGTTTTGCATGACCATGTTGATTAATGATCAGTTCGCTAATATTTTATTTCCTCATATTTCAAAATGCAGCAGTGTAGAAATCAAGAGAAAGAGAATTTCTTTGTGTTTCTCCAACAAGCAAAACCATTTAAAGATCACTGTTGGGGGTTTAAAAAGACTACTCCATTGTCTTGATCAGTTAAAAAAATTTTTATGGAAAGATAGTGTATTGATTCTGTTCAGGGAAATATTTTTATCAAGTCTTTGTGGCAAGGATTGATACAGTGATAATTTTTCATGGATGGTCAATATCATTAGCCTCTTGGATAAAATTATTTCAGCCTATCAAGAAAATTGTTTTGAAATTTATGGAAAGAATCAAGAGTCAATTGAGGGCTGTTCCAGTAAAACTAACCCACAACAGAAGCAGTTTTTAAAAAATATGATCCACCATCAGACATGTTTTAATTGAAAAACACTGCCCGCTACAGGAGCATGTTTTTTTTACATAATTTCTGGCTGTGGGTTAGTGGGTGGTAGAAGCGATTTTAATATTGGGTTGGGGACAGACGCGATTTAAATGACAGCTGACTGGAGGTAATCTACTGAATTTTTATAGATCATATAATCTACTGCTTATTGTTTTTTTTTGTATTCATTCATTATAACCAATCTTTTGTCCTTTTGTTTGTTTGTCTGTCAGTTATATGTGTCTCTAATACCGTGAAATCACAAATTTTCCTGGTGGCTTATTATTTGTAGATGTCATTGATCAGTCCATTAATACCTACTAATTTAATGTCCATGAATATAGATTTTATAATAGGGATTTCTGTTCTAATACAGACATCATGAATTTGTATCCTTACTAAACTGTATGTTTACTAAAAAGATTTGAATGCTCCTGTGGGCTAGTGGTTAGAGCGTTTGCCTTGGATGTGGGAGGTCGTTGGTTTGATTTCCAGCCGAGTCATGCCAAAGACTTTTTAGAAAAACCTCTACATTTCTGGATGTATTCTGCTTGGATTTCATGTTTCTGCACAAAACTTAGGAGTTCAGGACTCACTGTACTAATTCAGTTCCCACTGTAAACCTGTGCAAACACCAAAATATTAAAATTCAGTAACTTAAAATTTCAGAGTCCTCATGATCAAATTTGTATCAGTATAGACACATGTATGATGACAGCTTTTGTGAAAAGAAAACCGCAACAGCTGTGCCATTTTCTGGATCTGCACAAGTTTGAAATGTGTGCTTTCAATACTTCACCAAAGAGTCAGGTGCTGATTTCAGTAATGAGTCTTCCAAACTCAAGTCTGTAAAGGGAGGGAAATTATGTTAATAAAACAATGTCCTTGACTTTTTTCAGTTACAAGTCAGACAAGCTCGCAAAAAAATATTTTTACTAAAATCTTACTTTCATTATTATCCAGTATGGGACAGTCAAACCCATATACACTCTCTTTTTTATCTTCACTGATTTATAGTATGGTTCTCATTCTTTCATATCTGTAGTAATGTGAGTCCTTCAACAACTCTCAATGGTTGTATGCCTTTTTCGACCATGCTGACTGGACTCGATAATATTCAAGAAACTGAAATACCACGGGATAACCAGAGACCAATAAAATCAAATAAAATGGTCAAGTTATCTCCCCCTCAGAGATTGTGTGTGCTTGATCTCGGATGAGGAGGTGGTGGCAGGAGGAATAGCCATTGTTCAGTATCTCCCTCATCTTCACTAGCCAAGGTTCAGATAACCCTATCTACACCTTGGCAGATCAAACAGCTATATCGGTGCTTTGTCCTAGCGACATCTGTTGGATTTCATGTGTTACCTCCCTTAGTATGTAATGCCAACTAAACAGTAGCATGGTACATTGTACATCGGCTGAAAAGGTGGTGGCAATTGGATTGAAAGGGATACTTTGTAAGTTTAACATCGAAAGTATGACCACATACCAGAGGGAAGTCATTACAGGTTTATTTGAGTGAAAGGTATTTGTGCAAACACTGACCGGCACTGGAAAAGTGCTTATTTATCAGTCCATTCAAGCTGTTTGCTCCCCTTGTCTTGATCGTGTAGGAACAGTGTTCAGATTTGAACAACTTAATTTTGATTTGATGCGGTGGCTTGCCGCCACATCCAGTGAAATTCACAGACCCGAAGCACATAAATATCTGCTCGATATGCCAAGGTGTAGGTATGGTTATCGGAACCTTGGATAGCAAAGATGTATCTCCCTAACACTTAAATATCTGTCACTCTTTGTTACTGTTCCACTCTGTTATGGCTCTACTAAAATCAAAATACTCAAAGAGATGTCATCTCTAGTTGTAGAGCGATTATTACTATAATGTCATTGGGCATGGTCACTTGGTTGTGGTGGGGCCTTGGTCAGGATGGCAGAAAGACCATAGGCTTACTCCATATTTGACAGCTAATTACGATGTTGTCCAAAAAAAAAATTTTTTTTTAACAATTTAGTTGGACTCTGATTATATGCTTGATTCATAGTCAATGAACAGGTTCTAAAATTGATGTGTTTATTTTGGAGCCATGTTCCTCCATCACATTCAAAATTTGAATATACCAAAGGTGAAATTAGTACAGTTGCATCCTAAATTAGTAACATGGCTACTTCAAATATTATTTAATGTGAGACTTTTAAATTGGCTGTATTTAGGATTGGTAGTTTCGAAATAACACTGCATAGTAAATTCGGCCTATAACCAGCATCCTCTCCATCTGACACATACATCGGACTCCCACTCGGCATCAGTTTCGGGCTCAAAATCACACTGGTATTTCCAGTGACATTTTTCCAATGTCCAACAGACTGATATACATGAAATTCATTGTCATAATAGCTATCACCAGCCAGTATTTGCCGACTGAAAACGTTGTCTGAAGACAAACTTTGTTGTGATTCAGCCATTTTGGTCTCCTGTGTGGCCCTTATTCCAAACATGCATTGGTAAATTTTTGTGATGAAAGCAAGGTTAAAACGACCATAAAATGCTTGTTTCAGGGCCCAATGAACCAATCAAATTTAGTTTAACAACCATTAATATCGAACTGAATTATCCAGCTATTTTAATGTTTGCCTTCCTGAAACCGGATGTTGCATCAAGTGCTGCGAGACCACTACTGGCAGTACAAATTGTTCTAAAGTTAAAAGTTAAATAAAAATTGCATACTGCACAAGGCACATTATATATCCATGATGTTGACGTAATTTGCGGAACATGTATCACTGCATTAAAAGTATGCAAATTCGTACAAATTTGGTGCACTTGAGTGTGATGGCATTATTTCTGACCCAATGTTTTATTCATGTTATATTGCTAAAAGGGGGGTAGATGCAATATTAAATATCTAATAATTTTTTTTCTGACAACCCCACCAGCGAATTCTCATTTTGTTAAAACAACCACAACAGAAGTGATTTTCCTAACCAATCTTCCACTGTCAGAATCAAAATAGTTAGAAACACAACCTCCTACAGAAGTTTTTTTGAAGTGCCGTCCCCAGGGGGTGGGATATATGTTTTACTGGAACAGTCCTGACTAATTTTTCCATCATAATTATAGATTTCAACCAGACCATTTATAGCTCTTTCAGTACAGATTTTTAAATGAACCATATATATCTTCATGGAAACACTTATATCCATTCAACCCCAAGTGAATGGCTTTGCTAGTGATAATCCTATGTCTGTCTTTTAATATGACCAGTTGCATATTATCAGAGAAATCTTTTGGACTCTAAAATTTGGTTCCTCATTACAGATTTTCTCTACAAACTTCAGTATGTCAGCAATTTGGTTTCCACATGGTGGCTGAACATAAATGGATTTCAGCCAAATTTAGTTTGCAGCTTTATATTGTGAAATCTTTCCTTTATTCTGTCTAGGCCAGTAAGCCTCTTGGGGACTCTGTTTTCTGTTAGCTACACAGATCGCTCTATATATTCTTAACCCCACTAACGTTTCATTGCTGAGTAACACCATCAACTTTTCAGATCACAAACATTACTTTTTAATGCCAATTTAACCAGTATTGATGATCACTTTGTAGAAAATGTTTTTTTCTTCTCTCTACACATTTCTGAAGATTGTTCAGTACTTTTATGCATATATATATAAATTGTCATTTAGATGACCAAAAAATGCAATTGCTTGTCTTGCAGTTTGGTCGTTTAATTGATCTCTGTGAGCCGAGCCATAAGAAGTATCAAGTCGCTATTACAAAGGTTCTAGGTAAATACATGGATGCCATTGTGTGTGACTCGGAGAAAACTGCCAAAGATTGTATACAGTACATGAAAGAACAGAGAATAGAACCAGAAACTTTCCTTCCTCTTGACTATCTTGATGTAAAGCCAGTCAATGAAAAGCTCAGGTAATTTTTTCAAATAAGTTTACATTACCGAAGTTCAGTGTAATCAAAGCATATATTATAGTTTTTTTGTACTTTTTTTTAGCAATAATAGGATCCACAAGGAAAAAATATTGGATTTACCTCCAAAAATGTCCACCTGTAATGTCCTATATTTAACAGAATTTTTTAGTCATGTTTATGTTACAGCTTTTTGACACTGTAGGTCTGCCATATCTTCTTTAGCATAATTGAGTAGTAATGTAGACCTTAGTAACGATGTGTTTGTAAGAATATATTTCAGAGGAATGTTTCTTTGTTGGCCAAGGTTGTGTTGGTATTAGAAAATATGGGATGTAAGAACCATCTTTCAGCTTTTGGAAACTTTTTGGGGAGGAATACTTTTTTTCAGACCAGTGTTTATTTATGCTCTGGGAATTACTTAGTAACCAGCAGTGCCAAGTTTTGGATGCAATAAATGTGGATGACATTAGTATTTCGTCAGAGTTATTAAAATTATAGAACTTTTGAAGCATTGTTTGCTTGATACAAATTCTCTTTTTTTGCATGTCAGGATAAGAGACTTTCCATCCTTAATCCTTATATGAGCACATCAGTTGAACTTCTTCTCTGCTTTGTAAAGAAAAGTTTATTAATAAACACACAAGCTTCTTTCAAAACTGTTGATTAGAATACTGTAGATAGATGGATTAAAACCTTTATGAAGGAGGCAGGAACTGAGATGGCCATTTTTTGGTGGTTATAGCACTAGAGCTGCTTTAAGCAGTGCTGCAGCTCAGACAAAATATACTGCGATATAGACTATGTGGTGAAGCAAAGACCACTTTTCACAACTTTGATGTGTTGGATTTCAGCAGTGCTGTGTTCGAGATGTTCCAGTTTTAAAATTTTTAGATAAATATATCAGATTCACATGTATGATTTTGAGTATTCTTGACTAGTATTTGTTAATACAGTTTACTTTTAGTCTTGTTTGTGTTGCATCAGATCTAATAATGTTAGAGTCCATCTGCTGCCCCACAAATCCGGCCCTTCCAAGTGAAAAAGATGTTAACAAATTAGTGCTAACATATTTGCTTACCAAGAAGGAAGTCAGATACAAGTTGTCTCCTCATAGATTGATTTGATACCAAATCCCATCATTCATCAGTTACTACTCCCACTTGTACTTTTTCAGCATGTTTAATAAAAGACTTTGCAGATCAGTTTTCCCTTTTTCAAGTCTGAGTTACCCAAAGAGCTTACTTGTGACAATGGAAGGTAAAAGGTCAAGGTCACTGATTGTAAAAGTAAAATTGTTTCTGCACAATAACTCAAGTTCTCCACATCTACAGTTATCAAACTTTGTTGTGGATGGCTTGCACACAGGGAAAGAAATGGTTCTATTGATTTCTAGGCTAAAAGATCAAAGGTCATGGTCACTGCTGAGCATTCCACATCACAGATCTGAACCATAGTGTGTGGATGATTTGAACTCGTAAGGAAGAAACTGAACAGTTTTGTGGTAAAAGATCATGGTAACTTCAGTTTCTTCACAAAATATTCACTTGTCCATACAGATGAATATTAAACAGGGCAGGTGTATTATTGCCATTCACAGTACTTATGTTTGAATTTGTTTTCTTTTTTTGCATTTTTGAGATGTCTAAACTTACTTGGGAATTATATTGCTTGTAATTCTGCATACAATGTGATTGAACCCAATTCATACATACTTTATTTTGGACAAACAGCACAATAAGTCCTGAGTACATTGATTGACCCTGAAGATGTTATCATTGACAGGCATAAGGCCATTCCATGTCCAGTCTTGGCTCCATCAAAGAACATGCATAGTTTAGCCAGTACCAATTGTAGTGATTATTCTAATGAAGTTAATTGATTCCAGATTCACCTTGCTTTGTTTAATTAGTCTTTGTTAAGTAAAATCGAGGCCATACTTAGAGTATATGACAAATAACATGTAGCAGTTGTTACAAACTCTGGTTTTTCCAGAGGATTGACCCTCATCTGGGCATATGTTTTGCGTTGTAGCTAGATTTATTGCTGATATTTCAAGAAACAATATTCATTAGTGCCTTAACACTTGAGAAGTTAAAGTCTTTTATTTTGTGACCAGTTTTGGGCTAATTATTTTGTTTAATTTGTTTGGATTACAAGTTTGTTTTCCCGGGAAATACTATGCTCTAAATTAATTCTTGGACAAGGACAGTTATATAAATTTATACAGAATTCAGATTGGAATGTTATTTTCTGTGATTCAACAAATAACTGTTGACACATCAGTACGACGCTGACCACAGTATGTCATCGCCTTCCATTTTGGATTTCATCAGGATTCAGACTCAGTTTCATTAGGACTTTTTGTTTTGAGGATTTATATTTTTTTAATTCTTTGATTATTTTTGGATTTGATTCATAAAACCAAAAGTTCTGTTTCTCATTTTTACATTGTTTTTCATGGGAAATAAATTATTTGTTAAATTTTACAGAGCTTGTTGTCTTCACTTTTTCCTTGTTACATTTTGTAAGAGCCTAAACACATAACAGTAGTCACAATGGTTTTTTGAGGGGAAAAATATAATCCAGCATTCCTATTCATTTACATGATGCAATCAGTTAGAATATTTTGAACAAAATGAAAATTTAAATCTTCAGCTGCTTCAAATATGAAGACATAATGTTGTGAATATGCTTTAAAATGATTTCTACTTCGATGTGATTAACATTTCATCATGTTACTGGTTTATAGGTATACAATTTGTTTAATAAAAAACATTTATTCAGTATCACTGAATAGAGTTCTTGATTCTTTTAGGGAGATTCGAGA
This sequence comes from Sinohyriopsis cumingii, assembly GCA_028554795.2. Classification (NCBI taxonomy): domain Eukaryota; kingdom Metazoa; phylum Mollusca; class Bivalvia; order Unionida; family Unionidae; genus Sinohyriopsis; species Sinohyriopsis cumingii. The sequence goes on along the minus strand of CM068826.1, from coordinate 132,824,314 downwards.
GCCAAGGAATGTAAAGTTGGTGATAGATGTGATCCGTTATGACCCACCAGGTGTAAAAAAGGCCCTCCAGTTTGCTTGTGGGAATGCCCTTGTTTGCGAAACTGTGGAGGATGCTCGCCGAGTAGCTTTTGGTGGGCATGAGAGGCACAAGGTAATTACATCGAATGTCATATTTTAAAATGGCTGCTAGATCAAAGATTTATCTAACACTGTGCAGTGTATACAATTTTACTAACATTCGGAAGTTAAATACGTATTAGACATTTTTTATATTACAGACAAATGCCAATACTCTCAGAATTTTATTTTTCAATAATTCTTGTGCATCCAATTGAAGTTTACAAGGTATTTTCTCGTTTTAAGCATGGGGAGCTGTAGTAGCATAATGGTTAGTATGCTGGACTCGTGACTGAAAGGGTATGGGTTTGAATGCTATCATCAGACCAGCCTGAGACAGCTAACGTGGTGTGTTCTTGGGCTAGGCACTTTATCCAATTGTCTCTGCATGTAATAACATACATATGTTGCTGTGCCATAAAGTGCCAAACTAAACCAAATCAAAAACAAACCAGCTTGAAAGAAATGTTGGATTTCATTGTACAGGAAGTCCGTGAAATCCTTATTTCGGCAATGAAAGGTGATGTTTTGCAATGTAAAGAGTGAACATTGGCCCATCCCTTGGTTTTATTTTTGCTGAATTGGTAAAAGTATAATTTAAGAATGTTTTCAAATTGGCCTAGGACCTTTCTATAATTTGTTACCCTACTGGTCATATACTAGAGGAGTTTATGAGATGGTCTGTTGAAAATTGTATGTCCATCTGACATCAGTCCAACTTGAACATGTAAGAAACTATTTTTTTTTACCATATTTGGTGTGTTTACAAAAATATCAGATGGTTTCAGTGCTCTGCAGTTACAAACAAGAAAAGGAAAGTTAAAGTCCAATTAGGGGATTTGTGTTATTTGTTTTGAGCCTGTAGAGTGTCAGTCCTTTTAAGCGACTGTTGTGACTACAATATCGCTACATTTAGCCTTTAAAATTGTAGAATAGTGTCAGAGACAAAAAAGGTCATGTGAATTTACATCATTATTTTAAAATTTCTTATTAATTGGAGAAGCAGGTTTTTTCTTTACGCTGTGTATTGTAATCTCTATATTTACACATTTAATATTATATAAATTATGATTATTATTAATTCAATTAACATTATATAAATTATGATTATTAATTCAATTAACATTATATAAATTATGATTATTGTTAATTCAATTGACAGTAATGATCACATTTAGAAACTGTACAATATTTACTTTCTTACTCCACCCTCCCCTGTAGTCAGATAGTGATGGCCAGTATATAGCACATGCTGAAGATTTAAAATCTGTACCTAAAAATGAAAGACATAAGGTAGTATTTAAGGCCAACGCATTCTCTATCAAACACATGGGTTTTATTGAGATATGTTCACAGAATGATATTGACTTAAAAATGTAACATTATTATTTACGTTGTATTCTGTTGCATAGTGTAAAGTGATTATGTCCCCTTATTATTTTGAGGGCCTACATCACGTTACCCTAGTACCAATATTAGTACCCTTACTCGTACCTCGTGGACAGGGTACTAACATGAGCACATACGTGTTAATGGAGCAAGCCGGGTGTGATTCACACCCGGCGCTCTTTTAGCCTAATAATAACACTTTAAACATATTCCTTGTATATAATCCAATAAACTGAGTAGTCCTCTTATTTAATACCGGAAGTATCGAAAATCATTGTAGAAATAGTTGTAAAATCTTGTTTACCTCTTTTAGCCGATATTTTCGTTTAGATCGTCCGCCATATTATTTCAAATAATGATTACTTCCATTCTCAGCCTCGTTTGTTTGTGTGCCATATAAGGACATTGACGCCTTATTTGGAAATGTAAACAAATCGTAGTAAAAATTTGGCTCCGTTTGGGTCAGAAATTCTGCGCATTAAAAGTAAATACGGTTTATTGGCAACTTTGAAACTCACCAACAAGCGATTATTCGCACTTGATTGATAATAATATAGCGTAGAATATCCAAAATATGGTTTGGCAAGCCTAAAGTAGAAAAGGGATCACGGTGAGATTCTCGCATTATCTGTCATGGCGGACAGTATAAGGTTAGAGTAACCATGCCAATTTATTTTATCGTGTAAGGGCTTAATAAATTCAAAATAAGCCAAACTTCTTTCACAACATGATTATACTTATGTAGTTGATTTCTACACTGTTTGTTTTTCTGACTTTAGTGATGAAATTTTTTGCTCCATTACATGATAATGGGATCAGTTCGTAGCCTCAACCACAACACAGTCAAGTTGAGGCTACGACATCGTAGCTACACGTTACCCATGAACTTTGATCTTCCCATCCTATCCCATTCATCCAGCTATCATAGATTGAATTTCTGCTTAATAACATTTGGAAGACTTGATGGATTGAAAGCAAATTTTATATGTGGTTATATAATACGCGAACATAGTCAAGTTTGATTTTCAATTTTTTTTTAGTTATGGCCATAGTTTGACTTAGTAATGTTTTATTTCAGTGCTCTTGCATATTGAACTATCATATTGGCAGGGGCATGTGTGTCCTATACGTTATTTTCTAGTCAGATATAGGTTGTCTCAGCTAATCTGCCATTTCAAACAATGTAGTGAAGTTCAAAAATGAAATTAAATATATGTATTTGAAAGGAAATCTATGTTTTCCCTTGACATCAAAAAATTGCGAATGAGGTGGTCTTGATAACCATCTTTTTTTAAAATCCCAAACCAATAATGTGGACATTTTTCTGCAGAAACAAATAATAGTTCTAGAAAAAAAAAGGCAAAATCGAAGCTAGTTGTCTTTCTGCATTTAAATCGACCCATGTGTTTGATCTGACAACTTATTGTTTGCAGAGTTATTTTATCTTTACAAGTTGTTTTCTTCTTTAACTTTATAAAATAGCCATGTATTTTTTTTGTTTTACAATAGTTTGACATATTATTCCCAAATTATGTACTTTTTCAGTAGAGCTGAAATGAATAACTGAATATTCAAATTATAACTTATTTTGTAAATATTCACATCTAAAATTGTTATTTAGATATTTGTTTACCATTACCTAGTGAGTTTGGTAAAGGAATCAAACGATGCAAAATGTAAACAATACAACAATTTAATTGGTTTGCAAGGAAAAAGCTTTAAGCCAGTTGAATCACCTGAAAATCAGACTTTAACTCAGAAGGCAATCATAATGTAAAAATTCTGAATAGTCACATTGCCCACAAAATCACCATTTGCCCACAACATTGCCATTTTCATTAGTTGTTATTAAGACTCTTAAACAGATAACATATAATTGGCAAGTTAAAGAACATCATGGTATAAAGTAGGGGTCATTTCAAAGTCAACAGAGTCTTTACAGATGAATCAACTTATCCAAAATTTCAATAAATTAAACTGGCTAAATGTTCATGTAGTTTTGATTATGTACATATTTTCCAGAGAAATTGTGTGAGATAATCCTTGCATTGTACTGTACCGGTAGAGTTGTTGCCCTTCATTGCCTATAGTCGATCTTCAGCATTAAAGAAATTTTTGTAGTTATTCTGAGTTTAAAGTTTAAAAAAGGAGATAAACCCTATGCATTCTTTGAATTTATTTATTTGAAAAATTTACTTGAGACACCAAAAATGTCATTGAATTAGATTTAAGGAGATGGGGTTGTCAGTAGATACCAAAGTAGACAAAAAAAAGATGATGGATTTTGTAATTTCATAAACATCTACGAATATTCAAATCCCATCTGAATACATTCAATGAATACTCGAAAATAAAAAGTTTGTATTGATTTCAGCTCTGCTTTCAATGACATGCATGACCATGTACATGCAAAATAACAACTTAAAAGGTTTTTGTTTATGCATGAAGGAAAAAATGATGTGTTCCATGTTAAACTTTATGGGAATTGTTTAAAATGCTGCTTGATTCTAGAAGGGGGAGTGGTTTTATTAAGGACATCCTATAAGAGATAATAATATATATTATGAGCCATTAAATCCAGTGATTTGGGTTAAAAAAGGTTATACAGAATTTCTTTTCTTACAAGAAAGATTACTCACAATAACTCTCTACAGTTTGCATTTCTGAATTTTTTTTGTGAGGGGTAATTAGTATTGTTCTAATTTGTAAATTGATAATAAATTATTTTATGGGTATGCATAGTTTATTTACCGGTAGCTGTGTTAGAGGGTCTATATATACTGGTAGCTGTGGTTGAGGGTCTATATTCTGGTAGCAGTTATAGAGGGTCTTTATACTGGTAGTTGTGATAGTGGGTCTATATTCTAGTTGCTGTGATGGAGGGTTTATATTCTGGTAGCTGTGATAGTGGGTCTATATTGGTAGCTGTGATAGTGGGTCTATATTTTGGTTGCTGTGATGGAGGAACTGTATTCTGGTAGATGTGATAGAGTGTCTATATACTGGTAGCTGTGATAGTGGGTCTGTATATTGATAGCTGTGATGGAGGGACTGTATATTGGTAGCTGGACTGTATATTGGTAGCCGTGATAGAGTGTCTATATACTGGTAGCTGTGATAGTGGGTCTGTATATTGATAGCTGTGATGGAGGGACTGTATATTGGTAACTGGACTGTATATTGGTAGCTGTGATAGAGTGTCTGTGTACTGGTAGCTGTGATAGTGGGTCTGTATATTGATAGCTGTGATGGGGGGACTGTATATTGGTAGCTCTGATAGAGTTATATACTGGTAACTGTGATGAAGGGTCTGTATTCTGGTAGATGTGATAGAGTGTCTGTATACTGGTAACTGTGATGAAGGGTCTGTATATTGGTAGCTGTGATAGAGTGTCTATATACTGGTAACTGTGATGAAGGGTCTGTATATTGGTAGCGGTGATGAAGGGTCTGTATATTGGTAGCTGTGATGGAGGGACTGTATATTGGTAGCTGTGATAGAGTGTCTATATACTGATAACTGATGAAGGGTCTGTATTCTGGTAGATGTGATAGAGTGTCTATATACTGGTAGCTCAGTCTATATTCAGGTAGCAGTGATGGAGGTTCTCTATACTGGCAGTTGTGAGAGAGTGTCTATATATTGATATCTGTGATGGTGTATATACTGGTAGATATGATAGAGGGTGACTGGTGGCAGGCTCATCATATCAAGTGTACCTTAACTTCTTTTTGTTGAATCATAAATAGTGTGTTGTAGAAAACAAAGTGGATTGATGGGATTTATTTGACTGGCAGAAATTGGAATTAGTTGCCCAAGATTTGGGAAATTGCAAACAAAGAGGGTGTGACATGGGTAGTTAATGCAAATGGGCATTTTATTAGCATAAAATAGAGCCTTCATAAGTACACAAACCTAATAAACTTTTGCTCCACATGAACATGCATTTGGATTATTTGCAAGTTATGACTTGTGTCCATTATATTATTTTTAAATGTTGATTTTTTTTATAATGAACTTTTTGTTTCTTTACAGTTCGTTTTATCAGCATAGTTTTTAATTGCAGGAGTCATCAGATTTGGAAACTCTGATCAATTATGTTTTGCATGTTACAGATATGGTATATCATTTTCTTTTTAATGGAGATCTGTAAAATTACATCAGTTTTAATGGAGATCTGTAAAAGCACTTCAGTTTTAATGGAGATCTGTAAAATCACTTCAGTTTTATTGGAGATCTGTAAAATTACATCAGTTTTAATGGAGATCTGTAAAATCACTTCAGTTTTAATGGAGATCTGTAAAATCACTTCAGTTTTAATGGAGATCTGTAAAATTTTTAATGGAGACCTGTAAAATCACTTCAGTTTTAATGGAGATCTGTAAAATTACATCAGTTTTAATGGAGATCTGTAAAATCACTTCAGTTTTAATGGAGATCTGTAAAATCACTTCATTTTTAATGGAGATCTGTAAAATCACTTCAGTTTTAATGGAGATCTGTAAAATCACTTCAGTTTTAATGGAGATCTGTAAAATCACTAAAGTTTAAATGGGGATATTGTAAATCACTTCAATTTAAATGGAGATTCTGTAAATCACTTCAATTTAAATGGAGATACAATGGAACCCCACTCTAACATGATAATTAGGGTCCAAAAATTGGATCACGTTAATAGTAGGGTTGCATTGATGCAGGGTTTTACAGTATTTTACTTTTTTCAGAGAACAACGCATTGGCACATATATACATAATCATGTCTAATGTATATCATGAATAGTATCAACACTGTTTATTGTTGTGCTGTCATGGCATGCATTGCATGCATAATGCATGTAATTCCATTGAAAAATTGCACACAGATTTGTCAGATCATTGTGTCTGAATTCAACGTCTAATATATAGCATGAACAGAGTATTAGCACTGTTTACTTACTGTCTGATATTGTACTGTCGTGACATGCAGTTAATCCATAAAACATGTAATTCCATTGCAGAAATTGCATACATATTTAAACTGTTCAATAATTTTGTCACAGATCATTATATATCTGTATTCAATGGGACAAATTAACAGCAAAATTAGGTTAAGAAAGACGAAGCACATGTATCGTTCATTACATTCCAGGGTCTATGAACGGTATCTGTACAAATTTGATACTGCTAAAATTTTCTCATGTGTGTTTCCATGTACCCTTATCCATTGTAAATTCCCAATAATTAACACTTGTATGCCTATTCATTTGAATGACTACAGGAAGAATAATTAACAGTCAACACATGCTTTCAGTGTGCATATAATTTTTACTTCAGTCAATCAGGTTGCATAACTCCATAATTTTAAATTTCATCATTTCTTAAAATATCTGTCTAGTGGAGTCTGCTTCTTTGCCATGAACCGTTGGCTTCTAGCAAAGCAAGAATGCTTCTGAGTTGGAGGATTTTGATGCTGTCCACATCTTGAGTTTCCAGCCATCTCAAACTGGCTTCTAGGTGCTCTACTGTCTCTGACACTTTTGGTGGGGGAGTTGGGGTGCCATCGTCATCATCGTTATTAGCATCACTGGTTTTGGGTTCTGATTGTACAGCTTCATTCTTCCCGCTGATATATGCAACAGTTTTATCATCTGAGATGTGCTCATATATGGGGCAGATGTCATCTGCTGAATACCAGTTGAGGATATGATGACTGTGCTCATATTCTGTGAGTGCTTCTTTGGCTTAATGTATATTGTCTTCAGTGAATCCTGTAAATTTAGGCTTGTCATTGTCACTATCGTGGTGTGTAGATGATGGAAAAGCTGGACCAAGACCCTTTATCCAGCATCGTTCAATGCAACTTGCAGAGATAGCATCCCATGCTTTCCCGGCGAATTGAGAGAATTCTTTTAAGTTGAATGATGCCAGTGATGTGTCAGTGGAGGAGTTGTTATCAGCTACCATCCGCTTTCTGCTTGATCATTTTGCGATGATAGTTTTGTTTAAATACCAATAAGATGCCTTGGTCCATTCTTGCTGTTAGTGTTTTCAAAGGGAAAGGCCTTGATATTAACATGATGAAAACATCTGGGAAACTTCAATTTTCCAATCATCAGAGGTCTGACTTTGTGGCTGCTAGACTTGTTGACACAAAACAAGAGAGTGACTGGGTCCTTCCTGTTCTTAAATCTTTCTTGTTTGTGACTCTCAGTCATGGTTGCAAGGGCACGATCGGGTAACATTTTAAAGCATAAACCAGTCTTGTTGCAGTTATAAACTTGATTGGCTGTGTAGCAACCTTCCTCTTGCAGCTTTTTATGCTCAGTTGGGTAGGAATTGGCAGCCTCTTTATCAGCTTAGCACAAGAACTTGGCTGATAGCATGCCTTTTCTTGAATCTGTCCAGCCAGCCGTTATTTTCCTTAAATTTGGAATCATCTCCATTGATACGGTGATCAAATTTCTCTGCTTGAACTTTGAGAATTATATTTGAATTGATACACAAACTCTTCCCCAAAAAGATAATAAATGTTTTACACACTATTTCTTGTAATTTAAAAAAAATTATTTCCAGGTAAGAGAAAAATACATGTACAGGTATTTAAAATTTCAGGAACCATGCCATGATCGTATTATATTAGAATTCATACATGATCTCTTCCCCAAAATAATAATGAAATTTGTATACACTATTTCACGTACTTAGAAGAAACAAAAATTTGTGTGTGAATGAATATATGAAATTTCAGGAGCCACGCCACGACTGCATTATATCCGAATTCATGTTATTGCGAGGCACGTTATAGCGGGGTCGCACTGTACTTTAAATCATGTAGTGGAAATTGTTGGCTTGTTTCCACTTGTTTAACAATGTTTCCACTTCATTTGCCAAATGTTTCCTTGTATCTACTTAAAAAATGTAAATATAATCTTTATATTTTCAGATTTTATGTATTTGAAATAATCATTTTTAATTTATTGAATGTTCAATCCTGTGTTTTACATTTTATGCATTTGCTTTTTTAAGAATTCACCATTTTATTACAAGTTATGAAAGCAGTAGTTCTTTCCCCTGAACACTGGATTTGATACTGTTCCAGAGATTGCTCTAGATGGTGCATTGCTATTATTTCATCAATACATGTACAGTGTATATAATGTAATATTTGTACCAGTTGAGTTCCAGACCATGGCTGTAGATGTCACATTGTTATTATACCTTTAATACTTATCACCTGTATATAATGATATTTATACCAGTTTTGTTCCAGACCATGACTCTCAATGGCAAATTGTTTTATATCATTAGTATGTATACAGTATATAATGTTATTTGTGCTAGTTGTGTTCCAGGCCATGGCTGTCAATGGCATATTGTTCTTATATCATCAGTACATATACAGTGTAATATTTGTACGTACTGTGTTCCAGATCATGGTTCTGAATGACACTTTGTTCTTGCATCATCAATTTGTATACAGTGTATATAATGATATTTGTACCAATTGTGCTCCTGACCATGGCTTAGGAGTGTTCCTATATCATCAATACATACATAGTGTATATACTGATATTTGTACCAGTTGTGTTTCAGGCCATGGCTGTCAATGGCATATTGTTCTGGCATCATCAATGTATATACAGTGTATAAAATGATATTTGTACCTGTTGTGTTCCTGACCATGGCTAAGGAGTGTTCCTATATCACAATATATATGCAGTGTATATAATGATATTTGTACCTATTGTGTTCCTGACCATGGCTATGGAGTGTTCCTGTATCATCAATACATACACAGTATATATATAATGTAATATTTGTACCTATTGTTTTCCAGACTGTGGCTTTAGATGGTACATTGTTCCAGAAATCTGGCATTATCTCAGGAGGAGCCAGGTAGGGCTATCTTCATATTCTACATACATATAATTGACCTTTGAATAGAATGTAACACAGAAAAGTGTCCATCTCACATCACGTCTCTTACTTATCAGTTCTTTCCACAGTTTCTTTTATGACAACAATGACATCACATATACATGGATGATTTGATTGTCAGCATTTTATCTGGCTTTAACTCTTAAATAATGGGGTGGGGTGTCAGAACTTTTAATGTCAACACGTTTCAGTGCTGATGCTGTTAAATACATATAATACTGTATATACTTGAACGTAAGTTGACTCCACTATTAAGGCCATCCCCACCCCTTTTTAAGAACGCAAGAAGCTAATTTCTTTTTGACCCTCTTTTAAAGTAGGAGGTATTTTGCAAGTCAGTTCCATCTGAAGGGGCAATTTATCATCAATTTGTTGGAGCAGCACTTTAGAAAAATAAAAAATAAAAAGCTGGATCAGATAGATGGAGAGAAAACCTGTGTAATATAATAATATTATTGAGCAGAATATGTCACAGATAAATTGACAGCTTAATATTTTGTCCTCCTTCGTGTCATAAAATCCATAGAAATTGATAATACTTGACATTTTCAATCCATTTATATGGCTAATATCATCTCGTTCAAAGCATAAGAATACATCTTCATAATCTGAGTGTCCAAATAAAGTTCTGAAATCCTCCAACATAATATAGTCATTGTAAATATCATCTGATTCCAATTCCTTGTCTTTACTATCATGTGCATGTGCTTATGTGGAGGCTGTGTTTGGAATCTGTAAGTGGCACTTTGAGCTTACAGTCTGGGAAATCTGTGAAAGGATGCTTCTGAACAGATCTCAGTTATGCAGTAAGATCACAGGGAGTTCATATAACCACTCCGTTAATTGGAACTGAAAAAGTGTCAAATTTGTGTCATGATCAAAAGGATTGTCAATACATTTAGTACTACCTTTACAAGTACTGGCAGATAACTTTGGAATTGCATTATCAGCCCTTTCATCATGCATTTTCTTCCCATTCATCATTCTTTATCTGTCCATCCATCATGCTTTATCTATCCATCCGTCATGCATTATCTGTCCAGCCATCATGCTATTTCTATCTATCCATCATGAATTATGTGTCCATCCATCATGCATTATCCATCCATATTTGTTCATCTGTCATGCTTTATCTATCTAACCATCCATCATGCAATATCTGTCCATCATATCTGTTCATATGTCATGCTTTATATGTCCATCCATCATGCAATATCTGTCAATCATATCGGTCCATCTCTCATGCTTTATATGTCCATCCATCATGCAATATCTGTCCATCATATTTGTCCATCTCTCATGCTTTATGTGTCCATCCATCATGCAATATCTGTCCATCATATCGGTCCATCTCTCATGCTTTATATGTCCATCCATCATGCAATATCTGTCCATCATATCTGTCTATCCATCCAGGATGCATTATCTGACCATCCATTAACACTTAATTGGGAACGATCTACAGGCTTCAAGTCTAATCAGATTTTGATCATTTTTCAATGGTAAGCTTATATCAAGTCCTTTGCCTTGCTCGATTATGAACAACATCCACCTGTATTAATGTGGTGATTTTGCATATGATTGGCTTAGCATGTAAACTTTTTATAGGTCATTTTTCTGATCAGATCTTGATCAGATTTTGTGTTTAAGTTTATATTATCAAGATCTCAGGGGGACTGATTATGAGCAACACACGATGCACATTTTTGAGGTGATTTCATATCTGATTGGCTGAGCTCTTTAGAGGCCATATTTGTGATCAGATTTGGTTTGTAAGCTTATATCATCATTTCTTTTTTTTTTTTTTATTGGCTTCATCATGCGCAACAACTACAACATCTTGAATTTTGAGGAATTCTTTTGTTACAAACTCATTATATTGGACTATTTTGTTTAGACTCTCATGTAAATTGGAATGTTGTTGTTGTTGTAGGGTTTAATGCCATTTTTCAGCACATGATAGGCTATACATGGCGGCCAGTATTAATGGTGGAGGAAGAACCCGGGAAAACCCCGGAAAGAACCACCGACCCACGAGAACCTACTGGCAAGCTTTCTCACATACCCACATTAGCCGAATCTGAGACTCGAACCCACACAGACAGAGGTGAGATGGCAGTGATCTGTAATGGAGAGCGCTTTAGACCACTCGGCCACTCGGGGCCCCAAATTGGAATGTGGATGCATCTTAATGAGAGTAAGTCAAACATACCAACACTGGGTTGCATCAGCAGTATTGTGAACCTGTTTGGTTTTCTTATAGTCACGAAACTTGGCATGAGGAGACATTTAAGGAGGGTTACTTACCCATACCAAAATTAGGTTACTGAAACTTAATTTTCATGCTTGAGTGATTTTTGTATTTTCATGCTAAAGTGATTTTTGTATCTGCTGCTATCTGTTCATTACACCCTCAGTATCTCCACCCTATTTCACATACACTGGTAAATATTGGTATGTGAATGCATCTTAAGGATGGTTAATTTGGCTATACCAAAATTAGGTCTCCAACGTAATTTCCAGGCTTTTGTGTCATTGGTATTTTCCTCTGTACCAGTTAGTATATTGTCAGCTACTAAAAAATGTGCTTTCTTTAGGTGAGGGTATTCATGTTTACAAGTAAACACAATGTTTACAGGAACAGATCCGATGTTCTCATTAAGTAAAACCGTATTGATGTATTCAGATATTTGTCTCCTTTTTTCATTAATTAATTAATTCATTCATTCCTTTTCAGTGATCTGAAGGCCAAAGCCAGAAGATGGGATGAAAAAATGCTTGGTCAGCTGAAACAAAGGAAGGAAAGATTGACTGAAGAAATAAAGGAACTAGTGAAAAAGAAGAGGAAGGAGTCAGAGCTGAACACAATCAGATCTCAGCTGAAGGGTCTGGAAACTCGTCTCAAGTACTCCATATCTGATAGAGACAATACGGTAAAATTTTGTGGCAAATTCTTTTTATGCAAGTAGAGATGACACCCGTTTTATTTATCACATTTGTAAAGAAATTGTGTAAGTTTTCATTTATATCTGTAAATTTTTTTTACACTGGATGTTGCTTTATTTAATAGACTCAAAAATGTATCATATGGTACAAGCCTCTAAAAAAATCAGATCAGATCATGTTTGATTAAAGCTTCCCTCTGTGTGCATTGCCAGTCTTCTGGTCAATTTTTTCTGATAGATTTATATGTCAATTTTCTCTCTTTTATTAAGTGATCAGATATATGAGCAGCAAATTTCTTCAAAAGTGAGATACCAACTTGCTGCTAGCACATAATGTACCTTAAATGGAATTTTTAGGTACATCAAGTAAAAAGTTTGTGTCAAGTGCATATATGCACTTGTATGTTTTCAATTATAAGTATTCTGTTTTTGTTGTCATGTGTTTTCTTGTATGTCTTTTAACAGATGAATAAGAGCATGACACTGAATGAGAAAGACATGAACACTTACACAGAAATGCTGAAGGCTTTCGATGTAAGTAAATTTTTATATAAACTAACAGATTTTAGGTCTTGATAATAGTGTCCATTTTGTTTCCTCAGTGATGCAGGATTGTGCAAATCACTGCCAAAACATGTGAAACTGATATGTTGTGAAAATCGTACACAGATATTTGGTGTTATTTGACTGAAACCTCTAACCTTCGTATAAAGGTCATGTTAAGTCTTGATTCCCGTATCACATGCCAGATCAAGTGTTTACTTAATGAGCCTTGTGCATTTTGACAGTTGCAATTTGACATTTGTCTTGATTCTCTGTTTTTAAAAGCATCTTACCAAAAACACATGAAGAAGCCACAAGGGGACAAATCTAGTTGTATTGATCATGTAACATAGTGCTCTTGTCAGAAATACATGCTGCAGCTGATGGTGCTAAACAGTTTTAAGTCTAATGAGTATTTAATGTTATTTGTATCGAACGCTTGGTGAAACATTAGCAGCTTGTTATTCAGACTCAGCATTGTCAGTACTGCCCTAATGCCTTCCCTTATTAAAATGCCAGAGGAGGAAATTCCCCTTCTCTGTACAAGATATGAAAAATGTCTTCCATCCCCCATGCTGAATAGGTCATTTTTGAAATTTAAAGTAATAGTGGGGTGGGGATAGGGGTTAAATCTTAAGAACCATCATCTTACATTGCTGGTTGCTTATGAGAAAAAGCAACAACTGTGTTGATTTAGTTCACAAAGAAAAATGTAATCTGTTTTTCAATTGATTGAAGAATTTGAAATCTTGTAATGGAATTGGTCTTATATAGTAATGTTTTATTTCAGTGCACTCATTTGATTGGATAATAATATTGTGTCCATAATTTGGCTATAATTCCATAAAAAATATATCACCATATAAAATCACAATATTTTATTAAATTGTCCCGTAATTCCTATATTTTAGATATTTACAAACTTTATGATTTGGCATTGCCAGCCTTCTGTTCAATTCAGTGTAACCAGACAAATTTTAAATATCTAGAAATGTCTCATCTCTCTATGTAATAAAACGTAGAATTTGTCCTTTGATGCCTTGTTTATGCAGTACAGTAGAACATCGATTATCCTTCAGCGTGTGGAACCAAGACCATGATGGATATGAGAATAGATGGATAATAGAATATGTACATTAAAAATCTTATACAATAGACTGGGTCATGATAATATCTACCTATGTACATGTACCTGTTTTTAATATTTTGTAGTACAATGCCATGATGGTTAACAGAAACTGACATTTAATAGGGTGACGGATAATCAAAGTTATACTGTATATAAAAATGGGAGGCATGATAAACACATTCAGAAAGAGAAGTCTATTCTATACTGTTTAGGAAAAAAAAAGTGTTTTAATTGTCCCCTATTTAAAGTGATAAAGTTCTTTTTTTCCAGACTGGAACACACAACTGTATTTTTCAGTGTACAAGTTGATATTTTTTGAACTGTAAGTCTGGGCTTTGTCTTCTACTCCAAATTACTTTGATGTGGATTGTCTTATTGAAATTGTTTGAAGTACTGGCATTACTGTAATTTTGATATGATTCAGTAACGGGTCACAGAGCTTTACCTATTTTTGTTCAGTGACCATATCAGTAAGTTGTTTTAAACAAATATGACTGCTTGAATTTTTTACTTTTTATCCTTGTTTTGCACGTGCTTCTATTTTCCAAGATGAACTTATGGCATGAAGGAAAACAATTAAAGAGCTCACGAATCATGGGCCATGTTGTAATTATGTTCCATAACAGTGATTGGCAAACGACGGCCATTGACCTGGCTTTATCCATAACTTTATGTTATCAAGTGTGGCTTTAAAACTCACATATCTGGCGTGCACCCAAGAGGAAATTGTCCATGCCTGCTTTACTTCCCCTTGGACTTTCCAAGTGGGACTAAACCCCTGGATCCCAGCATGTTTCAGCTTCCTTCATTCTACTTGGCTTTTAGATCTAGTCTTAATTTTCTGGAGAAAACACTGCATGATTGGGAATAATATGAAACTGGAAATATGTTAACATTTTAATTTATGATAATAGATATAAAAGACAAGTAATTTAGGATAACATAAGTTTTGTAAGGACAGTGTCGGGTTAGTAGTTGGAATACTGCATAGTGTTTCATATATGATCTTTCAAGACTTGGTCCATATGTATTGCCTCTGTTTTCATTTGATATGTGGGTGAGAATAATCTTATCCTTGTCTACAGTAGATCTTGTCAAGTTCAAAACTGTCACATGTACTCTTTGCCATATGTGCAGACCTACCAGCCCTTACAATTTGACTGTAATTCTAAATGAAAATGACACTTAGAATATAGCCACATGGAATGATAGCAAAAAGTAAGGGAAATATGATTGTTTCAGTAAAATCCTGAGACTGGCTTGTCCGTGTTTTGGATCTGGGTTTCATTTTAGATTCCATGGAAGTTGTCAGGAACTAGACCATCTTTACAGGGGTACCTCAGGTGTTTTAAACTGAAAATATATTTTCATGGAAAATGTCTTCATGATAAACCTATTGCCTCTTATAAAGTTAAAATAGTACCAAAGAGCAAAAAGGACAACAAGTATGCCTTGTGGAAATTGAGGAAAAAAAATGCCAGAATAATTACATCCATTTGAGAGATAGCAAGAAGCCATTGAGTTCCCTAGGGTTTGGAACTGCAGATTGTGAAACTCTACTGGAGGTAATTATGGTCTAAGTGTGCTTTACAAACTTTTTCGTGAAACATAATGTTTACGTCATTACATCAATCTCCACACACTCTTTTGAACTTTTTTAATGCATGTTTTCCACTTGACAGTAGCATTATATAATTTTTTTTATGTTACACCTTACTGAAAATTGGTCAGAATTATGGAAAAATATTGACTGCCTTACTGAGGGTTGTTTACATGGTACCAAGGGAAGGCAGATTTTTAAAACTGTATGCCAGTGTACTCAGATTACTGAATAAGTTCATATGAAAATAATACAGAAATATAAATTGCATGTATGGGTGACATCCCCATATTGAAACTGCATTCCCTGAGTCACAATGTCTTACTGGAACAGTTCAGAGAAGGTCTTGTTAGGGTTGGCAGGTCTGCATATGGTACTACCAAGTGAGTGTACTTAGACTATGCAGATTTTGAAAGTTGTAAAACACCATAACTTATTCTTTTACAGTTATTGGTAATGTTATATGATGAGTTTTTAATAGCAGTTTGGAAAATTTTGAGTCAGTTCTTTGAATTGAACAGTAATCTTCCTGTAACTCAAATAGTTTTTAAAGTGGAAATTTGTCAAAGAGATGATTTTGAAAGTACTTATTCAATACTATGTAAATATATTGAAATTTCATCAAGATGTGAATGCTTGGTCCGATAATTGTCATATAAGTTGTGATGGCTTAGTACATGTAATTAGCTCATTGGGCTTGCACCCAAAAGGGTGCAGGTTTGAATCCTGCCATTGGATCAGCTGGGCTTATCATTATAGGTGAGGAAGTTTACTTACCTTAGAACTACAATATAATCTTGCTGTGTTGATGTGCCATCAAGCACAAAAACCTGAAACCTAATAGTCGTAAAATATTATAATGTTTTGGTAGCCAAGGATAGAGGAGATTGAAAGGCAGATGACTGAAAGAGGAGAGGTGATCAAACAGTTGAAGGAAAAGATGAATACAGTGGAAGATGAAATATTTGAGCAATTTTGTCAACAGATTGGGGTGGATAACATAAGGTAAGCAGTATTTTAACTCTTTTTCTGATTGCAGCAAGAACATTTTAATGCAGAAATCATGAAAATAAAGTAAGAGTTGTTGACAATGTCTATAGTTTTTAGAATGTCAAGTTTTTATAAGCTCTCAAGGCCAAGAGAGTTTATGGTGTGGACTTTTGTCTGTCATCCATTTTGTTTGTTTGTCCATAAATCAGTGCACGCTTCTGAACACTCATTTCTAATCAGATTTTGATTGGGTTTGGTATGTAAGGTAGACACTGAAGGACCACTCCGGTGGCCTAGTGGTTAGAGCATCCACTTCAGATGCAGAAGGTCATGGGTTCGATCCCTGGATGTGTCATATCAAAGACTTACAAAAATGGTACTAACAGCTGCCTCGCTTGGCGCTCACCATTAGGAGGATAGTGTTAGGACTGGTTGGCCTGGTGTCAGGATAATGTGACTGGGTGGGACATCATGTTACATGTCTGCGGCATGATGCCCCATTGCTAGACATCACTATAAACTACCACACTGCAGACATCGGAGCGATATGACTGAAAAGTTGTTAAAGCTACATTAAAAATCCAAATCACACACACACACACACACATGTAAGCTAGACACTAAAGGCCTCATATGAGTTTGATCAGGAGCAACATCCATTTATATGGCGATCTTGCATCAGCAGATTTTGATTTGTAATGTAAGCTGATATCATTGAGTTCTTGGATGAGCTCATTTATGTATAAGAGTTGTTCATATCAATTAGGTGACTATGCATTTGATTGGCTAGGCATGTGAATACTGTAGAGGCCATATTTCTGATCAGATATTGATTTGGTTTGTTATGTAAGCTTACAACGTCGAGATCTCTGATGAATTCAGTTAAGAGCGATATGCATGCATTTTAATGGCACCTGCTATTATGCTATCTCTTTTCCTGACACTAGTAACCTGTCCAAGTTGAAAACTCCCCCTTCCAATTGGTAATTGAAGGCCTAAGACAAAAGCAACAGAGACCCAGTCCAATGCCTTACTCTCTTATTTAATTCAATATATCATCCACAGATATTGTGTCTCAGGGTGCTCAGAATTTTTGTTGATTCCAGTGTATTTTGCCACAGTTCAGTTTGACATAATCAGTTTTGTGTTGCAATAGATCTTTTCTTGCCAGTCCTTGCATTTGTTTTCATTATTCATATTCACTGTTTGTCATTATCATTAAAAGCAACTTTTAGTCATGTATACTTGCTAATTAAACAGTGCTTCCATACATTTTTCCCAGTTGTTGATGGTGATGTTAGGGTAGATATTACTCTTTACAATTTTGTTCTGGTCATTTGTTTATGTTGGTAATTGATTTAGATCTACTGGTCATGCTCTCCTCCTACACTATTTGAAGGATTGCCATGAAACTTTATACACAGATTTGTCCCAATATCATGCTGGTCCTGAATTAAAATGGTATCACTTGGGTATCGGTATTGACACCACAATGGCCATCTTGAAAATGTTCTTATTGCTTCTCTTGCAGAATTGATGTGGTTTTCACTGAAAGACCCCAAGTTTTGAAGTTGGTCCTGAAAATAGTACCAATTCAACATCAATATGGCCACCATCTTGAAAATCTTATTGTTGCTACTGGATGACTGGTCATATTGTCATGGGGTTTTCAGTTAAAGATTTCTTATGTCTGTTTGGTCATAGCAGAAAATTGTGCTGATCAGACATTCATTATATCAAACATTGCAGCCGTCTTGTAAAGTATCTATGAAATTTTCACAAAATGTCTTCTTTTGATGTCTTGTTGGTCTTTTAAGTAAATGACAACAAGCTAACATCCAATATGACTGGCATGGTCGCTGTCTTGAAAATAAAGTTATTACTACTCATATTGTTATTGCTACTCATCCTAAGACTTCCTACAGGGTGTGGTTGGTCTGGAATAAAGATGATTTTGATCTGATATCCAATATGGCCATCATGGTGGCTATATTGAAAAATCCTGTTATCACTACTTCACCTGAATGGATAGTCATATCACAATGTGGTTTTCACCAGAAGACTTCTTAATGGTGTCTAGTTGATCCTAAATGAAAATGATACTAGCATCCATTATGGCCACAATATTAGCCAACTTGAAAATCATGTTTTTACTGAAAATATTAGATTTCAACATTTACTTAAAAGATGAAACAGTTTTACCTTGGATTCCTGGAATTCTGTTTGGCTTGTAGATCTTCAATCCAATCTGAGGACTCTTGTTTACTTGATACTTCATTCAAGCGTTATGAAGCGCATCTTCATTCAATGTGTCATTGTTGAACTTTAGGATATATGTTGTTGTTTTGGAGTCTATTTAGATAGGATTAGCAGTTGTTTTTTAAAGTATAGATGAATTTTGTGTTAGCCTAAAATTCAGTGATTTCCTCTTAATATGCAGGTTTAAAAGTTTGGCTACTTACATTTTAACCATAGCTGATATGATAAAATCATAAGATATATTGATAAATTTTGACAGGATCTACTTTTGCAATTTTACTCTTAGCCTGATAAATGTTAACCTTTCTTGACCTCTAAAAATTACCACTGTATGGTGAATAGTATGAAGTAAATCATTAGGTCACAGGTAAATCATTAGGTCATTAGTTAAATCATTAGGTCACAGGTAAATCATTAGGTCATTAGGTAAATCATTAGGTCACAGGTAAATCATTAGGTGAATCATTAGGTCACAGAGAAATGTTGGATTGTGTTAGATTTAATAGATATGGCTGTAACAGGATTGTAATGGAATGGATTTTTGGACTGAGTGAAAACACAACACAATGTGAGTGAATGGAAGTTTATGAAATGAAAAATAAATATTTACGACAACACATACACAAGTAGACTCACAAATGCACCCACTACTTATGATATAAGACTAACATACTGAACATGTTATGAAAAGACAACCAGTTCACACACACACAATATATATATATATATATATATATATATATATATATATATATATATATATATATATATATATATATATATATATATATATATGAGTATGGTTCTTACATCCACAATATATATATAATGAAATGAGATGATTTGCAGAATCATGATACAAAGAGATAAGCATGGTTCATACAACCATATGATATAAAAAAAAATAAACATGATACATACAACCATATGTCCTTGTAAGCATAACACAGTGTATACTGCCCTTATTCAGAGTTCAGAATTCATATCACTATTCTTTATCCTTCTCCAGAAACTTACAACCCTATGCCCCAGAGAAATAAGCATGATTCATACAACCATATGTCCTTGTAAACATAATACAGTTTATACTGCCCTTATTCCAAGTTCAGAATTCATATCACTATTCTTTATCCTTCTCCAGAATCCGGAATTCATATCCTACAAATAATGTAGGATAGGAATTCCGGATTCTGGAGAAGTAATGTAGTAACAGATACGCTGTCAGTTGAATTTAGTTCAGTGGCTACACTACCACACTGCAGGTCATGCTTTACCATCCTGGTTCTTCTAGCCCATCCATCCAGCTGTAAATATACCAAGCTGGTCATAATAAGAAATGAAACTAAATGCAGAGGAGTAATCCATAAATACATGCTACCATTTTATTTTATTTTAAAGTCCTCAGCGATGAATTATAACAGACCAATAATTTTCTATCGTTTTAAATCCGAACAATGAAAAATAAAGACGGTATATTGATGGGAGGCATTTAAAATAAATAAACGCTTATATTGATGGGAGGCATTTAAAATATATAAACGCTTAAAATTTGACTTGTATATTATTTATCACTTACCCCTATGGCTGTAGTAAGTCATAAGAGTATTGACACTCCTTGACAAGATCCAAGCGACCACTGTGTCGCATAAGACAATGTCTCCAATAATACAAACGAACAAAAAGAAAATGTACATGACCAGGGGTAAAGTACCTGTGCACATCATGCCATATAGGTATCTCGCCGCAAACGACCTACGATAAGATGCATGTATTTGCCCAATCACATAAAAAACAAAATATGAACTACCCTAGGCAACGCTGTATGCATCTAAGAAGCCAATTACCCAAATTGTTCTAAGGCATTACAAAATTATTTTCTTGCCTTATTCCATGACATTGACTTTTATTCCTCTGTTTTAATGTTTGCTTCTGTACCAGTAAGTTAGGCTGTAATTATCTTTGTATGCATTTGAAACTGATTAGCCTGCCACCCAGTCAGTTTTAAAATGAAAATCATCAAGGATATAAGAAATGCACAAAACTTAGCCCCTTTATTCATCAATTTATAATTTCTAACATGACTGTTACCAGGGGATCTCTATACTGTCATCTTGGTCATATTTCAAAACAAACTGGAGTTTCTTTACTAATTAACTGTTAGGGCATGTCACACATTCTAACACGTGTACAAAAGAGTGACCCCAATCACCCTTTTTGTTTTGTTTAAGGCAATATTTTTTAGAAGTATTAAAGCAGTCTTTACCTCTTATGAAAATAGACTTTTCCAGGATCCCTGAAAACTTTTGTTATGAATGCAAACAAGTTAACAGTGTTATATACCCCCTGGTGACAGTCAGGTTAGAAATTTTAAATTAAGGTATGAAATGACTTGAGGTGTATGCATTTAATTTATTCTTGATGTTTGTTGTTTTTAAAATTACAAGAGGGGTAGAAACCGCTATGGTGAAAGGCAGATACTGTAGCATGCAGTTGAAATTCATTCATTCTTTTCAGACAATATGAAGAGAGAGAACTCAGAGTACAACAAGAAAGGGGGAAGAAGAGGCTGGAATTTGAGAATCAGAAGTTCAGATTACAGAATCAAATTGAATTTGAAAGATCAAGAGATACAATTGGTATAAACCATTTACTTATGAATTACAGTTTATTATACCCAACCTTTATGCTGCAAGGTTATGTAGGATTCCTTATTTCCATCTGTTCATCCTTCCCTCAGTCTGACCTTCAAATCCATCATAAAATCTTGTGGATGCCAATGAATCTTACAATATTTGATGGATTCATGTCACCTTTGGTACATATTACAGTCATTATTTAAAGATTCATTTACCAACAAGTGAGTGTGCTCACACAATTTTTGTTAGAGTTATTGCCCTTATTGTTAACTTGTATTCTGACTTTCAGTGTTGGAGAATTCTTCATGAAGTTGACTTGATTTGAAATATTGGTTTATATTATTAAGATAATTGTTTTAGTGTGGAAGGATTGCAGTCCATCCATGCTCATGGCATAATGTGCAGTCTCTGTTACCAAATATAGTTTATATTCCTAAAAACATAGGAAATTCTCTCTTTCTAAGAGTCATATCAGATTATATATATATATATATATATATATATATATATATATATATATATATATATATATATATATATATATATATATATATATATACACACACTGGGCATTCAGTTCAATTTGCATCAAGGAAGGGATCTCACATTTAGGTAAATGACTGAGTATTTTTCTCCCATGGATATTTTTCAGCTGATGGTAATACATGAAACAATAGTCAGAAATGCTTTTAGGAAGAATCACAATAATTTCTCAGATAATGTTTAAGATGTTAATATAAATTCTCTAACGACATATAAAGAAAAAATAGAAAAAACTTACGCAAATTATTTAGAGCCCTCTGCATATGTTAGTAAAAATTAAAGGGACACTGAATAGCAACATTTCAGCATTTATGTCATTCCATATGATCCTTTGTAAATTTGTACTACCTTAACCCTTTGAGCTGCGTCCGCCTTGGATGCAGGATGTCGCTGGTTCAAACAGGATAATGTAACTGGGTGGGACATGATGCTGCATGTCTGAGGCATGATGCCCCAGTGCTAGACGTCACTATAAACTGCCAGACTGCAGACATTGTAGCAATATGGGTGAAAATTTTTAAAGCTACATTAAAAACAACCCTCTGAGCCATCAATATTCTCAATGCATCGATATGGTCTTGCCCATAAATGACATGATTTAGTTATTGCATTTACAGTGTTTCAGTGTTGGCATTAGTGTCAGCAATATTAAATTGTTGTTTTAAGATCTCTTCTGCATCAGATGTTCTCCATCCAGTTGAAATTTTGGTAAAATAATAGAAATTCTTCTCAACTGTGTAAGCAGTTTGCTCTATCATATAAAGGCTGTTCACAGACCAGACAATAGTTTGTCAAGATTTTGTGTATTTTTTTAAATGATCCTTTATTTCTTTTGATATGTGCAAAATCATCATGTTTCCTGTTGTCCTAACTTAAAATAATTCAAGTGCAGATTCAGGATTTATTACAGTAGCCCATCAAATTTTCCTGGATATTGAACCTCCTTTTCAAATCTGCCTCAGAATATGTAAAAAAAAGAAACATTGCTTTCATGATTTTCGTGAATTTAAGGAATAACATTCCCCAATATCATCACCATCATACTTAATAATTTATAAAACCTTTTGTAATGTGAAGATTTTAATTTCTTTTGCTATGAGTTCTGTGCTTCTTTTGTTAATTCTGCATTTCTATTTCCAGCCAATGTGAAGAAATGGGAAAAGTCAGTTCTGGACGATGAGAAGGAATTAGAAAAAGTGAAAAACGATGAAGCTAGGCATATGAAGGTATGCTTATTGGCTTCAGTTTGTTTTGCAGCATTACAGCTCAACTTCATATTATATTTTCATATGAATAACGAGAGGGATTGTTTGTGGTGAGGATAGTTTAGATATTGTTTGGGTTGGGAAAGGGAGAAGGGGCTGAATGTATGACAGAAACGAGGATGGAGGAATTTTGCCAAATTGTTGTTCAGCACCATTGTCATGTTGAAGTGTCCATACCAAAGGTATAAAATGTAGGCAAGGCATGATTTACCTCAAACTATTCCTCAGAATATTATCTCTCTATTGTTATAAATACAACATTTAGCAACATCTCTGTTGCTAAATATAAATATAAATTGAAAGTATATAATATATAAATATATAAATATATATTGAAAGTTTATAATTTGACTATATCCATTTTTTTAATCATGTGACCCAACTTCGCATGTGGTCACAAAAGCATCAATTCAACCATTGAGAGCACAGTGTTACATTTATCGCTTTGTGCTGTCATTCCAGGTGGGCATAATCATATCTATGTCAGTGGGTAACTCTGGGAAATGGACTGGCATATTTTAAAGGTTGGAAATAAAGTCATATTTGGTGTGGGCCCAAAAAGTTTAAGATCTAAGCCTAACGTTGGTGCTGACTTTACTGGGCAAAATTCAGTATAGTTTGCGATATCTGGTCAGTTATTAAATAGGTAGCAGGAGAAATGAGAGAAGTGTCCTACTTATGCATTTACATCTAGTACATGCATCGGTAAAAATTGTAACAATGATACAGCCCCTGTGTATGGAATTTCATGCTTTTTCACAATTCTCTGAGATGAAATTATAGGTAGGAACTTTACACGTACATTTTATGCATAACTGCTTCTACTGAATGAAATATCTACGTAAGACATTAACTTGTTACCTGATTTCCTCATCCATTAATTACAGATAAATATTGAAACTTAATCTTGAGGTTCCTTCTTCCAGAGTCGTCAATGAATGTTTCCAAAAATTTGCAGTTTATATCTTTGTAAGTGGATAATGTGATATACAGATAACAACAGGCATCAATGTTATAACACATTTCAGCAAATCCAGATAATGAATTGGAGGTGTCCACTTTATGTGCTTGCTTTTTTGTTTACAGGTGATAGATCAAGAAATGCAGAACCAGGAAAGGTACAAACAGCAGAGAATTACAATCAAATCACAGCAAGATGACTTTGAGGGGGAAATAAATGAGATTCGAAAACGCTTAACAGCTCAAGGCAAAGAGATAGCAGCTATCCAAAAACAGATCACAGCAATTGATAACAAGCTGGAACAAAAGAGAGCGGATAGGCATAGTCTTTTGACAAGTTGCAAGGTTAAATATTGGTTTATTTACAATGAGTGTTCAGTTGAGGTTTTGGCAAGTTGCAAGGTTAAATATTGGTTTATTTACAATGAGTGTTCAATTGAGGTTTTGACAAGTTGCAAGGTTAAATATTGTTTATTTACAATGAGTGTTCAATTGAGGTATGACAAGTTGCAAGGTTAAATATTGGTTTATTTACAGTGAGTGTTCAGTTGAGGTTTTGACAAGTTTCAAGGTTAAATATTGTTTATTTACAATGAGTGTTCATTTAGGGTTTCCTGTAGACAAATCATTTTGGTGATTCCTGATTCTAAACTTGTAATAATGGCAAGGAATATTTGTTATTTTGACGGATGAATAAATGCCTCAACGATTACATTTCCAAATTATTTATTAAAACAAATAAACAGTCATACCAGCTTATGAGATAATTTTAGATGTAATTTGATCTTTTGCACTTTTATAAGTAATGTTTTAAACTTTTTTGCATTAGTAATTAATTATAAGCTATTCTTAGAGTTTTTAGAGAATTTTAGGAGCTGGGAGGTGTGGGATGTAGGTTTAAGGCAAATAAAAAAATGCCTATTTCTCACCTTATCTTGTATAAACCACTGTGCCTGAGCTCTGTTTAATTTCTTCCATGCCGTAGTTATTTCTGTTTCCTGTTTTATATAGATGGATGACATCCATTTACCGCTGAAGAAAGGTACTATGGATGATATAACACAAGAAAATGAACCATCCAGTCAGCCAGATGAACCCTCTGAGACGCCAAGAGATAGTATGAGCAGTCAGGGAACCAAAGCAATATATGAAAAGGAGGCTCAACTCTCAGTTGACTATAGTAGCCTAGATGAGGAGATGAAAGAGGTAGGACTCTCTTCTTTGCTGTTGTTTCCTTATAGATTTGGATTCATATATTTCATTATCATGTTTAGCTCTACTGGTCATAGACCAGCAGAACTTATGGCGTAAATTGTTGTCAGTTGTCTGATATCTGTCTGTCTGTTAGCACAAGATTGTTATCACTGCTTCTGGTGAATGAATACTTATATCAAAATGCAGTTTTCACAGTACAACTTCTTAGGATTCCTAGTATGTCCTAACTAAAAAAGGTGCCAATCTGACATCCAGTATGGCCATGATAGCAGCCATCTTGAAAATCTTCATATTGTTTTTCCATTGGAATGGAAAGTTACATTGACATGAAGTTTCATTAAAAGGCTTGTTTTGATGTCTTGTTGGTAATAAAAGAAAATGATGCAGAAATCTGATATTGTATATGGCCACCACAGCAGTTATCGTGAAAATCTTGTTTATGCTACTTCATCTGAATGGAAAGTCATATAAGCATATTTTGCCTGAAGTCTTCTCATGGCATCAAGTTAGTCTTAAATAAAAATTGTACTGATACGATATCCAATATTGCCACCATACTGACCATCTAAAAAATCTTATGGCTATACCTAGATTGAAAGTCATATCAATATTATGTTTTCATCAGAAGACTTTTCATGTTGTCTTACTGATACTAAATAAAAATAGTGCCAGTCTTGAAAATCTTGTTATTGCTGCTGCTCCTGAACAGAAGGTAATATCAGCATTGGGTTTTTAGTTGAAGACTAATTATGATATCTAACTGGTCTTGAATGTATGTCATATCAATATGGAGTTTTCACCAAAAGTCCACTAATAGTATCTAGTTTGTCATAAATGAAAATGGTGCCAAACATCCAGTATGGTTGTGACAGTGGCTGCTAATTTGAAAATGTTTTTACTCATGAATATCATAGATGGTTACTACACTCTGCAGTTAAAAAGAAGAAATGGTTTAATGAAATCTTGGAAATGTTTTGGACAGTAAAGCAAAAAAGGGACTCGAGTTGTATTTCAACATCACTTTTCTCCTTCACATACGTTCCTCGATAATATTAATATTTGGGATACAAGTTTACTCTCTCCCAAATCCCTCCTTCCAAAAAGACAAAAAATGTCTCTTCAATCTATATATTAACAAAGTGCAATAATCCATGCCCATTGTCTCCCCTTTATGCTGACAGGTGTTGCTGGGTTTAAGAATTCATTGTTGATCAATCAAAATTGTGCAGAGACCTCCCAAAAATCCATTAATTATACTCCAGAATTTCAACCATCGATGAGGAAATTTTGGTAATTTTTGCATAATAATGTATCTACTGAAAGTTGTATCCTATTTTCATTCTTTTTAATTTTTATGTGAATTAGTCACCTTTGTGACTTTCACTATTTTGCAAACTGTTGTTTGTTGTGGTTCATAATAGTCGTGCTCTCTAAGTGTTTGCAATTAGTCTTCTACTATTTGTTATTCATCCTCTGTTTGCCAACCTGAATTTCTATTCATGAATCAGCTACAGTCAATTGCTCCTGTTCCTTTTGAATTCCAGTGTCATTTCTGTGCTGGGGATGATAAAGATAGGCTCCTTTGTCCAGTTTGAGCTTTATATGTTTCTATCCACGTCAAAAGGGTCAAAAGCATTTTCTTCTTATCTAAAAGGTACAACTGATAAATGTTAACAGCCACTGTCTTGAGATGGCTTGTTGAGATATAGCTTAGCAGTCTGTCACTGGGAGTGATATCTCTTTCATGAGAACCAAAATCCATGAAGTCAGGGTTATTGCTGTATGTTGGACTTTTTTAATTATTTTTCTTGGGATGAAATCATGAAAGCTGCCTTCGGGCAATCTCGCTGCAGTTACTGTCATTTTACCTTTAATCAATGTCACTCCTGAGTGGGGGCATTTATATTTTGGGCCCGGTTTTGTCAACCCAACAAGTTGTCAAGCCATTTAGTCTACAGTAGAACATTCTACTGGAAGCAATGGTAAGTTCCCTTGCAAATTCAGCAGTGCAGTAATAGGTAATATAATACTACTATTAAAATGTAGTTTGGTGTGTGGGTGAGTGTGTGTGCATGCATGTGTGTGTGTTTGTGTGTAGAGTTAAAACTAATTTTATTTAATACTTACTTTGTATTATTGCCCAATTCTCTCCTCCCAGCATGCTCTGATGTCATTTAAGTCTTGGTCCAAGTCAAAGAAGGATGATATTCTAGTTGTCAGAAATGGACTAAGGTATCAGATTGGGAACATGTTTTTGTTTTGTTTGTTTATAATATCAGGCAAGTGTTACATAATTAAAATTTATTTTACCCCTTAACATGGCATATTTACACAAACTTGTGATATGAAATCTTCATTCTTTGCTTTAAAACTTACACAGATTCGCAGTCATCATCCTGCTGTTAGTAACGGTCATCAGGTAATATTGTTAATTTGAACTTTGTTCATAGACTTTTGAAGAATGTTTGATGTGTCAGTTAAATTTTAAAGCATTTACTCTGTTTTAATTGGAAATATCCATAAAAATGCTTACACTCATTACACCATTGAAGCAGGTCTTTATAAATGTAACATCTTTCTTTAAGTGTTGTCTTGAATTTTAAGGAAGGAAATAAAATAAACAATGATCCCATTGACACTGGAAATATGCAGTCAGAATCATTTTGAGGGTAGAGATTCCATTGCAGTGATTAAGTATTAAATTAAAGAAAGTCACAAGTCAGGAATTGGATCATTCAGGGTAGCTGACTAAATTATTTTATAATAAAACAAATTGTTGATGAATGCAAAATTTTTGTGCAAAGGTTGGACTGCTGCTGCTATCAGTTGACTTTTTATCAAGTTAGAGTTAATCTTCATGTTATTTATTTGATAAAAGTGCAGCTGTTATTTTTTTTATGTCTACCATAAGTTAATACATATTATGTCATGATGTCCATCCATTACATTATTTTATTTCTGAAGAGTAATTTGAGTTTTTCACCATCTATAGCTGCCTGACTTTGTGGATGGCTTGCAGGTGGAATAAAGAACCATATCGATATTGGGGTCAGTTGTCAAGGTCGCTGAATCAAGAAAAGAAACATGGCTTATGTTTATCAAGATCAATTCGGCATCACTTAATCATGCATCTCGACCAAATATTATGAATGGTTTGCATTTGGCTAAAGGAAGAAGCCCATTATTTTTGAGGTCAAAGGTCAAGGTCATTGTGACTAAATGAAGAAATTTGGTTCCACACATTAAAATTAGTGTCCTCTGATTAGTGTCCTCTGTCACAGACCTGGAGCAACCTATGCGGAAGTCTTGCATTATAGGTAAGGAAATAGCCTATTAAATTTGGGGTTAAAGGCCAGGTCCAGTTCACTGTGGCTGAAAGAAGAAAAGCCGTGTTTGCATAATAAAATCATTGCTACATTACAGATCTGGACAGGCTTAGTGGGTGCCTTGCACTTGGGTAAGAAAGAAACCTTTTGATTTTGTGGTGAGAAGGTTGAAGGTCACTGTCATTTTGACTGAAAGTAGAAACACCATCTGCACAAAAAGTAAGTTCTTGCCCATATATACATTCACCAAAGTTTGTGGATAACTTGCACCTTTGGCAAGAAGAAAAAAGACTATTTTAAGGTCAAATTCAACATCATATTGACTTAAAGAAGAAATATTGTTTTTGCTTAATGGAGTTTGTTTTGTGGATGGCTTACACTTAGTATGGAAGAGAGCTGTTGATTTTCAGGTCCATGGTTGTGGCTTAAGGAAACAAAGGGTTCTGCAGAATGACTTTAGTTCAAAAGTAAGTTCTTTGACCAATCTTTATGGATGGCTTACATTATGAGAAATAAAAAAACCTTTAGATTCTGGTGTTTAAAGGTCAGAGGTCATGGTCATGGTAAATCTGACAAGAAAATAATGGTTTCTGTTTGTTTAGTTCAAGACTGCATACCTTGACAAATGGCCAAGGGCACAGAGTGCCTCTTAAACATGAGTATAATGTGTTGCTTACTGAATTCATGTTTAACATAGAAATTAGCAGTTAGGTTTTCAAACAGATACAGTACTGCACAACAGTGTGTGTAGGCTCAAAACAAATTTTATCACATTAGTTTGATTGTTTTGTCTATAAATATTTTGTTTTTTGTATTCCATTAGAAATAATTTGAGTAATTCATTTTTGTTCATATTTGACATTTCAGTTTTGTTCAGATTGTTTGAATTTATTTATTTTAAGTTTTGTTTATTCCAGAAATTGATGTCTCTTATGAACTCAGTACACTTTAGTTCCAGTGTACATTTCCGTCTTACTAAACTCTTTTACAATTAGGCATCTCAGATATCGGATGAAATACTTAAGTTCAAAAGATATGCAAAAAAGAAATTGGATTTGAGAAATTGAATGTTACCTGTTTCATGAAACAGCTACTGTTGGTTTTAATTGGATTTTTTATCCCCCAAAAATTCTTTGAAACTGTTGACCAAATATATTTGAATTTAACACAGGTTTCCTTTTGACTGTTGTAAGAGGTTTTATAGGACTCCGAAGGTTGTTATGTTTTGTTTTTGGTTCATTGTGATTGGTATGATGCTCATGCTGAAGTAATTTTCTATTTATTTTTTTTATTTAAAAAAACCCAAACATTTTGGACAGTGTTTTAGTCTAGCTGCTGCAAATTTTTATATTCCTTATCAAATACAATAGAACTTCGCAGGTTCTTTACATAGAGGTTGTGATGAGACAGCAGTTTCTTTGAGCAGAAAGGTATTTCTTACATTTGTAAAGCAAAATTCTTTAGTTTGCATTTTGTTCACATGATTTCTATAAATGTTATTTTTGTATAATCTTACAAAAATAGTAATTATCTTTGAACTGTTTTGAATTATTTTCAAAAATCCTAAGGGAAGTCAGAAACATTGATGTCATATTTTTTTGTAATCTTTCATATTTTAAGACAGCAGCTTGAAGGTGTCCATTTTCATAGAAAACTGAACTGCATCACTGTCCTGATGCTTTCCTAGGAATATAAAGGGACTTAAAGTTAGCCCATCTTTGAGTGCATTGGTATATTAGATTATGTACTTGTGTTCACTGTTACTTCACGTCATCATTCCTCTTATATATTTGAAGATAAACATCAGACTTTCGGACTTTTTAAGGATTGCTTGTCGATGGTTCTAGAACTTTTGCTTTGGGATAAGGAATAGGATGGGGAAAGAGAGATGTGTCAGTGACCATGCATGTGAACATGGGGATTTGGAATTCCTTGGTCATATTGATATGATACAGAGGTCCTGATATAATTAGTGTTGTGATATGTATCATCAAATTTACACTAATATTTATATGATACATGCCATGCTACAGAGGTCCCAATATAATCCATATTGTGATATGTATCATCAAATTTACTGTCATATCAATATGATAATGCCATGATACAGAGGTCCCAATATAATCCATATTGTGATATGTATCATCAAATTTACTGTCATATCAATATAATAATGCCATGATACAGAGGTCCCAACATAATCCATGTTGTGAAATGTATCATCAAATGTATTGTTCTGTTATTACCATACCAGCAATTAAACAAAAATTGTTTCTTTTAACAATGAGGTCATAATGAAACTGAATGCAAAACATATTATGGCAACAAGTTAATTATAATAAATATCCAGTTACAGTCTTGTCTTGTATTTTCTAGTCATAAATGTAACAATTAAGAATTGTCATTTCTTTGATTTAAATTTTTTGTAAATAGATTTTTAACTCTAAAGCATTATATCCACAATTAAAATTTATCTTTTTATCACTAAACTTTCAATATAAAAAGCTTTGTAGCAAATATAAATTTAAAACTTCTAATTGTTGTTGTTGTTGTAGGTTTAATGTCATTCTTCAGCACAAGATAGGCTATACATGGCAGCCAGTATAAATGGTGGGGGAAGAACCCGGGGAAACTCTGGAAAGAACCACCTACCCAAAAGAAGCTACTGGCAAGCTTTCTCACATACCAACATTGGAAAACGTTTAATAGAAAAAAATATATAGTTATCTTGAATTAATTTTATCAAGCATTTATATGAAGCCTCATTGTCATGAAAGTTGACTCTCTGCATACATCCTGGAGAATAAAAATAGGTCACTGTAACTTCTCATGCTCAAATGACCTTGTACACTTTTTATGTTTGACCAGTCTGCTTGTCAAGTAATGAAAAATACATATATGATCATCTTTTCACCACCATTGATCTTGTACACTGTTTTCATTTGAATCAGTCTTGGATGTTCTTGCTTGTACAGTAACAGTCATAAAAATAAGCATGACTTTTCGTCTTGAGATTAGGGCACCATCATACCAAAAATAAATCAGTGATCTATTTTTCATGTCCATATGATTATGTACACTTTTTGACATAGTTTTTGGACATTGTTGCTTGTGTAGGTGGGTTTTGCTCTTCCATGTTTAAGGTGGTTTACAGGGAAGATGGTGTTTAACAGAACTGTTATGTTTGATTCAGACACATTATATCTTTTCTTACAGCTGGATCATGCAGATGAAGTGAAGAAGATGTTAGAACAGTTGAATAAACAAGTGTCCGATATGCAGGTCACATTACAGAGGATTAATGCACCCAATATGAAAGCCATGGAGAAGTAAGCACCATGCAACAGTATTTTCTCTATAGTGTGTGTGATTCTGAGAATCCCACCAAAATTATATCACTCTTCCCATAAAAACGAGAGAGAGAGAGAGAGAGAGAAGTCATGCAGTCAGTTGGACACGAGCTTAATGTGACATTAATTATTATTAACAAAATGGAGTTTAATCATGTAAGCACTTGATCAGCTACCTTAATCAAATGTTAAATGACTTTTGGAACTGAGATGTTTATCTAATTATTGTTAGTGTTTTACAAGCTTTACATGATGAGCTTATATGATGGTGGACATGCAGTTTTTGTTCTTATAAAATCTACTCACTCCCAAAATTGCCCCTTTCAGAAATGCAAGATGGGAAAATTACCCTCTGTGAGAAATAACTGATGGAAATTTTCTGACTGATTGTGTAGACTTCTTGAATTTTACTTTTTGCTTGAGAACGTTTATCTTGCTTTAAGCCTAGATAAAGTTGAACTGCTTTTAATTTTAATTTTAACACTGACGATAGAAAGTCCTTTCAGAAAATAAGATTGATTGTGTATGTCCATCAGGCTAAGTCTTTTGCATTTAGGTCCAGTATTAGGGCAGTTATTAGAGATAAATATAAAGTGGCAGAGAGGAATCTTCGGTGGTACAGTGGTTAGCATGCTGGGCTCACAACTGAAAGGATGTGAGTTTGAACCCTCAGACCAGTCTGGGTCAGCTACCATGGTGTGTTCTTAAACAAAGCACTTCATTCGAATTGCCTGGTGTTCAGAAACCATCATGTGTTGCTGTGGCATAAAGCACCAAACCAAACTAAAGTGATAGAAAACGAATCTGCTTGCTGTGTATTGCAAATATGTGCTCCTCATAGAGTAATATTTATGTTAATCACTTGATAATCCAATTCCCCGACATAAATAAACTCCTTCAGGTCAGATTTTCCTATCCTTTTAACAAACATGGTGTTGAAGATAATTTGTTTTATCTGCACAAGATCTGTAAGGTGAAAGTAAAGCTGATGA
The DNA here is from genome assembly GCA_028554795.2 of Sinohyriopsis cumingii. Lineage (NCBI taxonomy): Eukaryota > Metazoa > Mollusca > Bivalvia > Unionida > Unionidae > Sinohyriopsis > Sinohyriopsis cumingii. The sequence continues at coordinate 132,791,137 of CM068826.1, read as the reverse complement.
CAACACGGACAATTTTTTCTGTTAAGTGAAGCAACACAAAATTGAAAACCTTGCAATTTTGACGTCATTGTCAGCAAAGTGATCTCTATATCTTTTCTCTTTGGAAGCAAGACAGGAAAGATAAAACTTTTAGCTGATTGGAAAATTGCAATGTTTTATTGTTATCAAATGTAGGAATTTAGTTGGCATCATTGGCTTTGGAATGTTGTACCTTTATGGGAATGAGGGATGCAATTTTAAGGAGCATTAAAGGAGATGGGGCTACTAAACAAATAAAATGCTCTAAAAATAAATATGTTTACTTAAATGTTCATTGATGATTATAATAGATAGCAGAACTACGCGAACAGTTTTAAGCAGTGTGAATCCATATCACAAGGGTGAGGCCAGAATTGTTAATTATCAAGAATGAAATATGATGATGTATTTATTTATTGGGATATTCTGCTCAGTGGCACTTTCCTTCTGAATCGTTTGCCCCGAAATAGATACAAAGATAAAACTAAGTAACTGAATGTTTATGTTCCCAATAAAATCTTAGAGAAGGATTTAGAGTTCAAAACCAGGAAACTTAAAATAAGAAATTCAAAGAGTCATTGAATTCATGAATAATTTAAAATTACAGATACAGACATACTTTTATTTTAATGAAGACATTTATGAAAAGGCATATATGTATTTGTTAAACTTTCTTTCAAAATTGTAACCACTTTAATTTGTAAGAACATGCCTTTTTAATCAGATTGGATGGTGTCCGAGAAAGGTTTCAGGAAACCTCGGAAGAGTTTGAGAATGCGAGAAAGAGGGCCAAGAAAGCCAAACAAGCTTTCGAGAAAGTGAAAAAGGAGAGGTATGACAGGTTCATGCACTGCTTTGACCATGTGTCCAACAGGATTGATGAGATATACAAGGTGAGGAAAAATAAATTGTTATAAATCGTTTTGCTTATTCTTTACTTTTATGTGCAGGTATGCAGAGACATAAACACATGCTCAGATTCATTCCCTGTGTTGGTAAAATGACCACGTATATTATTGATGGCTTGATATCCTTGTTGTCAAATCCATGTTTGCAGCAAGCAAGACGTAGCACTCACTTTCCCACCGTTGTTATCATCAGCCACATTTGGTTATGGTTTTGATTAAAGTTTTTTATTATTTTAAATTTGCCTTTATTTCCTAAACCCCATGATAGATTCTTGTCATAATTGAAGCGAAGATGATTAATTCTGTGGCACGATTACTGACTATTATGATCTTTAAGTCAAGGTCACAGTCATAGACCATTTGCACTAAGGTTTTGACTTGGTTAAAGTTGTTTCATTTGCTTTTATATCCTAATCCGTTAATGGATTTTCTTCATACTTGGGATTAATCATTATAAGTATACAGCAGTACATTATACGATGTTTGCTTGCCTCTTTGTTTCAAGATCATAGTCACAGAAAATTTCATAATATATTGGTTGAATCCTTGTGAAGCAAAGTACTCCTTGACCTTGACCTTGGGGTCAAAGGTTACACAGCCTTGCTTATATCATGAGCTAGATGTTCAGGCCCTGGTCTGTTATGTGGAATAGGTAAACATTTGATGTTTAGGGAAACTTCTTACCTATTATCAGATATTTTAGCACTCGGTGATAAACTGGTACTTGTAGATATGTATTAAAGGCATACAGTGCACACAACATTGAAGTATGTACAAAATAAAATTGTGAGGAATCAATAAATTACAAGACTCTTCAAATACATTACCCAGTCATTATATATTAAGAGAATATCCTTTACTTGAGAAATCCCCCCCATGTGTGTGTGTGTGTATGTGTATATATATATATATGTATGTATGTATGTATGTATGTGTATATATATATATATATATATATATATATATATATATATATATATATATATATATATATATATGCTTTCTGTGACAGAAACAAGATGAATGTTGTCCCATTTGTTGTAGAGATTGGTCCAAATTTCATCATTCATCAGTTACTACTTCACTCCTACCTGGCACATTCAAAAGGACTGGCTGGCACTGGACAGGTCGATCACTGGTCATAGTTCTGTCGCAAGCTGGTACCAGCTGTGGCAATTTTGTTTGCTTTGAAAATGGGCTGCAGAGATTGTTCACTACATAAACTCACATGGATTTTTATATCATTCCTAGTTCTTAAAGCCAGTGGTAGACTCAGTCTAGTCATAGGTCTAAGCTCCCTCAGATAACACATTTGGGCACCCAAGTTCTGAAGGGAACCCTGTGAGATTAGATCTCGACACCATTCAGTAGGGAAAGTTTGCTGCCAGCCTAGACATTACAGATGCATACTTCTTCACAAGTCTTTCAGGAATGGTTTGTATTGGTATACTTAGTCTCAGGTCTTTGTGAAAATCATGAACAGAGCAATACCACATAACAGAACCACCTCCCCATCTTTGACGTGCTTCTGCCTGGACAGCATTCTCAAAAAAGTACATGTGCAATCTTGACTACCAGGACATGTAGCCCCCTTTCTTTCTCTCACTTCACTTTAGATTTCTTGTTAACAAGGACATATCTCATTCTGTCCCAGTGATTCGTTCGTTGCATGATAGAGTTCAAAACCTCATTGATTTGAGTTTGTTTGCCTCAAAAACATGCCTTGAAGATAGTCTTCAAGGTCTTTTCCTTTGCTTGGAGATTCGGATTTCAGCCCATGAATTTCTTCACCTCTTGTGTCATCTCAATGCAGCCACAGTTCTTCTCATATTGGGGCACTTATTCATAGAGCTGGAATGATTACCAAATTTCCTGTTTGAATATACATGGCATGTATTTGGATAAAATTAAAACTTTGATGTCAGTGTTAATAACAGTATCACTTTTTTCCATTCTTACTCTACCTTGGTATTTATTGACAACTCTTTCCACCCCACCACTGCATAGCATTGCAGTCACTGTGAATTCAGTCATCAAATTTAAATTATATTTATGGTGCCTTAAGTAAATGTTCTTTTGGATTCATATTCATAATAAAATCAATGTAGGTATTTCCTTTGTGCAAAAAATATAATAAGGAGAGTATATATTTGATGCTGGGGCTCTCTTGGCCAGACAGTGCGTTAAATAGCAAAACCAGTTAAAACTCAGACATTTTTTCGTTATTTTAGAACTATTAATAGTAGGCAGATTGCAGCTGTTTGCATCATTAGGTTCAGTGACAGTGAACAGGCAAAGTTTCAGGCTAATAACATAACAGGCGATGCTAATGGTGATGTTCCTAAAGATGGTGGTGCTCATTGAATTCACACTGGGAAAAAAAATCTGTCATGGCTGGGTTGTTGGGTAAATACTGGCAAAGAAAATTCAGAATTCAAAACTGAGTGAAAATGTGAAACTATGTGAATGACAGCTATGATGTGACACAGGAATGTGTGACAGATTTATAAGATATGATGATGGATAGATGGAAAACACAATTTGCTGCCCATGGTTTGGTTCTTTAATGGTATGTGTCCAGAGAAAATACTGTTATTAGTAAACACAAGACTTAGATTTCACTTTTAAGTGTTGTACTGTAATATACAGAACACGTGATATGCATTTAAAACACTTATTATCCTTGATATTGCTCAGTTTGAGTCTGTTCTAGTAAATTTTTTACACCATACTGGAAGCACCCCTCCCCCCTTATCACTACACCAAGCTCACAACCTTGGTCTCTTGTCCCAGATCCAGAATCCAGAGCAGTTTACACACTTTCACTTAACTTGAATGGATTTGATACATTTGTTGTCCCCCAACCTTTCAGTTTCTCTAGGCCATTCAAAGAGCAGGGAAATTCAGACTGACCCTTTTTGCTTCTCTCAAGTGGGGAAAGTCATTTCTTCTCTTCTGCTCAGACAACAGCACTTGTAGGTTTTCCATCCCAACAGAGAAATGCTGAACCTAAACTCCTTGCTTGTATTTAAAAGAAAGCCCTAGGAAAGAAGCATTTCTATGATCGAATGAAGGACAGAATTGCTTGGGCAGGAAGGCTTACCACTTTTTGAAAGTCAGTTATGAAAAGAGAACAGAGAAACATTTCTCTTTTAAAAACCTCAATACCACAGATAGCTAACTTCCTCCGATGGTTTTTCAAGTTTGTTCTGGTCACAGTCGATGTCTACTTTTCCGTGATTTCAGACACACTGAGCCAACAAAGAACGCAGGACATAGCCCATAACAAAGACCTTTCCAGACTTGCCATCTTGAGTGAAGTGAAAATTAGGATGACGAAGGAAAAATCAGGATTTGGAGGAAACAAATTTGGATCAGTCTTTGCAACCATATATTTACAAAAACTTTACAAAGGAATTGACATTCCCACTGTTTCATGCTTATTTACTTAACATGCTACAGTCATTCAGTGTAAATATAATTTTTCCATTTCTATGTTCCCAAGTAAATCTGCCTTTCCAATCTTCTTGCCAGTTTTGATACGTCTCAGCCAAAAGCCTTGGCCCTTTGTCTGAAATTGAACATAACATTGGTTCTGATGTGGACAAACAAGGCACCCTTATAATTTCTGTCTAGAGCCTCACAGGCAAAGTAAATTTAATTCCTACCATAAAGGTTGACCTAATCTATCTGCAATTCCACCATGTTGGTTCTGTTTCTCTGATGAGTCATTGCTAAGAACAGGCTTCCACTCACGGGAAATAAGTCTTTTGTCCTCATGTCAGTCTTCTTTGGACTCATCTTTCCATGGGTATCTTCAGGACTCCATTAAGGCATTGGTGTAATACATGAAAGATTTTGAGTCATTCAAAAGAGGGAATTGTCACTTGATTTTACCTGAATAAAGGAAAAATTGATATTTACACTGGGGATTTTTCACTCTGAATCCATTGCACTGTCTGTTCAGCCTACAAATACATTTCTTTTGTAATTGGCTCATGTAATTGGAGTGGTGGCCATCAGCATATTATTGAAGCAAAACTTCGTTGACCAGCATCAGTCAGACTGTGATGGAGTTGACATGCTCCAGCTGCTGAGTGCCTTTTCATCTCAACAGGCCCAGTTTGACTTGATTGAGCCTATGTCCGCAGCACAGTAGGCTAACTTCCAATGTTATTTGGTGGCTTTGTAATGACATGCTGGATTTTTGTAGCAAGTATGTTTTCTGAAGACGTCATTCATTCATTGTTCTGACTAATATTGACTTGTATTTACATGAAATTCAAAGCTACTTTGCACCAGAGGTAAAGATGCTAACGGGTACTCAGGTACCCACCCATTGATAATAACCAGGGTAATAAAATGAACAGCCTGATGAACCTGTTAAAAAAAAGTTTTCCAAGTTTAGATCGAGACACAGAATAACAATTACAGTTCGAGGCTTGTGTCGTTTGCGCATTTATTCATCATCACAGGGCTTGTATAATTGCTTACAATTTACTCGTCATACATGTACTATATAATAATACAAGGGAGGACACTTCTCTCCTTTCTTGCATGACCTATTTAAAAATAAATGCTGATATTTAAAGCTTGACTGTCCTAACTTTGTGCCTGTACATGCTTTGTGCATTATTTTTCTCGCCACTTGAATGTGCTTGTTTTGATTTCCTGATGACATTAAGTAGGTTAATACCTTTTGTCGACAGTAAGTACTGATTAAGAAATGTTTGATGATTTAAAATTTAAATACATACTACAATTCAAATAAAAGAAAGCACATTTTAAATGTCCAGTTTATTTAATGCCATTTTTGCATCGATTTGTGGTACTGGAGTGAGTATTCACTGTTCAAGTGAGGGCGTCTGCTCACATGTTCATTTACTGGACCTTTTTTATTAGCGGAAAACCCAAGACAGATATTTTTGTCACAGCAAAGGCAACACAAAGCTTGGTTACTGTAACATGCACTTCTTTTACCATGTTAGGAAAATGGACAACTATACAGAATGAAATGTTTTCACTGAAATATTTAAATATAAGGGATATCCTTCTATTTAATAACACTGAAGAAAAAAAATCTAATAAAAATTGACCACATGTGTCTATATGGTAATTTTTGCATTAATTTTACATGAATCAGTACCAAGAAAACAAATGTGATTCTTGAATGTGAAACCACTTGTCATAGATTCATTCTATTTTGATATTACATTTGTAGTGGACCAGTCTAAATTGAAAACAAATGGTGCCAGATATCATTAAAAAAATACTAAAAAATACCTGGGCTGTATCAGTGTGACTGTTGGATGTTATATGACTGAAAAATTTTAGAGGAGAGGGATTTTGTTAAAAACATGTTGCACTGGACTGTTGTTAAGGGACGAACCATGGCAGGTTGAGGATACTACAACAGTTATGATTTGTGGATTTTACAACTATTTGCAAAAGTTACTGTTGACATGTAGACTAGTTGATGTGAGTGTTATGCATAAATAATTTATCAACTTCTTTTGCGTCTGTACTCGTGTAGCAACTGCTAATCCACATGAATTTAGCCGATTTGTGACAAAAATTGTAACTGCAGATCAAGGTAAGTAGCAAAAAGAAATGTACATTAAATAAAATATGTATGTTTTTCATACAGTTTTCTGTAATTATGGCATGTAATATATAGATTGCTCTTTTATGCTCAGATTATGTTTTTTTTCTTCTTCCACTTATATTAGTAATAAATTACGCTTATACCTCTCTTGGGGGTTGGCGAGTGTGAACCTACAACAAAGCAGTTCAGGTTCACATTTAATACGATTTCGCTTTGATCAGGTACCTGGGTAACCAATCGTTATGATTAACGGGTACCCAGTAGAAATTTCCCAAAACTTTTACATCTCTAACCAGAGACAGCGCCAGCACTGAGGCAATTGATGTACATGTCATTTTCTCATTCTCTTACCTATTCTCCTGATGTATTATGATCAAATAACTTATTTGAGAAAAAATATCAATGATTGGAGTATACTGTTTCTTCCTTTAATACTTACCTGAACATGATATGGGCATGCCCAAGACCTACCCACAGTAAACAAAATCCTTAGATGAGCTTGCATGTTCATTCCTGTAGTAACTGATGAATCCTCAATCTGACTAGAGACCACTTCTCATTTTGACCACAGACTTTGCAAGCAGACTGTTTTATTGATATTATTGTCAAAACAAGCTATTAGATTTTTTTGTATCAGAGGACTGGATTATGGATGTTCTTGTATATTATGATGGGCTAAGTATTGCTAAAGAAACAGGTTCTGCTATGATTTCTTATCTCCCTGCCAACATAAAAAAAACCAAGAACAAATGTTCATGATAATCTTTCACAAACGAATGTTGATAATAGTATATTAATATAGGTCTCTTATTGCACAGTTTAGAAGCTTGGCATTTTACATTAAAAAATCTAATTAATGAAAACCAAGAAATGTAAATATCACATTTTCAGTAAATAATGTTTATGTCAGAGTTATTTTTGCTTTTTTTTTTTGTCCAGTGGCTTAATGTGTTGTATCTGATAATTTGGTTAGCACAGCTACTCTTGTAGGTTTGATGGATTGCCATGAAAATTAGTAAATCTTATGGTCATCACCTGAAGATATACATACAAGCTAATCACTTTGCTCCCACAATTTATGTTACAGTCTTCCACAATTTATGTTACCATCTTCCACAATTTATGTTACATCTTCCACAATTTATGTTAGTCTTCCACAGTTTATGTTACAGTCTTCCACAGTTTATGTTAGTCTTCCACAGTTTATGTTACAGTCTTCCACAATTTATGTTACCATCTTCCACAATTTATGTTACAGTCTTCCACAGTTTCTGTTACAGTCTTCCACAGTTTGTTAGTCTTCCGCAGTTAATGTTACAGTCTTCCACAATGTATGTTAGTCTTCCACAGTTAATGTTACAGTCTTCCACAATGTATGTTAGTCTTCCACAGTTTATGTTACAGTCTTCCACAATGTATGTTAGTCTTCCACAGTTTGTTACAGTCTTCCACAATTTATGTTACAGTTATTGCTCCTGCAGATGAATGCTGTGTATGACAGAATCTTGTGAACACAAGTACTTTTTTTATCAATGACTGTGAAACATGGTACATATTATGGACATCTTGACATCTTTTAAAGATGTACATACTGACATATTTTTGTGTGTTCCTTTATATTTATTAGAGTTATTGGCCTTTTTGATTTACAGCTGGATATAGTGTATACAGAATTGAATAAATGCACCTTATGGTAATCTTCACAAGGTGTGAAAGTTGACCAATCATTGCACCTGCACTATTTTCTTGAGAGTTGTGCCCTTCCTTAAACTGTAGGCTCTTCTCTATCATGGGGTAGTAGTGGGTTGCTGAAGAGATTATATTTATGTGAACAAATTGTTCACCATTCCTTTGTTTTTTTAAAAATTTTATTAATATTTAAATTGTAGGCTTTAGCTAGAAACCAAAGTGCACAGGCATTCTTGGGCCCTGAGAACCCAGAGGAGCCCTACCTAGATGGTGTCAACTATAACTGTGTGGCACCCGGTAAACGGTTCCGACCCATGGACAATTTGTCTGGAGGAGAAAAGACAGTGGCAGCTTTGGCTCTTCTCTTTGCCATTCATAGGTAATTTAGGAACAATTTTGACAAAATTATCGTGTTCGTTCTGCTTTGAGATTATAATTTTAACTTCTTTAATTCCTCTTGACTTTTGATGTTTGAATTCCTTTAGTTTCAACTTTTTATAATAAGGCCACTATAAAAGTAATTTAGTGAACTACTTATTTATGGCTAAAGCTCTTATTTGCTTATAGTTATACAAAAACACTATCCCACTTTCTTAAATTTACATGTTCCCTTGTTTGAGTAACATATTGTATAACCTTATTCATCTAGACTTCTTGGAGGCAATGAAAAACATCTGGATGAATGAGAGTTGGGATGAGAGAATTTAGGTGATGCTAGTTTGGAAATCACATGCTTTGGCTGTATGAGGTTTTGATCAACTTGGCTTTACTACATATTTAAGAAATTCTTCTTATTTCTTAAGGTTGTGGTTATGGGTATAGAATTAGTAAGAAACTGAAGATGCATTTAGAGGGATGCAAACTTCAGAAAATGAAAAATCATGTGTTGGAATATCATTTGTCAGAAAATTAAATGGTATATGTTTTGGAATATAATTTTTCTTCATGAACAGATAGTGGGGTATAAGTATCACTTTTCTTCTAGCGACAGCCTTATCATCATTGCAAGTAATTTAAAGATTTGTATAACCTGCCAAAAGGTCAAAGATCAAGGTCACTGTTCTGCAGAATAACTTGAGTTCTTTAGCATTGCCAGTTGTCAAACTTTGCAGTTGGCTTGCAGTTAGGATAGAAGAACCCTATCGATTTTTTTTTAAAAAAATGTCAAGGTCACTGTCACTGAAATAGAAAAGTTTCTGAGCATTAGCTCGACTTCCCTACCATCTACCCTACCATCTATAGTTACCAGACTTTGTGGGTGCCATGTACTTGGGGAAAGGAGAATCCTTATCAGTGTTGTGGTCAAATGGTTAAAGTGGCTGAAAGAAAAAAAGATTTCTGCACAATAATATTATTTCTACATATCTTGTATAAGCTCTAGATTACAGGCTTTTGGACTGAAAAAGAAACCAATAGATTTTGTGGTCTAAAGTTCAGTAGTCTAGGTCACTTTGACTCGAAACAGAAAATTGGTTTCTGTAAGGTAAAATTGGTTCAGCTTAACAGACCTGGACCAAACTTTGTGGATGACTTGTACATGGGATTAAGGGAGAAGCCCATCAGTTTAGGATAAAATGCTCCAAGGTCTTTGTCACTGACCTGAGAAAGAAAAATGATTTCAGCACAAGAATTTCAGTTCTTAACCATGTATCTTCACCAACATTTGTGGATTACTGACACATTGGGTAAGAATCTATTGATTTTGGGATCAAGAGGTAAAAGGTCAAGGTCAGTGTGATGGAAAGAAGAAAAATTATTGTTTGCATATTAACATCATTTATAGAGCACATTCATTGACCAAAGTTTATTGGGAGCTTTTTACTTAAGGTATGGAAGGGGCTTTTTGATTTCGTAGACAAAAGGTTAAAGGTCATGGTCATTTTGCCTTAGAAATGGATTTACAGAAACCTTTTGTTACAGAGTAAGTTCTTTGACCAAACTTAGGGTGGCTTACACTTAGGATAATAAAGATATATATAGAATCTAGGTCTTGCTGGTCCTTAACTGTCATGATAGGAGTAGTAAGAAAATAATGGGTTCTTCACTGTAAGTTTTATTCAAGACTGTCTAACTTTCATGGGCATACACAGAGTGCCCTTAAACACTGCACAGGTGTATAATGTGCCGTTTTATTGTTTACAGACACTTTTGTGTTCAAGCGTGTTAAATTTATGTACTATACATCACATAGTAGTTTAAGGTGAAAACATAGTTATTCCACTAAACCCTTGCTAGCATAAAGAATTGTTTTGCATAATAGTGAAGACTTTCAGTACCGATCTCTTTTTTTGACAGCTATCAGCCTGCCCCATTTTTTGTACTAGATGAGATTGATGCTGCTCTGGACAACACAAACATAGGAAAGGTAAGCTAATAAATAAAGCATTGTAGTTGATTAGATACAAACGTCTTAATGACTTAACTGTTTAGATGATTGTATAGGAATGATCTAGTGACTTATCTTATTAAAGTAGTAGATACAGGGTTCCCACACTACTGGGAAAAAGTTGGGAGAAATGATAATTTTTTTCCCCACCATGAAAGTTCTTGAATATCACAAATATTGATGAAAGCTGGGAAAAGCCCAGGAATTTTCTGTCACCGTTAGATGCCTGAAACAATCATGTAATTGAGTCATAACTGAACTGAGCGTGAGTTAAATTTATCGAGTTCTAACCAGAATATTTGGAGGGTGCAGTATGGATCATTTGGGTGCTTACAATAAACATATATGCTGAGTCAATCCAATGCTTGGTGGATTAGATTCGTCTACAGTAGACTTTTATTTTCAAAGTCAGCTCAATATCTGTATCTTTCCTTACATGGAAGGTATGAAGATCAGTCTAGCATCATAAGAGGCCAACATGGTGGTGGCAAAGTGTGGCTGCTTACCGGATGGCCTAGCAAACTTTAAACATTGTTAGATTGAGTGATATATGCATGAATCAATATGAAAATTACTTATTTTCTCAGAAATTGTGAGTATTAAAATCGTTGTCTTTAATCTGATGAAAGACAAGATAAAACTGCGGCGTTGAACACATGATTTGCATTGCTAGTTACATGAGTACACAAATCTAACAACCCACATTTTCAAATGTTGTAGAGAAAAAAATACAAAAATATTAAAAAACGAAAGAACACAAAATTCTTCATATTTATGTATTGTGAGAACTTGAGTTTCGTTGTGTCACATGACTACCACATTGACGTGTGTGCTCTCTGCTTGATAAATCAGACTGGCCAGATTGCTGGTTTTTTACAAAAAGTATCTAACTTTCATTTAATATAATTGAATTTCTGTATAACAGCATTATAAAGGAGTTTGTTGTTGATATCACGTGACGAGTGCACTTCCGATGTCGTTGTTGGAGATTTGTGAAGTAATGTGAATAGTAATGCAAATGGTGAGTACTGGGTTGGGTTTTATCTATGCATCTATGCCGTAGTTTCATCTAGTCTATCAGCGAATTAAAGACATAACGATTATAATACTTGCAATTTCTGAGAAAATAAATAATTTTCCTATCGATTTCATGCAGGTATGAGTCGATGTAACATAAGTTAGCATTTCTAGGCCCGCTGGTAAGCAACTATGATATTTCATGATCGTACAGTGGTGGCAGATTCCAAATTTTTGATATGCAGTTGCAATGACCCCACACCCCAACCTAAATGTCCAAATATGAAAAAATGGGGTGGGAATATTCAGACGAAACTTAGATTAGAAAATGGACTGCTATTCATTTTAAGCCAAATTTGTAGTCCAATTGTTGAATCTTTGAGCTGAAATGAGAAATTGTTGTCCCTTGTATTATATATTAAAAAATTATATGAGCCCCTGTATCAATACAGGTTTGGGGACTGGTTTAACGAATTACAAGAAGACAAGTCAATTTTACAGAAAATTCGGTCCTTATTTATACAACAGTATATACTTTCGAAGGTCTTTTTTCAAAATTTAAACCAACCCTTTTGAAAATGTTTTTTAGATGATGGATTTTTAACCAGATCATCTTCAGATTAGGTTGTTTGAAAAATCTTGTTTAGGATTTTATTGGCACCAATAAATTCAGGGATAAAAACTTTTCATTACAAGACAAGATGTAATTATTTGTGTTTATTGTTTTTTTTTATACTGTAATAGGAAATGTCACTTTCTGTGAGATGCATATATATTGCTATAGAATTCTTTAGAATTAAAGGTTTGAAAGGAAGCAAAATATAATGTACATTCATTATGTTGTTCCCACTTAGCAACATAATGCAGGTCAGCAAAATAAACTTAGAATTTGTATTATGTACATTGAAATGACTTACATACCAATTTATAGCAATATAATCAAACTTGTTTCATGTGATACATTTTGTGGTTTTGTACATGATCATCTTTTCTGACTTAGATGTTTTGGAGAGTCTTGAAAGAGAAACATCTTTAGATTTAGAAAATGCATGTTTTGTAATCTAAAATCATTCCATTCAGTAATGGTCATATGTGAACCTTGAAAAAAATAATTTCATCCTGAAAAACCTTGGAAATGACCTGGAAATTTACCTTTAGAAAAGTGTGGGAACCGTGTAGATAGGAATGACTTAGTGAATTACCTAATGAATGAGTAGATAGTATTGGCTTGGTGACTCGTCTCAGTAAACAAGATTGAAAAGAGCAAACCGTAAGAAATCTGAATTTGTTATTAACAGATCAATGACAAGACTACACTGTCTCCCTGATTAAAATGGCTGCCAACATACATTTTGTTTTCTTGCTGTGAATTTGTGACTTTTTTTAGATCAATTTTTCCAGATTGGATAAAGAGATATGCAAAGTCAGTAATGTTCCATACTGAATTATTTTTCCTTTTATAATCTATAACAAACTTGGACGTTGAACATGACTTTATTTGACATGGTGGAGTTAGAGACTTTTGACGATTTTAATATGGAAGACTTTAACATGCAGAATTCTGGGAATTCATTAATTTTTTTCTTCAAATTCATTACCTAATCATAATACATTTGGAGAACATAAACCATCCTGAAGATCCAAACCTCCCAGGCTAGAAAAGTAATTAGACACGTCTAGCTTGCTGAGATGGAAATACTTTTTTCTAAAGAGGCCTTGCAAATATCTTTCGTTCTGTATTCTTATATAATAAGATCATTTATGTAATTTTCTAAGCCATTTATTCTATTTCATATACAGTTTGCAAGCCTAGTGTGATGCTTGTCATGTTTTGCTTGTATTGTTCGCTTCATTTACAGGCAACAATGGGCTTGATTTAATTTAGAGCATGTAAATGGGTTTAACTGGCTGAAAATAATCATGGCACCTGCCTGAGTTGTAGATTTGTTTAGACCACGCATGTGAAATCTGTGCTCAATTCGCAGGAGCATATGCGTGAATGTTTCTGCCAAACAGATATCCTGGGCTAGTGAGAAAGACAGAAAGTGTCTTTAAAGGATGCTGATGCTTCCTGTGCTGTGAATTTTCACATTAATTAAATTCAGAAAATTTTCTGATAAAGGAAAAGGCCTGGCATTCATTGCCACAGTGGGACCTGCACATAATTGCACTCAGACTGCCACTGCTTTTCTGGTCTTGCAAGCACTGTAGAGACTACTGACATAATTTGGTGGACAACATAGACAAGTCCTGGACAGTCAATAACTGCATGTAAACCCTAATACTGGCTGTAGTGAGCTGGTGTTGTGGGGTTTAACGCCATTTTTCAGCACATGATAGGCTATACATGGCGGTCAGTATTAATAGTGGAGGAAGAACCCTGGAAAGAACCTCCAACCCACGAGAAGCTACTGGCAAGCTTTCTCCCATACCCACATTGGCCGAATCCGAGACTCGAACCCACACAGACAGAGGTGAGATGGCAGTGATCCGTAACAGAGAGCGCTTTAGACCACTTGGCCACTCGGGGCCCTTAACTGTAGTGAGCTGTGCTTCAGTAGCAATTACCAGACTTTTCACTAGATGTCAGACAGTCGCATTACCTTGTCCACTTTAACTCTGGCACTGTTTTGACATATGCCCTGTCATCACTGATACCAGCATACCCAGTCTGGAGTTGGATGGGACCTGGCACTTTTTCATGCCAATGCAGCTTTTGTCCTGCAGATGCACAGTGCAACCAGCACTGGATTTGTTGATCAGCTCTCCCACAGTATCCCTTGCCAGATATATGAAAGTAGCACAAACAGGTCCATACCAGTTCCAGCTCTGTCATGACCCAGTACTGGCTATGGCAGTTTCTCTTTCCCAGACACTGGTTATCCATTTCAGACTTTTGACAAAGCTCAAAGTGAACACATGGAAATCAGTTTCTTGGCACATACTCCCGCTATTTGCATCCCCCTCCCAGTCCTGCCATTTAAGAGGCTATAATCATAGGAGGATTCTTTGTTGCCTCACACCTCTGAGGTTTTGAAGATTGAGGTTGGGAAACATACACACTAGCATAAGAGGTTGTGCCTATATCAGGTTGTGTTTTTCCACTTGTATGTTTGGTCAAATGGATAAAACACAAGTCTAATGGGTGTGGGTTTAGCACTTTTGCTTAAAAAGATGACTGTTGCATAAGTATAGTGTAAGAGTACTTTCCTTATTTGCTATTTATAGCAACTGTATATGACCCAAGTCCAAGAAAACAGACAAATTTTAACTTTTCTGCACAGATTCATTATATTGATATGGTAGGTAGTTCACAGACCAATGTATAAATTTTAAGAAAATGGTGCTGAAATTAGGCAAAACGCTTGATGGTGTGAGGTCTTGATGTTATATGACGGAAAATGTTAGAGCAGATGGATCTTTTCAAACTTCAAAACATGTCAGATCAGAAAAAGGACAAATCAGCGCCACTTTACAAGCTTTAAAAGAAGAATATAAGAGTAATGTAAAACAATACTTAAAGCACATGATCATGCTCATTGCAGAATTCCAATTTATGATCGTTCAGTGAAAGTTACACATGTAGATTAGTTAAAGTGACTACTCAGTTAAAGTAAAATAATTTTTCAGGATATTTTGTGTTTGTATTTTGGGTCTAATCCATATTGATTTTACCCTTTGTGACAATAATTTTGACCAGCTGCAGAACCAGGTTTGTAGAAAAAATGCATCTTTTTCATACCTGCTGTAATTCTGGCATGTCCACTATAATAGCAATAATTATGCTTATACCTGGGGTTGGTGGGGTTTGGCATGTATGTATCAATAATGAGGGTAGAAAACCCCACTGTCATCAAAGGAGAGGTATATATGAATGAGTAAAACAGCAGTGCATATCAATTGTAGGCTGATCGGGTCTAAACGTGACATTGCAAAAAAAGGTCATTTACATATTTTTTTAATTTATTTTGTTCCTACAAGAAATTTAGTTGATTTATTATTTGTTATTGTAATTATAGGTGGCAGCCTACATCAGGGAGCAGGCTGAAATCAACTTCCAGTGTATTGTTATTTCCCTGAAGGAAGAATTCTACAACAGATCTGATGCATTGATTGGGATCTACCCTGAGGTAGGTCATTTTATTTGCCTGATGCATTGATTGGGATGTACCCTGAGGTAGGTCATTTTATTTGCCTGATGCGTTGATTGGGATCTACCCTGAGGTAGGTCATTTTATTTGCCTGATGCACTGATTGGGATCTACCCTGAGGTAGGTTATTTTATTTGCGTGATGTATTGATTGGTATCTACCCTGAGGTAGGTCATTTCATTTGCCTGATGCATTGAATGAGATCTACCTTGAGGTAGGTCATTTTATTTGCCTGATGTATTGATTGGGATCTACCCTGAGGTAGGTCATTTTATTTGCATGATGCATTGATTGGGATGTACCCTGAGGTAGGTCATTTTATTTGCCTGATGCATTGATTGGGATCTACCCTGAGGTAGGTCGTTTTATTTGCCTGTTTATTCATTAATTTCTTTCTTAACATTAAATGATCTTTGGTATTACCATATACATCATACCAAGTTGTTAACTACTTTACTATCAGTTTTAAAATGCTTATGTAAAGGAATTTTCAGATTCAGGCAAACTAGGAGACATGCCACTTACTGAATTCTTAGCACAAAGTACTATCACTAAACTTTACATTAGTTTTCATACAAAAATGAAACTGCCAGAAACCAGGGTATAAACTTGTGACTGTGTAAGAAAATGTGTGAATCCCCAAATATTTGTAGGCCAAATAAAGCATTTTTGAAAACATTTATTCTTGGTGGCACCATTTTTTCTTCAGAAAACTTGAGAGAAAAAAAATTAACCATCATGGTATGTTACCTTGATTATAACTGTTCTGCTAGATAATCTATACTTTTGATATGTTTGTGTGAAACTAGTGATAGTATATATCATCACTCACTGTTTCCCTCTACCCTCATTTGTTCATTAGAGACCCCCCCCCCCAATTTTAATTTAACTGCCAGTTATGACACCAAGGTTTGTTTCTTACTCAATCTGACCCACAGTTCTGACACCAAGACGTTTTGGGACTTGTAATTTATAACTCCTAGTTTAAACACTGATCGCCTGTCCGAAAGATTGCAAAAATCATCTTCTGTTTAGTCTCAGACTTACTCAAAATTATTGTGTCTGTTGGCTAATGTCAGATCATTGACAGTTGTAAAAATAGCCTCCAATTCAATCTCAGACTTATTCAGACTTCTTAAGTCTGTTTGCTTATGTCAGATCAATGATATTTGTAAAAATAATCTCCCATTCAATCTCAGAATTCCTGTGTCTGTTGGCTACTGTCAAATCACTGACAGATGTCAGAATTCTTATGTGTGTTGGCTAATATCAGATCACTGACAATTGTTAAGATAATTTCACTTCATTGTTGTTTACTGTTAAATCACTGACTCTCAGATGTCAGAATTCTTATTTTTAGTTGGGTACTGTCAAATCACTGACACTGAGATGTAAAAATTCTGACATTTGCTGGCTAATGTCAAGTTGCAGACAATCAGATGTCAGAATTTTGTTGTTTTTTGGCTGATGTTAATACATGGGATAATCAGAAATAAGACCAAGTCTAGATTTCAGAGTGTGTTTTATTATAACTTCGATGTCAGATTGTTTTGTAAACTAGTTGCTTAAAGAGTAAGAAGAAGCATAAGTGTAGGTTCAGTTTGAAAAGCATTGTGAAACTGATGTAACAGTTATTCTTACTTCTTTCCAGCAAGGAGACTGTATTATCAGCAACGTCTTAACACTCGACCTGACAGAATACACAGATCCTTATGTTCATGAAGAAGAAGACAGTCCAGGAAAACTACTTAGATGAAGAGACAAGTGAACACATACTAGATCTGACCATTGTTACGATAATTTTCCAACTCTTGGGAGGAGGCAGTTACTGTCATCTTAATTATGTATTGTACTTATAATTTCATGTACATTGATTGATTTTGTGTAATTTTTTTAAGGAAATTAAGTCATTTTAAAAGAAAAGCAAGAAATGCAAATAATTTTTAGCATTGACTTTTAGTTTTTTGGTATTGTAATTATCTTATCGTGCAACACTGGATTTTTTAACTTGTACTTTTGTGATCGTAGAAGCTTAATATATTTTACTGGTTTTTGTGCGGTAAGGTTTTTAATGATGTTAATGCGGCATTCAGAACTCAATAGTAAACTGAAAAATGCCAGTGTTCTATGTAGTTCCTAACATTCTGGCTTATTTTACCTCATAAATCCAGCCAAATTGTCAGGCTAGTTCCATTTTTGTCCCATGTTCAAAACAGCATTGGTGATCACTTTTCCAACAGTGTCAGAATCAATGCTCAGTTTTTGCATTTAACTAATTTTTTTGACACTGTTGTATATACAGCTATGAAATTTTATGGTTTTGTTCATCCTAGACAGTTCTGCTCACCAAGTAGGTCACAGTAAATGATCTACATTTTACACTCCAGCGACAATGTTTAGTTTTTGCATTTAGCTTAGTATGTCTGACACTATTGTTTGTAGTCATAAAACTTTATGTGTATTCATCTTCATCTTTGTTCCTTTGACACTGTTGAATGCAGTCATGAAACTTGGTTTTCCCAGGTTCTCCCTCCACCATTTATATTGGTCGCCAAGTATAGCCTATCTTGTGCTGAAAAATGGCATTAAACCCTACAACAACAACAACAACAGCAAACTGCACATGTTGTTTTGCAACCATGCTTCTAATTGAAAACACCTTTCCAATTCTAAGACGTAACACAGTCCATAAGGCATGTTACTCTTGGCTTCTTGATGAAAACATTGATGTTATTTATGTATGTCATTACAGCAGATTATTATTCTCAAAGTTGAAACACTCTTAAGTTTATAAAGGCGATTTTTCTGTACTCCCTTTTTATGTGTCAGCTAGTGTTGGAAATAGCACTTTCCAACACAAAAAAGTATGTTTTTATTTCATTTTGATTTGCAATATTTGGCTGACAGTATATATACATTGTGTTAAGTGTTCACAAGAACATGTCATGAGGTGAGCCATGTAAACAATTTATAGCCTTGTGAAAATTTTACAAAACTTGGATCATCCATGAAGACATGCAGCTTAAACCTGAAACATGAATTCATCTACTATATATATACTTGCTTATATGTTGGGTGTGACTGCAATCAATATAGATTCTAATTTGCTATCACATAAAGAACTGGCAGATCAGGGTATGTATTCTACTAATTAATTCTTACAAACTGTATAAACCCAGATCTGCTGGTGCTAAGGCTTTGGCAGATCAGGTCTTTTTGCTGTTTGCATTTAGATTCAACTTGTAAGGAGTGTAAATGGAATTTTCATAGAGTGCCATTTTTTCTAAATTGTTGCAACATGTCATGAAGAGAAGATTCGATGAACATTGATCCATTTGTGACACTATGACACCTTTAATCGGAGATATATCCACTCAGCTACCAACAGAATTACAAAAACTGATACTCGTGTATATAAATCCACAGGATACCATTTCCATCTCTTAATCACAGAAAGGTTGATAATGATTCTGTTACCATGGCAATTTATGACATGAATGTTGCTCACTTTGTCTACCATCAGGAAAGTCTCAATGTTTTCAAAAATAGTTCAGTGTGTTTGCTGGTCACTGTCAACTTTTATAGATTCTTATGTGTGTTTTAAAAATTACTTTACATGATACAAATTTTATTGATTAAAAGTTATTTGAAAATGATTGGTAAGTTGTATAAATAGAAACTTTTTATAATAATTTCATATTTTCTGAATTCAGAACAAAGATGTTACATACACTAACTGCCAATAATAATTGAGATTAGATAATATTTTTTACCCAGTGATTTACAGAAAATTACAAATATGCCAACTCGTGTTTTTGACTGAAAAAGTTGTGTGATCATTGTACACTGTATAGAGAAATAATTACATTGCTATATGAAACCTTGCCAGATTACATCCTGGTTTATTTATAGAACAACACTGAATGAAATATGTATCCCACAGAGATTTAATTTATGTCCCATAGAGATGATCATGTTCATGGCTGTCAGTCCATCTTTCTCTCACTGTCTCATTCTGTGTGACTAGTGATCAATCAATCAATCAGTTATTTAATTGACTATATAAGCTATGTTATTTGTAGATCTTGCCAACGTTTGCAGTCAGCGTCTGTAAATATACAGATTCTGAATAGTAGACAGAGATGACTATTCCTGTTTGAAATTTCTTTTCCAGGGATCTTTGTGTGCTTTGCTGGTACAACTCTGTTCACTTTATTAGTCTTTTCTCTGTTCATAATAACAATAAAGTTTCATTGTTTTCACTCGTATTGTGTACAGGTCAAGGTATGGAGTTAATTAATTGCTTGAAGTTGATGTTTATTGCCTCCTGTTCTTCTACAGATGCTGCTGTAGAAATACGCTTATCCTCATCTTTTATTTTTTTGTTTTCATGGAAATCTATGAAGTCTTTCAAGCATACATCTCTGTTCATCAGGTAATTCTTACCTTTAACTTTTTGGTATACATAGTCTAGTTAACTTGAAATTATCCTGACATAGTTTGTATGCTTATAATCAGACCAGTTTGTAGATCAGAGTATTAAAAATAAAACCAAATAACCAGTATTCAGTATTGACCATTTCAAAATTATTGCAAATTAACAAAATCTTGTTTAACAGGTATTTGTATACTGATACTGTGTGGTTTTCAGAAGGCAACCATTTTGTTCAAGAGAGATATTAAGTCATTTAACTTCCATATACTGTGAAGAAGAAAAAAAATCTAGTATTGTATACAGTTCAGATCTGCTAAAGTTCAATTTGACATCCAGCGCAGTAATAGTGGGCTGTCATTCTAAGTTAACTGTTACAGATATAATGCTTGAAACCTAGAAATGTTTGCAGAGATTTTACTTGCAGTATCAGTGGGGTTTTTAAACCAAAAACAATTAAGCATATGACATTCTAAAGCATGTGCTGTTTAATACTCCCACCTCAATTCCATCTTTGTAGAGGCAGGGGCTTGTAGTAGCCCTTGTGTCTGTCCATCCATCTGTCTAGACTTCTGGTAGTTATTAGCATGACCAGTCCTGCAGGTTTTGATCGATGCCATGAACCTTGGTATTATGGTTTATTACCTGAAGATTCTAATATATTGGCAAATCGCTTTGCCCCTGCAATTTTTGTCTAAGTTATTGCCCATTTTTTGTCTGCCCAGTTTGAGTAATATAAACAGTGTACGACATGATCTTGTTAGCGCAGATAGTTCTACAGTTTGAATGGATTGCTAAGTAACTTGGTAAATATAATGGTCATTATTTGAGGATGTGTATTGTGACAAATCACTTTGCCATTGCAAATTTATTTTAGTTACTGTTTTTTTGTAGATTAATGTGGAGTATGACACAATGTTCTTAGTACAGCTTTTCCTGCATCATGGATTGCCATGAAGTACTAAATACTATGGTGGTTATCTGAAGATGTGTATATAGACAAATAACTTTGCTCCACAAAGTTCTAGTGTTATTGCCCAATTTTGTTTTATAGCTAAATGTAGTATATGACACAGTCTTATTTGCACATTTAGCCATCAGTTTCTCATGTACTTTTGTATGAATTGCTGTGAAAGTTGGTACATATTATTTGAAGATGAACATTGTGACAAATCTTTGGGCTGCCACGATTTTTGTTATTGCCCTTGCTAACACAGCTGGATGCAGTGCAAGACAGAATTTTGTTATTTCTCTTGCAGATTTTTGTGGATTTCTGTGAAACTTGGCACATATTATTGTTATCTTCAGAAGATATGCATGTTAACACATTGTTGTACATGCACTATTTTCTTTATTACTATTGGTTTATTTCCATTAGTATTTAGTGGGTGGGATGCAGGACAGGTAAGGGTATATTTATGTGGGTATATTGCTCAAAATTCCTTCAGTTGCAGAAGATGATAACAGTTCTGTCCATAAAGATCACATCTCTCTTCAGCAACTTGTATCCAGACTTTTTATGGTCTTTATCCTTCAAGTTTTGTTGAGGACAATTGCAATATTCAAGTTTATTTTTAATTAAGTAGTGAGGATTTAGTTTCTTTGTTGTTCAAAAGCAGTAACATCATTCCAGACTAAAATTTTGAGAAATTTCCTGCATACTTTTAACTCATATTAGTTAAGTAATTAGAATACAAACAAGTCAGAATGGTGTACATTCTGTTTTTTCATTGCACAGTATCAGGTATTTTATTTTAACTGGATAAAAAAATATTATTTAACCCATCCTAAATTGAACATTTTTTTATCCAGTTTTTTTAATGTTCTGTCATTTGTTTTACAGTACTGAATTTCAAGTAAGTATAATAAGATGCTTAAAAAGTTAAGTACCACAATAAAGGCAGCTGTGAAAAAAAATTCTTTGGACTTGCTTCCTCTGTATAGTTTGTTGTCCCTAACTTCTATGTCAGGATAGATTGAAACAACTTGTTATTTTTTATGTGTTGATTAGAGCTGTATTGGATATACATTTCATATTTTATTACAAATTCTATTCATCTTTTAGTTCATACGTCATTATCTTCACTGTATATACTCATTTTTGTCATAGCATTCAGATTTTAGTTGTAGCATTAAATAAACTTAATTTTACCCTGTATTGAAAATTTCCTTTTCATTTCCTTTTCAATATTTAGCATTCCAGAAAAGAAGAAAAAAACTACTGATATTTCTGTAGATTTTTTTCTTCTTCTTCAGGTCGTATTGCAGCTCACCAGAACTGTACATACACTCAAACATGATATAGGACCACGTGTATATAATAACTACTGGTTCATAGCAGCCACAATATTTTGGTTCACATCCATTTTCTTGTAAAATCTGCTTGTATGCCAAGCCCACCTGCCTAACATTACCAAAGACTGCTATTTTAGATCTAACAGACCCTATGTATTGCATACAGCGACTGTAGTGGTGTTTTTTGTGATCTATAGATCAATGAATCTTCCCAACTATCCATCAGTTGATGTAAACGGCTTATTTCAGTTGTTCTTTTTCTTTTTTAAATGTTTCCATCATCCTGACTGTCAGTCTTGTTACAGATTCCAATTTGTATGTTAAGTCCACCTATTTATCAAGGCAGCTTTTAGTTCAATGGTCCAACTGTACAATGTTCTTTTGTTTATTGAGTGGGAATTTCAGTATCCCCTAGGGGTGCAAGACTGAGAGTCAAACATCTCCTTGGCATCAAAACTGGGGGTCAGACTGAGTAAAAATAAAACTTTGGTATCAAAACTGGGGGTCAGATTAAAATTTTGAGGGTCTCTGAAGCGCAAATGAGGGTAAAGGGAAACACTGGTGGGAATAGTTCTCATAGAAATAATAAGACACTGCAGTTTTGGCTAGTATAAGGATAACTTACAGAAACAACTGGACCACTCGGGTGTCCTAGTGGTTAGAGCATCCACCTTGGATGCAGGAGGTCGCAGGTTTGAATCCTGGCCAAGACCTAACAAAGACTTGTAAAAAGGGTACTAACAGCTGCCTCACTAGGTGCTCAGCATTGAGAGGTTAGCGTTAGGACTGGGCGGCCTGGTGTCAGGATAATGTGACTAGGTGCAGCAGGATGCCTAGACAATACAATAAACTGCCTCAATGTAGATATCGTAGTGACAAGAGCGAAAAATTGTTAAAGCTTCATTAAGAATCCAAATCACACACACACATAAACTAAATGTAGTCTTGGTATCGTCTTGATAGACAAGTTTTCTTAAAATACATCATTTCGCACTTTTCCCATTAAAACTGGTAGATAATCAGCAAAAAATTGGATAAACGGATAGAATGTGAAATGATAAATAAATTGGTGCCATCATGACTTTGATATATGAAGTAGTTAGAGAAATTGATGTACTAATGTACTATTATTACACATGGACTACACAATGGACTGGGTGTGTCATCATGATCAAGTTTACTCCGATGTATGAGTGTTATTTTCTGGACATGCATCTTAAATGCCAGGATTTTTATTTTCTTGGGAATTAAACTATTCTGAGCATTTTCAAGACTGTTTCAATAGCATATACTTTGGACCCAGAGAAAGTGTGATTAGGATTTGGTTTCTAAATGTAGCTTTAACAATTTTTCATTCGTATTGCTTTGATGTCTGCAGTGTGGCAGATTATAGTGATGTCTAGCACTGAGGTATCATGCTACAGATGTAAAGCATGATGTCCCACCCAGTCACATTATCCTGACACCAGGCTGAACAGTCCTAACACTAACCTCTTAGCACCAAGCAAGGCATATGTTAGTACCATTTGTATGTCTTTGGTATGACTCTGGCCAGGGTTTGAATTTGTGATCTCTCACATTGGATACTTTAACCACTTAGGTCACTGGAGTGGTACCCAGAGAAAGAACTTTGAGTGTGGAGTAGTCACCCATAGATGCATTTTATAATTTTTGTGTCATTTTCAGATGAACTCTTGTGTAATCAGTGTACCAGAGCATACATTTTTAAAACCACTTTTCCCAGGCTACAGTATATGTTTACATAGAGCAACATTCGGTGGAAGGGGGGCTTTTTGACACATAGTTGTGCTGAGGTTTATTCAGATTTTTTTTTTCTATTTCCATTTGGCATAGAATCTTAGACAAACACCCAATATCTTTAAAACATTGAACACAAGTGAAGTCAGGTCTTAGGTGAACTACACGATTTTCTTCCTTGTGCTCAGTATTGTTCTGTACTGCATTGTTGTGGATGTAGCTAATTTATCTTTAGCTTGTCTGCAAAAAGGCGTATACTTGAAACCAGGGAAGGCACTTTCAGCATGGAATAGTCATCTGTAAAAGCCTCTACCTACATTTAAGTTTCAGAAATGAATTACAGTGATATATTCTCCTGGTATGCCCAGTCCCAACTCAGAGACACAGCAAGCACCAGGCACCAAGAATGACAGTGCCAGCCCCAGCTCTGCCTAGGATGCAAAGTACAACTGCACTGGAAATTGAACCATTTCACTTTACTCAGTACCAGAACCCATGATGGTATCACAGACAACTGGCACCAGATAATTCCTTCACTGGTTCCAGGTGTCTCACAACCCAGTACACCTACAAATGATCCCCAGTCAGAACTTTGCCAACAAGTACAAATGACTAGATGAGGTCACATATTGGCAAATGACCTTACATGACTTGTAGCTGCAGGATTGATTGCCAGAAATGATGCTAGCACATATCAGATGCCATTATGACAGACTGTGGTGCCCACCTTCCAAGTTTTGAGTTAGTGTTTGGACCCTTTCACATTGCCTGTAACACATTATTCTGAAGGTGAAGAGCATTTGTAAATACATTCAATTGTGGAAGAAGACCTTGTTCTGCAAGAAGTTTGGCATTCTCATTCTTTGTGAAAACTTCATTGTGTCAACTCTTTGTGTTGACAAATTACATTTTAAAAGAAGGGGAAAATAAAGGAAGGGGAAATTAAGTCCACACACATTTGCTTTCTGATTTTGGGCTTTTTCAAATGATGTCATTGTTGACAAATCCAGTCAAGTCTCTCATATTAGGCAGATTCAGCAGCATCCTAGTGGACTTAATCAATGGGATATCAAAAAATATCTGTATGTGTGTGGTGGCTCTGCAAGGTCCATCAAGAATCCAGACTGTCAGCAATTTCCCAATGTTCAGTCAAACATCCTCCACCCCTTGGTCTTCAACTGAATATATGTACACTGGGTTCAGCCCCTTGTGGATCTTCTTTGTGATGGGGTAGAATGCCATACTCCTGGCCTTAATCTCTCCAGTCCCAGATTCAAAAGCCTTGACCACTGGTTCGCTTTCTTTGCATTGGAATTGTCTTGGCACATGTGCATTTCCACCATCCTCTCCAATTCTAAAGTCTTGAAGAAAGTGAAAAAAGTCTGAGTGCTGTCTACTCCTGTTTCCTTCCCTCAAGTGAGGAAAACTTATGGATCAATCTCATGACACTTCTCCCCACCTGCTGGAACGGCTGATTGCAGGTTTTCTAACTGAACCCCAGGTTGAACCTGTACATCCGGCTCGTATAAAACAAACCCTCAGAAGGAAACAGTTCTTAAAACAAGTTGTGGGGAGAATTTATGGCTCATTACTATGGAAACCAAAAAGGGAAAATGGAGTGTTCCACCAGTGGTGCAAGCAGAATCACATCTCTTTTAAAACCCTTTGTACCACAGACTGCTACATCTATGACTTTCTGAGTAGAAGAAGCTAGCCACAATCACAATCAAGGGCTAAGGTTCCACAATTCCGATCTGTTTTGATATAATGGAAGACAGGATATAGGCCAAAACAAAGCCCTCTATAACCTTGCAAACTTTGACTTGTCTCAATTGAAGGCTTTGGCCCTTTGTCTGAAACGGAATCTGCCATGGGTTCTGACGAGACATGACTCAACAAGACAGTCTTCAAACCACAGTAGAGAGCTTCCATGACTTGTGTAAAAACAAAAAACTGCTTTCTAGTTACTTTAGCTATAGCAGGAAAAATCAGCGAGGTAAACACTTTGTCAGCAGACCTGAACTGTTTCTGCCACAACGATTTGGCTTCTGTCATGAGAGCCTCTGCTTCGCCAAAAACAGGCATGTGGAACAAGTCCTTTACCTTGAAACTAGCCCTTCTCCCAGGCATGTCAACCTGACACCATCAAGGCTTAAACTTGATACCCCCCAAAAAAACCAGCTGATCAGAAGAGGGATATTTTAATTGTTCTTGCCACTTAAAGAAGAGATATTTCAGTAATAAAATAAGTATTAAAAAAAATTAAAATGTAAAGAGTGAACAACATGAAGAAATACTTTATTTGTTAAATATATCACAGTTTGTTGTGGAAATAATAAACTTGAAAATACATGTCAATACAACTTACTGTAAAATGCCTTGGCTCTGTGTGAAAAATGATCATGCAGAGTTCATAAAACTCTATAAAAAGTCTTAGAAAGAAAAATCTTAATTTTTGGATGGTGACAATATTTGATCAAAGTAAAAGAAACTATAATGAATACTAATATAAAACCATGCAATCAACATACATACATAATGAATTATTAAACAACTGAATAATATAGAACTGTATACCTTGTAATACTTTCTGAAATTAGGTATCACAATAGAACTGGATGGAATGTTTTAAATTTGTCCTTCTATGGTTATATAATTGAAATAAGTGATTCCAAGACAAGCCACACAAAAATAGGAAGAAAGAAAACACGATACAAAATATATCAAAATTATTTAGTAACTGAAATAATTATGAAAATGTCTATTCATATAATACTTGGGTTTTAAATATAAACTTGAGCTGTCTATATCCATTAACATAAATGTATCCAGAGACTGATTTCACTGTAAAGGACATTGATTCACAATCTAATTCAGTTTTGGGGGGATTTCTAACTTTTTTTCACAAGCATCTAATGTGAGTAATCAACTGATAATGCAAACTGTTTTTAAATTCAAAGATGAAAAAGGCTAACTGCAACTTCAATGACAGCACTATAATTATAGTAAACATTGTTATCTCAGTACACACATAAAATGTGCTGATCACAAAAATTCATAATTCCGAAGATTACACACAGTATGAATATTGGAGTACACTAAAAAATGGTCCTTTGATTCAATAAACAGTCTTAAAGGTGATTTCTTTATCCCATTATAAGTATCATTATATCTCCACTGATTCAGGAACACACAAAACACATGAAGATTTAGTCATCCAACTGGCAGAGGAGGGCACAACCACGTTTGATCCAGTGCTGGACTGGCTTGTCAGTTGGTAGCAGCATGGCCTGGACAAAGTTTGTGGAGTGACCAGTAGTGGACAGCACACCTCTCCTCTCACTGGTCTTGTATACTGGACACTTGTAGCGTTTGTTCGACTCGTCAATTTTGTCCTTGGTGTTCGGCCTAAGCCAGATCATGGGAGCTGCCTCATTCAGGATTTTAGGCAGCTGCTCACCAAGTACATGGCTACAATAAAGGACAAGGTTTATTATTTTATGTTTTTGTTTTTCAGAACATAAACTGCAAAGCATCCAATATTTGTTGAAAATTTCTATTTACTTTCTTAAATCATTAGTTCTAATTACAAATTAATCAGCATGAATTTGACGTGCTACCACGATTTTAGTCGAGACATATAGTTTTACCCTTACCCATCTATATGTATATATGTTGTTGATTCAAACATTGGTTAAGTTTTATAGTCAGATTATTTTTAGCACTGATCGAGCATCCATATTCCATATTTTTATTTTGTTCCATAATAATATACTTGGTACAATAATTAAAAATAACTTTGATATCTGAATCTAAATTAATTATATTAAAAACTTTTGTGTACAGTACACCATGTATGTAGCAGTGTTATTTTATGTCTTTTCAGATCAAAATTCCCTACACTTCAAAGTATTATCATATACACCATTAAAAAGAAAATAAACTCTCTCCACTTGATCAGATGTGTATGAGAAATGTTCTATTCTGAATTTAATGAGAAACCCTTATTCAAGAAACTCTGATGGACCTGAACAAGACTGTCATTTATGTTGGTTTATATTACAAGAATGTACAGAAAATTTTGGTACATGCATAAGCAATTCTTTTCAAAGCACATTTTCAAGAAGTATGAAAAAATTAGTGAATACAAAAAATGACACATTCAATGTTCCTTTCTTAGGCCAGCTATGTAATATGAACTCTGGACTGATCATAACATAAAGAGTCAAGTTAAACAGATTGTTACCGCGATAAATATAAAATATCTCAGAGCTGAAAATGTGCAAAATATCTGTTTGCCTAACTTACTTTTGTTTGTCCCATCTAGCTCCATCTAAGAAGAGACCATTTACATACACACCATCTTCAGGTGCTACAGTAGCGTCTACATCATCAGTGAGCATCTGGAAGTCAAAGGCAAGGGTGTCAATGGGAATGGTATACTTCCTGGCATAGTTCTGCTTAGCGCCAGTCAAGAAGGCCTGAGTGAAGAAGAACCCTGAGATCCAGAAGACAACTGGCTTGTTCTCATCATACCATTTCTGCAAAGATAAAGCACAGCTATGTTCATTTTGGTCTTCATTGCATCATGTAAAATATATAAATTTCCACCATGTCTATCAACCTTACCTTGCATTTGCTCATCTCATTAGCTTCTAACCAATGAATGGGCTCTCAGCTGTTACCTGCTGTATTAAATAACACAAATCAGCTTGTGGCAACACAAACTAACAAGGTCTCACTCTGTGATTTCTCCTCGATTTTTTAAAACGCAATTCTAGCTCTGTCCTTTTGGCAAGGAGCGTCCACCTCAGATGTGGGAGGTCGTGGGTTCGAACACCGAATGAATCAACCAAAGACTTAATAAAAATGGTACTAACAGCTGCCTCACTAGGCAGTCTGCATTAGGAGGTTAGTGTTAGGACTGGTCAGCCTGGTATCAGGATAATGTGACTGGGTGGGACATCATTCTACATGTCTGTAGCATGATGCCCCAGTGCTTGACATCACTATAAACTGCCACACTGCAGACATCGTAGCAATATGACTGAAACAGTTAAAAGTTACCTTAAAACTCCAAATCACACACACACAACCTTTTGGCATGGGGGCATTTTCAGTTTTTAACGAGGGCAGCTTTTATAGGAGAACAGTTTGTGTGAATATGCCGGCTTATGAGGACATCATTTTACCATAAAGATCACCCAACTCTATAAGGGTTTCTAAGATATTGGTATCAGTGAAACTTTGCATTCACTGTGGAAAAAATGATATCCAAAAATTAAATCATTTTGAGCTACTAAAGTGAAATCTTTTAACACTAATGTGACTAAACAAAAGGTATGACTTGGGACAGACCAAGTTCAATTAATTACACCTTCTGCAACCTACCTGTAGGAATTTAAGTCTCTCAAGTAGATCGTTGACATAGCTGCCCAGTGGCTTAAGTGAAGGATAGGATCTCTTGGCCCAAACAGCAGGCACCTTGCCAATAAGCAGACTGTGTGCCACCTGCTCTAACTCGGCTGACATGACTACAAGACCTTTGATAGCCTTCTGCAGGTTCTGAAGACTTGTCCTCACAATTGACAGTAATCTGGAATTCATAAAGTGTAAATTAAAATCGAATAAGATGTTCCACATATAAATTAACTACAGGTTCTGGGAGTGCCTATCATCTTTTATTATAATCTATAGAATATAATGTACATAACAATAAAAAAAATGTTAACTATTGATGAACAAAATCTGACATTGGCATTCAATATTTCTCATTCTGCATAAATGCATCAATACATTTACTGCAGGCAAATTGCTTACTTTAAATATAAATTATATAAAAATATAAATGAACAAAGATAACATCCAAAGATAATTCCCTTAATAAATTGGGTAAAAAACAGGGAAACATTTATTTCTCATCAATGAACAAATATCATCCAGTCAAACTTGTTCACAAAGGTTTTAACAAAAATGTCATTTGCATAATGCAGTCATACGGGCTGTTCAAAGACAGCATAACTCAACTGTTACACAATGCCAACCAGTAACACATAATGACAAAGCATAACTCACCTGTTACACAATGCCAGCAAACATTCAGTGAAGATGAAGACAGCATAGCTCCCCTGTTACACAATGCCAACCAGTAACGGATACAGACTTTCGATTTCTATGGAAATCACAGCTTGCTAGGCAATTATTTTTTAACTTTTTCCAAAATAGAGGCTCAGTATTATTAAGTCCTGCCGTCAGTATAGTATGCCATTTGGGGCACAATTATCAAGGGCATTTTGTATTGGAATTTCTGCAAACATGAGCAAGTGAATGGGGTAATGTATACAAGCACTCTATAATCACATTTGCACAATTACAACTCACTGCGATCAATAAACAGACATGAACATGTACCTTTAGACTCCATGGTGCACATCATATTGATTCTAAACAAACAACTTTGAGAAAAGTCAATGAAGTATAAAATATAGGTCACAGTGACCTTCTTCTGGAATGGTGTCATACATGTCACAAGGAATCTATACTGTACACAACCCAAACAGTAAGAATGGTCAAGAAACTGACCTAAAAGTGTAGCCCAATTCCTTTTATAAGATGTTTTACAAGATAAAATTGCATCAACAATGCAACTTAATGAGGAAACACCATTTTGATGCATCACAACATAACTTAAATAGGATGGATTTAAATGATTTTAAAAAATTTATTTAAAATATAGCATGAGTTATGGCATACTTGTTTTATTAATTTATCCTTTCATGTTTTCCTGGTGCTTTTTGTGTCTAAGGAAATGATTAACTTCAGAACAGCAGTTACTAAAACTGATACCAACCTCGCTTTCATCAGAGAAAAAGACATACAAATAGACAGACCTGTTAAATCTTTCCATTTCCTGGACCAATACGGTGTTCATACTCTCATTATACACCACAGGAAACTTCTTAGTGGCCATTTCCAGATCAAAATTCTTTGGCAACTGAAGAAAAGAAATGAAAAACAATTTATCCAAGTACATTTAACAATGAAACCCATCATCATACAGTAGTGAGCTTCCATTTTCCTAAATGAACCAGAGTACAAAATTCTACATGTTAGAATTTTTTAGCAGAGTACAGTGTTTACCCAAGAGCATCTTTTGTAACCATAACAATATGTGTGGTCCCCTCAAACACACATTTTGTATGAGATTACCTCTTTTGAAATGACAGATAAAGAGAGGTGGCCTCTAGTGAGAGAAAACAACTTGTAAAAATATACTATTTAGATGCTGGAACTGGTGTTCTCTCATTAGTAGTGTTCTCTCATTAGTAGTTATCCTCGGACTTTATCTTAGAAAGACCCCTGAACTATTTTAATAAAATGTTTGTAATGAACACATAACTATCAAATTCTGGAAACTGGAGAATTGACAAAAGCCTTGTAAACCAACTGATAAAAAATCTTTCACATAAAATACAAATCCATGCAATATAACAGATGCAATAATACTGAATTATGGAATTACAATCAGACCAATTTTCGGCTCAAGTTTTGCACTGACCTGCTTTCGAAAACAGAGATTGGCACTAACCTTGGACAGGATGTCTCCAGCAATTGTGTTCAGCTGTGTGTCAGTGTCACCACCAGCTGCTGCACCAGAGCCTCCAAGAGTGAGAAGAACAGAATCAAACATAAGCTTGGTTCCCTGCAACATCTTGGTGATGTCCACATTTTCATGCATGCCAAAGACCTCAGGATTTGCAATCTGGGGCAAATGCTGTTTGAAAGAAAGAAAAAAGGAGTCATAAATGAAAACTAAAAATAAATTTAAGTTAAATGGGTGTGTCTGGGTCTGGATTCTTTGAGACAAGAAGCAGGGATAGCTCTACAAAAATGAATCAGTTAATAGCTTCAGTTGTTAGGGCTTCTTATAGGCAATGCTATGAGTGAAATGTCCCATCATATCATGTTACAACTAAATAATATGCACATATCAAGATTACAGTTATGATGTCAACAAATATTTCAGCACAATGAATCATAAGAGCTTAGACTGGTCAGTCGGTCAATATTTTGTGACTAACAAACAGACTTGTTGTGGCCATAAAATTAGGGAAAACGTACAAAAAAATTTAATTAAAAAAAATCTGAAACATCTCTGCCAAGAGAAATAGTGAAAGTTTTACGTTTTACTGAAACATGATTAAAATGTAATTATTCTTGTGGTGACAAGTGTATCACATAAACACATCTTGCCACACCTTCTGTGGCATAAAGTAACTGAAAATACTAGACTCCCAATTAACATATGACAGATCTATTCCTTTCATAGAAATAGTGTGACTATCATCAGCAGAATGTAGTTTATCCCATATCTATTAACTGAATCATCAGTTTAACTGCACCTCATATTGACTAAAAATGTGAAATTCAGCCCAATCTAAAATAAATATGCCTACCTTCAAAATCAGTGACCCCATTCCTATAGCATTTTGCTCTTAAAAATAAGCTAGCTATAAAAATGAACCAATTATATTTAATTTATATCTTGTATAATTATAAGTTATCACATGGAGCAAAAAACTTGATATAATTAAATTATATAAAAACAATAGTTCTAAACTATATTTAAAGATCTAACTGTACAATCCAACATCAATTAGGATAAAGAAAACAATTTCTTCATTAATACTGAAGTATTTATCTTTAAAAAAAATTATGTTCTTGTAATGTAAAGGTTATTCCAGTAAAATATACATGTCTCCCTCAATAACATGCACACAAAAGAGTCCAAAAACATATGCCACAACATAAATGAGGGTGCAAGTTACCTCAAAAATATTAAGGCATGGACATCAAAAGTGATAAGGGTGGGTTAAAAGGTTGAATTCTTGTTTTATAATCACGGTGGGAAGAATTGTGAATAAATAACTTTTTTCTGGCAAAGATGTTTGCTTTTCTGTATAAATTACTTTTTTTAAAGATAACCAATTCCTGAAATTTTTTAAAAACATTACTCCAAAACGTTTCTACACACATCCTGTACACCAGCAAAAACATTGTATATTACGTAACTGTTTTTGTATGCGCATGTAGATACATTCTAGTGTTATTACTGATTCACAATACAGCAAGATTCTTTTTTATTTTAAAAAAGGACCTTTATTTCAAGAAACAACAATGTTGAAACTTTATATTTTATTGTTCTAATTAGTAAAATACTGATGCTGTGATTTCTCCTTCAAATACGTTCCCTGATCACATTAACGTTAGGGAATATAAGCCTGCTACCTCTCGAATCCAGCCCTACTAAAAGATGAAAATTCGTCTTTTCGGTCTATCTTATATAGACCAAAAGGCAATAACTCTTGCCCCTTACCACCGCCAGGTGTCGCTAGTTTTTAAGCTTCGCTTGTACTGATAACACATACATTATACCTCCAAACAATTCAAGCCATCTTAGCGTTAAATTGGACCATCTGAAGTTAAATTTGGATTTATTGCGTTGGACAATCATTTTTCTACTGGTTGTATACATTATTTTAACAATTTTTCTCAAAACTGAGTGACTTTGTCACCCTTACGGATTTCATTTACTGAAGACCATGTTACACACGCTATCGCGGGACTCATGTTGTTAATTAAGAGTTAACGCGACACTGACTAATTTCGCTTACGCCGTTAGTAATGGTTGTGGTATTAGTGAATTAATAACATGCTGAATTGCTAATTTGTGCTTTGTTTTCTTTTCTTGTGTCGTTTCTGTAGAAATGTCAATCAAATGCACGAAATGCAAAAAGTTCAAAGCAAAAGAAGACAACCATGACTCTTGTATTGTATGTACCAAGTGTACATCATCTATACCATGCAGCGTGTGTAATACTTGGACACAGCAAACGTGGGCTGATGTAGTCCAGAAGGCAGCAAAAGGGAGGGATAGACGGAATAAGTCAAAGAAAGATAGCATTGATGTCCTCAGTATACATCTGAAGACAGCCTCCATTGTGAGCCTTGTGGGGGGAAGTTGGAGTCCCCCCTCCCCCTAAAGTTCGTCGTTTGCAACCGTCAGCCACAGTAACATCAGCAGCAATGGAGGAAAATAATGTTGACAGGGTACAACAGTCCAACTTTGAACAGATGCGTCGTTTGGTCCCCCAATTTTAGGCTGCCCAGTAGGCGTGAGTCCCCCCGCATGTCTGAGCATGGCCTTCGGGCCTGTAAGTCAGGACGCATGGGGTTTTTACCGGATCCATCAGATCCATTTCTTTATACAACCTCTACGTCACTGGCCGTCCAACTGTCCCAGCATGGGGACCCTATTGCTAAAACGATCCAACCAAACGTGACTTACGGGGATTTTAGTGATAAATCCGTCCGTCAACCTGTACCGCCGGCAACATACCAATACTATGGCGGAGATTTTAGTGAGAAATCTGTCCATCCAGCCAGGCCATCGGAGCAGCCGGTACCGGTGATAGCAGGGCTGTCGCCAACATTCAGACCGACCACAAGTCAGACAAACCAGCCGACAGGGCCGACCGTCCATATGTTCATGGCTTATCCACAAGGTAGAGTTAGTGAGTGTTAAGGATGATGGAATCGTGTCATCTATGCCACCTGGTATGCTCTATCCAGAAATGCAAGCTATTACAGAACACGACTCGGCACACAGTGCGGGTGACGAAACTCCTGCAAATCAGCCGTACACAGATCCAACCATGGAACAGACTGAGTTTGGCTTCAAGGCGGCAGTGGAAGAAATTTATAGGGTGTTGGCAATTTCAGAATGCCCTCCACCTCCTACCACCACTCAAGACTACAAAGTTAAGGCGTCTGTAGATCTTGATGGGGAGGAAGAGACGCCGTCCTACCGGCTCCCTCCCCAGTCGGCAAAAATTAAGGAGATCAACGATCGTCTATCAGGACGAATATGTGATCCAGGGAATGCTAAGGCATTCTTTTCAGAAAGCCAAATACCAGCGACGTTCTCAGGTCACTGGTACAAAACTCATTCAGATGCCTTCAGTACGGATCTTCCGGCCCTGGACAAAAATATGGCAGCAGTTCACATGTCCGCTCCACTGTTTTACAAAGTGGACAAAAATGTGTTCCATGCCACGTCAAAGCTATTCCGGAACGTAGTCGCTACGGCTTCAATGTTAGACTTGGCTTCATTAGCCATTTTCCGACTCGCAGAAAAATCCAACAATGACCACGCTTGGGAAGCGACGGCCCGGATTGCTAGAGTTATTAACAGGGCAGCTCACCATTCCATGGCTAATGCGTTGACTGCTTCTGCCAACTTAGACCTGATATGACATGACGCATGTCTGCGGTCCACGTCGCTCAAGCCCCATCATACTCTGGCTTTACAGATGACTCCGTTTGGGTCGCCTTTACTCTTTGGAGGAAAAATTGAAGAAGTTCGGAAGCAGGCAGCTCAGGAACTGCCCCTCCAACTCGCCGCCCAGCCCTCACAGGCATTTAGAAAAAATCAGCCCCTGCCACAGCGGAGGGATGATTGGCGGACCAGGGACAAGGGATCCTTACAATCAAATGTGCAGTATAGATCCCAATCCAATGCCAGGAGACAAGTCTAATCAAGCTAGGAGGCAACCATACAGAGGCAGTAAGAAACAAAGTTTCTCCGTCTTCAAGCCTCCTAACTCTAAAAATTGTCATACCCTCTCCACCACCCGCGGACAGCCTACCTGTGGGCGGCCACCTCCTGCAATTTCAGGACCAATGGACCACCTTTTTTCCTCAGAACGATTGGGTGATCCAGGTCATTTCGGAGGGACTTCGGATTTCATTTATCCAACCCCCTCCCCTGTCCTCCTCTCCCCTCTTCACAGACGTACCGTCCGATCGGGAGAAGGATACCTTTCTACAACAGGAGATACGGTCACTCATAGAAAAACGGGCAGTGGAGATTGTGGAAAACCTGCAATCGCCGGGGTTTTATTCCAGGCTGTTTCTTATCCAGAAGGCAAACGGCAAGTTGAGGCCCATCATCGACCTGAGTCGCCTCAACCAATACATTTTACCACCAAAATTCAAGATGGAAATGGCGAGATCAATCCATCTTTCCATCCGGCGGGATGAGTATGCCATCAGTCTAGATATGACCGACGCATATTTTCACGTCCCTATCCACCCCGCGTCACGGAAATTTCTCAGATTCACTTACCGCGACGCGGTTTATTAGTTCCGGGTCCTACCTTTTGGCTTCAACATCAGCTCTTGGGCTTTTACCAAGGTTATGGATTGCATCGTCACCCTGTTCCGCTCGACTTCATCTACAGGGACAGCAGTGTACTTGGACGACATCCTCCAGAAACATATGGTAAGTTCTATTCTGCTCAAAGGCAGAAACAATCTTTTAGCACTTTTAGATCATGTAGGCTTTCTCGTGAACTGGAAAAAGTCCGATCTCCGTCCATCTCAGCGTTTTGTCCATCTGGGTATGGAGTTTCTCAACGATCTGAATCTGGTACGGCTTCCTTGCGCTCGCGTAATTCGAATCGTCGAACTCGTCGAGTCCGTTTCCAACAGGACGTGGATTTCAGCAAGAGAATTCTAGCAACTCCTCGTATTATTCAATGCGGCGGCAGACTTGATCCTGCTTGGCCGTCTTTTTTGCGTCCCTTACAAATGACGTTACTGGCACAATGGCGCCCCTTTTCAAGTCCCCTCAATCAAACAATAATGATCACGCCCGAGATATGATCATTCCTGAGTCAGTGGCACAACCCAGGTTGGCTGTCCACGGGGATTCCTCGGGAGATGCCCAAGCAGAGATAACGGTATGTACCAACGCCAGTACCTACGGTTGGGGTGCCCACCTGTTGCCGGACTTCGCTACAGTCAGCGGCACGTGGGAGCCAGGGGAGAGGCCCCTCCACATCAACCTTTTAGAAATGAGGGCTGTCATCAATGCCTTTCATTTCTGGAAGGATCAACTCTCAGGAAAAACTGTTCTCATTATGTCAGACAACTCTGTAGTGGTGACTTACCTCCTCAAAGAAGGGGGCACCTAATCACCAGACCTGTGCATTCTGATCTGGCAGTTTCTACGTTGGTGCGACAACCTCCACATCAACGTACAAATCAGACACATTCCCGGCAGACTCAATGTCTTGGCCGACACTCTATCCAGGAAAGGTCAAGTCATTCACACGGAATGGTCACTCCATTAGTCAGTCTTTCTTCGGATTTGCACACCTTGGGGACGTCCGATGATCGATCTTTTTGCGACAAGGTGGAATCGCAAGTTGCCCACCTTCGTCTCTCCGGTTCCAGACCCAGAGGCTTAGGCTGTGGACACTCTGTCAATCAGCTGGGAGGGGTTGTGGGCATTTGCCTACCCTCCCACGGTTTTGGTACCAAAAATAATCCAGAGGTTAAGGGGTCAGAACTGTCGGATGATTCTGATTGCCCCTCTCAGATGGAACAAGTCCTGGGTTACTGATCTACTCGATCTAGCAATAGATCTACCCAGGAAGATTCCAACCTGCCCAAATCTTCTCAAACAACCGTGATCACGGGTGTTCCACCCCTGCCCGGACCGTCTTCTTCTTCACGCTTGGCTCTTGTCCGGGCAGCCTTGCGAGACAAACAATTTAAACCTTCGATTGTGGAGAGAATCTCAAGAGCAAGAAGGCCCTCCACTCTGAAGGCTTATGCGGGAAAGTGGCGTGTTTTCAGGGACTGGTGCCATATCAATAACATCATCCCTTTGAGTGTCTCAATCCCTCAACTGGCCGACTTTTTTCTCTGGCTTTTCGAGGAGAAACAGTTGGCCCCAATTACTATCAAAGGCTACCGCTCCATGATATCAGACACATTCCACCATCATGGTAGATGTGATATTGGGCATAACAAAGATCTATCAGATCTTTTAGCCAATTTTGATTTCAATCGACCAAAATCCCTCACCCTGTTTCCAAAATGGAATCTGTCCTGGGGTTTTACATGGCTCAATTCAGACAAATTTGAACCTTTAGGCCACACTTCGTTAAAGCTACTATCATACAAAACATGTTTCTTGATAGCCTTAGCTTCAGCATGCAGGGCGAGCGAGTTACATGCCCTTTCCAGTGACCTGAACTTTCTTCAGTTCAGATCAGATGGTTCGGTGGTCCTCCTGACGCAGCCAGGCTTTGTAGCCAAAAATAGGTTACCATCCACTGGCAATTAAAGAATTGTCATTCGCTCGCTTTCTTCCATAGATAAATCAAGAGCAGCAGCTATGCAAGATCCTGTTCGTGCACTCAAGCACTATTTAAAACACACACAGGCGTGTCGGGACACACGTAAGTGCCTCTTTCTTCCGGTCAAAGCTGGTAAATGGGATATCACCCCTCAAGCCCTTGCTTCATGGCTGAAGTGGGTTATACGCTCAGCGTACTCTGAGGTCTCACAAGATCAGAGTCGCCTCATGAAGATTACGGCTCATGAGATTAGAGCAATCTCGGCGAGCCTGGCATTCGAACGCAATGTTTCGATCCGAGATATAATAGAAGCTGTTGGCTGGCATGCAGAGTCAACCTTCTCCAGTTTTTATCTCAGAGATTTGGCTTCTCAAAAGCAAACCCTGAATCTGGTAGGTCCGGTGTTGGCAGCCCAGATGACCACCAGACCCATTTAAAACAATCAGCACAGCCTATCAGCTTCACTGGATTCGCCAGTGAAATTTCGTAGGTAAGAAGATTTCAATAACTATCTTCTTAACCGTATATAGGGGTCACATATCACGTGACCCTAGGCTGTGTTGCTGATGAAATTAGGAGAACGGGTTATCGTTCAAATGGGGAATCCAGCCATCATTCCCTAGAAGGTACCCGGGGTGGAGGTAGGATGCTCAGCATTCCCTCCTCCTATTACTTATTCTCCTAACGTTAATGTGATCGGGGAACGTATTTGAAGGAGAAAGCAAATCTTTAGTAAATTATGTTTCTCTGAGAATACCCTTGATCACACTTGTTATTGAGTAGGATGAACCACTGATTAATGATAGACACTGTGTTGCTTGCATAATGATATTTATACATGTAACAATACTCGACTGGTCAACTGATTGTTTGGTTTGGCCCTTTGAGGCACAGTAACACAAGAAGGTTATTTAGTACTAAGGCGGTTATGCCAAGGTAGCTGTCTCAGGCAGGATTCGAACCCACACCCTAATGGTCTCAAGTCTGGCATGCAAATCACTCAGCCACCAAGGCTCCAATTGGTCAAATGAGTTGAGTTTACTTGATACACAACCATGACCATTATATATAGATAGGATTTGCATACCTCTTAACTTTTTCATTCTACCCCCTTTACAAGATGCTAATATAAAGCAGATTAATTTTTAAATAATTGGAACAATACAACAAACACTTGTATCATAGATAACACAGTTGGTACTTAATTAAGTTCTCATAGAAGTATGCAGGAATATAGCTGTGATGGTTGACTTACATTTTTCATGCTTCAGGGCTTATCACATTTATGATGATTACATTAAAACTAAATTAAAAGATAAAACCAAAACACAAATTTTCCATTACAAAACTTATTTAACTGGTATTTATTATATAAAGTGTTGCCACATGTTGGCTGAATGAAATTTTGTCATATATTGTTATTTACAGTGTACAGCAAATTATTTTATTATGAAAATTCAACAAAATATGTGACTTCTTATTAAAAGTTGAGATTTTCAATCACATTGATACAGATCTGAGGGCACTTACTTCCATTTCCAACTAATGAATGAACAGTTTATCAAGATTTAATTTGCCTAATTTTATTCTATTTTATTCATGTTCAGCAAAGGACATATTTTGGGGCATTTTTCGTAAAGAAAAATGGGATCCACACCTGCTCGTGTTATAAATGGGTCTGTGAGTTATCCAAGAATGCTAGAGCAAGAGAGTGATGTACATGGGACCCAGGGGAGTACATTCAATGTCAAGCAATCAGAAAAAGATGCAGTTTAGAATTTTGTATCATATCCGTGTGAACTCCTTGAGTAATCACAGTACCCAGTATATATTTTTAAAATATTGCTTCCCTGGGTACCATGTATGTTTAAACTGAATAGGCCAAAGAATGTTTTTGAAAGAAACCATTTTCTCCATTAAAAGCTATGACTGGCTCAAAGCCATCATTGAAAATAATCTGATTAAAATTTACCGATGAATAGACAGGAAAGTTTGGCAATATATATATTTGTAATGCTTACATTCATTAAAACACAAAGTCCGTCATGTGATGTAAAAGATGTATGACATGACAAGTTAACCATGTGAAATGATGTTTTAACCTTGTTGACCGAGCTTGTGAAATACAATCAAAGGACAATTCAATGTCATTAACAAAACAAATAAAAGCAACAGCATTTGTATTTTTTTAATGTTCAAATAAACTTATCTATTTCTAAATTATTTTTTTAAAAATCCATTACTGACACATAATTTGTTTTTTGAGAAATCATGTGTTAAGAAGAAAAGGGAATTTGAATCCCTAGATAAAGCTAACAGCCTTATAATAGTTAAATATTGGTATTTATCTTGATTGATTGAGCTACGATTTATAAACTGGATATAGCAGCTTAGAATTTAATCAAAATTAACAAGAAGCTTGAAAGCTGGATTTTCCATTTAATATAGTGCTATTATTAGTGATGCATGTTATGCATTAGTAGATGGTAACAAGTCATATAAGTTACAACTTAGTTTCAAATGTTTGGTCAATGCCCACTAAGAGTGCTGATTTAGTTTTGAGCTAAAATAACCTCCCAGTGTAATATTTACCTTAATGAATTCTACATAATCGTCATAGCTCATCTTTGGAGGTACGTAGTAAATGCCACTGCTGGAGAACTT
Organism: Sinohyriopsis cumingii; assembly: GCA_028554795.2. Classification (NCBI taxonomy): domain Eukaryota; kingdom Metazoa; phylum Mollusca; class Bivalvia; order Unionida; family Unionidae; genus Sinohyriopsis; species Sinohyriopsis cumingii. The sequence continues at coordinate 132,750,004 of CM068826.1, read as the reverse complement.
ATATTTGGGGTCAATCAGGATGTTGGGATTGTAGAAGTCGTCCAGAATTGTGAGGAGACAGCGACGATCCCAGTCATCTGTCACACGACCTCCGTAGTTGCACTCTCCTGTCATATAGCTGAGTGCATCAAATGGGACTTCATCATATTCATTAACAAACATCTGGAACAGAGTTCAATACAAACTGATTAAAGCAAGTTCTTCCATAATCCATGAACTTTTTCTTTACTATAAGACACCAACTGACAGAAAATTATTTTAATTCCAAAGTTTAATTTATCATACTGGCTGGAAGCATATCAATTTACTATTCTGAAAAATAAAAAAAAAACAAAGTTATAAAAAAATATCCATAAAGATATAGTTCACTTCATAATAACATCCCTAATCAATGATCTGGGGTTTAAATTGAAGCACTTCCTTACTAATAAACAACCAGTTAATTTTAATTGATGCGTAACAAAGAATTTGTTGGAAATTATAATGGCATTATTAAAACTGAGCATTTTGCATTACGTCAACGTATCCTCAATGAACAACAAGCCATTTACTTTTTTGAAAATTAATATATTCCTAAGTTGAAATATGTCTAACTTTGGCAATACTGTGATTAAATTGAAAGGGCAATTTACACATTATAATTGAGTCATATATTCTGTTTTTCAAATGTTCCATCTGCTTTGTTATCTATCCTTTTATTTTTATCATAAATAATTCCATAGATTTACTAAGCACAAATCAGAAAAAATATAAATATATGTAAATTAAAAAAGCAGATGACATTTAGAATGACATATTTTTTTCTTCACAAATTAAAGTGACCCATTCCATGCAAACTGTTCATCTGGGAAAGATACATAAAATTTAATTGCACTACCATTTAAGAGAATGCAATTAAACACATTAGGGCTGTTCTATTTAAACATACATGGTACCCAGGGAAGGCAGTTTTTAAAAAAATATATATGCCAGGGTACTTTGATTTCAAAGAGTTCATATTAAAATGATAATAAAATCCTAATTTGCATCTACGGGTGAGTAGCCCACTTTAAAAGCACCTTCCCTGAGTCCCATGTATGTTTTAATGGAACAGCCCTTATAACATATATAATTTTTGTATTCATTTTCTCATTATCTTGTGCAGAACAACACATTTAATACGAACATCTATGAACCTAATAAAATTATGGTTTTTTTTCAATAATCTTTTATGTTCATCTTATTTTGTATCCACAACCATAAGTGGGTAAGTGAATTCACTTTGTACTACCATACCAGTTTATAAACCGAGTCTAACTGCAAACAACGTAGACCCTGCCCTGCTGTTGTATAGCACATATGCAGATCAGGGTATAAGTTGTTTGTTCTACTGATTACTTCTAACAAACTGCAGTGACCCAGATCTGCCAGCACATTATGTGATGGCAGATCTATGTGAAATCTGCAGTTGGACTCAATTTATATGTGTGTATATATGGTAACTATAAAGTCATTGCCAACTGTGTTTGCATTCTAACTGTATTTTGTATTGTCATTTTATACTTTCCACTCATGAGACATCTATAACAAACACTGATCATGACATATTAATTAATGAATGTTAAATAATAAATGATTAGTTTATTAAGTAAACAGACTTGGCTCTAGCATACATTTCACATATTTCTATTTCTTACTGTGTTTGATTCATTCACATTTTTTTTCTTCTCACCTGACACTGTCGGATTGAGATTCGGAGATCTGACTCATTAAAACCATATGGGATATTCCAGCCCATAGGACCAAACTTGCGACGCTCCTGCACAATGGCATGGAAGAAGCAGAGGCCAAATAGTAACTTCTCAAATACCTGTAATCAGAAAAATAAAGGCAATCATTAGTGTCATATGCACACTTTCCCCATGTCACTAAACTGAGGAATATATTAACTTCAACAAAGATTTGTGTTAAGATTACATTTTGTTTTCTTTATATAAAAAAACAACAAGTATATTGTCTAATAAAATAGTGACATATATGTACACCAATTACTTCAGCATTTGAATTACATGCATGCATATATCATGAATACCACACGTAGAAATTTGTAGGTGCTACACTATTCTGATAACATATTTAAAAATATAATTATGATGCACTCAATCAAAAATATAAATGAAAATTCCATTTAAAAAATGTTGAACTTTTGGCAAGGAAAGAGAAGTGGGTAGACAGATTATTTATTAAATATTTTAATAGTAAATACATTAAAATTTATCAAAATGTAACGTCATTTACTGAGCAACGATGCAAGTAAGAAATTCTGGCAAGACACACAGATACCATATTGGACGATTACATGTAGAATCCAAAACCCTTAAGCAAAATACAATCAAGTTTTGAATGGTGTTGTAATTACATTCTTTTCTTTCCAATGTCTACATTCTACATACTGTAAAAGGATAAATCCTGTTTTTATGCTTTACCAATCAAGTAATTAATACATTTTTTTTAAAGAAAACAACTCTTGAAGTAGTTTGCATTTTTAAGGTATTCTCTGCATGATGACCCATTATGGGGAAAATTATAATTTACGTACTGATTTTTTTAAATCAATTCTGGTACTATATTGTCAAGACATTTAAAAAAAATTAATGTAAGGAAAAAAGTGTTGAAATACCGCTTCTTTTCCTTTACATCCACTGAAAAAGACAGGGTCGCTGATAGGGTCATTGAGGTAGGACTGTAGGATGTTCTGTCTCAATCCAGTAGGAGGCTCATTAGTCATTTTGACTCCATTCTGTAGCACTGTTACTGGGAACTGTAATGACCATTATTTTAACTGTCAGAAAAGTTAAAGGTATCTGAATATGTTCCTATATATGTGTAAGAAAGTTTGTCCAATGTGAGAGCCATATGGGACATATCATATATACTCAATATAAGCCAAATCCAACTGCAAGCAAAGAAGCCCCTGATCTGCCATCACATAATGCACTGGCAGATCAGGTTCTATGTTGTTTGTTCTACTGATTACCCCTAACAAAATGTTTAGACCCAGATTTCCTGGGACACTATGCAATAAAGATCATGGTCAATGCAGTTTGCAGTTGGATTCAACTGAGTACATATTGTACCTCTCTCACATGCATTTACACTGTCCTACTATACTGTGTTATAATTATGCTTCCTATGTCAATGACATCCCCTATGCTTATAGTTGTACATGTCCACAATGAAAATGATTCAACTGGAATGCAGAAAAACTTTCTAGTTCATTAACAAGCTTTTTGTTGTAAAACAAATTCTTACGCCCAATTTGATGAAGTAAAATATTCCTAATTTTCATTTTTACTGTATTAAGGAAATTAAATGAAACAAAACCAGAACCACTGACCTATGGGAAGCTACTGGCATGCTTTCTCACATATCAATATTTGCCTAGCCCAAGACTCGAACCCATGTGGACAGGGGTGAGATGCCAGTGATCTGTACAAGCGAGTGACTTAGACTATTCACCCACTCCCCCAGTGAAAACTTCCATACTTATCTAAGGATGTTGTACGTACCCTGTCTGAGGGGTAGCTGGTGAGCCAGAGACGGAAGTCAGGATTAGTGGTGTCAGGAGTGAAGTCTTCACAGATCTTTTCTAGTGATGTCATCCAGGACACTGCCAGGTGACAGTTCTGTAGCATAACCCAGGTCCCTTCCTTACGTGCCAGCTCAATCATCTTAGCAGCAATGGGACCCTGTTTAAATAGAAAGTTATTTTGCTTTTTTCAGAAGTTAATACTTTTCATTCTAATATGAAAGCGAATTACAACATTAACTGCTGTGAATTCACTATTTTCGACTGGGTACCAACTTTTTCCGTTGAGTATCAATTTTCATGGATTTCATGGTTACTATAAACCACAAATTTAAATACCCAATGAACATTATTTCTACTGTGCAAACAATTAGACTATTCCAAAATCACGAATTCAAGCACCAGTAACAATGTCATTATTTGTAAAACCACAAAAATTGATACAATAAAACCTGTCTTGTGAGACCACCCCTTCTGCCAACAAATAGCAGTATCTTGAGACAGGTGGTTTCCCAGCACAACTATGTGCAAAATGATAGTTTTCAGGCTTAAGAAGAAAAATACCCACCACTATTTTACAAACATTTTTATTCCTTATTCATAGTTATTGTTAAAATGCTGCATTAATTTTATCTCAGATAACTGTATAACAACAATATTTATATCATAAAATATTTATATTTATATTTGAAGAATAGGTGCACATGTATTAACGTATGAATTGTAAACTTAACTTCGGTAATATTTATTTATCTGGTCCATAATTTAACTAAAAAAAACAGCATAAGAATTAAACCATTAGCTATGATAAAGCTTATTCCTCTCATGTATGAATTTGTGGTTTTTATCGGAATTTTGGTAAATATGGAACACATCTGTACCAATGAAATTATTTAAAAAAATAACCAATCCAAAAACAAAATGAATTTATTGAGAGACAAAAGTTAAAGGCTTTTTTCACTGGTGATATCTAGTTTACGGCCTGTTATATATGATGCTACCTGCATGACCTGTACGTTTTAGAAAACCACCAGCCAAACTAAACTTTTATTTTGTTTAAAACAAACTCTCCTAAGTGGTAAAGTTTAAAAAGGGTTAAATAGAAAGGACAGCATCTTTGTCTTCACTCTTGTGATGTAGTCATTCATAGCATTGTTGATTAATACACTCTGAATCTTGCCTCCAGACCCACCTAAGCAGTTATGATTTAAAAGGATTAGATAAAGGTCAGTGGTATTTATATTTTGTTTTCCAATGCATTCATACATAACAGTGTTGAAATATTTATTTTGGCTAAAAAATCTTGCTTACTGGTCATGATCTGCAAGTGGTCGCTCAAGACAGTGCATTTATATAATAAAATTGACCTGAACATGACAATTTTAGTTGTAAATGACAGGTGGTAGCTCATAGCAGAGGTCACTCAAGACAGGTTTGACTGTACCTATAAAAGAATGAATTCACTGAATTGTATTTAGCCAGGCATCCAAATTTAATCGTGGAAATAAGTAACACTGCAAAACTCAAACTCTTTCAGCAAATTAAAGTGCGTCAAAATTTCTTCGACTTTATGCTGAAGTTGCAGTTTCTTAAACAAAAATGATTTATAAACATGACAAATAATATTTATGAAAATGGAAGTTACTAGTGAAAACAATGTAATGATCTGGCTTTGTCTTCTACTCTGTATCAATTTATATATATGGATGAAGGATGGAACATTTACTAAATTAGCGAATTCGACATATATGCTGCATCAACTAACAGACAAGCAAATGTGGTATATTGTGGATTCAACAAGGAAACTATTATTAATACAACATTTATCACTGTAAATACTATGATCTGAGATGGATACATTTAGATAATCATTAACCTGTAGAAAGCTTATCATCAGTATCTCATATGTAGAAGATTTTTGTAAATGTGCTGACCCTAAAAATGGGACACTGTATTATCTGAAAACTGTGTTTATAGGTGACTGTATTATGTGGACATGCCTTTAAGGGAAAAAACCGAACTCCTTAGATAGGTGGGATTCAAAAACAGGTATTGTCACAAGCTACGGATAAAAGTCTGCTGCACTCTCTTATTATCTATGACTGCCTGCAGTAAGTTTTCATTGCTTCTTGTGAATATGCATACTCTTGCTGAACCAATCACTATGAGGACAAATACAATTTTCTTGTAATGTTGACCTAACATGAGCTTTCATGTTGGTTGCATGAGTCAATCAACGTTTCTCTTCCAAATGCAGTAACTTACTGATCATCTGAAAGGGTACTTTTACTGACGTGCAGGAGGTCATTATATTATGTTGTTGACAATATATTTCTGTTATTATATTTTCATAAAAACTAGATGTTGCTGCAGGAAGTGACAGGTGAAAAAAGAGCATAGTTGACTGTTGCAAGCAATGACACATGAAAAAAGAGCATAGTGGATTGTTGCTTGTCGCTTGCAACAGTTGCAATACCTGTCCCTGTCCAAGGGAAATAGAGTTTAGCTTGTTTCCACCGAAGCCCTTGTCGTCAGCAAACTTGAGAAGTGCCATTGTTGGATCTGCCCCTGGGGACAGGACAAAAATCAATGGGGCACAGCTGTTGGAGTCATTGTAACTTTTAGCCAGGTCAAAAGGTGGAGGCTCCACAAACTTCTTGCCCAGTTTGTTCTGCACAAATACAGTGATGGCTGGGATAACCTGCACAAAGGAGTATTAAAAACTTGAAACATTTTTGAAAGAATGTTGAAAATAATATTAAAATCATGAATTCCTTTTGTAAAATGGGTCAAGATTATTAAAAAAATATTGCTACTAACTTATCTTATTGAAAATAATGTGTACTCCAAATGCGAATATCATGGAGTCGTATCTGTCATCACATAATACATTGGCAGATAAGGATCTATGGGTAGAGATGACTAATTCAGTTCCCATACACTACAATGTAAATGTTTGGCCAAAGTAATGTACATCTATGGCAAGATTGGCATATCCTGTTTATATCTTATGAATGATCTATCCGAAAGGAATCTTTTAAAACGATGAAAATGGTATGTTGCATGACTCATTTTTGAAGAAAAAAAATCCCTTGTAGTTTCCAAGTATAAAAATCCATCCCAGTGAGATCTACCCATTTACATCTATCCAATAGTACCTGTGTAGTGACAGTGAAAATAAAAAATTCTTTTAGCGTCAAGCCAACCTATTTGTACAATTTACCCATATGCCAGTTTCTTCTGTAAAATTATGTTAAGTTTTTTTCCCAGTAATGATTGTCCTCCTTTGAGGATGGAAGAGTAATAAACTACCTCACTAACTGTCTGAGAAGCAAACAATTCTGTCTGGTAATTTGCCTAAATAACCTTGATTAAGATTTATTACAATTTACTAATTAAAAACAAATTTTCAAATGCATTTGCCATGAGAATAAATAAATTTAAAATTGGCTATTTCTGAAAAGAAACAACAGAAGACAAATCTATGGAAGTGGAGACGGTACTCCGTGGGACACCAGTATACTAGATTTCAAACCTATCCAACACCCTCTATCAGAGAAAATCAGCACTTCTATTTCTTTCCTCTACCTACAATGTAGCTAGAAGAGATCCAAGAAAAAAAAACTGGTCAACCTGGTTAAAGAAAGTCAAGAAGCTAAGCATTTGCTACTTTCCAACTATATCCTCTCTTTCAACAAAGATACCAGGAAATGTATTCTCCAATTGCACAGAATTTGAATCCTTGTGAAACAGCATCCTAAGTGATAACTAAAAGAAAATCACCAGCTGCTCTTCTACCCACACACTTAATAACGTTGACGGGTAAAAAGCAACCAATCAAATGGGGAAGAAAAACCTAAAAAGTACAAAAGCCACATTGAAATGCATTCTAAGTTCTACCAATCTAAATATGGAGTTCCTCTCTTTATTTATGACAAAGCCAATCAAATGAAATAAGATGACCCAGACCTAACGCAAACCAACCTGATACACCAGAAACCAAAATAACAGTTACAGGGGAAAGAAAAAAGGAAAAAAAAAACACCCAGGAAAAAGCTTAAGCATGAGGTTCAAGGCAATTTAGCAAATATCATTAAGTCTTCTGATACAGACAATAATTTGTATGTCTCTTTGTCATTAACCTTTCAAATTTTCCTTTAAACAGTTCTCACAATCTCACAATACTCTCTTAAATAAGTGCTTATTCTTCAGCATCAAGCTGACAGAGTCAAGCTAATAAAAATTTAATTTTTTTCTATGTATATGGTTGAAACTTTTCTTCCATGAATCATTAAACCAAGAAATGAAACTGACTCTTGTGATGAAGAAATAACTGACTTTGCCAAAAGCCCACTTGGTCACCACCAACCCATAAGTAAATGACTGTTAATCTTTCTGTAAGCTTGTTAAACATTCCTTATTGAAATTCAAACTGGTAACCTCATAACAGAAGAAACACAGGCTCTCTTTGAACTACACAATAACAAAACTATTGTTATTAAAAAAGCATAAAAAGGCCCTTCCTAATTTATTAATCATAAACACTAATTATTACAAATAAAAAGCACTAAGAAAGTAAAATGACAACAACAACTATATCAAAGTTAGGAATGACCTAACTGAAATACAAATAATGGATCAAAATCATTTAAACCAAATATACAATAAAGAAGAACTTGACAATATCTTTTTTAAATGAATTTATTAACGTAAAATCATATGTCTAGGCTTTACCTTCTTTTCAAGATGCATACAAACTTGGTTCATGGAAAAATTCCCTAAGAGACCTATTAATAACTCTCCTACTGAAAAAAAACAGCAATCTAGGTGAGAACCACATCAAAGCCATTTGTTAATTCCATCCCTTCTACTGACTGCTCATTTTGTAGAAAAATGAGTAAATCCAAAATTTTCAAAAGCACATATTACAAACTCAAATATATTTCGAACTGAAGAAGTCACTGAACCAATCATAATGAAGTTAAATTACTCACTTGTTCAACTTTTGGTAAGCAATACATATGTGAGACTAAAAGAGGGAATTTCAAGTTAGAGTATGGGTGTCTGTGTATGTGTGATTTGGATTTTTAACTTAGCTTTAACAATTTTTCAGTCATATCCCTATGATGTCTGCAGTGTGACAGTTTATAGTGATGTCTAGCACTAGGGCATCATGCCGTAGTCACATTATTCCACCCAGTCACATTATCCTGACACCAGGCCGACCAGTCCTAACACTAATCTCTTAATGCTGAGCGCCAACCGAGGCAGCTGTTAGTACCATTTTTATAAGTCTTTGGTATGACTTGGCCACGGTTCATACCTGGAACCTCCCAAGTCTTAGGCAGACGCTGTAACCACTAGGCCACTGGAGCAGTCCTTCAAGTTAGAAATAATGGATATCTGTGCATTGAGAGATGGCCCTGTATAAATACCTCAACCTACCGAACCACAACATGGATACCAGAAAATAGGAATTATTTTGTCTGACCCTGAATGGCCTAGTAGTAACAGCACACATAAAGAGAATATTTTTCAATACACTCTATCCATTTGGGATCAATGTCCACATTTAATTGGTAGTTTTCTTGCATTTCTTTATTAAAGAAAAATAGTACATGATGTCTTTTAAAGCCAAAGATGAATTCATCTTCACCAATCCAAGCCGCTCCATTAAAATACAGGAAAATAGAACTAAAGATGCAAACCCCACTCTAAAATGTGATGTCATGTCACTGTAAATTGTGATGTCATATCACTGTAAAATGTGATGTCATATCACTGTAAAATGTGATTCATATCACTGTAAATTGTGATGTTATATCACCGTAAAATGTGATGTCATATCATTGTAAATTGTGATGCCATATCACTGTAAACTGTGATGAATTTATATACAGCTAACCCCTGACTAATGTGATAACTGAATTCCCAAGAGAGGTCCCTCACCTCAAAATCACATAACTCAAAATATGTGGTTTCACTGCCTTTAAATTCCATTGAAAAATAAATTCAGATAACTTTAATATCATTAATTTTAGCCTTTTATAAATCTTAATTATTTTTGTTTTAGTCAAATAATTTCATTATGTTTTAGTCTTCACTAAAAAAAACAAATTAAAAAAAATCATATGAAATTGCATTAATGTAAAATTTGTGCAAGTTCAAATTGTGTAAGTCAGCATATACTTGTTCACTCTAAATCATTATGACTTATAATGTTGAAAATAAAACAACAGTCATGGATAATCACCTGTAAGTCATTAAGATGAATGTATACAAAAGCTGTCCATCATAAAGGTGTCAGTCAATGTCTGACCGAAACAATTAAATCCATCTACACAAAAATAATGCCTTTAATAATGCATAAAATAAGTATCTTTATAACCTTTTGCAAAATACATTTTTTATCAATGTAACTAAATTATGTAAAAGCAATTAGGTTGTATAAATTAACTGTATGAATTATGTTTGCCCAGTATTATGCAATGTTGCAGTCATTTGGATGCAGGATGTACACACCTTATCAGGCCTGATGCAGCGAAGAATGACCATTTTCTGCATCTCATTTAGTGTAGAGTTGAATGGTTCTGGAAGATCTTCAAGATGGGGGTCCTTTGAATTGTAATAATCCTTCCACTTGTCAACGTTGTGCACCAAATGCTCCCTGTGATCACATTAATGAAACAAGTTTTACCATAACTTTCAATAATACTTTTTTTTCATACCAGTCTAACTCTCACTTTCCAGTAAATAAATTTATAAGTTTCATTTACCGTATTTACTTGCGTATAAGCCCTTTAGCGTATATGCCGACCCCCAAACTGAACAGGTATAAACACTAAAAAGTGCATGACCCACGTATGACAATCCTCTGGGTAGTTTAAGAGGAGTAATGATAACAAACATGCACTAATGGAAGGAGGGATATATGATGGACAACAGACCATCCCATATGCTCCTCTGGTCTATGACCAGTACAGGGGAAAATGTATACTGGTAGCACCTACTCTACAAAATCCCCAATGGATAGAATTTTTAATTTACAACTAATATAGGTTATGCCCCCTTCCAATCACAGTCAGCATAATACCATCATGTGACCAATCTCATGGGTTATGTCCCACCCTTCAAATCACATTCTGCATGATACCATTATGTGACCAATTTCATGGATTAAGCCCCCTTCCAATCACATTCTGCATGATACTATATGTGACTATGAGAATTTCTCCTAAAGCTTGTTACCTGAATTTTTTGAGAGATTTTAGGTCAGAGCCTCTGCAGATCTCATCCCAGGACTTGTCAGTTAGCCAGGTGGGAGCTGGGTTTGCCAACTTGTTCTCCAGACCAACACCACCAGTGAGGAAAAACATAAATTCATCTCTTTCTATCTCCTGCTTTGCCCTGCATAGCAAAAAATATTGAAATGAGCAAGTGAAAAGGGAATAGAACTTAAATTCCAACCAATTATTATTATTATTATTATTATTATTATCTAAAACAAAAATACTTCTTCAATAATGCACTTGTATATATTTATTTAGTGGATATTTAGTAAATATTAAATGTTTATTGCTATAATTTAGATCACATTTCATTATTTTTTGCATGGTTGTTTTAGCATCATTGCTTGATAACAGCTTTTTAAAAACTATATATTATGCATAACAACAATAATTTAAAACTATTTCAGATATCAATAAAATTATGTTGTGTAAAAATGCTAAATATTTAATTCAATAATGCAGAAATTTCCATCTTTAATAAATGTTTCATCTTTGAATGATAACAGAAACAAATATTTTTTGTTAATTACTTGCAAGAGTTACATCATTGATTTAGCATGGATTAACTAATTATAATACTGCATCGAAAGAAAGCTTTGAATCTTTAAACACTTGTTATCATCATCTGCATTGGTAACAACCAAAACCAAGCTGATTAGACAATGAATTCATTTATTTTCACAAGTATCAATTTTCATGTTTATTTGCAGTTACTTTTCGCATTTATATTTTCTATTACTTTTGTCATATAGATCACCATTCACCAAGTCTCTAAATTCACGGTTTGTCTTAATCACAAAATCCACAAATACCATCTATATTCATGTTTAAGTCATGTCAAATTCCAAACAACATACACGCTGAACTGTCCACACATAATGCACTGGCAGATCAGGGTGTATGTTGTTTGTTCTACTGATTACTCCTAACAAACAGATCTGCTGGCACATTATGTGATGGCAAATTGGGATCAATGCAGTTTGCAGTGGGATCTGACTTCCATGCAAAAATAGATGGTAACTGTGAATTCATAGAAATAAATTAATACAATAAAATGACAAAACTTACTGGCATGTATTTAACACAGAATTGTTTTATATATTAACAAGGTTAGTGAGTGATAAAAGAGTCCATTCACAGGGGAAACAACAAGTATGGCAGGCAAATGATCCTGTGTTAGAAGCATCATGTCTTTCTTCAAGCATTTTCTTAGTTGTTAAGCACACATAGATTCAATTTATTGCAATATGTAGCACAAAGCACTCTTCCTATCACCACATTAATAAACTAAAAACTATATTTTTTTTATTATTCCTCAAAATTACTTAACATTCTGCGGGCCAAAAATAATTCATAGGAATCTATGATAAGTTCATTTGTCCTGTCCTCTTATTCTTCCGTAGATGTTGAGTATTGAAACCATCTCTGATATTCTTGGGAAATTCCAACTTGCCAAATTTAGTAGCAAATATTTTCTTACATCTTCAAGTAGGCTTAATTTTCTCTACATGTTAAAAAGCTATCTGCACTTGCATCAATACTAAGTACTTAGGGCTGACTAAACATAAATTTACATAGTCTTGACATAAACTGTCATTTTGCTATGCTTATATTGTATATAATTATATTATTCTATCTTTTTATATCTTTTCAGGATTACTTAAAATAAATATATTCAGCATCAAAATAGTAATAGGACATGATATAATATATAAATATAACGCATTCAGCCGACACACATTTTCGACTCATAAAAAACACAATTACCATACTAATGAATTTTGTCAAGAGTAAAAATGTTTGCTTTCATTACAAAAACTGACAAATTATTAGCATTGACAAATTAGAGCTCACCTTAGTCATTAGTAATTAGAATCATCTTACAACATTACCATCATCACTTTAAGATAATTGATTAGTTAAGGAAAGACTCCAAACCAACAAAAAAAAGACAGCATAATTTAACACCAAATACACATTTTACACGGTTAACACTACAAAAAAACAAAACCAAGAAACATGAATAGATGTCTTGGAGGCATTATTTCTGCATTTTTTGTACTGCTGCTTTGGTAGTACAAATATTCAGATTCAGTGCATTATAGATTTGTGAAAAAAACTTGCTTGGAACACTTTCACTTCCTTAGTAGATCTAATCAATAACTTTCTCCACTATGTTGTTTTCATAGTAGTACACTGAAATTGCACATTAAGGACATTTGTCTAACATAATTATTCACACAGGCAGTTAATATCCGAAATTAATGTTCAGTACAACTCATTGTCCTTTATAAAAATGTTTAGACAGCTTGAATGATTAACATTTCCTGCACATTTTACTGAAATAAATGAAAACAATTGTGTCTCTGATCTTAAAATTACCAATCCAAAGTTTTACTAATTCTATGGTAACAGCTTATACCAATACAAAAAAATAGTTTTAAAAAAAGACAATAATACTAAATATCTATCTCTAAATACTATCCTGAAATACCAATTGTTATACGTACAATGGTTGAAGGGAGTAAAAAAATATATGCATCAATGGAAATTGAAAGGTCAGCTCTTGATAGGAAGTAACTGTTCTAGAAGGATGCATAATCAATAATTTCAACTCTGTTGTCTCACCTTTTTATGGAGAAAAATGTGAAAGCATTGCAAGCATGATGTTGTAGTCAGCATTGTAAGTATCAACACAATGTTAAAGGCTTTTCATGCAAGCCCAAAATGATGAAACAAAGCATTCTGCAGAATACTGCTCTTCCAGTCAAAATATTAGCTGTATGTTCACAAATCAATGTTGCACACTATATCTTACAGGCAATGAAATACCAACCATAAAAAAGAGAAAGTTCACACACAAAAATTCAAAGCAAGGTATAAAAAAAACCCACAAGGATTAGGTTACAACAGCAAGTCAGGTTGATTCTCCACACAAGTTTCAAACAAAAATACTTACAACAGCATATTGGAGCAGAGAACAAATGAGAAAAGAAGTTTGTCTTTCTCAAAAAGAGACCGACACACATTACAGTACAGATTGTATGTAAAATGGTCGGAGAGGTAGCGTAAACGTTTATCCAGGATCTTCGATTTATTGCTGAAAGTACATGGAACATAAGACTGTCAATCAAAATGTATACATAATACAGACATGACATATATGGTTGACCATACTCAGGTAAGGCATCTTTTGAGGCTGAAAAAAGCAGGATATGTATGCCTACCTTAAATTAAATAAAGTTAATAACAGCAAGGATTGCAATGACACCATTGAAAGGAATGCCATCTGATCATAACATCTTATTTAGTGAGTCATTTAAAGCTGCAATACAATAATCTATATTTTAATAAAGATAGGCATACATGTCTTATATGGAAGGCTCAAGTTATAATAGAGGGAAAGTAAAAAAAATACTACAAGTTACTGTGGTTTTACATAACAACAACCTGCCATTATTGTTATTAGAACAATGATTCCTTTTTCTGGTGCTGTTCAAGAGATATATTAAAGTATACCATGATATATACAAGGTTGCTTTATATTGGGATGCATTATATGTCAAAATAAAAGTCAACCAGTACAATAGAATCCATGACCATACCTGTGTTACATCAGGGACAGTGTTATACTGAGGTACTTTTGAATGAGATCCTGACCGTACCTGTATTATAATGGGGACAGTGTTATACTGAGATACTTTTGAATGGGATCCTGACCATACCTCTGTTCTGACAGGGATAGTGTTGTATTGAGGTACTTTATAATGGGATCCATGGCCATACCTGTGTTATAACAGGGACATTGTTGTGCTGAGGTACTTTATAATGGGATCCATGGCCATACCTGTGTTATAACAGGGACATTGTTGTAATGAGGTACTTTATAATGGGATCCATGGCCATACCTGTGTTATAACAGGGGCAGTGTTGTATTGAGGTACTTTATAATGGGATCCATGGCGATACCTGTGTTATAACAGGGACATTGTTGTGCTGAGGTACTTTATAATGAGATCCTGACCATACCTGTGTTATAACAAGGACAGTGTTGTATTGAGGTATTTTATAATGGGATCCATGACCATACCTGTGTTATATCAGGGACAGTGTTGTATTTGAGTGCTTAATAATGGAATCCATGGCCATACCTGTGTTATATCAGGGACTATTGTTATGCTGAGGTTGTTTAAAGTCAGGGACCAAAGTATCTATAAATGCAATGCACATCTACATTTTTCATTCCTGAAAAATCAAAGTTTTTCTTTTACAAGAAAAGATACACACAATTCTGAATGCACCCCTTTACAAGTCACCAGCTGCATATGGTGGTACTGACAGTCAAACAAAAACTCTGAAATATTAGTTGAAAATGGCTCACTGAAAGTATGGATGTCAAACCACAGTAATATAGTCTCTAACTTAACATATATGATTTGTTCTGACTAATTAACTACACAATATAAGCAGCATTGTTCATGCAAAGGCCCATCTTATATTTTCTGATCCCAGATATTACATTTAAAAATCAAAGATAAAGACTCAACAATAAAGTCTATAATAAATTGCCAGTAATCTTACTGGATTATCTTTGGACCATAATGAAGAAAATATATAACTTTGAAAACTTTATTTCATCTGATGTAAGCTTTGCAAATATTTAAGTTTAAATTTGCAGTTTGGATGAAAAATGCTGTCACATTGTTATAATCAACTTGATTACAGTAATTTTGCATGACGATTAGTATGTGTTTTTATTGAAGCTTGCAATGTACATGCACTGCAATATTCATAACTTTTAGTACACCGTTTATTCATTATGTTGTGGGGTGTAAAGATAATTATAGGTAAACAAATATTATCTGTAATTTTTAACTCAAAAGAACATATTTTGTAAAATATCATTGAGAAGACAATTTTTTTTCTGTACAAAATATTAGATGACAAAAAATAACGATGTTTTTATGGATGTATGGTTCAGTTCTGGTAGTAAGAAAATTCAAAGTCATTTTATTTTTTATGATGGTTTTATGACAGACACATACTGATCTTCACAGTGAATGCTATTCTTGGAGGATTATAGACACCACAGGATGCATTACACATTAATTCTGCTTTTTCACCTTTGAAACAGAAACTTAAATACTTACTTAAAAGTCAAGTCCAACTGCAAACTGCACAGACCCAGATCTCCTGTTGCATAATGAGTTATGAGTAATCATATAACAAACAATGCAGACCATGATCACATTATGCGATGGTAATGAGGGTCTGTGTTGTTTGTGGTTGGATGGGACTCATATGCAAGTATATACAGTAGATGATCCTACAATTCTGGAACTCTATATTACTCTCATGATTTTTGGCATGGAATGAATTGTCATAACCTGTGGTGGATGAAGACCTAATCAGTGCTCCTCAATGGATGGTACATGCTATGCATGACTTGCTGCAAATGGCTGCATAATTCATATTAGGTTGAAATTGATCACATTGTCCTAGATGGACATGCATGGCTGAATTTATGAAAACTTCTGATGATATGTAAATAAACTATTACAATTATTCCCTGGAGATGTTGGAAAGTAATTTTGTTTCAAAAATATATTTCTGCTGATTGTCTGACTTAAAAAGAATTTACTGAGGAGGAGCAATGAATCTTGACTACAATCTGAAATAATATCATGCAAAAATTCCATCACCATGGTTGACATCAATAAAAGCTTGAATATAACCATTGCATATACTGATTATGCTGTCTACCACTAGCTACTGTGAGTATGAACCAGTCCAGATTAACTTAGACTGGTTGCATTTATCTGATACTCACATCAGCAGATTGGCACACAATAGGAATGCAAAAACCAATTTGTGTTTTGCAAATAATGACCGGGAAACATTATCATACAATTGATATTGGAAATGATCATTCAAATAGCGCAGTCGTCGCTCCAGTATCTTGGATTTATTGCTGCAATGAAGTCAGCATAAAACATTTAAATAAAAGCCATTTGTAACATTTGTTCATAGACAACTAATTTGAAAAACTCGACTTTTTCCTCTTGAAAAAATTAATAACTAAAATTAAAACCACAAAGCATGTCCAATTGTTCTTTATATATCAGACGTGATTTTTCTCCGTTTTAAAGTGGAATTCTGCTTTTCTCCTCACTTGAATGAGATTTTTCTTGATATAGTCCGTTTTTTATATCATCTCCAATCCAGTTTTTTAAAAAGGGTTTGTTCAGTCCCATTACGCAACAACCCTTGTAAATTATTCTTTCCATATATTAGTTAGCACACGACTCTCATAAAGAGTATTCTGATTGGTCAAAGGTTTAAATTCATCCAATGAATCTTCGTGTAATGGAAACTGATGGCAATGGAAAGAAGAAGCATGCTTGCAAAACATGGCATACTGAGTTGTTGAGAGAGACCATGACATGAAAAGCTTAGATAAAGGTTTAAAAAATGTATGGAAATGGGAATGGATGGAGCGAAAAGTTGGCAGAAATTTAGTTGGTCAGTTTATAAGAAAACTGAATGCTAGAGGACTGGCATTTTGTGACCTCTGCTCAATGGTAATTGCAGTTGGAAGTGTTTTGTGACATCAGCAAGAAGCTGCATATGGAAAAATTGAAGCTCAGAAGGCATATGGAAAAAGTGCAATTAATTACTATAAGAAGAAAGAACATGCACACTGCATGTCACCAATACAAGCACCAGCTTGAAAGGAAAAAGGCTCTCATTGAGAAGGAAAGGAAATGATTGCAGTGAGCCAAAAAAGTCAGTGGTGACAAAAAGGAAGGCTAAATAACTCTTTGACAAAGTCGCAAAAAGAGCTCTAATGGCATATTAACAAGTTGTGTCCATTGGAGAAAAAGACAAGTGACTGTATGGGATTTTTTGTATATAGTTGATGTACTTGGATGTTTATTTTACAGATTTGTTATGAAAAGACAGGTGTATAATCTATTTGCTGCAAAAATTGAGAAATTATTATGACTTAATTATGAGGTGAACACTGACATGCACATGAAAAAAATTCAGCAATTTTTGTTAAGTTTATTAGTTTTTCAAATGATTATTTTGGTTTATTTTATGATCATAAGTTGCACCAGGAGGAGTTTTTTATGAGTGTAAAATGCGTTTTGGGCCTCCTGGACCACCGGATCGGGGGTGCTGCCCCTCTAGAACCTGTTTGGCGGAAGGTCTCCCAAACCCCCCTTAAAATTATTTCTGCTTTTTTTATGGAAGACCAAAATCATGTCTGATATATATAAATAAAACTGAAGGAAACTTAGTCCTGCCTCAACACTGTCATCGAGATCATATACTGACATGCTTACATTTAGACAAAACTCACCATTCTGACTGTCAGCCAATCAAATATCAGAACAGTCTCAGCAAGAGACAAGTCCCAAGAGATAAGTCCCAATTTTTAGATCTGACCTGGCTATTTCTTGAATATTGCTGTTATTAATTAAGTTTCCAAATCTTCATAATACTAATGAAATAAAATTAGACGCCATCCCAAAAAACTAGCAAAAAATGTGACTCATCTAATTAAACTTTGACTATCAGAGAAATTCAGTATCACCTTGGAAACTTTATGCAAATAAATAATTAAAAAAGAGGCAAATTAAAAATGGTTATTAGAATAAGGCTAGTAAAATATTTTATGAATATATTTGAAAAGACATGAATGAAAAAAATTACATAAACAAATTTATAAACCCTTTTAATGCATTCAGGTTAATATGTACAAAACACTGAAATGCACACACAATGAATATATGTGGACCTATAAAGAGATCTGTGAAGATTTTCTTTTCAATGAATACAATTAAGAGATACAAGTAATTCATGATATACATGACCAAACAAGAAGAAATTTTTTAGTAATTATATTTCTACGAAAATACTTACCCAATCACACTAAAATTAGGAAATTACTCTCATCTACAGTATTAATGAATTCAACCCGCCTTGAAAGATGTCTCTCCATATATATATATATATATATATATATATATATATATATATATATATATATACAAAGGAAGTAAGTAATTCTTACAGATTAACTCAGTAAATCGGGTGGCGAAGTAGTTTAAAGTGCTCTCCTTTACTGATTACTGCCATCTCATCTCTGTCCACATGAGTTCAAGTCTCAGGCTCTGCCAATGTGGTTATGTGAGAAAACTTGCCAGTAGCTTCCCATAGATTGATCATTCTTACCAGGGTTTTCCCTAATTTCTCCTCCACCAGTTATAATGGCTGCTATGTATAAGCCTATCGTGTGCTGAAAAATGGCATTAAACCCACAACAGCAATATGCTGACTACCCTAGACAGCTGTGTATTTTATGTTTAAGCAACACCTGTAAGAAGGTACTTGCATTTGCATGGAAGGCTTGGAGGGATTTACAGTAATAAGATATGTAAAGTATTTCCAGAGAAAAATAATTAACTAAAATTTGTCCTTTCTCTGTCAAATACATTACCCTATTACAATCACAGTTGAAGAACTGGGAAGAGGAGGAGGAAATGATTGCACATCCATCCTCTACCCGCATCACCCTGTAGGAGCAAAATGACAGCTCTACTAAAAGGATGAACTTGTCTTAACATTATACAGGCAAAACCAAAGGTTATGCATTTATACAAGTAAAGTCAATCATTGTGGGGTCCTTCACCTGGCTATATGCAAAAGTTTCCAGGATGAATTCAGTGAAAGTTGCATATTCATTCCTAGAGGTGAGGTTAAGCTATCATAAATAGGGGTTTGGTAACTGTCTGGACTGCAAAGATTAAGGCTCTCCTTTCCAAGGTCATGTCATGTAAATATAAAGTAAAGAAAGTAGACTTGACATGCCAGCCAAATGACTCCACTATACCTTGAACTGAGATGTTATGTTCAAAGGCCAGACTCATGGAAATTGCAAATATTTGATGAGACACAATCATTCATCCTGTGAAAGTTTGGAGTACGTTGATGTAGATAACCCATTTAGTTAGAGCTTGCTTTCCTACCTTAACCAATGGGAAGAGCCTTGGAAAGTCACCATGGGCATTCTCCATGTGTCTTAGATAGTATCTGAGGGCACTACAGTATCCTACAGCTTTGCATCTCCATCGCTAGCCCTGCAAACTAAGGCTAGTCCTATCAGGAAGCAAGTCTTGTATGATAAATGCTTCAGTGAGGTGGAGGTCTGGTTGAATTTTAGATAAGAGGAGCCATGTCAAGACCCAGGTGAGGTTCAATTTTGGGAACAAGGTGAGTGAACGTGGTCTAGATATGTCAAAATTGGTAAACAAATTTTAAATGTACTTGTTGCATGCAATATCATCTCTTTCATGATGTTTGAGATCATGGAATAGTATCCCTTGTTTGTGATAGGAGCTAGCTTCTTGTTTTCAAAGAGGAAAAGAAAGAAGTAAGCCAGTTGGGGAATGGAGGCTGAGAGTGGTCCAATATTGTTAACATGATAGTGGTTGTTAAAACCTCACAACTTTCCTTCATATGCCTTCAGTGTGGAAGGCTGTCTAACTGTTGTGATCCTCTCCACAACTGAAGTGCCTGACTCCATTTTTCACAGGGCATCCCAAACAAGAACAAGGTATGAAAGAGGAGTTTCTTAAGGCATGGATGGAAACTGGCAACCTCATCTGCTTGCCAGGATTTTCCTGGGTATATCTTTTACCAAATCAAGCAGATCATTGATCCAAGAGTTTTCAATCAATGAGGAGCAATCAGAACTATTTTGCGAGCCATGACTCTAATTTTCTGAATTAATTTTATTAATAGAATTACTGGTGGAAAGGCATATGCCCATATTCTTAATTGAAAGGACATAAAACAACCATGCCTCTGGGTCTGGGAAAGGAGAGACAAAGTTGGTCAGTTGGCTGTTCCACATTGTTGCAAAATGGTCTAGCATCACTTAGCCCAACATGTTGTAGACTGGATGGAAGATTGACAGATGACCACCCTTTGTACAGCAATTGTCCTCTTCTTGATATGGACTCTGCCAAGACATTAAGCCCACCCATGATGTATCAAAATTGTATGTAATGTGAATGGACACACCAATGAACGTACTTCCATACCATATTGCAAAAGACCATTGATTTAATGACCACTTGTTTAAAGAGGTATTTCACCATGAAACATTATCTGATCCATTTTCCTTTGGCTGCATCACACTCAAGTAGGAGAGGTATTGAGGTGAACGGTCTTCATATCCAGGAGACTGATGTGAAGTGTTCACTGTTGCAGTGTCTACTTTATCAAGATCAGAACCTGGTGATATAAATGATCTCAGATTGGGCATCAATGAGCCAGAACTAGATGACAGAGATTGATGAAGTAAGCATGTCATAGAGAATTCCAATATTGCTTGAGTGGAATGAACTGGTGTGGCTTTGACTGGATCTGAAGTGACTGTTGTCAAAGGCACATTTTAGTTACCTTCATGAGAGGCAGGGTTGGCATCACTACTTCCCCAATGAAAGTGGTAAATAAATCCCAAATCAGATAAATAAGTAAGTACTTCAATGTTTTGGAAGATTCAGAACATGACATTTTTTTCACGGCTTTTCAACTGCCTTTTCTGAACATTGCACCAAACATCTTCTGTCCATAATGAACACACGCTACATGGGTGTGTGCATTTTGTGCAAGCCATGCACATGTCATGATTGTCCTCTATGACATTAAAGCATCTGAACATTTAAATATCAACTCTGTAATGAAAGAAAGAAGAAGAAAAAAACAAGTGCACACAACAAATATATATATTGTTCAAAGAGGTGAACTCATGTTACCATGATGATCCCAGAATTGTGAAATAATCCAAATTTAACAGTGCAAAATAGTACAATAATGACCAGTAAAAAAGTTTTGACTTGCTATACCACTGAAAATAAATTATGGATAGTCATAATTAAATATAAATTGCAATGGGCTCTTCAGAGGCACTGTTCACAGTTGCAAGTGAAAGTTTAAACTGGTTACATCCAGAATATGGGCAGCCTCCTTTTGGGAACATAGGGAGTTAATCTGTGAGAGTTACTTCCCTTTGTCTATATGGCGATAGAATGACGTTGTTTTGTCTTTAACACATTAACCCCTGGAGCTTTTTGTCATTTTCGCCTGAAAATCGAGTAGGAAACACATTTTGAAAGCTATTTCTGAAAAAATCTGAAAACACCTAATCCCCGATGATCTTTCAATAACACTGCCTAGTTGTGTTAGAAACATCGTTTTTCATTGGCTATTTGACTCGCGCATGAGCAGAATGTTAAAAAATTTTTTTTTTTTTTAAGGCTAAACGGAGCCATTATTTTTGCATAAAGACCACTCTTTATTCCAAATGCCCATCTTATACTACTTTTTGCAAAGGCTCATCTGTCTGTTTGCAGTTCATACCGGTTTGCCTTAGATCTGAGACCAAAAAGTCTAAAATCTGGACACAAAGTCGGATTATAACCAAGGGCAAATTTTCGGTAGAAAAAAGTTGGGTCCAGAAAATGAGTTTTTTTAATCTGTATTTTGTAGTGCAACTAGATATTCCAGATTATTTGGTATCATTGTAGAGCTACATCTGTCTACCTTTCTATAATACCACCCACTTTAGTGTATCATGCATGACCATGACGCTACAGAGCTTGGCAGTAGGCTACTACTTTTTACCCCGTTAAGTCGTCACTAGGAGTTAATGTGTTAAGGAAAGAAAGGCTTGATTCAGAGAATAATTTCCTAACGGTAAAGTGATCAGGTAATGTACTGAACAATGATATGTATATATATATATATATAGAGAGAGAGAGAGAGAGAGAGAGAGAGAGAGAGAGAGAGAGAAAGAGAGGGAGAGAGAGAGAGACAGCAAAACAATATTATCCATAAAAGAAAAGAAAAATTGTTCAGAATTATAAATAATTTACTATAAATGTAAAAAGAAATCATCTAATTTTCAAAATTTGAAATAATTTAAATTTGATATCAAAATATAATTTTACATAGGACTGGAAAAATTCCTTACCCATGTAAAAAAATGCTACTAATTAAAATTCCATTACTTAAACATAATAACATCAGTATGATTGTGATGAAGGATGATTTTCATCCAATGTCATGAAAATTTTAATGTGGTATAATTAGATGATTTTAACTCTTTCCAGCATCACTGAATATACTTTCAAATATTCCCTATCATTTAAAACAAATTATTATTTAAAAAAATTATTCAGCCGTAAAATGACCTTACCTGTCCTGAATGGACATGATGTACAGGTTGACAAACCAAGTGAGAGAGTACTGGTACATGGGGTCAATGTTGGGAAGATCGGCAATTGAAAAGTACAGAATGGAGGAGTGCTTAGCAATTGGACGATATCCCATACGGGACTGCTCAATTTTCTCCTCTGTTTCCTCAGCAATCTGAATAAATCAATCATACAGTGTACTTAGACGGACGTCCAATCAAAATTGGAACCTTGATAATTAAAAACACAATAATCTGAAATAATAATTTATATTAACATGGTCTATATCCTGCAATATTCATAAGAACTTCATGTTATTTGACCTCCTGACATAATATGGTAGAAAATGTCAGTGATTATCCAAATGCTAAAACTGGTTAGAATTTATCCTATGCTACAACAAACAGAACTGTTCTTATGAATACTTGAGATGCTTGAAGATGACGAATAATAAATTCAAAGCCAACAAAAATATTTATCCAAAGTCATTCCTTAATCATAACATTTACCTTGAGGTTAACATATAAAATTTAATATTAAGACTTTGCTACATGGCATGAAAGCATACTACATGGCTTTCAAGATATCATACTTCATTTAGTAATTAATTGTCTGTTTGTTGGAACAATATTATCTATACAAAAAATCCATTTGCCATATCAATGCTTAGAAGTGGCAAAAACAATATTCTTATTGTGAAATTTAAACTACAACCACTTCCACAGCTCACTATGGCAAATGAAAACACTTTGATGAGGCATACCCCTCCTGCAGTTAATTTATCACATGAGCAACCAAAGAATAAAGTTTACTAAATTTTCATTCAGCAGATGTAGAGCTCAATCCCAAATGCAAGTAATGAGCTTAAACCTTCTAACTAGTGTGACCATATCATTTTGTTAACTCCCTTACAGCAAAGATGAACTCTAATGATGCTTGCATTACCTTCAAACTCCACTTTCAACTTTTGACAGCATAAAAGACTGCATCTAGAAAAGACTGTCAGATGTATTTTAAAGACTGAAACATGGTGTTGTTCAGCTGACTGTTGTGTGGTTGTGATTATGTGAGTGTTTGTACATATGTGTGTTTATGTGGTGATGATATCTGATAATGCTACGGAACAAAGCATTTCATGTGGAGGAGGGCTGGGTTTGGGGTACTTTCTGACCCCAAAAAATCTTGGAAAAACAGTTTCTGTAGAAAAATGGACTAATCAGATCAATTTTATTAGATGAAAAAAATCAATTATATTTTTATCAGAGAAAAAACTATCCCAGTTAAAACAAACATACCCCTGATAATTAAATGGTTGAGCCATAGCAAGTTCATCTGTTTGAAAAGGGTAGTAAAAACTTTAATGAAAACATAATTATGTTTTGTTTATTAAAATGTGAAATTCCAGTCATTTTCTAAAGGCAATTTTTGTGCAGATAACTTGTTCCCAGTTGTACAACATCATTTGTTAGATAGCTGATACTGAACCCCCCCCCCCTCCAACAGAACTCCAAAACACATTTTTCAAGTCTCAAAAACCTCACAACACAGTCTGGGAGGTTGGCAGGCATGCATGAGTTTTTAAAATCAAATATCAAAATACTTCCAGGAAACTTCACAGATTCTTAAAACAAATTCTTAGCCCTTTAATTGTCACCAAAAGCTGTATATAAACTGACCTTCTGTTTTTTTGAAATTTCATCAGAAAGGATCTTGGAGGAGTCAAGAATCTGAATAGCTGTCTCATCCTCCAGAATATTTCCCTCAGAGGCAGACAGTGTGTGCAGGATCTTATCTTCAATCTCCTTCAGCTGCTTCCTGTTTGCTGCACTCTGAACAATCAGTGCCTGTCTTTCCTCCTCCAACTCTGGCCTGAAAAATTGGATACCATTTCTCAACTTATCATCAAAATGTCATGTCATACATTGGTTCATAGTTTGGATGTTAGATGTGTGTAATATGGAATCATAATATAGCACACAATAAATGATTCTCTAAGGTCACACAAAAGCAAAGTCAAAATGTATGTGGCATCTAAATGTAGAAACAAATAATTTAGCTATACTATTCTGCAGTTTTGAAATAAATTAAGAGAATTAAAATTCTGTAACAGTCACAACCTGAATTGACATTTCATAAAAAAATATATGAAACTCTTAAAAATTTAAACCTATTATTTGCCATGCCCAGAAAAGATGGAATTACATGTATGTCATTTGTTTAATTCAGCTATATCCCCTGCCCTACACATATACAAGATGGAGTCAGCTATATCCCCTGCCCTACTCATATACAAGATGGAGTCAGCTATATCCCCTGCCCTTCCAAAATGTCTGTTTGGAAACTGAAGGGTTTGTTGATGATTTTATATGTAGGAGATTCATATGCACCATGCATTCATATGTAGGAGGTTCATATTTACCATGCATTCATATGTAGGAGGTTCATATTTACCATGTATTCATATGTAGGAGGTTCATATTTACCATGCATTCATATGCGGGAGGTTCATATGTACCATGATTTTGTATACAGGAGATTCATATTTATCATGCATTCATATGTAGGAGGTTCATATGTACCATGCATTCATATGTAAGAGGTTCATATTTATCATGCATTCATATGTAAGAGGTTCATATTTACCATGCATTCATATGTAGGAGGTTCATATTTATCATGCATTCATATGTAGGGGGTTCATATTTATCATGAATTCATATGTAGGAGGTTCATATGTACCATGCATTCATATGTAAGAGGTTCATATTTATCATGCATTCATATGTAAGAGGTTCATATTTACCATGCATTCATATGTAGGAGGTTCATATTTATCATGCATTCATATGTAGGAGGTTCATATGTACCATGTATTCACTTGTAGGAGGTTCATATTTAACATGTATTTTGAGGTTGATGAACAGACAAATAGATAAAAACAATAAAATTATTGAAAATGAAGAACTGTACATAGTACAAGGCACATCTAAACAAATGTTCTAATAAGCATACAAAACTTCATAGGTATGTCTCAAATGGTTTGGGCATTTTTCTCCTGAAATTAAAATTTGGATGTATGGATGGATTGATGAACAGACAAATAGACAAAACTGAGAATTGTGAATTAAAAAAGGCACATCTGGATCACTACTCTAATATATGAACAAGTTTCATGAGATATCTTGAACAATTTTGGAGCTCTGAATTTGGAAAAAAAATTTAGCCTAAGTATCCTGTTAGATGAAAGAGAGATCGTTCTTTAAAAAACAATCGTTGAAATTCAGATCCCAAACCTTTCCTTACTTTTGAAACAACATATTGGATTATAATTCATTCTGCTTGCCTTTATATAACCTTTAAGAAAATGCATAATTTAAGATACTATAAAATGAACAAGACAAGCTCCAATGCTTGAAAGACTTTTAAACCTTAAATTAACCTTCTTACTGTAACCTCTTAAATAACCAGAACTGCATGTACAGGCCATTTTTCAAATTTCTTCAAGAAAGCTGGAGTCAAATCAAAGACAATTAATGCATGGCAGTACTATGCAATTTCACGCTACACTGTAACAAACAACATAATAAACCCAAGGGACCAAGGGAACAAATACAATATGTGTATTTCTATTTTGTATTTTCCTCAAGATAAAACTGCTGGCCTTCATTTTACCTTTCCTTAGCAACCACGATTCCCAGAAGCTGGTCTTCAAGGCCTTCTATCGTAATCATGAAGTTCAAAAGTGACACCTTCACGGCAACTTCTGGAAGATAGTGTGGATTACGTAGCTTGGTGGTGATGTAGAAGCGGAAATCCTTGCTGTATTCAATGACATTTTCACCAAGACGGATCATCTCAACTCCACCTGAGTGATGGAAAAAAAGAATAAATTTTTGTGTGGTAAATTGAATTATAGTTTGTTTAAAATAAAAATCAGTCTTTTTTAAATCTTAACAAAATGATTTTTGTTGTTGAAATTAACAAATAGCAATTAAAAATTAAGAGGCTTCACAGAAAACATAATTATGGCCTTTTGAAATCTGAAGTATGATACAGAAAACAAAAAAAAATGATACAAGTCAAAGCTTGTGTGAAATTTACATAGCTGGTAAGTAAATCATACAATCTGCTTCATTTAAACATCTATTGAAATTTATGTACTGTAACATACAAGAAAGTACTCAGTTAATTCTGGTCCAAAGAATAGGCTGAAAAGTTAGTAATGTATATTCTTAATTATACTACAGTGTAAAATATGCTATGTGCAATTTCATACTATAAATTATTTAAATTGGAATAATATTTTGATAGGATGCAAAAGCGGCCCTGATTGGCTAGTAAAGCTGGGCTCCTAATCTCAAAATGTTTTCAGCAAGTCAGGAATTTTCGCAATAGAAGGGCATCAACCTGGGGTTGGCAATGCAGTGTGCACTATATACAAATCACAGTAGACTAAAGGATATGAAAAATTTCAAGCAAGGACTAATTTTATAAGTTACACATGCATACACTACATTTTCGTAAGAGGAACTATTATATATATATCTATATATATAAATATAAAATACTGCATGCAGTAAAACTTGCATCTTGAAAATAATAATAATAATAATAATAATAATTGATTTCTCTAAACCTTTTATCCAACTAAAAAGATACGCAGCATGTTTATGAATCTGAAATTTATGGTAGAATGGAATATTGGAATAAAATTTGCATTCAGCTACAATAACTGTCACATGTAAAAAGTACAGTAACTGTCGTACCTTACAGTACAGTAATCGTCATGCAAAAGTACAGTAACTATCATATCTAAAAGTAGATCAATTACAGTAAGAGTACAGTAATTGCATCCAAGTACAGTATTTGTCATATGCAAGAGTACAGTAATTGCATTCAAGTACAGTAATTGTCATATGAAAAAGTACAGTAATTATAATATGTAAAGTACAGTGACTGCATTCAAGTACAACAGTTGCCATATGCAACAGTAGTAATTGCATTCAGGTACAGCATTACCATGTGAAACAGTTCAGTAATTGTCATATGTAACAGTGCAATAATTGCTTTCAAGTACAGTAATTGTCATAGGCAACAGTACAGTAACTACAGACAAATACAGTAACTGTTATATGTACAAGTACAGTAACTGTCGTATGTAATAGGACAGTAACTGTCATACATAAATGAATAGCAATTATCATATGTAAAAGTGCAGTAATTGCATTCAGGAACAGTAATTAGTAAATGCCATATCTAAAAGTACAGTAACTGTCATATGTAAAACTACAGTAATTGTCAGACACAAAAGTACAGTACATGTAATTACATTCAAGTACAGTAACTGTCACATGAAAAAGTCCAGCAATTGTCGCATATTAAATAAAAAGCTTCATCTACAAGTCAAAGTTGCCCTGTATTAATTAAATCCATTTTATGTCTGATTTTTATAAATAAATAAATTTAAAAAATGTCCAATGCTTATTACAAAGTGTTCAGGCAATAATCAAAAGCTGTTTCTGCATAATCAATATGTAAGATACATTTTGTAAAATTATACAAAATTATCTTCAAAGCTGATATAAGAAATACCATGATACAACTGCATCCAGTTAATCCATACAAGGATATCTTACAAAATTTCTCTTGATTGCATGTAGGAAAATGATTAAAAAAAACAAGAAAATTCAGTAAAGTAAAATCTTATTTAAAACTGAATGGTGCTGGAAGTCAGATACTTAAAGTTTATTCTAATTTAATTTGCTATAGGAATGTATTTACATGGATATAATTCCTAATTAAAATATCAAACAGTTGAAAAAAATGCTTACGACTGATAATAAAGTCAGTCTGTAATCATTTGGATTTATGTACAAACCTTGGATTCTGTATGCAGCACAGAAACAAACAAATTAGACAAGGAATGTTTATTTCTTTCATAGTAAAGTGTCAAGACCATATTAAATAAGTTCTAAATGATATAATTAAAGGTGATATAATTAAAGGTGATATAATTAAAGGTGATACTGTTGGTTCACTTGCAGTGCAGTGTATCCATGGTATTTTGACAAGGCCATATCCATGCAATGCAGCCTCTGTATTATGTGTCTCTACTTTAAAATGGAGGTAAAAATACCCATAACAATACTTACCAGTCCCTGAAGTTAAACAAAACATAGAAATTAACTATGATGCATAGGTATGGAAGGTGAAATGAAAGAGTATAAAAACTACAAAAGAATCTTGTAAGCCTTGTGTGCTCAGAATTTAATTTAAAATAACATCTTTATCATAATAATCAAAGTCTGTTGTTTAAAACTGTTACCATCTCTGAAATTGCAAATGAAAGATTATGTCCTGGCAAATATGCTTACTTATGACTTTTTGGAATATACTAAAATATCTACATTACATTCACAAAGAAAGAATGTTTTTATCTGTTAACTATGTAAATGTCTATAACTAGAGGCAGACACTGTCTTTGCTCTGTAAATGTGACTTGTTCTGTATCCCACATCATACAAGGTCCTGATCAGAAAAGGCTCAAGGAATTCTGCCATCCACATTAACATCCAGTGGTGTATCCAGAAGGGTTTCAAAAAATCAAGTAAAATCCCATTTTCAAGTTCAAATTATACACTTTTCAGTGAAAATCTAATAAAGTTGGTCATTTTAAGTGATGTGAACCATCCTTGTCAAAACTAAGCCCCCACAGATAAAATCCAGTATCATCAGCTACATTTATTCCTTATCATGGAGGTTTCTTAATATTAGCATGCTATCCTTTCATTCAAATGTATTCTTATAATGATGCCTGTTTGAGTCATATTGGGTACCTGGACCAAAATCAAGAATTTGCTTACACAGTAGCTATGGCTGCTTTTTACTAAGAAAACATTTAAGGAAACCTGATATTTTTGAGGCTAATGTTCAAAATGATGTACAGTTCCAAGCTACACATATATTCAGGTAAAACATTGATTTTGTGTGAAACAATAGCTGGCTTTTGACAATGCAACAAAATTTCTGAAAAATCCTGTGTCCATGAAAACAAGATGTGAATTTATATAATAAGTGATGAACACAATTGGTGTATATACCTGACATCATTTTAAATAAAGCCTTTCATATTCTTATGAACCAATTTATTTTTATTTCCTGACTGCAAACTGAGACCTCATATTAATGAAAAAGTCAGTGTTTTCAAATCAGTCAAGAGAAAGGACAATGTATTGGATATTAACTGATAATGCTGAATACATCGGCTAGATGAATTACCACACAATGTATCAGATTATTTCCATCAGAGAGAGTAATATTAATTTGTAAAAAATGAAATCATGCAAATATCAAAAGATCAACAGAAAAGTGTAATGAACAGAAACCAGAATGACTACATGATCAGCTATGTTTTCACTAGTTTGATATATCATGTCTACTAAACCATCAGAATTATCATTAGATGGTAAAGTAACGAGTCTTTTCACCGCTTTAAATTAGTATCTGGTTGTTCTGTATTTAATAACTGATCATGTTGGAAAAATAATCACATGCGGATTTGTGTTTGCAAATATTTGCTGGAGCACTTGGAAAAGGTGAAGTACACAAGAAAAACTTAAATCCTGAGGACAAGACTGTTCCATTGTGCACCAGCAACCCTTTTTCACAAAGCAAACTGTGAAATCATCTCTATACTAAAAACAGATGTATCTTCAGATAAAGACTGTTGTTTCCTCAGTGGGAAGCAATTATCTTATAGCTAATCCTCTGTAAATATCTTATCACATTTTTGTCTCAAACTTACAGACAATTATTACCTTGATAATCTATGTTAAATATTCTGCAATCAACTGAGGAAATATCAATTTTTCTTCTCCAGCTTGCCAAAATACAATCATGTTGTAAAAATAAATTTTATGTGACTTTTTTTCAATTTGGGAACATAGATCATATCAGAAACAGAATAAAATTAGAACTCTTTAGGATCAATTTTGACACAGAAAAATGATGAAGCATCAATAATTAATAATCTTGGTTCTATGTGATCTTGCCAAGATTAGTCAAGAATGAGGAAAATAATATTGTGTTGGCCATCAAAAAATATTCCAAGTAATAAGTCAAATTACATACCATAAGTAGTCTTTTAGTAAAATCACCATCTGATATGACCATCCATTCAGGGGGATTAGCAATATGATTTATGAATGCAATGTTCGATGGGCACAATTTTAATTTATTAACTAGGCAATGGGATGAATGTGTGTGTGTAAAGTTTTCAAGACAATCCTCACAGTCGTTTAAGTGAAGAAGCAATAATAAGCATGTGTTAAGGTATGGATAAGCCCTTCTAGTCTTTGACCAGCTAAAACAATGAAGATGATATAGTAAGATGTAAAATGTTATGTGTAGTTTTTTATCTGAAGAGCAGCTGTCTGAATCATAGTAGGTGTTGATTACAGACTATATAATATTATAACATCGAAAACAACAGAACAAAATGTAATAATAAACTGTGAAGTCGAGGCCTGAAGCCTCACATGACCACTGATGACAAACTTATTACTTATCCATATATCTCACCATCTGAGAAAAAGATGGACATAAATATTATCAATAAAATTACTATAATTGCTCACACATGAAAATTATGGATTAGTCTTGTATACTGTCATTTAACACTCATGTACAGCTTGTTAGATGTTAGAAAGCAGGAATCTTGACAAAAAATTGACTTTTATTTCTCCACTCTAAACTTGGCATGTAAACTAATTGATAGCTATTTGTCTTAAAACTCTATTCCAAACTGCACACTGGCATATTTCCTTGACTCTAAATATGAATATGATGCAGTACAAAGTATCTTTAAAGTATTGCATAACATATTTTAAAGTGTCTGTCAAAAGACTAAGTACATACTAATTCTATTAAAATACTATTCATAACTTTACAAAAAGACCACGAACTCAATAAAGCATTACTTATCTCCTGCAAATATCAGCCTAAACATCATAGCATTAAATCAGAATAAATTTACATAAAATGGCAAAAGACTATGATTTTAATATCAGCAGAGAAGAAATTCAAGGAGTGTAAAGAGAAAGTACACACATCAGCAATTCTGCCTCAGAAAGAGTGAATGCATACAATCTTACAATAGATTGTTGAAAAACACACACCTTTCTTCTTATATAATCTTAATTTTCAAGATTGTTTACCTTGTTTGAAGGTTTGTTTCAGCAGAAGTGGCTCTAGGGAAGGATCAATCTCTTCACCAACATTTTCCAGGAGAAGAGGGTTTCCAAACTGCACACAGTTCTCCAAGTTTCGCATGTAGTCACCATCCGTCAGCTTGATGACACTAAGTTTGTTTTCCCTCTCCATGTTCTTCACCCACTTGTTGGCCTGACCCTGGGGATCCACCATAAGGGGCCTGAGAGAGCAAAAGGAGATAAATTTCAATAATTCAAGTGGTTTTATAGTATGTAAAACCAGCAACAATGTGTTTGTTTCGATATTCAAGCACATTCTATGCATTTTTCTAGTACTTTTAAGAACAAAACACAAATTCTAGCACTTTTTAAAGTAACCACTATATATACATATGTATGTATGTATGTATATATATATATATATATATATATATATATATATATATATATATATATATATATATATATATATATATATATGTATGCCACCACACACACAGAGAGGTCTAGTCTTTTTCTTACCATCTCCTAGAGTTGGCCACAATGACACCATTGTCAATGGAGAAGCTGTCTCGTGGCAGGCCTGCAATGTTCCAGGCCTGGATCTTGATCGGTTCTCCCAGAGTCTTACTGAGGGAGAACTCTTTTGAACAGGGGATCTTTGATTCCTGAAAGTAGATGGAAGTGGCATAACCACTTAGCTTTTATTTAGCAATGACATGATCTCCTAGAGAGACATAATTCTAAAGAAGAAATGCAATATTTGATCCAAGGAAATTTTTAATCTGTAAAATCTGACTTGTATCTAGCCTTGAAACTGTTAGAGTTCATGATACTTGTAACTCTACCTGTATTACCTGCAAAATGTCAGATTCTTATCATCATGAAATTCTGACTCTAATCTGTTAATGAAGGAGTTGCTTGAAGTTGATTCAGATAAATCACTGATAATCCTAAACAATGATCTTACTTGGAAATCACCAAATAGGTACATTAAATACAACATTTTTGTCATCAAAATCTGCGACTCACCTGACAATTCTGGACCCAATTCCCAGTACACTTATCTCTGAAAGCAGATGTGAATGGACCAAGGTAGGCTATGACACCTGCTGAGATTAGGACATCACCAATCAGATTGTAATAGATGTTTTGAAGATGTTCAGCAGCTTTTGTCCATCTGGATTTCTCACCACCAAGTCCATTAATAAGCTTCTCAGCTCGGACCAGCTTCTTGCCACAAAGATCAACCTGGAATTCCAATTTTTCCTTCTTCTCTGTCATCTCTTTAAATGTTGCCTTCAAATCAGCCAGTCGCTTTTCAACTGCAGCCAATTCCGCTCTCTTGGTATTCAAAGTGAACATTGTGGCAGCAAGCTCAGTCTCAGCCTCTGCCAATCTAGCTTTCTTTGGTGCAACCACTTTAGCCACTCTGTCATATATTTCCATGGCCAAAATCCATTTGCATAACCCTTCAGCAGCAGATGACGCATTGGCCACCTTGGCTGGATCAAACTCGGGATTGCCTATATACTCTGTACGAATCTTCTTCATAACATGTACCTGAAAAGAAATAGCAGCTTAAATGTTTTTCAGACTTAGATTGGAGCTCATCTAAAATATAGACTGAATCCATTCTTGTCAATTCAACTTCCTATTAGCTTAATATGATGATGTGGTTTTAGTGAAAGTCAGATTAAATTTGTTTCCAACATATCTGGAAATGTAAAATGCTTTATGATTGGTCAAATATCAAAACTTTCAGCAGGATATCCAAATGATATGATAGGTGAATGTTGTCAACAATACAATTAATGCTAAATTCTGATCTGACAGTAGCTAACAGTGATTTTGTCTTTTTGAATATACATATATACCAACTGTATATTTCTGAACTGAGACACAAACTTGATATAATTACTTCAATTGTGTTGGTATACATATTTGCAAAGGAAAACTTAATATTGCTTATATCTAGGTAAATACATTTTTAAAAGATAATTCCATTAACATAATCCACAAGATAGAAACTATTTCCATAGTGATGTCCTGTATACACTTAATATGGTACCAATAACAATGAAAGTTTTAGCTACTGTCTTATAAAATTGTATAATGTTTTTGAACAAGGACACTGTCACCAGCTGTTATGATTGATCTACTTCACTTATGCATTGATGACAAAACAGAAAACCATAACCACACCATCAGGAAATATGAAAACATTTCTCCCCTAAATCAGTTTATCTGACAGTTACATATATCATGTATTTCTGAGATCACTCACCTGGCTGAGATACCTCCCTAATACCTAGATACAAGAGCAGATAACCAAGAAATCCAATAGGAACCATGACATAGAAATTATTTTCAGTGTTGCTCATTATACATGATATGAAAATAATTGTTTCAAGGTTTATCTAGCTTTTATATTTTCACTCATATTTGCTGAACAGAAGTTTTCCTACTGTTAGTTATTGTGTCAAAATCTTTTACTGGCTTGGCATCATCTGCACATATGTGTAAAGTCTTCATACAAGGATGTTTTCTGTCAAATCTGATCAAAGTCAATTAAGTGGCATTTTTGACAAAGTTATCAAAAGATGATTCATTTTTAATAGTGGTAGCCATGTCTGATGGCATCATTTGCATAAATTTATAACCTTCATGATAGGATACTTTCTGTCAAATTTCATTAAATTCTGTTGATTGGTTGTGAAGAAATCACTGAACAAATTTTTTGTTCAAAGTAATTGTGTAGAAATGGTGTATGGTGTCATACACAACACAAAAATGGGTTCATACTCTATACTAAAAAGGGTCGTACACTACATTAACACATTAACCCCTGGCGACGAGTTTACGTGGCAGGAGGTAGTAGCCTACCGCCGAGCTCTGTAGTGCCAAGGTCATGTATGATACACTAAAGTGGGTGGTATTTTAGAAAGGTAGACAGATGTAGCTCTACAATGATACCAAATAATCTGGAAGTTCTAGTTGCACTACAAAATAGAGGGATAAACCTCATTTTTTGGACCCGATTTTTTTCCACCCAAAATTTGCCTGTGGTCAAATCCAATTTTGTGCCTGGATTTTAGACTTTTTGGTCTCAGATGTAAGGCACACTGATATGAACTGCAAACAGACAGATTAACCTTTGCAAAAAGTAGGATAAGATGGGCATCTGGAATAATGAGTGGTCTCGATATAAAAATAATGGGTCCATTAAGCAAGAAAAGAGAAAAGAAAAAAAACTCCAACTTTTACCCTTCTGCTCATGCGCGAGCCAAATAGCCAATGAAAAATGATATTTCTAACACAACAGGCATTAGGTTATTGGAAACTCACCTGGAAGTTGATGTATTAGGATGCATTCAGAAATAGTTTTCAAATGTGTTTCCTACTCGAATTTCAGGCAAAAACAACAAAACCTCCAGGGGTTAATGTGTTAAAAGGTGGTCATACATTACACTAAAAGAGGATCATACACAATATTAAAAGGGGGTCATACACTATACAAAAAGGGGGTCATACACTACACTAAAAGGGGGTCATACACTATACTAAAAATGAGTTATACGCTATAATAAAGGGGGGGGTCATACACTACCCTAAAAGGGGGTGGTATATTTTCACTTACTGGGATGTTGTCCCTATCATATTCCTTAAGCATGCCAAGGAAGTTCATATCACCCAGGAGCTTTTTGGAAGGTCCCCAGTAGTCTAGGATCTTCTGGCCTGGTTTGTCAGGATCATTGATTTTATCTGGTTTAATATCCTTCATGATACAGACAGCAGCCATTACAATCTTGACACCAGCAGGTGGATTCTTCATGGACTTCACAATAGTAATATCAGCAGGCTGAAAAGGTTTGCAGAGAAAGAAAAAAAAGATGTTACTAACATGATCATCAACTGTTTTCCTATGTTCTATGCTGTATGCTAGAAAATGTTGATAGCCATTTCACTTTCACTTTCTTTGCAACAACTGGTATGGTAAAAATTTGAAATGATTGCACAAAATTCTGTTGCTATCATGCATTATACATTATAATCACCTTCTGTAAAAAATGAATTTGAACAGTGCAAAAACTTTTTCCCAAGCATGAGATATTCAAAATAAGCCTTCATTCCAAACATCCCAGTATTGCAAGACATAGCTTTTTTGAATATAACAAAGACATTCCACATTTCTAATGTAGCATTATGTTTCCTGTATGGTGTCCATTGTTGACAGATACATATTTTTGTCTGGGAAATCCAGCATTATATGTATGATGTCACTGAGGTTAAAATCTTGTTTGTTTGACTGATACCACAAACATATTTTATAATACAACAAACAAGAAAGAGACAGATGAAAGAAAGAGAAAGCTGTTAAAAAACGTAACAAAAAACAACACAATAATCATATACCCTTGGCAGATACTATCAGCATTTTTATAAAGGGCAAGTGTCATGCAATTGCAAACAGTTATTGTAGATCTATACCTATGGTTGGTTTATCTATACACAAATCAGCTATATAAAAGCATAAATCTGGAGGTTTGGATTAATCCAGAAATAACATAAATTATTTAACCAATTTATGGAGGTTGTGGCTGCTACAAATTATGAATTTAAAGCCTCGAGAAACAAGTGTGTTTCAATTAAAACAACAGGCCCTCTTCCAGAAAGTCAGCAGGATAAGCAATCAATCTGGAGCCGTAATTCTTCTAAACAAGACTAAATCCATATAAACCACGTGTAAGATAATGTTCATTACACACTGCATCAGAGTAATATTTAACAGTTTCTGAGCTATGCTGAATACAAACCAGATCCATACATGAAATTAACTGTCAAAATCATAACTGTATCCAAAATATAAAACTCACAAAAGTTACATCTAGGTCTTGAGATCATGTATGCAGTAGTGGAGATGTAATATATTAATGGAAAATGGGCAATAACTCTATCAAAACTGAACATTACAAGATGAAACCTTTGAAAAGGACATCTATATGTAATGGGCATTCCATCCCCCATATGGCATCCAATGATGTTTAAGGACTGTTGAGCTATGGAAGTTACAAGCATTATCCCATTTGATGATGTGAAGTTAATTGTCAAGGGTTGTAACTCTATTCAAAATGGAGTTCAAACAAAAATGCATCAAAAGGCAAATCTAGGGCTATGAGGCAGTGTACACTAAAAAGACATCAGAATGTGTTGAATCATTCCTGAGCTAGGTTGGTTGCAAGGATTTGCTGTTGTATTGCATATTCTAATGGAAACAGACCCCAAAAGACTAACCTTTCAAGACATATATGCATGTAACAGACAGTTCACCTATGAAATGGCATCCAACAATATCAAATGGTTGCAGAGCTATGATGGTTAGATGAAGTGTGAATGGATTGATAGATGTGTAGATATATTGATGTACAGATGGCTGGACAGATGGATAGATGGAGTGATGGACAGATGGATGGGTAGAAAGATGGCTGGACAGATGGATAGATAGATAATCAGACAGATGGGTAGACAAATGGGTAGATGGACTAATGGACAGACAGATGGGTAGACAGATGGGTAGATGGACTAATAATCAGACAGATAGATGGGCAGATGGGTAGATGGACTGATGGGTTGAAAGAATGGATGGACAGATGGGTAGATGTACTGATAATCTGACAGATAGAATGACAGGTAGATGGACTGATGGGCCGACAGATGGACAGGTAGGTAGATGGACTGATGTCCAGAGAGATGGGTGTGACAGATGGACAGACAGATGGTTCTATGGATTGATGGACAGACAGATAAATGTAGAGATGAACAGACAAATGGATGGACAGATGGTTACATGGGCTGATGAATGGTTATATGAACTGATGAAAAGATAGATGAATGGACAGATGAGTAGTTGGACCAATGTACAGACAGATGGATGGACAGATGAGTAGCTGAACAGACAGATGGATAAACAGATGAGCAGTTGGACGGACAGATGAATGGACAGATGAGTAGTTGGACCAACAGAGAGATGGATGGACAGATGAGTAGTTGACTGATAGACAGGTGGATGGACAGATAGGCAGATGGAATGATGAAAACATAGATGGACAGATGGGTAGGTGGACTGATTGACATATAGATGGGTAGATGGACTGATGGAAGACAGATGGAAGGATAAAAAAGGTGATTACTAGAAGGCTATGCCTATTGATGTTGAGCCCTAATAAATGAATTAAAAGTACCTTATGACATAGAACATGATAAAGACTAAAAAAATCCATAATTCTGATCTACCCAGAAATAATTCTGCCCAGAAGTACCTTGAGGGTATTGAGTGCAGCCAGGGCTGCCTCCAGAGCTGGGATAGCCTCTGCCAGTTCCGCTTCACACTCATCCTTTAATGCCTGAGCCTGGGCTGCTTGCTCATTGGCAACCACCTCATCAGCCTTCACAATCTTGCTGGTGGCTTCCACCTCTGTGGATTCTTTCTGGATCACCACCATCATCTTTGAGTTTTCTGCTGCAGCAACCACGAGCTGTGGTTGCAATTCTTCCAGTTCCTTCTGCATATCAGCTACCTGCAAACATTGACGGTAAAATGAGTAACTGACTTATTGCCAGGGATCAATCATTCCTGGTAATTCAACAGCAGTCTCAAAGTTTTTCTTTAAAAATGGACCCCAATATGAATGGATATGAATTACAAGTATTCTACAGAAATTAGATAATAAGTGATGAAGAAATGACTGTTTCAATATTTTTATTTTTAAAAAAATTAAAGACCACCTTGATGCCAGAACTCAGATGATACCGAGTCAGCAATGGGTATATTATCAGTGGTTCATAGAAATCTGCAATACTTGAAAGTATGAATGACAGCTAGGCAGTGTCAGTGATTCATAAATTGCTCAATTACCCCTGCCTACTTGCACAGTTTTTACCTACGTACCTTGTATCTACCTAACTATCCAGCCCACATATCCAAATCCTAAAGTTGAGATACGATTTGTGACACACTTTCCAGTCATGATATATCCTTGGGCTAACTTTCATTAAAATACCTGCAGCAGCTCAAAAGGTATCCCCAAGACTGGGATATAAGTTTCAGAATTACTTTTTCCCTCAATTCTAGTTGATTGTTACAGATAATGAAATAAAAGCATCTGAAGTAAAACTGAGTTCTTAAAAATTGTAATGCAACATGTTTAGTGATGATATAATATGTTACTAAGACTAAGAAATATGCATCCATCTTTTAACATTTCTGCTGTCCATATTGCCACAAAGATAACACTGTTCAATTAAACAACTTGAACTGTCAATCACTTCCAGATACTGCATATGCCTATAATAACAAAACAACAAATTCATTTGGTGAAATTCAACTAGTTATTTTGATTATCACTGCTTCCCTCCCCATTAGATATGTATGCACAAGTGTTCCACCCCTCAAGCTCCACAGCCATGAGATGGACCTAAATTCCCAAACTGTTACACACATTAATAGACCACTCCCCATCATATTCCAAAGTCTAAATTCTCTATCTCAAATGGTGTAGGAGCGTCTGCATGACACTGCCTATTAGGGCTAGATGGGCAGGATAACATAATTCCACTTTTTCTTCACAAAGTAAAAGCATATTAACACCAGAAGCCATCTACAATATATTAACCTGAGAGGCTGCAAAGGCCAGTTTTTCAAGACCAACAACATATCTTTTCTTGGCCTTCAAGGTTTCATCTTGCTTGGAAGACAGCAAGTTCTTGAATGCATTAATCAGCTCCAGGTAGGAAGTAGGGGTAACATAGTTGTGTCGACCCAGCTGCACCAGATAATCATTTGAGAGTTTAATGGTACTCTGATGGAAGAATTTACACAGATGCACTGTCTTTGCCTTCTGGTCATCCTCAATATCAACTTGCTCCAAAAACTTGTTGGCCACCCTCTCCAAAGCATCATCTGGCCAAGCCTAAAAATTAAAATTAAATATTAAAAATTAAATTAAAAATTAAAACTTAAATTAAATTGAATTCTGGAATTGTTTCAACTGAAAGCAGAACAATAAAAACACACAGAATAATAACGGTAGCTACTTGACAGAGGGGATAATGGCTGTTCTATTTAAACATAAATTGTACCCATGGAAGACAGTTTTAAAAACTATATGCCAGGATACTCTGAAATTGCATCTGTTGGTGATTACTCCATGCTAAAAGTACCTTCCCTGAGTCTCAAGTATGTTTTACTTAAACAGCCCTGATCTTGGCTGTTTCAATTGTTTCAATGAGGTGTTTATTGAAGAAAAGTAGTATATATATATATATATATATATATATATATATATATATATATATATATATATATATATATATATATATATATGGATCAATTATTTGATCCATTTATAATTATGTTTATCCATCTATTCATCGTCTATCTATCCATCTATCTATCTATCTATCATTCTGTCACTGCTAAAAGAGACTGCCATAAAGCTGAGAGACTTTGGCTTTCCACCAGACTCACTATTCATAAGCAAATCTATGAAGCCGCTAAGAAGAATGTCACAAATATAGTCCATGCAGCGAAATCAGCCCACTACACTACTAAGATCATGGAAAGTTCCAGCTGCAAAGAGCTCTTCAAGATTACTAACAAGCTAATGTCAAGGAACAATTCTACACCACTTCCAACTACCTTCTCTCCAGTCGACCTTCCAGACATGTTTGCAAATTTCTTCCGTGACAAAGTACATACCATTAGAGATAAGCTTGACACCACAATTTCAATTGACTCGTCGCCACCATACAGTTGGGATACAGAATTTGAGCAGCAACCATTAGCAGCATTTGAACCTGTCTCTATGGATTTTGTACATACAATCCTGATGAAGAGTGCACCAAAGTCATGTGAACTTGATCCAATTCCAACATCACTGCTGCTTGAGTGCTTACATCAAGTATTGCCTTCACTAACTGATGTTATTAATACCTCTCTCTCCTCAGGGGAATTCCCATCATTTTTCAAAACTGCCATTGTAAAGTCTCTGCTGAAGAAACCAACACTAGACCATAACGCTTTAAAGAACTACTGCCCAGTTTCTAATCTCCCATTCATATAAAAAAATCTTAGAAAAAGTTGTTCTATCCCAGCTTGTATCTCATCTGAATTCAAACAGTCTTTATAGCAATGTACAATCTGCGTATCGCCCTTGACACAGTACTGATACTACTCTTCTAAAAGTAGTTAATGACATTCTCTCTGCTTTGGATAGCAGAAAGATTACAGTCCTCACCCTCCTTGATTTGTCTGCAGCATTTGACACAATAGACCATGAAATATTACTTCACCGTTTCCAGCATGTATTTGACATTCATGATACAGCCTTACTGTGGTTCAAGTCCTACTTGGTCAACAGGACTCAAATTGTGTCTGCAAATGGAATGCACTCCAGTCCAGTTGATCTATGTTGTGGTGTTCCACAGGGGTCTGTTCTTGGACTCAGCCACTCTCAAGTTTCATAGATCATCATCCAGTGTCTCACCAATTATACGCTGATGACACCCAAATATACAAATGTAGCCACCCAACTGAAGCTGATGTTACCATCCAAGGTGTAGAGAGGTGCATTTCTGATGTGAAATCATGGATTACATGTAACAAGCTGCAGCTGAATGATGATAAAACTGAGGCCAATCAGATCACAACACAAAAACTTTCTCATTCACATCCTTTGCCTCAAACAATAAATATCAGCAACACCAACATTAAATTCACACAATCAGTACAAAACCTAGGTGTTACTCTGGACAGTACTCTCATATTGCACCAACATGTCATGAACATATGCAAGGCCGCATATCTTGCGCTGAGACGCATCAGCTCCATTCACAAATATCTTTCAGTTGATGCCACTAAAACACTTGTGTGTTCATTAGTACTTTCAAGACTGGACTAGTGTAACTCAATTCTGTCTGGTTTATCTCAATATCTACTCAGAAACTTCAAAAAGTTCAAAACACAGCTGCTTGGATCATACTTTGAGTACCACAATCAGAGCTCACCTCCCTGCTGCTCTGTACCCTACACTGGCTATCCATTTGATCCAGAATCAAACACAAAATTTGTTCTCTGTGCTATGTTTCACTGACAGACTCTAGTCCAAATACTTATCCGACCTTACCCACGTGTACATACCAGCAAGATACTTACGCTCCTCTTCTGAAAATCGCATACTCATTATTCCCACTATGAAAACAAAGTCATATGGACAGCATTCTTTTGCATACCAGGGCCCAGCAATGTGGAATGAATTGCCCACTAACTTAGACACAAAGACACAGTGATCCCATTCAAGAGTGCTCTCAAAACTCACTAATTTCGACTGCAAGAACAAACTTAAAGACCTAATAATGTTTCCCACCTTAAATATTCTCCGAGCATGTTTTTTATGTTTTCTAATTTCATGGTGCTTGTTTTTGTAATCATATCATTATATATGTTTTTTATGTTATAGGTGTTGTCTAATGTTGTAAAGCGCTTAGAGCTTCTAAAGATTAGGCGCTATACAAAGTCCTCATTATTATTATTATTATTATTATTATCTTAGATTATCTGGACCCATATTC
Source organism: Sinohyriopsis cumingii (assembly GCA_028554795.2). Taxonomy (NCBI): domain Eukaryota; kingdom Metazoa; phylum Mollusca; class Bivalvia; order Unionida; family Unionidae; genus Sinohyriopsis; species Sinohyriopsis cumingii. The sequence continues at coordinate 132,707,040 of CM068826.1, read as the reverse complement.
ATAAAACTCTGCAACTAAAATGCCGATTCAAACTATGAAATATCTTTGTCATAGATCTTGTATTTGTTAAATTGTAACAAAATAAACTATGCAACTATGCACATAAAAAACCCACCTGTATCTAAATATACTGATACAATAAAGTCTCTTAATTTCAATTAATTTATCCAAATCTGAGTTTGCTGTGCATTAATGCTTAGGAGTTTCATAAATACAGGACCTGTTCAGACTGGAAAAGTGTTGTAACACAAAGGCAGTACAATTTCAAAGATATCTTTAATGAAAATACAGAACTATCAAATCTTGTACTGTTATTGAAACCAAAATTTCACTAAGAATTTTCCAATACCTGGAACCAATCAATAGTGCAGCAGTTGATGAGCGATGGAAACTGTCGCAGTCTGTTACGGAAAGCATCTCCAATGGGGCTGAATGCAATAATTATGTGAAGATGTTCCTTCACCTGGTTGAGAAAGAAGGCAAACATGGCCAAGGGACTGAAATCAGCATTCTTATCATCTGTCTGGGCCTGCATTGCTGGTCTAATACCCTGAACAAAAAGAAAATTATCACATAATGAACTGAAGAAATTATTCAATTTAAAAACAAGTGTTGTAAATACAGTAATTTATTAATCACATTTTATGTCCATACTCGGTAACTTGAAATAGAACACTCCCCACTACAAGACAGTCATAAAACTGTTAAAATGTCAAGGTGGCATACAATTTCCTCTTTAGTTAATTTATCTGACTCAGAGTAACCTTTCTTCATCATACATATGTATATATATATATATGTGATTTGCTAACTTTCAGTTCTTCATGGTAATTTAAACACATATGAATCTTTTTTCTTTTTCTTTCTCTTAATGAAATCTTTATTACCTGTATAGACACAAAATGATAAGTGGCTGGTCTACCATCCCTAATTTTCATTTGAGTGTTTAGTGGATAACAATGAATGTGAATCAATTATCATCGATAACTTTTCGAACAGTAAATAGTTATTTATATCAACAAAGAATCTCTGCACTAATACCAAGTGATTTTTATTCTCCTGATTTCCTGAAGCATAAAAACAAATATCATCCCATCTTTCCATAAACTCACCCAACACCTTGATACAGATTTAATATACTAAAATTGTCAACTGGAGTGTGTTTTATATATTTGGAAAACTAATGACAAACTAAGAAATGAGAAGTCACAGAGTTATTACCCATTTATTACCCATAATCAAAGTACTGAGAATACTGATAAATGTGAGTGAACAAAATTATTCATAATACATGAAGATTTATAATACATGAAGTCTTCATACCTCCATAATTTCCTGTTTCTCATCTGGAGGGAACAGGTTGGGCACCTCTCCTGTGTTGAGCAGGGAGTCAATGTCCTCCAGGAAAGATTCTTGCTTTATCTGTGTGTCGGTGATAAGGAACACAATGTTCTTTCCAGACATACCAGCAGTCTTCAGCACATTCTGGAATGATAAACAAAAATCTTTACTTTTTACTAATAAGTGTTAATACATTATAACAACAAATAATCATGCTTTACTTATTTCAGCATATCATGATTGAAGACCATTTCTTGGCTGTTAATTCTGTATGCTGCTTTTGATAGCCCTATTAAATTTAATTTCTTTGAATTTCTTTTAGCAATTTCACCTGACGTGCAAAACAAAAAATTAAGGTGAAAACTGGTTGGTTTAAACTCAATTTTACCCAGAAGTGTAACAATTCAAGAGGGAAATTGTTTGAAATGTTCTCACCATGTACTGTATACTGTATGTAAAAAGATTTGTACAAATCACAATTTTGTGGGTTGGCATAGTGGATCTATTTCTCATCAATAAAAAATAAAATCTTTTACTTGTGCTTGTTTCAAAGGAAATTAATTAAACTTGTCCAATTTTCTCCACTTTTCTGCTCTGCAAGTATCACTAACTTAAAATTATTAAAATATTATATGGGTGTGAATATTATTAAAATGCAACTTATTAGATTTATTCTTTAAAATGAAATAATCAACAATGTTGGAATCTCTATTTATTATACAACAATGACCTTTATGTCTTCCCTCCACTCATTCATGCCATAGTTTTTTGAGATTTCCGGCTGGAAGAGATCATAACCTGCCATAGCTGTGGCAAGTTTTGTCAAGGACTGTCGACCACTGCCACCCACACCAACAAGCAGGGCATTACCTCCTGGCACACGTAGGACTCGGCAAATTCTGGACAAATGCTCCAGCACATATCTAAATACAGATAAAAATGATTCAGATTTATAAAATCCTAGAAAAAAAACTTTTATTGATTTGTAAAAGTTTAATTGAAGTATTTAACAAACTCCTTGTCTTGATTTCATGATGTTTATTAAATTATGTCTTTTAAAAATATGAAGTCTTAAACAGCAGAGAAATATTAACAACATGCATATCATACAACTGAACTAGATCAATAAATATAATCAAAATAGGACGGTATTGATACTATTTATAGAAATAAAGAACTACAGGGGTTACTAACAAAGTTTATCCAAATTTGTAATGTTTAAATATATAAAATGAATTCCAATATATGAAAAATGACAATCCGTCATGTTTTGAATTAAGCATCATGAAATAAATTGGGAGAGGTGAGTAGAGTAAAGACTGCAAAGAACTTTGATAATGTAGCACTGTAAGATGTAAATATAAAATACCTGTAGCTATCAAGTGAATGTTAATTGTTTGAATGAACCACTGTAACCATCAATGGACAACCACTGTATGTCAGTGAACTATCTTGGTCTATTAGACAAGTACCATTGTATGTCAGTGAACTATGTTGGTCTATTAGACAAATACCTTTATATGTCAGTGAACTACTTTGTCAGTGAACAACCTTTATTATGTCAGTGAACTATCTTGGTCTATTAGACAAGTACCTTTGTATGTCAGTGAACTATCTTGTCAGTGAACAACCTTTCTTATGTCAGTGAACTATCTTTGTATGTCAATTAACTACCTTTCTATGTGTACTATATAATAGGCAACCAGTATGACAAAACCAGTGTTAATGTTATTGTAATCATTCATGAGAGGGTAAGTGGAAAAATTATTCTGTGTTTTGGATTTTTAACATAGCTTTAACAATTTGAGTCATATCGCTATGATGTCTGCAGTGTGGCAGTTTATGGTGATGCCAAGCACAGAGGCATCATGCTGCAGGCACATTTATCATGTCCCACCCAGTCACATTATCCTGACACCAGGCCAACCAGTCCTAACACTAACCCCTTAATACTGACTGCCAAGCCAAGCATCTGCTTCTACCATTTTCATAAATCTTTTGGCTGACATGGCTGTGGTTTGAACCTGCAACCTCCAGCATCCTAGGCGGCTGCTCTAACCACTTAGGCCATTGGAGTGGTCAGAAAAATTACTAAATATGGGAACTATATGTGACCAGGTAGATTGAATTCATTTTCCTTAAAATATATGTTTGCTTGAAAGGTTTGCTAAATTCATATAAAATTTGCTAAAAGATTAAATTTTTCTTAAATTATGAATCTGGTGACCGCATAGTTATAAGCATTTTTCATTTTAACTTCAGACGGAAACATAGTTTCTCTGAGATGATGAGGTCATTCAGAAAAGACAGGAACTTTGGGGGTGGGGTCTGCTGGTTGTACAAAAAGTATCTATTGATTTATTTAACATATTATTGCAACCTATGATGGTAACTGGAGGTGATCTTAAAAGTGGAGGAAATAAGAGACCTTTGGTAAAAAACAAAAGGTTTTGGAGTAAAACAGAACTTTGAGAGAATCAGAGAACTCTGACAGAAGCCAGGGTACTCAGAAGCCTCCAAAAACCAGAGATCATTGTTGAAAACAAGAGAACTTTCATGCTTCTGAAACTAGAGAACTTGAATGCTTTAAAACCTGAAAACTTGGAAATAAACTAGAGAACCTGGAGGAAACCGAAGGAGTCTGAATAAGTCAGAGAACTTTGGACAAAACAAGAGAACTTTGTAAAAATGCAGAGAATATTTGAACCTCTGAAACTGGAGAATTTTGAATCCCCAAAACCTGAGAACACTAAAGGAAACCTGAGAACCTGAAGGAAACCAGTGAAGCTGGGTGAAAGCAAAGAACTCTGAAGAAAACAAGAGAAGTTGGAGGAAACCAGAGAACTTTTGAAGTTTCTAAAGCTAGAGGACTTAGCTGCAACCAAAACCTGAAACTCTGGAGTAAACAAGGCAAGTCCAAAGGAAACTAGAGAACTTTTGAGCCTCTAAAACATGAAAATTTTGGAGTCCCTAAAACATGAGAACTTTTGGGGTAACCAGAGAGCTAGTAGGAAACTAGTCAAGTTGGTGGAAACCAGAGAACTTCAGTAAACCAAAAAACTTGGTGAAAACCAAAAATCCTTTGTAGGAAACCAGTGAACTTGGAGGCAACCCCTGAATTGCATAAGAAGAACAATCCTTTGATGTTGCAGGTTGTGCTATCCAGGCTACTATATTACCTGAAGATGACAAGATTCATCCTTGTTTTGTGTGTGTTGTTGTACTCTTCCAGACACGTCTCTACTACAGTGTACATTTCATCTAGGGAGCGAATCTCATCATACACCCTCTCTTCTGGCATGGCATCAGGCTGCATGTAGTCACCAAACATCAAGCTTCTCAAATCTTCTTCTTTCACCTGTAGTACAAGGGAGACAGCAGAGTTTTCATTACTTGAAACATACCATAAAATGAATGTCAGTTCATCACAATTTTCATTTAAGATCAAGTAGACATCATACATCTTTTTAAAAAAGTTTGCATCAATATCACTTTCTGTTCAGGATTTTCAAGATAGCTGCTGATGGAGCCACATTAACTGTGCGAGTTGCATCATTTTATTTCAGATGAACTACACAATGAAAACAAAAGTCTTTTAGTGAAAACACCATGTCATTATGTCTTTCCATTCAGAATGAGTAGTAATAAAATGGTGGCCATTTTGGACATCAGATCTGCAAAATATTCTGTAGGTTTTTACAACTGTGATTAAAGAATGCTAATAAAAATAATCTTGCTGATAAACACACAAAATAAATTAAATTACTTATGTGATATTATAATATTAATATCTCTTATTGTTTAATTCTAATTCACAAACAGCTTCTTATAAAACAATGAAGCAGCTGCAGAAACAGTTAAATAAAACAATTTAAAATAAAACACCTTAATTTACCTTTCCACCATTTGGCACCAAATGTTCAAACAAACTGTCGAAATTCTCTTTGAAAAAATCTTTGGCCAAATTTTGGATTGATCTGAGTATAAAAATAAATTTCATTATTATGAGAAAATTCATATAAAAATTGCAGTTTCATGAATTGTCCATTCTGGGCAACAAACTTACAATTAAGAGTTATCATTAGCTGAGGCTAAAATATCTATATGCAAGCATGAACCTTGCACCTACCTCCAAAGGACACCTTACAAATTCAAAAGTAAACTGCCACTTATATTAATCAAGTGATTGCCTTTTTTTAAAATTATAAAGTCTAGCTTCAAAATAAAAATCAGCATATTTCTGAATAAAAATTTCTGAAGTATCCTAAATTACTGATGCAACATAAAAAAAATTTGTCGAAATTTCATACTTTTAATACAGTTCTGATGATTTGGATTTGTTGATGAGTACAGCATGCCCAAGTAAATGAAATAAAGTGCCTTGCCAGGAAAATGTTTTCCCAAGATTTTCCAAGATTCATTTTGAGAAACTCTATGATGATGAAATTAGGCACTTGTAATGCAAGATGGAGAATAAGACCTGAGTAAACCCAAATGTTTTCCCCCTACTGGGACCGGGTATCAAGCCTGTTGTAATGCACATGTCAAATTATCAATATTTGTAAATATCTATGTATGTACATACTAGCGTATATTTGTACATATCCATGTCTGCACAAAGTAGTTACATCAATTTAATATTAGGTGTATACAAATTTTTTATTTAATAATGGTCAGCTAATATCAACATCAAATATCAATAAAGACTTCATCATTTAATCAGTATGTACGTATGGATGGATACATGAATGCATGCATGCACAAATGTATTAGACTTTAATGGCATATCAACACAATATAGGATATCCTCTCCAAATAAACATAAACATGAAGTTTAACAATATCAAACATAAAAGATAAAACTGCTAAAATTCAGAAAATTTATATAACAATAAAGATAATGGTATATTACAAAAGAAATGAAGTCTATCACATTAAAATAGCAAAACATATTCACAATTGCTCAAATATTTTAGGACAAGTGCATGTTCATCTTGTAAACATTAAAAGTTTCCTAAATGTAGGGGCACTAAGATTTCATAAATATTAAATGAGCCAGATACTGGGGGTGGGGGGTGGGGTTCTTACTTGAACAGCCAACTTCTGTCATTGTCATCAGTAAGACGATCATAAAACACCCGCATCACTTCATGCACCCATAGTCTGTAAAAGACAATACAAGCTGAATGATAAATTTGTGCTATATTAAGAACATTTTTTAGCAGATTTCTTGCCAAGTAATCTTTATTCACATGCACATTAGAATAATCCACAACACTACCACTAAAATGTATTAGTACTGATGTATGCAAAATAATTATGGAAACATTTCAAATCCGAGAAAGCAAAACTAATATCAAATTTTGACTTATTGCATTATTTCAATCATATTGTATTTTCATAACAACAATGGAAGTTTTCCCTCATTGTAATGCCTTCATTATAATGCAAATCCAGATATAACTAAGTACTGCTATGGACATGGTGATGAAAATTAAACCATTGTACATTAACTGGTCTATCAAATGTATGACAATATCAGCTGAAAGAAAACAACATGAAGTAAATCAACAGGTTTCTTGCATGCCTCATATGCAATTAGCTTCAATGACTGCCAATAATACAAGCTCTTACTGAACACTCGAGTAGGTATGGAGTAGGTATATGGCATAGAAGTGAATTTTCCTTAAGTTCTTGTGACCTGGACCTTGGACCTTTTGAATCCAGAATAAATTTGACTTCCCTCTCTCAACTGCACTTCAGCTACAAAAAATTTCAGAGTATAAAAAACCCCCGAGAATTCAAGTTATTTTACAGAAACCATTTTTACATGTTCAATCTATTCATTCCAAAATGTATTGGTGCATTATTTGTCTCCATTGCAATCTATTAACAAAGTTTGAAAGTTTGGTCATTGTTTGTATTTCCTGGGCTGTATCTGACCTTGACCTTAAAACTTTAACCCCAACATAAATGGGTGTCTTTCCTGTGTCAAATGCAAACCATCTACAAAGTGTAGTCAGGCAAAACATATTGAATTTAAGTAGTTTTGTGGAAATCATTTTTACTTCTTTCAGGGTCTGAGACCTTGACCACTGAACCCAAAATGAATAGGTATATTCTTTGTTTCAAATACAAGCCATGTACAATGTCAGGTCAAACTAGGTAATAAAACAATTACAATATCATGTGAAACCATTTATCTTTTTGAAGCCACTGTGACCTTAGCCTGCTACCTTTTGAACAAAAAGTGTCTTTTGTGTCTCAAGTGCAAGCCATTTACAAAGTTTGTTCAATTTATGTGGTAATAAAGTCAAATTATTGCATAGAAACAGCTTCCTTCTTTTAGACTTTGTGAACTGACCTTTGACTTTTTGAGTCCTGAAATCGATAAATTTCTTCGCAAGCTACTTACAGAGTAATGGTAGATGGTGGAGAACTCAATGTATTGCGCAGAAAAAAATAGGAAACAGACATATGGACAGGCAGATATCATTACATTGTGCCTTAAGGCAGGCATATTAAAAAACGTCAAAGAAAACCAAGCTAGTGATCTGCTTACCTCACCATGACACGTTTGTTTTCTACTTGGGCTTTCTTGATAAGGCAGATGCCTAGAATGATCCTGGAGAAGTCTCTCAAGTTGAAGACGTAGTGAGACTTGGCTGGAGTTGGCAGCAGATTAGCAATGGCTGCCTTGTACATCTCTGATGTAGCCTTGATAATATCATTACCCAGACTGAAGAAATCTGTGGTGAACTCCTGACTCTGTAAGAAACATATATATATGTATGTTAAGTTCATCCTTTTTTATTTCGAGCACTTTCTCATCATCCAAGCAAAAGCACTTGAAATAATAAAGGATTAACATTAATGATATCCTGTTAAATAAACAAATAAGTAAATAGATAAATAAATATAAACATACACTCACACAATTACTCTTCATAACTTATTTATGTTGCCCTCTAAATAAACGGAGGATTACAAAACTCGAGGGGCCCCGAGTGGCCAAGTGGTCTAAAGCGCTCTCCATTACAGATCACTGCCATCTAACCTCTGTCTGCGTGGGTTCAAGTCTTGGATTCAGCTAATGTGGGTATGTGAGAAAGCTTGCCAGTAGCTTCTCGTGGGTTGGTGATTCTTTCTGGTGTTTCCCGGGTTCTTCCTCCACCATTAACAGTAGCCGCCATGTATAGCCTATCTTGTGCTGAAAAATGGCGTTAAGCCCTACAACAACAACAACAAAAACAACAACAACAAAACTTGAAATGGTCAGCTGAGCAAGAAAGAGTAAAGATGAAATGACATCATATAATATTATGAATGTAAATGTCATATATGTTATCAACCTTGACTCTGTTAATGAAGGCATAACAAAACCACGCTTACTTTAAGAAATGTAGTCATCATGGTGGAAAATATCTTGATCATGGTATCATCACTAAATGGGTTCATTGCCACAATGTTGAAGTGTCGAAGGAAACGAGGTGTGACATCATTTCTGCCACCACCAGGTGGCCCCATTGCTGCCAGGAACTGCACATCCTGAAGCGTTAACTTACTAGTGTCTTTCAGGTCATACCTGTAAAATTTTACAGGAATAATTTTGTTTAGGAAAACAGAAGATGAAGCCTTCTATCTTTCATTACTATACTTTATGAGCACTTTATACAAAACTGGTGACCTTCCCTTGCTTAGCACAAATGCAGCATTCAAAATCTTTGTCCTAAAAGGAATGAATCAAACTGTGTGACAATCTTAACAGTAAATAGAAACTTTGAAGAAAATGTTTTTAAGGGTATAATGTCCATTGAACATCTTGATATTATACATTTACTTTTGTTCACTTTGTCTTTATACTGATTATTTGTTGCCTTTCTGTATTTAACTCATTATGCTGGTTGCATACTGATAGGAAAACAAGAGTGAAGAGAGGAAAGCACGACCTGACTATTCAAAAGACAATATAAAATACATCATGACCTGACTATTCAAATGACAGTATAAAATACAGCATGACTTGACTATTCAAATGACAATATCAAATACAGCACTACTTGACTTTTCAAATGACAATATAAAATACAAAATGATTGGACTGCTGAAAGGACAATATGAAATATAGCATGACTTGACTATTCAAATGACAATATGAAATACAGCATGACTTGACTATTCAAATGACAATGAAATGTAGCATGACTCAACTATTCAAATGACATTATGAAACATAGCATGACTTGATTATTCAACTGACAATATGAAATACAGCATGAATTGACTATTCAAATGACAATGAAATATAGCATAACTTGACTAAATAACAATGTGAAATATAGCATGACTTGACTATTTAAACAACAATATGAAATACAGCATGACCCGACTATTCAAACTACAATAAGAAATGCAGCATGACTTGACTTCAAATGACAATATGAAATGCAGCATGACTCTGACTTCAAATGACACTATGAAATACTGCAAATTCTCGCAACATCATAAATAATATTAGCATAAAACATACTGCCAACACTGTTTGCTGAATAGAAGTTATTCTTGAAGTATCTACACCTGACATGATTCTAGATTTGAATTAAAGTAAAGTACATATTCCTCCAACTATTATTTAGCTAGACATGTCAACAGCTATACACACAGATAAGCAGATGTGAGCAGATATTAACACATGTATGTATGTGTATATATATATATATATATATATATATATATATATATATATATATATATATATATATATATATATATACACACACATATGTTAATAACACTATAAATAAGCCATGGTGACTTACTCATAGCATGGTGAGAGTGTGTGTGTTGGATTTTTAACATAGCTTTAACAATTTTCCAGTCATGTTGCTAGGATGTTTACAGTGTGACAGATTAAAGTTATGTCTAGCACTGGAGCATAATGCTGCAGACATGTAGCATGATGTCCCACCCAGTCACATTATCCTGACACTAGGCCGACCAGTCCTAATGCTAACCTCTTAATGCTGAGCACCAAGCGAGGCAGCTGTTAGGACCATTTTTATAAGTCTTTGGTATGACTCGGCTCGGGTTTGAGGTGGACTCTCTAACCACTAGGCCACCATAGTGGTCACGGCATGGTTCATTAGTATACCTAAAATGTTTCCATACATACAGGCAAAGTTACATTTGCAAACAAATTCAAACAAACAGCATTTCCAAAAACATTTGTCATGTGTAAATGCAGACTGTAATGACCAAACATACAGACAGTGGCAAAAGCTCAAAAATTCTTGAATATCCAAAGTTTTATAACTCGTAGGGCTGATACTTGCCAAGTGATAAATAATCAAAAACACAAAATTACCAAAATCATTCAAAATAAAAAGGGCATATGACCTAAATTTTATATGATGGCCTATAACAATTCTGAATGCTTCCATATATAATGTGTAATGATCATAGGTTTTGAAAAAAAGATCCTCCAAGTGAATACTGAAGACAGTGTGACTACATAAGCTTTCCTTTTTATTTGAATAGTGAAGCTGATTAAGCTTTATAGTGAATTATTTTTCTTCAAAACTGGATGTGATATTGGTCTCTATTTTGTTTGACCTGGCATTTTTATATCAAAACTGTGGTAAAAAAAATCTCTCTCTCCTCCTTCTCTCTCTTTCCCTATCGTCTATTTCTCTCTCTCTCTCTTGAATATGAATCCAAACATACTGTTAATGTGTACAATTTTATATGAGACTGGTACTCAATCTTGATAGTCTCTTGATCTCTCTCTTGAATATGAATCCAAACATACTGTTAATGTGTACAATTTTATATGAGACTGGTACTCAATCTTGATTGTCTCTTGATCTCTCTTGAATATGAATCCAAACATACTGTTAATGTGTACAATTTTATATGAGACTGGTACTCAATCTTGATTGTCTCTTGATCTCTCTCTTGAATATGAATTCAAACATACTGTTAATGTGTACAATTTTATATGAGATTGGTACTCAATCTTGATTGTCTCTTGATCTCTCTCTTGAATATGAATCCAAACATACTGTTAATGTGTACAATTTTATATGAGACTGGTACTCAATCTTGATTGTCTCTTTTGATCTCTCTCTTGAATGTGAATTCAAAGATACTGTGAATATGTACAATTTTATATAAAACTTGTACTCCAGACTTACCAGTTTCCATGGTCAAAGTACTGCCTCAGCAACTCAATGGGAGGCTGTGCACCATACACTTCCTTGGCTGGCATGTTCATGTCATCCACAAAGATCACAGCTCTCTTTCCCATCTGTGGTCCAAACACACCCTTACGTCTTTTGTCCAACCTGGACATAATGATGTTCTGCAAGCAAATTATGACAATAGTTTATATATATTATTTCCTGGATTGCACAGTTTATATGTATATATTTTGTCCAGGATTGCACAGTTTATATGTATATATTTTGTACAGGATTGCACAGTTTATTTGTATATAATATGTCCAGGATTGCAAAGTTTTTTTTTGTATATATTTTATTCAGAGTACCATTGAAGAGACACATTACTTACAAATAATTTGACTCTGATGAAAACGAAGGTGCACAATGAAAATGAGATGGCTGATTATCTGAATGAAAAAAAAACTGGATAACAATACAAATGAGTAAGGTTCATTTAAAAAAAGAAAATTAAAACACTGATTTTACAAACTGAACATCACACAAACATAAGCAATATGTACTGACAGAAAAATGTCTAGATCCCACCAAGATTCTTCTACATACAGTGTTAAAAGGAGAACCATATCAAAGCTTTTGATCATAATGATGGAATTAATTAGTATATATATAAAGATATCATAAACAATAAAGGTATAATAAACAATAATCTTTAAATTATGGACAATAATTGGCATGCAAAAAAGAAACAACTATACTCTGAACACAGACTGAGAAATAAAATGAACACACAAAATTAAATCAATGTCACAGTCAAGGATGACAGGGTTAAATTGATCTACTTTGTGATAAGGCTGTAGATGCATCCACCCACTAGATTTCATGATTCCAGGTATAGCAGTAAATATACAGAACACAAATTTAAAAAATGTGGTCATGAGATAAATACAAAAGTTGGACATAAGTCAGTAAAATATGAAACATAGGTAACAGTGATCTTCTTTTGTTGTAAGAGTATGGTACAAACAGAGCAGCATGTAAAGTCAGATGGGAAATAAACTTAACGCATGAATAATAAACAAAGGTTTGTGGAAATATGAAATATTGGTCACTGTGACCTATGTTTGTGATCAGTATGCAGTACTAATTAGTATGCATGCATTCACGAAGTTTCAGGATTCTAGATATAACAGTAAATATAAAACTATGAGGTCATGAGCCGAATGCAAAGATTTCATCCAAGACGGTAAAATAGGAAATCACAGTAACCTTTTGTTTCAAGGATGTGGTACTACTAGAGAAGCATACAATTATCTAATTTGATGATTTCAGCTTGAACAGTGCCTTAGAAATAAACTTCAAAGACAAAATGTTAACAGCAAAACAAGAAATATGAGTCAAAATGACCTATTTTTGTGATGATGGTATAGTACTCATCAAAATTAATCTTATCACCGAGTTCCATGATTCCAGGCATAACTATATGTTAAAGAGTGTGAAAAACATGTGCAGTTACTAAATTAAATGCCAAATTTAAACAACAATGTGCAAATGATTTACATGTAGAAAGTTAGACCCCTTAATCCCTTACCCAGTTTTGTAGGTGCTATGAAACCCACACCAAACTGTTGGCATGAACCCAGGAAGTAAGAATAGTTGAGATGCAGTGAGGCTATACAATATATATATGCTTTTAAATGTGTGGATGCCATCACTGGAGATAATACCATAGCTTTTATCTAGTTTATAAAAGCAAGCTAAAAAATAATAACACCTCACGATCTATTAATTCAAGTGTTTTAATAGCTGCAATGTATAATTTTTCCAAACCTGTGTCTGGTTGGCACTGGTCTGAGCTGAGAAGTTGACAAAAGCTGGGATAAACTTTTCCTTGGGCAAGCCGTTCATCAACTTGTCCTGTATGTACACACTCTTCCCAGTACCTGTGGGACCCACAAACAGCAGTGGCCTAGATTTAAAATAAATTTAACAATTAAGCACTGAAAGCAACAGCTTCCCAACATCATCATTTAGATCCATGCAATATCAAATCTTTATTACTAAAAATTTACATAATTTCTTCCACTTCATTTCAGTGGAAACTTACATCAGATTTTTCTATATTTACCAAACATGCATATTAATTTAATTATATTCATAATTAACAGTAAAGATGAGTTTCATTAATTATATGATTTGTCCTTGAACTGATATGGAATGATATAGAGTTCATAGACTGGGATTTTGTACTGAGTCTAAGGAAGTTTTCAACTAAATTTCACATTCCGTATTAGACCACTAACAAACAACATACAGGAGAAACCCGTTATAATGTGATTCGTAATAACATGATTCCACTTATATTGTGATGGCAGCATGGCTCCCTTTTTTTAATTTAAGGTGACCTCTCTTTTTAACATCCTAAATGCATGCTCTTGGAAATGCCGATTATTCATATCCCTAGCAGATTTTTAATCCCAATACTGTGTTTAATGTTGCCTTAACTTCACAGTGCAATGTTTCCGCCATACTGGGATGTATACAATTCAAAACTGAAGTGTATTTGATGTCTGATATAATCCAGCAAACAGAACAAATGATATATGATCAAGAGGTTAGTTAAAGCTAATGACATTGAAATTTCAATGCACATTTTCTATGGGGAAGTTTTTCAAAAAATTTGTTAACATGATCCTACTTATATCATGATGTTATTCTTTGGACCCCAAGCACTGCATTATAACAGGTTTTACCTATAATGAATTCACCTCTTCTAAGATGTTAACTTTTAATTGTGATTCTTATGTGGCAGCACAGACAAGAAATTCTAAGCTGCTTCATGGCAAAATGACAGTACTTGTGACATCTTTTTTCTTCATATTTTTTATTTTAACCCTGGACTCTCTCCATATCACATACTTTGATCAATGAAAATGCAAAGAACTTGATAGAGGTGAGTAGTAATGTAAATTTGCAGTTCCAAAAGCATTCTTACTTCAAAAATCAGATCACTAATTGACGTTAATGGAAATCTAGCAAGGGCTATCAAATACTTTGAAAATATTGCCAATTACGTTAATGGAAATTGAACAAGGACTATCAAATATTCTGACAACAATGTCAATGACATTCATAGAAATCAATCAAGGACTATAAAATATTCTGACAACAATGCCAATGACATTAATAGAAATCAAACAAGGACTATCAAATATTCCGACAACAATGCCAATGACATTAATAGAATCTAACAAGGACTATCAAATATTCTGACAACAATGCCAATGACATTAATAGAAATCAAACAAGGACTATCAAATATTCTGACAACAATGCCAATGACATTAATAGAAATCAAACAAGGACTATCAAATATTCTGACAACAATGCCAATGACATTAATAGAATCAAACAAGGACTATCAAATATTCTGACAACAATGCCAATGACATAATAGAAATCAAACAAGGACTATCAAATATTCTGACAACAATGCCAATGACATTAATAGAAATCAAACAAGGACTATCAAATATTCTGACAACAATGCCAATGACATTAATAGAAATCAAACAAGGACTATCAAATATTCTGATAATAATGCCAATGTAAGTTTATCAACTCCTTCTTGAAAGCTGCATGGAATAGCATGTAATATTTACCTGGGATCCAAATGGCTAAAAATCAGCGAAGTCTTTTTACTTATTTATATCCTAGACATATTCTAGCGAAACCTTTCTAAAAATTAAATGATTTTATTAATAATCATAATTGCATACAAGTTCTGGAATTTTCAATAAGGTGCCTTTTTTTACCCTGCATTAATCAATACTAACTTGATAAAATTCAATGAAGCTCTAAAATTAACTGAAAACAGTTACAGTAATCATGTCCACATACATTTAGTACATTTCAAAACTCTACTACCATTTTGCATCCTAAGTGACTAAAATATATGTTAGCAGTAAACACGTAAAAATTATACACCTGTTATAACCTGCAATCGTAGTAATTAACAAACTCATATATGGCTTATAAATGTGAAACTACTTTAAAACAGTTTCCACAAGTCCTAAGATGGTGGGGTATGTGCAAGAAAAGGTGGGTAGATAAATATGAAAGCTTCCCTCATCACATGCAAATATACAAGAGGTAAAGACATAATAAAAAAAAAATATATATATATATATATATATATATATAGCATGAATACAGAATATATATAACATGTGAATGATTATGAATGAACAGCAATGTAATGTGCAAGAGTTGAAAGAAAAGCCCCTGAAGACCATCAGTGGATTAATGATCTTGACCTTAAAATTTTTCTATGAATAGTATGTGACAAATCTTGAAATGATACTATACATACATACATACTATACATACACATGCATACATACATACATACAGACACACACATACATACAGACACACACACATGCATACGTTCATACATACATACATAAGTACGTACGTAAGTACGTACGTACGTACGTACATACATACATACATACATATATATATATATATAAAGATTGTTTATAATGTTTTACAAGAGACTGGGCTTTGTCAAACATTGTAACAAAGAAACTTTATATCCAAATTCATAGTTTATTTTTCAAAATGTCTATTCTATTTACTTGTCTGGACCTGCAGGTAGTAAACAATTTACTCTGGTATTCTTACTGTCAGAATTCATATGTAATGGGATTTTGGTATAAATAAATAGCATTCTGGTATAAATAAATGGCATTGATTGAAGAAAAATACTTTTATCTCATGCTCAATTCTTTCTGTCATGACTCACAATGTATCTTGTACTTCCACTTTGATTCCTTGTATTTATTTACCTTTTCTGAATTTTCTTTAATTTTCACAACTTTCAGAATTCAAAATGAACATGAGTAGTTTATTTCAATGAGTCAACATACAGGTATAGAATGATAGTTAAAGGATATTTCTAAATTATTTACTCAAAATAAAAACAAAATGAAAATGTTTCTTTTCATGATTTAATCATATTGAACCAGCAACCTGTAATTCTAAACTACCAATTACGAATTAGGTGTCATTATCACACCTGTGTTACCTGGTGCCTTTGTTATTGACAGATCATGGATAGTGTGTGATTATCACACTTTGGTTACTCTGCATCTTCATTGTTACGCCTTTTATTTTTAAATGACCACTTTTTATCTGACTGAAGCACATCTGGTGATACCATCCTTAAAACTGAGGTTATTTTGCAGGCTGACAATGCAAATCAAGCATTTTAACCAATTAAATGTTGTAACAAAGGAACTTTATAATAATGCTTTTGAAATATATTGTCATTAGCAAACTGGGCAGGGAAGTCAAACATCCTAACTGAGAAAACATTGTATCCGAGCATGTAATAAACTATACATATATATATATATGATCAGTATTTCTGAATCATAGTTTGCTAGTTCAATGAAACGAAAGTTCTAAAGTATGTGAAATGATTCTGTCTTGAACATTTTACTCTATAATATATATAATTTATTACTATTCTTTACTTATTATTTTCTACCTGTATGGTGACTAACTGCTGTTCAATGTAAATCCTTCTTGTGTTCATTTTGAATTCTGACAGTCAGAAAAAGCAAAAAATGTCTCTTTAGCTACAAATGATACTAGGAACAGAAGCAGGGTGTCCATGAAAAGATATGTCGGACTTCTTCTGGTTGCTGCTTTCTGTGATGGAGACTATTTGGTGTAATTGTTTAAAGGTCACGAGTATAATTGTTTTTCGGGAGATGAGCCCAGATAAGACATGGTTTCAAACATGTGCTAATTTCAAAGTAGAGAAGAGATTCTGATTTGGTTTAAAGAAACAAGACATGAGCTTAATCAAGTCGATTGTTCAACATAAAAGATGATAAAATCACTCCAAGACTAGGATTACAAAATTTCAGTGCCAAAAGGAAACTGGTCTAACAGATTTATATATATTAGGTTTTATAAATGTTTATGATTTTATACATACATACATACATACATACATACATACATACGTTTCAGACAGACTGGAATTTGTTACCTTCTGACTTTAAATAGGACCTCTATCTAAAAGATTGACCTCAAAACTCATAACCTTTATATAAAAAAGTTGTCATAGCCTATTGTTGAAGCATGATGCTTCAATACCTGTCAACATAAGACATATTCCTTCTTTCACTGAATTGCATAAAGCCTTGATCTTACCAACTGAACTTGATCCTGAACTTTAAACTTAAGTCTAAAATCAGGCATTTTTATGGATAAATTCAATTGCACCTAGTACTGACCAATCAGATGTATTAAGTCGGAACTTTGATTTTAAGTCATGCTGTTGAAATTAGGGACATATTTTGCAGATATTTTAACAAGAAAAACTGTAACAATGCATTCTGGACAGAAGTTTGAAATTTTGAAGGCAAACATCTATTATACACCAGCCCAAAAGTTGGGCCAAAACATCATCCATGGAAATGCCAAACTCAATATTATCATATAACATTGCTACAAGCAATGCAATACAATTTTATATTATTTTGGTCCAAGTTTGTTACATTAAATTTTCATCTTGAGTGCATGTGACTTTTCCATGACCCTCTAACATCAGTAATTAATGTTCAATTATAACATATTTCTCTGCATAGACTTTACTTGTCTTGAAGATTACTTTTTTTTAAAATTAAATTTCGTCATTTCTGTTACATATCATCTGAAATACTTGTAAAATCTGTATTAGTTAATAAACATTTGTGAACAAAATACAGATCTCATAAGAGCCACTATTCAATGTACAAGTTAGAACAGACAAACATATATACGTCTAATAAATGTACTGCTGATAAAACAATGACAGTATTCAAAATTAAAGCATTTCAAATTCAAAGCGGGAAAAAATTCAGTGAAGAAAAAAACACTTTGTATCCAAAATATATTGTCTGGGAATGATTCTGAATACTTGCCACTGGAAGAATAAAAATGTATACAAGCAAACATGTAAGTCTGATAGTGAATAGAAGTGTACACAATAAAGTAAAACGGAATATATTCAGGATATCTCATTCAGTATTGTTGTATAAATGACATGCAATAACTGCCATTTTCCCATACTAGTGCAGAAAATGAACCGTCTCCATGATACACATCTTATTACCTGAATTGCTTATGGGATGGAAGCTTGTTACCAGTATGAGTAGAAGAACTGAAAAATTCATCAATCATCATGATAATGAATGCTTCATCTTTAATTCTTTGTCATGACTTATCTTTATAATTTTACATGGTGTTAAATAGTTTACAGTCTAGACAAATGAGATAAAAATATTAAAAAAATTAATTTAATCTCAGAATTGTTTTATAGCAACTAGTCAACATGTGACAGTAAATGTGAAATAGATGAAAGAGACTAATTCCAAAATTAAAACAATCTGAAGTAGAGTGTCTGGTGTAGAAAATTTGAATACATTCTATTCAGCTGGTTGCGCTGTCTACCAGCCATAGTAAAAATCCATAAGGTTGGCATTTGAAAGCATTCCTCATTATTAGTTGCAGATCCTTACATCTAATATTACCTGGAGTGCTGAATACAGTAATCCATGAGGTACGTATATCTGGCGGTGTCCATTGTTGGCACCAACATCTCTCTAATTTTCTTGGTTTTAATCTCCACTCCACGTAACAGGTCATTCCAGTGATGCCAGGTCCCTCTTGCCTTTTGCTATGAACAAAACAAAAAAATTGTAAATTCGTGCATTTCTGTCAGTGTAACACACTATCTTATCATCAAATCTCAGAGTCTGCAATGGTGGAATCTGAATAACACTGTCTTGGCCCCAGGATCACAAAATATATCTTCAAAGCGAGTTTAAGTCATCGTTAACATTATAATTTTCAAAATATTGAGATTTTTGTCAAAGGTAGATATTGATGAAAGGATTTGGTTTGGTGTATGGTACAGCAATACAAGATTATTTAGTGCTGAGGCATCAGGAGTAAAGCACCTTGCCCAAGACAGCTGACCTAGACTGGTCCATTGGTTGGATTCAAACCAACACCAAATCGGCCATTACTCCAAACCACTAATCACTGAACCACAATGGTTCCTGTTGAAAGGATAAACATTAACTATTTGGTTCAAAACCTGAACAACTGGGAAACATTTTATCCATGAAAATGAGTTTTGGGATTGCTTGAATAAAATAAAATAAAATCCTAAATTATTTCTTTGTTATAAAACCAAACTCTTATTTGCAAAATTCAAGATACTCAGACTTTATTCTGATCCTGGATTCCTACTGAATATTCCATGAAAAATTAACTGTTGCCAACCAAACAATAATAATGATAATCAAAATTTCCAAATTTGTGGTTAACATTTTTCAACGTTCAGTGATACTGAAGCCTGAATTTGAACTCCAGTATGTCACCCTGACGCCCTCCTCAGCATATAGGGTCATAAAATAAATGCAATTTCTGGCAACTTTTGCGACACATTTCCTAAAATGGGAATACGAATTTGGGGTCTGATTATGGTGGTTCTAATCTTGTTAATATACTGTCAATAGTAGCTTACAAGTCGATCCCAACAGCAAAATGACTTGGACCCTGTTTTACCATCAAATAATGTACCAGCAGATCAGAGTCTACACTGTTTTTTCTAATGATAACTCCTAACAAACTGCACAGACCCAGGTTTAGTGTCGTATTATGCAACTGCAGATCTGGGTCTGTACATTTTATTGTTAGACTCGACATTTAAGTCAGTATATATCGCATATATTCTTACAAGTTTGCTGGTAAAATTCAGCATGCATCAATAAAACCACCATGAATGCTTTAAAATTTGCAAATATAAAACTGTTTCAATGCAAAATCTAGCTCAAACAGGGACAATAACTCTTGCAAGTATCAAAGGAAGAAACTGAAAATCAACCAAAAATATGAATCATATCACTCCAAATACCAAATATGGTATAAATACATCTAGTCTATCAAAAATTCATAACTGGAACTGACAAATTTGACATAAATAGATCCTATCCTTCAGAAATTACTAAATGGAAATGACAAAATTAACATAAATACATCCAGTCTTTTAGAATTTACTAAGTACTAAGTGGAAATGACAAACTCCATATAAATAAATCCAGTCTTTCAGAAAGTACTAAGCTGAAACAAAACAATGCCATGCAAACATATGGGGGGTATATGTCTCTTCAATTGAAGAAGCTGAACATAAAAATTAAATATAGATATGCATTTTTGTCTTATTAATTTTTAGCATTATCATCCAATGCAGTTTGTACCTTGATCTAAAGCAATTATTCTGAAAATTGGTAGATGTTCGTTTTTGACAATTAAACCAGAATAATATAAACCCTGACATATCAAAATGAACCTGAAATGCATTTTAATCAACAATCTTATCATTTATCATTTTCTCATCTTAACATCATCATTTGCCATTAATCATCTTCTTGACCACTATTTATCTCATAATCAACCATTTATCTCATCATTTACCATTTATTATCTCATCATTTACCATTTATTATCTCATCATTTACCATTTATTATCTCATCATTTACCATTTATTATCTCATCATTTACCATTTATTACCTCATTTACCTTTATTACCTCATCATTTACCATTTATTAACTCATATACCATTTATTACCTCATCATTATCATTTATTAACACAGCATTTATCATTTATTATCTCATCATTTGCCTTTTATTAACTAATAATTTACCATTTATTACTCATCATGTACCATTTATTAACTCATCATTTACCATTTATTATCTCACCATTTACCACTTATATCTCATCATTTATCATTTATTACCTCATCATTTACTATTTATCAACTCATCATTTACCTTTATTACATCATTTACCATTTATTACTCATCATGTACAATTTATTAACTTATCATTTACCATTTATTAACTCATCATTTAGCATTAATTATCTCATCATTTACCATTTATTACCTCATCATTTATCATTTATTACCTCATCATTTACCATTTATTAACTCATCATTTACCTTTATTACCTCATCATTTACCATTTATTTACTCATAATATACCATTTATTACCTCATCATTACCATTTATTAAATCATCATATACCATTTATTAACTCATTATTTACCATTTATTAACTCATCATTTACCATTTATTGACTCATCATTTACAGCTTATCTTGTAAAGATTGACATACTTTTAATGATCATTTAAGACTGATCATGAAAGTGCATTTGCAAATGTTTCTTCAAGACTACATATGGGAAGTAACTCATAAACAAACAAAATCTAAATTTTGTATTTAAAAAAAATTCATACCAATTTGTACCAAATGGAGGCAAAATGATCCCTTCTAAAACACCATTAATGTATTTTTCTGACAAATTTTCTCAAATTTTTTAATAAAGGAAAAACAATCACTTTGATATATTTTGAATGGAATTTGTAACAGTTTGTTTTAGTTAAAATCACATTTCTACAAACAACCATTAATGCCATCAGTAATAACAGCAAATGGCAGAAAAGTTTAGTTGCATTAAATTATAATTTTATTTACTATAGATGAAAGGGGCTTTGTACATTTAAATAACAAAGATAGCAAATAAATACAAGCAATTATTTTTAGATATTATGAATTTCTTACTGCTTCAAGAAAATAAGGACAATATATCTTCAAAAGAGTTATTTTAGTTTTTTTGTTTCGACAGCACTTATAGATCATTATTGGTTATGTCCATGCCAAGGAAATGGAAACAAGTGCTTTTCCGAAGGATGCACAAAGGCAGGTGACCTCAGCTGGCCTAAGTGGATATCAGATCTACAATCTTTGGATTGTTAGTCCACTGCTCAACCAATTGAGCTACTGTGGCCCAGAGAGATTACATAATATCATTAATGGATTATGATGTAATTACTTTTTTTTTTACAAACACTTTATCTCAAAGCAACAAACATGAATGCTTATTCCAAAATTTCTATTTCGTACATCATTCAGGGTATACTGTTTGTTCTAAGCAGCATGGAAAATACAAAGTACCATTTATTCTTTGTTCATTCTGAAGTCACACAGCATTTGTCATTTGGCATTCACTGAACATTTGCTCTGCATTCACTTAGCATTAATTCAGCGTTCACTCAGAATTCAATCAGCAAGTATTTTCATCCATTTACATTCATCATTCAATTTACATTTCAAAGAAGTACATAATTGTTCTGTAAGTATTACAACTAATTTTAGTACTACCTCGAAGTACACGTCATACACCGATTGTTCTGTGGGTATGGGGACATCGAACTTTCCAATTACTTTAGGTACAGGAAATTCCTCAATTTTCCCAGCCAGAAGTTCCTTGAAGTATGCATCAAACTTTGAACGGCCATCATAATCTACACAGGCTCCAATTGACCAAGGGATGGAGAATAAAAACACACACTAAAAAGACAAAGTCCATACAACTGAGCATTGATTATCCAATTCCCATCCATCTATTGCATGTTTATGCATATTTAACTTATACAGTGTGCTTAACTTGTCAGCAATTGTAAGATGTAAAACAGTATATATACAATGCTAACTTTTGTCCATGACTGTAAGTTGTAAACATGTTTACATATCATTTGAGTGTTTATGGCCAGTTTTGTTTAAACTATAGCATTTACTCATCACCACATTTCTTGTAAAAACTAAACATCAAAACAACTGATTTTAAAAACAAAAGGTTTCAAAGACATAAAAATGCACAAAACAAGTCATTTCATTCACTGATTTATAATTTCTAACCTGACTGTTGCCAGTGGGGTCCCAAACACTGTAAACGTGTTGGCATTTTGAAACAAATGGGAGATTTTTTAGTAACATGGTTGCCATATTTGCATCAGTAAGTCTGTGTTTTCAAGCAACAGATGTGATATAGTTCACTATCATTGATAATCTAAATAATTTGGTAAATTTTGGAGTTAAATCTCTTTGAACACTTGTACAAAGATGTTCCTTCTTTTTATTTGTTCAATTTCTTTTAGAAATATTAAAACTAGACATTGCAAATATTGGATGCAAATGACAAAGCTTTTACTGAGATGGTCTGCTCTAGAAACCAGAATAGGACAGTGAGTAGTCTCTGCTTGTTTACATTGGCAGCAAATGTTTGCTTTGAAATGCCAAAAAGATGGCAGTGATAGGGACCCCTTGGTGACAGTCTGGTCAGAAATTATAAATCTTCAGTTACTACCAGGCACAAGTAGAAAAAGTATATGGTGATTTACTGATTATGTCACAATCACTCTATCAAAAGGGAAATCACTCTAGGATGACTTCTGCTACAGGAATCTGATGATTCACACATTTTTTTTGCAAAAAGAAGCCAAAACACATAGCGACAATATTTTTAAGCTCCAAAAGGCTGAATCTGTAAGGTAGTGAATCCCCAGGATATAATCGGGTACTATATTTGATTAAAAAAATTCCAGTGTAATGAAAGTACATAGAGTTTAGCCTTTAAAAGGCTTATATATTTAAAATCAACCTAACATTCAAAAGTAGTTTTGTTTGTTTTATTTCATTACAAATTTATATTACTATATAATTAACAATTGTCACAAAACAAAATATAGGAAGATTGAATTAATAATAATAATAATTAATAATTAATTAATTAATAATCATCAATTTAATAAATAGTCTCTCTGAGCTTTGCTTGCTACAGACAGCTTTCAAAACATTTATTGGTATACATCTTGGAGATGAGACTTTTTATGTTATAGCAAACTAAGGAGTGAACACCAATTTCATTGATAGGTCTACTCACTACTGCCCAGGTTTTAAGCTGTTTGTTTTCATCAACATCTGCTGCATTCAAAGGTTCACTCAGCAGCATGTCCATCATGTACATCAGTGACCGTACAACATTGGATATTTTGGATGGGATATATTCCTGGAAGAAAAAACCCCCAATAAAAATCATCAACAGAATTTAACATCACTGAACAATGTTGATCAAGTGATGATGGAAGCCAATAAAGGAATGACTGCTACATTTGTCTTCTCTAATGACATTAGAGATGGGATGTGTGACCCAGATTTCAAAGCTTTTTTCTCATAAAAGTATCAAAGGCCAATAATAATAATAATAATAATAATAATAATAATAATAATTATAATAAAAATGATAATAATAAATTGTAAAACAAAAATTTCTAACCTAAAAAAATTGTGCACGTGAAATTGCCACTTACAGCAGAGTAAAGTAACAGAATGTTACATTATCTTTTATATAAATATTCCGAGAGGAAGCTTAAATGGTGATACACAGTGCAATAACATATTAACTTGAAAATACCAATATTAATACTAACATTTTTTTGTACATTTTTCCCTACACCGGAACTAACAATTTTACATATGAAATATTTATATAAAAATTTAAGTTATTAGCTCGACTTAACAGCATAGCAACCATTATGAAGCAACAATGCTCAAATATAACTTCTATCAAACTATATGACATAAAATTATATGTTCAACAATATTATTACTTGATTAGGTCAGATTTTTGTTTATTTGACAGGTACAATTTTGCAGTTTTGCTTTTATGTACAGACTACTTTTTTTGGTATAAATTATGCATGTGGTAATTTATAATGCAATAAAACAATGATCATATATAACTAGGAATGAGTCTGAACCCGAATCCCTTCACCTATGAATCAAGCTCTTCCCTCCATGCTGACAATAAACCATGTCTTAAACATACATTGCATTGGGTTATACAATAATTTGCTCTCACACTTTAGACTGAGTTACAGTATACCTTGCAATTCTTCCTGATAAACTCAGCACATGGTTCCACCAGCCATTCGAACAGAGCTTCTATAATCTCTCCAGCCTCTCGATGTAGGGTGGGATGAAGACAATTGAGCCAGGACTTGAGCATGGGGCGCCAGCCGAGAGTCAGGGGCTCCAGGTAGATCATTCCACATCTGCTGACAGTGGCAGGCTACAAAAAAACACAATTTGAATCATTTATGATGATGATAGATAAGTTTTGTCAAGTCATTTTACAGTATTTTAAAAAATCATCAAATTTGATCAAATGTTGCTATTCATCAAAATATTGTAATTAACATTTATTGGAGCTGAATCTAATTAGACTGATTGCCATGGAATAGTTAATGATCCCACACTCACATACAGTACCCATAATACATAGGGTGATATTTTCAAATTTACTATTTCTGTAAAAAAATTCTTGAAATAATCTTTTTTTTCAAGTTATTGTTTGAAACATTTCTACAATACATGCATTGTTCTTTAAGTTGATCTTATGTTTAACTTTCTTCATTTCTTTCTATTATTTATGCACGCTATAGAAAAGATACAGCTAAATCAACTCACAGCTGAAATCAAATACAGATTTTAAGTATGAACTGGCAACATTTCTTAAAAGTTCTCATTCCAAATTTTTATTAAAAATCTTTCAATTCTTTCCTCTCAACTGCGTGTACACTTTATATTATAAAAAAAGTTACAGCTGTCATGTCTTTAGTAACATGTTATCGGCATATAAAACTCAACTGCAAACAACACAGACACAGATTTGCTGTTGCACAATGCACCAACAGATCATGGTCTGTATTGTGCTTTTTTACTATTTATGTTAATTAAACACTGTACAACCAGCAAATCTGTTATTAATACCAACATAAGAGACCTGTCAGTACATACCGACGCCTGGGAAAGATCCATGGTTTCAAAGATCAAGCTCATAACAGATGACATTTGAATGATCTCTCCACTCATCAGGCAGAGCTTCTTGTTATCATCCAACACAGTGTTCATATTCTCAATCCAGAGAGCATCAATAGGACCATCAAACACTACCCACTTGCGGTCTGGTGTGTCCGTGGAAGCAAATTCTCGGAAAGTATTGGCAACAACACCATCTGTCCACTGCAGACAAATTTTATCATTGATAAAATAGATCATGTGACTTTTTCATGCTATCTGTTCTCTCCCCGACCCAGTTTTTTTATGTGGCCAGTGCCTATAGAAAGCTAGATTTTATGTGCGATGAATTCAGATGATCAAACGGTATTATAGTTCATTCTGCACATCATCACGAGTAACAATCTATCTGTAAATCAGTCAATTTTCAGGTCAGCATCATTAAATGTAGCTAAAAGTACCTGATTTGTTTCAAACAAAGTATTTAAAACGAAATAGGTACTTTTAGCTACATTGAATTATGCTGACCTGAAAATTTACTTAGTTATAGATAGGATATCATTCATGATGCTGTGTAAAATGAACTATAATTGACATAAGTTTCCAATTTATTATGTTAGACTAGATTTATTCTTGTAAAAAATATATGTCCCAATTAGTGGCCATAAAAATGTTTAAATTTACAAGTTCAAATCTGATAAAACTTGTGGCAATCATTTAAATGACCCTAAAACCTAATCTGATTATCTGCCTACAATAATAGGCATGCATACCAAACTTCTCAAGTCGGAGTAAAATTGAAATTGCATAAGAGTGCCTTCAAGGTTTTCGCTAAAATATTTATGTTTATAAACAAGACTCATTTTTTAAAATGCAACAATTGTGTAAATGGCATGAAAATTGATCATCTCCATATGCATGTGAACATGAAAAATAAATGTAATTTCTCTCCTTTCACTGGAGATTTGTTTATTGATAAACGTACTCATGAGCAGTCCAAGATGGATAGACAGGTGTACAGTCAGATGCATAGAAGAACAATTATAGCCAATCAACATGCCCCCCACTTAAGAAAAATATCCAAACACTGGGATAAATTTAAAATCTCAATGAAGGTCAAGAACAAAGCATGAAATGTTAATAATGCATGTTCATTAAAAAGCCACTGCTGTGAAAGTGTATGCTGCCAGACAATATACAGAGTCAGTTTTTCATATTTAGATAATCAACATGACTTGGTGGTAAGTGCTGTGGACTTAGGATCAGAGGGTTATTGATTCAATTTCTGCTATGGGCAAATCTGATGTATGATTAAGCAAGGAACTTTACATTGATTGTTCCAGTCACTGTAACTGTAAATGAATGCTAGCTTTGGATAATAAATATTAATAATAATTATTAATTAATAATTAATACTACTAATAATAATAGAAATAATAATAATAACAAAGACTTTATACAATGAGGGTAACTCAGTTAGTTACAAAATTTGATGTTAACTTGCAATGGACTGGACTCCCACCTCAAAGGATTAACAGACAGCTAAAGTTTATTTCACTGTAGACTTGAAGTACACTTTTTGACTTGGATTATGTAATATGGACAATATAGTAAGAAATGAATATGAGAAAACTTTAAGGTCTATGTAACCCTTTATAATCACTGGGAGTTTAGTGCAAAGCTATTCAAAATTCCTTTTTAAATAGACTTATGCTTTTTTACAGAATTTTCAGTGTTGTGCCATCACTGCAGTGGTGATGACACGACTGGTTTACATATACATATATCTTCAACATTCAAATTCATTTATGAAATTTCAGTTCAAAACCAGTCTAAACTTTTGGACTTGAAAGTGTACAGAATCAACACTAAATCTGCTGAAAGAAAACATCAATCAACACAAAAAAAGTGGAATAAACTCATTGGAGGAAAAAGTATTCATAAAGGCTTGTCATATTTTTGTCTGAGAGTCATTATTTTGTGGTATTTAACATAAATGCTAAAATTCACTGCCAATCTATAATGGAAACTATAGTTGCTTCAAGCCATTAAAACTGATAAAAGCTCTCCCCAAATACCAATAGCAAGCTAGGTAAGACTTAAATCTAACCATTGCCATTAGGATAAGTCGATACTACACAAACTCACCTCATGAGAGACTGGGTCAAACTGACCAAACAGCTGACCCATGGTGATAGCTTTAGGGTTAATGATTCGGAAGATGACTTTCTCAAAATCATCATGCCCCTCTTCACTCAACTGAGTCATACCCTCACACAACGTCTCTATCACCTTGGTCTTGCCACCAAACGGTTCTCCAACCAACATGAAGCTGAAATACAAATGTAACAATGTAATCATGTCTGATTATTGTAAGTTAAAATTTGACAGGGAAATCCATGCATTTAGGACATGCAATAAAATCACATATTTCCACTAGGAACCCAATCATGAAATTCCAAAAACTGAACATAAAATAATTTTTCTCCCAGTCTATTTTGTTATTCCAGCTGACAGCTGAGAGCAAATACTAGGCTAACTACATTAATCTCTGATTATAACAATACCAAAGGGATGCTAACAATCAAACAGGTTCTAATATAATGAATGATTTTCATGCTTTTCTGGCTCAATCTTTTGAAAAGTCAGTGTGTAATTACATTTCCTGAAAAAGACCTTGAATACATCGTTATATACAAAAATAATGCAACATGCTAAAAAACAATTCCATATCATGGACATCTGCTCATATAGGCAACAAATATATTGCCCTTTCTCTTCTATTTACAGGTAGTTTTAACCTCAGTATAAAGAACACCTCTCCTTCAAGAACAATTTTTGAGTGTCGTGTAATTACAGGTTTCACTCCACTGTTAGTACAGTGTGTATCACACAAGAGGCTAGATGGGACCATGCTATTTGCAACATACTGGCCAATACCTTGTTTCCCAAAGTTCATGCTTGTTAAAGAGACAAAAGAGCAAACTTAATTTTTTAAATGATTATAAACAGGCATCAATATTTTTTTATGCCAACCATGTGGTAAATGAAAAGAAAGTATATAATTCATTGTAGTTGTTATTGTTGTCGTGGTTTAATGTGAATTTTCAGCACGTGACAGGGTACACATGTTGTCCCAAATATGTGATGGAGGAATAAACACACACTTTATGATAAATCCATATAGTAATACTCCCAGTGATAATCCTATACTTGATGAAAAGTCCATACTGTAATACTCCCTATGGTAAGCCCATATTGTAGTATTCCCTAACATAAACCCATACTGTAATATTCTCTATGGCATTTCCATATTGTAATACTCTCTATGGCAAGTCCATACTGTAATACTCCCTAACATATACCCATACTGTAATACTCACTACAGTTGTTATTGTTGTTGTTGTTATGGGGTTTAACACCATTTTTCAGCACAAGATAGGCTATACATGGCGGCCAGTATTAATGGTGGAGGAAGAACCCAGGAAAACCCCGGAAAGAACCACCGACCCACGAGAAGCTACCGGCAAACTTTCTCACATATCCACATTGACCGAGCCCGAGACTCGAACCCACATAGACAGAGGTGAGATGGCAGTGATCCGTGACGGAGAGTGCTTTAGACCACTCGGCCACTCGGGGGCCCCTCACTACAGTAAGTCCATATGTAATACATGTACTCCCTATGGTAAGTCCACACTATAATACTCCCAATGGTAAGTCCATACAGTGTTATGTATATTTCATTTTCATTGTTTGTTATATTTTTAAATTTCATTATATGCTATTGTAATATAACTTTGTATGTTGGACTTTACCTTGCCCAAAATCAAGTTAATTTTTTACTTGACCTGGATTTTTTAATATTTTTCAATCTGTAAACAACTAATACATAGCTAAAATACTCTCTATGTGTATTGGTTTAATATCAGGATCATTATTAATATATATAAATATGTTTATTTGGGTCTGGGTCTAGGTTATTCGAATTCCCTTACAATTTGCCTGGTGTACCTGACATAGACCAGATTATATATTACAATTTTTGTAACAGACTTTCTAATAATAACTAACATTTTATTTTGTAAACATTAAGAACTTTCTAGATGGTTATTTTCCATTAGGTAATGGGTCTTTTAGAAAATTTTAATTGTGACCTTATGTCAAGTGGAATACTATATAAAAATTTTACTGGACAGATTATTCA
This sequence comes from Sinohyriopsis cumingii, assembly GCA_028554795.2. NCBI lineage: Eukaryota > Metazoa > Mollusca > Bivalvia > Unionida > Unionidae > Sinohyriopsis > Sinohyriopsis cumingii. Next base: position 132,676,534 of record CM068826.1, on the reverse strand, counting down.
TTTGTGCTTAAGATCTAGCAGAATCAATTTGTATTACTGTTGTGTCCAGTAATTCATTTTGGTTGGAATTTATTTCTTCAAATAGTTTAATTCAAGTGAATTTTCTCTGAAAATACTGAATGCTCATTAAAAAATAATATTCTTGGACAGAGACATTCATTGGGATTTGTAGTGAATTCAAACCTGGAATTATATTACTGTGTTGAAACAAAAGACTATTGGTACAACAAAACAATACAGGCCACCAGTCACATCAACACCTTCAGTGCTGGACTTAATTTGGATTTCTACTAAAAGTTTATTCTGAACTTTAAGTTATTAGGACTTGTGTCTGTAATTCTAGGATTATTTTGTGATTTAATTCACAATACCATAAGTTCTTTTTTTCAATTTCATTTTGCATTCTAGGGAAATAAATTATTTATTGAATTTTACAATGCTTATTCTTTTAACTCTTTTCTGTTACTTTAAGAGCAGTGTGTGTGTGTAATTTGGATTTTTAACGTAGCTTTAACAAATTTTCAGTCATATGGCTATGATGTCTGCAGTGTGGCAGTTTATAGTGATGTCTAGCATCATGTCCCACCCAATCACATTATCCTGACACCGGGTGGACCAGTCCTAACACTAACCTCTTAATGATGAGCACCTAGCGAGGTAGCTGTTAGTACTATTTTCATAAGTCTCTGGTATGACTCAGCCAGGGTTTGAAACCGTGACCTCCACAGACTCGTAATAACTGTAATACTCCCTATAGTAAGTCCATATTGTAATACTGTCTTTGCTAAGTCCATACTGTAATATTCTTTATGGTAAGTCCATACTGTAGTACTCTCTAAGATAAACCCATACTGTAATACTCCCTATGTTATATACATACTATAATTCTCCCTATGATAAGCTCACAATGGATAAAAAGCCCATATTGCATTTCTCCCAACAAAAACCAGTGTTTGATAATAAATTCATACTGTAATTCTCCCTGTAGTTCTCCAATGATAAGTACATGCTTGATGAGGCCATACTGTAGTTCTCCCTATAATAAGCCAATTATGCTTGATGATAAGCTCATGCTGTAATTCACCCAATGATAAACCCATGCTGTAATTCTCCCTATGATAAGCTAATGCTTGATGAATATACCATGCTGTAATTCACCCAACAATATGCCCATGCTTTAATTCTCTCTATGATAAGACGATGTTTGATGATAAGCCCATGCTGTAATTCACCCAACAATAAGAACATACAGAAATTCCTCCTATGATAAGCCGATGCTTGATGATACGCCCATGCTCTAATTCACCCAACAATAAGGCAATGCTGTAATTCTTCGATAAACCAATGCTTGATGAATATACCATGCTGTAATTCACCCAACAATATGCCATGCTGTAATTATCCCAATGATAAGCCAAGGCTTGATGATAAGCCCATACTGTAAATCACTCAACAATAAGCCCATACCATAATTCTCCCTATAATAAGACAATGCTTGATGATAAGCCTATGCTGTATTTCACCCAACAATAAGCCCATGCTGTAATTCTTCCTAAGATAAAAAAAACTGGTTGATAAGTTCATATTGTAGTTGATCCAATAATAAACTGATATCCGAGTTATAAACCCATACCATAATTCTCCCTATGATAAGCCAATGCTTCATGATAAATCAATGCCGTAATTCACCTAATGAAAAACCTATTCTGTAATTCACCTAATGATAAACCTATTCTGTAATTCACCTAATGATAAACCTATTCTGTAATTCACCTAATGATAAACCTATTCTGTAATTCACCTAATGATAAACTATTCTGTAATTCTCCTAATGACTAGCCGATGCTAGATAAATCTATCCTCCACTTGAACAAAATTTTGCTGAATTCTCATTCACAAGAAAGCTTTCTCTAATAATGAGTGAAACCTCAAATTTTTCAAAACAAATACAAAGCAGGTCCTGTGAGTTTAATGCTGGCGATGTACTATGAATAAACATACCCATGTCGGACAATCATCATCTCGAATGTCTGAATGATCTTCTCCCTGAAGAAGTCGACGAACTGAAGATTTTTCTTCTTACAGACCCGTTGCATGGAATCCAGGAAGATTCGGTAGTCTGCCTCTGGGAGCTTCAGTCCTGGGAATAAGTCTGAGATGATACCATTGAACAAGGGAATGTCATGAGCCAAGAACTTGGGCAGGTTGACATCAATAATTGACCTCAACATCTGAAAAACACAGGTAGACATTATAAGAACAGCAAAATAGTTCACATTATTAAGAATAAATAAGAATTTTGTACATGTATTATGCATCATCATTTTTTTTTTTTTTTTTTAAATTGTGAAGATCCAGAGGAAACCAATTTTTGGGGCAAAACTTTTCTTGGATAATACATACCCAGTCATAATGTTTTAGGAGTGTAATCACTACCTCACAAATCCAGCCCTCTCAAGCCAAGAAAGGCATTCATGACATCACTCAGCTTATTTTATGAACAGAAGTACTATAAAGATTCTGCTTGCCATGACCAGAGTCAGATTAGATTGGTCTCCCCTAGGATAGAGAATACGCAAATCCCATCAATCATCAGTTACTACTGGAGCTAATATGCACATTCTTCCACAGATGTAACAACAGGAAAGCTTGAGAGGGCATGCTCATATTATGACTGGGCAAGCATTTTATCAATGAAATATATTTTACTCCAAAGACTGGTTTCTTCTTCAAATATGTTACTGAATCATAATATCCCAAGAGAATAGGAAAGTGAAGGGAGTTACATTCCAATACTCCTCAGTTGATCCTCTCTATGGTATCCTATTACATGGTATCCTATTACATGGTATCAATCTAGCAGTGATTGCCTTGTACAATCATTACAGATTTGGCACCTATCACTCTATACAAGGCCAAAACACTCTTGCATAACTGCCATCTCTGCAAGCAGATGACTTTTTTTGCATTCATATTGCTAAAATGAGCTCAAAGATATGGTGACTGTCTCTCTTAGCTTGGGAGGGCTGGATTTTAATTGATGGATTCCTTATGCATTACGATCCAGTAATGTCCTTGAAGAAGAAATTATATAATCTCTCTATATCATCAAAACAATAAATTTATTCCTGGCTATTAAAGACTTTATAGTGCCTTTCATGCTTAAAGGTATGTGAGGCTCAACAATTTTTTTTCCAAGTCTACTTATAAAATTCTACAAACTTAATGGCTCCCACTTTTCTGTCAACCGTTACATTTTTCTTAAATTTGCTCTTTTCATTAATAGTCCCCTCTTTTCCATGAACTGTTACACTGTTATTAAGTTTTCTGATTTTACTCTGATTCGCTTTATTATACAAATATCAAGTAACAAGTACTTGTGATTATCATGGTCAATTTATTAATGTAAAAAAAAAAATACTTTAGTAAATCAAGTATCATTAGTAAATGATTAATTGGAAAATCTCTTTTAAAAAAGAATTATTGAATATTAATTACTATTCTTAAAACTTTTATGAGATGGAATTCATAAGGCAGTAAATTCAATGGCCTGGTAACTTACCAGAATACTCTCATTTTCATCTGGGAATTTCAGTTTCAAATTTCCTGCTGCTGACAGTACAGCCTTCACTGCTCGCATTCCATAATCATAGTGAAACTGTGATGACAGCTGCTCTGAGCACAGTTGGTATGTGGTGACAATCTTAACAGACAAGCTTCTGGCATCTAAAAAGCCAAATGAGTACAGGGAAATCTCAGCAATCATGGCATAATCTGGCACCATCATGGCTACGGATCGGAAGAGGACTTTCAGATTGTCAGGAAGTTCTGATCTGCCTGCATAACCAGGGTTCATGGTGATGCAGACATAGCAATTTCTGTTCAGTTTCAGTTCTGTCCCCTCAAAGACAAACATCTCTTGGCTGCCTTGCACGGCTCGAATGATGCAGAGAATCTGTTGTGGTTTAGGTGGTCAATAATTATAGGAACACAATTTTAATTGATTAAAAATTAAGCCATCATCTAAACTAAGGACTAAAAGATGTGTTTACTGACTATTACAAGAGAATGGTCAAAAAGCTGACACTTAAAGAATGTTGAATATCAGATCTTCTGAGTTAGCTGTTTAACTTTTGTTTTAGAATGCACAAATGTTAAATCTATAGAAACTGTAGTCGTGTTTCTTTAATAATAATAGAAGAATGAGAAGAAATGCTTTCAAAATGCTAACCAAATGCTAAAATTGCTAAATAACTTGAAGAACAAATGGAAAAACATCAAAATCTAAAACCAGAGTCTATAAGATTGGTTTTACTTTATATTCTATATATTAAAAAAATGGTGTCTAAACCATATCATAAATGCCCTACCTGTTGAGCAATTACAGACAACACCTCTAGGTCAATTCTGTTGAATTCATCAAAACATGACCAGGCACCAGAGGAAGCAAGACCCTTGAAAAACTGAAATGACATAAAAAATTAATTTTTCTTAACTGTATAAAATCATTACATCATCTTGTGAAAACAAATTTTCAAACCAATTATCATTAATGCCATATATATATATTTTAGTGTAGAATGGCATTAGATTATTTAGTTAGTATTACATCACTGTGTGACAAATGATACATGGACATTAATATTTATGCATGCTCTGCTACTATAAGACTCAAAGGCCATGGTAACTTGTTCATGACTAGGTAGTCCAGCTGATTAATAACACTGATCAGCAACATTGCTAAACTGGATGTACATACTTATATTTATTACACTGATATTTATATAGGCCACTGTAATTTGCTCATGATCTCCAGTAGATTAACAACAATGCTTAGCACTGTTGGTTAGCAGTACACATTGTTTTTAATACAATATTTATGACACTAATATTTATGACTTTTCTTTTACAAAACTTGTATGTATAGGGGCCCCGAGTGGCCGAGTGGTCTAAAGTGCTCACCGTTCTGGATCACTGCCATCTCACCTCTGTCTGCGTGGGTTCGAGTCCAAGGCTCAGCTAGCGTGGGTACGTGGGAAAGCCTGATAGTAGCTTCTCATGGGTCAGTGGTTCTTCCCTGGGTTTTCCAGGGTTCTTCCTCCACCAGTTATACTGGCCGCCATATATAGCCTATCTTGTGCTGAAAATGGCGTTAAACCCTAGAACAACAACAACAAGACTTGTATGCCACTGTAACTTGCTCATGACAAGGTAGTCAAACAGATTAATGACACTGATCAGTGACATTGCTTAGCTGCATGCATCATTTATATCATGACATTTATGACACAAATATTTATAAATGTTATTTAACAAAAGCTATTTTATAAAGCCTTCAAACCTTGCCCATAGCCAGGTAGTCCAGACCATCGGAGCAGTTGAAGACGACACATTGTACAGCAAGGGCCTTTGCCAGATCTTTCACTGTCTCTGTTTTCCCAGTTCCGGCTGGCCCTTCTGGAGCCCCATTCAAGTTCAGGTGGAAAGCTCCCACCAGGGTCCTATAACACCTGTCTGTAAGTGGGGTGATGACAAGTCGAGCTGAGTTGCCGAGATATTCATAGCAATAGTTGACAGTGGCATTCGTCATGCGAACCTTCATGTTGGCATCCTCCCAGTAGTAACGTAGTTGGGCTAACCAGTTAAAGTCATTCTCAGAAGACACACCTGGTACAACCAGAGAAATTATTAGATATAAAATATATGTATATTCACTTGTTATGCATCAATAAGTTTGATTCATACTTATTAACAATGGAAGCTGCGATTGCCTATTATCAAGAATCTCAATCCGCATAATATAAACTGTCCAAAATTTCACATCTACTTACCATAATCCATATATACCTGGTTATAAGATGAGCCCAACTGCAAACTGCAAAGACCCAGATCTGCCATCACATAATGCACCAGCAGATCTGTGCAATTTGCAGTTGGGATTGTCTTATATGCAAATAAATAGAAGAAATCATTGAAACAAAACAACAATAGATCCTGATTGTCATGCACATTATGCTACGGCAGATATGGATCTATGTTTTTTGCAGTTTGACTCGACTTATATGTCAGTATAGATGGTATGAACTTTTGCATTCCTGCAATGATACGGATTTGTTTGCATGTGGAGACAAGTGATATTTATCACAAGATCTTTTAAACAGTTATCATTCGTAACTGCATTTTAGAATATTGGAAAGCTGGCATGCAATTCACATGAATGAATTAATATTATTCATGATATATTGGCAAAATCACATTGATCTATTGAAACTAAATGGAAATTCTTTCTTTAATATAAGTTTTACATGCTGCAGAATCATATTTATCAGTGATTAACATTTTTTTGAACAATATTCAACCTGAACTGTAACAATCTGAAAGACTAAAATCCAAGGGACAAGAGTTTTCTTCAATTTCTTCCAAATATATGTTTGTGAGCTCTCACTCCTCTCGCAAAGAAATAAGTACTCTTGTTGTCGATTGTGGGATTTATGACAGTTGGTATGAGGTACAATAAAAAAAAAAACAGACTCAAAGAGTATTACTTTCCCGAAATATATTAACGTATTCAATCCCTTTGTCTTTCACTTGCGTGAAATCTCCGCACTGCTCAAGGTGTTGTATGACTCGCTCTCTCCTCGAGTAGTAATTGCCTAGCCTTTTATTAGTATCACGGAGAGGTGGTTTTCATACACGTGACGCACGGGAATCATGCGCCGCGATCGATCACTCACTCGTTCACTCACTCACAACAACCACACACATTAGCACACGATGCAAGTCCCGGGTCACATATTAATAAGTTGACTCAGACGCATTCACAATCAGCTAATTATCTAGCAATCCGATTTCATGGGACTAACTATAGTCAAGCATAAAATGGACATGTATACAATCGCAGCAGAATTAAAAGTACATGTACAAGTTAGATAACAAAATTCATGTACTCTTTGTGAGAGAATTTGATGATTAGTTGCCCAAAATAAAAATCAAAGCATATATTAGCCACTTGTATTCTTTTCCATTCAACAATAATATGCATCACAAGTAACAAAATTACCCTTAATATGGAGTAGTATAAAAGTGCAACCCATAATAAAGACATGAAATCTACACTTGCTGTTCTCTTGGCTGTACATTGCTGAACTAGTTACTATGTACATAAGCTATCCATTGTAACATATTAGGGACATTCCATTCATACATACATTGTACCCAGGGAAGGCACTTTAAAAAAAATATGCCGGGTCCTCTGATAACAAGGAGCTCATTTAAAAACAATACAAAATTATAAATTGCATTTATGTGTGACAACTCCACATCAAAAACGCATTCCCTGGGTCACAAATAGGTTTTACTGGAACAGCCTAACCATTTACTTATTACTTCTTGCATCCACCCAATGTGCCTAAAGTGTTTTAAACCAGGTAAATACCACTCAGGTTCAATATTTTCTGCATTTTGTTACATTATAGTCATATTTTTAGTATGTCATAACATTAAGCATTTTACCTTTCTCTGCCATTCCGAAGACCACATCTCTGGCATGCACATCAATAACAACCAGAGCTCCAAGAGTGGTACGCTGCTGTTTGGTCAATTTGCCTCGAACCAGTTCCACAATACTCAGCAGCTGGAGACGGAGTTTTTCCCAGTAATCCTTAAGACCAGTAGGTCCAAAACGAATAGCCTCATGTACTTCTCTTGTCCAATAGGCAGAGGATACACACAGCACGACCTGCCCTGGCCATTCCCTAACCCAGTTATTCCTGACTTCAATTGGATAGGCCTAAAAACCACATATTTGTAAAAAAATATCACAACATATTCATTTGCATTACATTGATATACACTGCATATATGAACTTGTGGTATGTACAATATTAGCAATATAGAACAAATATAGCTACAAATGCAAATTCCACCTGGCATACTATTCCCATATAAAGCAGTTATGGACCTGTAATTGGTAGGGTTGTATATTTTTTATTATGAAAGATTCTAAGCTGTGCTTTTGTGGGTTTACTTAACTAATAACACAGTAAATACGTCCTATACAAGGATGTCATGGCAACCTAATTCTAAAGGTTATACATCTTCATATTTCTGCTTCTCAAAATTTGGTCTTTTGAATATACTGTACTGTGCTGCTATAAATACTTATAAATTACTTTCTTTTATTATTACAATACATATTTACAATTTTCTTATAACATCTCCTTAATATTTTTCACTGTCTATAAACCTATGCTTTCATTAATCACATCAGCCATATGATAAAAGCAAATATTACAGTTAATGAGGGGAGATCTTGAAATAAGCTTATACTTGTTGCTCAATCCTTTATATCTCTTGTTCAATTTTATATAATTTCCATGATGACGTCTTCAAAAAAATAGTTTCAATCAATCAAATCAATAAATCAAATCTGGTGCTGAAAACATCATAAAATGAATATATCCTAAAAATGAGTATTCCAAGTGATCTATTCTGATGGAGTGTAGCCTTAAATGTAATAAAAATCACAAATGGGGAGAGTTTTAAACTGGAATTAAAAAAGAAAAATATGAATTCACAAAAAGCATGCTCTACCATACCAGCCTAGTTTTCTGCCATGAGCAACTCGTACACAACAATTATGAATCACTAGTTCAAATTACCATATACATTCATTTATATGTCTATCTTTGAATGGGGTAGACCCATTATCTGCCATTATATAATTACCTTATACACTCATGTATAATAAACATCCATCTTGTAATGGGGTAGACCAATATCTGCCATTAAACAATTACCATTGGAAATTTAGGTGCAGCAAACATAAAGCATGTTGCATAATAGAAATCAATGATTTCTGCAATTAGGTGTGGAGAATACATAAGTATACAGCAGAGATAAACAGCTTGGCATGTTGGCATTTCAATGTTTCATGTAGCTTTTGTATCAAGATATTTGCAAACCAAACCTGTGTAACACAATTTTAATCCCGGATTTTATCAACACAACTGAGCCTGGACTTATATCTATAATCTAGGCAAATCACTTAATCAAGTATAAATCTCATTCCAATTTCATTCCAGTGGAACATCTCAAGTCTAGACCTCGATTTTAAGGATTTCTGCTACAGTCGGGGCCATAAGTAAAGATAGATTTTTTCTCCACTCACACTACAGACGATAAAAATTACTTGAGATTCACAACACATCAATGCACACCAAAAAGGTATTTACTAATTAGACTGATGTAGATTTTACAAAAAGTTTTAAACACACAATAAAACAATTAACACATGTCAATTATTGTCATTTTGGTCATACCTCATATGCAGCCTCCACAACATCACGGACTGATACCAACATGACATCTTGCACCTGTAGCAGCCATTTCTCAACTGCACCACGGGCTTCAGAAGTCGAGATGACTTGTGACAGTTTGATTTTTTCTCCCTCACTACTGAACATGGCATGAATATCCAACTTGGAGTCAAACTCAAGCTTGGCAATTCCCTCAAAACATTTTTTCAGATGAGGCTGGACACGAGATGGGTCCTTGGTCTCAGATAGAATTTCAAGCATCTCATCATTGGACAGGAAAAAGAATCGTGGGAAGAAGAGACGTTTCTTCTCCAGGTACGCATTCAGACCCTTCATGATTTTGTCAAGGAGGCCATTACTGTCCTGCAGTTTCTCCAGAAGGCCCTGAAGACTTGTGGCTATTAGGACCTGGTAAATAAAAAGAAAACCAAACATAACAGTATCTGCCCAACATTTATTTTTCTTGTTAAAAAAAGGAATACTATCAGCCTGTTATCAGGGGAAAAAATTATCTGGCAACTTCTGTATATGAGCATTATTTAATTTTTTTCCACAGCTCTGATATCCTGATTATATTACCAGACTAAAGTTCGTATACTTTCAGAAGGAAGTTCTTTCTCGCATGCTTTCCATCTTCTTCTTGGAGCCTTCATCATAAAAACATTCACTGAAAACAGTTTTAGTTTTCTTGATAATGTTGACAATGTACTAGTTCACTGAAACACAGCTTTGAAATTAACTCAATAATGTGATCAATACTGGTAGGCTTCCACTCTCAGTGACACTTTTGGATGTTTCCATTAACCAGGAACTAAACCAAAGTATCTCAAAACTTAATAATTTTCTGAAAAGGACACAATGAAGAGTGTTAAATATAAAAACATAGTAAATGGTTTAATTTTTTTAAATTTCTAAAGTATGTTACTTTTAAAAATTCCTAAAGTATGTTTTTTTTCAAATCCTAGAGTATAGTTATTTTTAAATTTTTTTAATTCCTAAAATACAGTTAATTTTTTTTAATTAAAATTCCTATAATATGGTTATTTTTTTAAATTCCTAAATAATGCTAGCTTTTTTAATTTCCTAAGCTTTTTTTTTAGTTCTTAAGGTGTGATTCTTTTTTTTCAAATTACTTAAGTATGTTTTTTTAAAAAATCTTTAAATTCCTAAATATATTTAGTATCTTATCTTGTCCACTTTCCAACAGAAGTTTGATTTTGAATGTCATTTATACAAAGACAAGATTTTTACACAAATTCTTGAGAAGAGAAATCTTTAAACAGTACCAACCATAAAAAATCTGATGCACTTGAAACATTGACTATACAAGGCCAAAAATATACCTCTTTGAAAATATACTGATGGTACATCCACTCTGGTCATATATCTTGTTTATAAATATAGCATAAAATTTGTGTGATAGTTTACCTCACAAATTTTGTGTTACAGTTTACCTCACAAATTTGTGTCACATTTTACCTCACAAATTTGTGTTACAGTTTACCTCATATAATTGTGTCACATCTTACCTCACAAATTTACCAAAACAAATCCTCTTCAGGATACTGTACCATTTGTAGATTGATTAGATTAATTCATTATCTCCTATTGCTGTGATGACGTGATTTATTTTACCTACCCAGTCTCCCATGTATTGTGAAAAGTGGTACAATTAACTTTGTATGTGTACTTGATGCTTAGTTCATGCTTTACTTACTAAAGATCTTTATTACGCATTGTCAAACTCATCTCTGGTTCAATCTCCACCATGTATTATACATGCAATTCAACCAATACAATTTTAGTTACATGTACGAAGGAGCCACCAGACAACAAGGAATTTATTTCAAAAGAGCCAAAAATAGAGGAGTTATTTGAAAATAAAATTAATAGAAAATGGGGAGAATTAAAACAAAGGAGAACTGACTTACTCTGGCGGAGAAATTTCCAAACTCTCATTGGATGAAATTGATAGTGACCTTATATCCACTGATTGACAGGAATGAGAATGAGAAGATAATAAAGAAAACAAAACGAACTAAGGAAGGATCAATCTATAGGTCACTAATGTCAGAACCCACATCAATAAGAGATCATTTACCTGGATCTGCACCAGTTGTACTGACAAATTTAGACCCCAATGCAAACGAATTCATTAATTCAAGCATTTTTTAAAAATTGAATTGAAGGTTTTATTTTATTCTATGCGAATTCATGATGACTTTCATAAATTTCATAAGGATTTAAGTAAATGGATTATTTATGACATAAGGACCAATATTGGAAACTCCAAAAGTAAACCAATTTTACCATTCTGCATCACCTTTTGATTTCAGTATGCTGCATCAAATTTATATATTTTGATAATTTTATCCAGAATGAGTTTGCTAAATTACAGCTTAACTGAGGGAATACAAACCAAAAGCAACCAAATCCTTTCACATAACCCCATGTACAAATCAGTCAGTCAAATACAGTCTGTCAATCTCTTGGATACGGGCCCTGATAAGGTTTACAATTCCCTTGATGAGCCATCAACCTGTATGCTGCAAGAAATTTCCAGATGCTTGATTCAGAGGATCATGAGCCAAAAAGATTCATTTACCAAAACTATATAATGCCTCATTTTTACATCAACTACAAATCCTACAAATAAATATCAAAAATGTTTCTCCTACAACTGAATAAGCAGTTTTAACTAGGATGAGCTATTTTTTTAACGTCAGATCAAACGGATTGATTTTACCTATGACATCCAATTTTACGACATTTAGTGATCATATGACTAACCACTACACTAAGCAGTTTTAACTGAGGGCTGTTCCATATAAATAAAAATAGTAACCCATGGAAGGCGCTTTAAAAAAAAATATATGCCCTGGTACTCAGCTTACTAACAGAGTTCACAAGAAAATGATACAAATTTCTAAATAGCATGTTCTATAAGTGATCGCTGCACAGAAAAAGTGCCTCCGTTGGTCCCAAGTACATTTACTGAAAGAGCCCAGAGAGGGGCAGTTTTTACAAATCAGTTTGATCAAAGGGGCTTTCATTTTTTATACCCAATTTCATTGGGACAAGCTCTTACCAAACAAAGAGTTGACTACAGAAGATTAACTCATATTATTAGTATTTTGTTAAAGTCATTCAAATTTGCTCCAAACCATTGATCAATGTAGTAATCTAATTAAATGATAACAGTTTATTAACTGGTGGTATCAAGGGGAGGTAATAGACAAGAGTTACTGCCCTTCATCTATTTTAAAATAGACTGGATATGAAGATTTTTGTCTTTTAGTAGGGATAGATTCGCAAGGTAGCAGGCTAATATTCCTAACATAATGTGATGATTGGGGAATATATTCGATGTTGAAATGAAAATATTTGACAAGATGTCATTTAAATAGTTTGAACAATTTAAAGCCTCAGTGTTTAACTTTGACCCTAGGAGTAGAATTTTGTATCATGTTACATACATTTGGTTCTCTGGCGGTGTGCTTCATGATGTCCTTCCAGTTGCGGTCTACAATCTGGAAGAGTCGTCCCTCCTCAGGCATCTGGCTCATGATATCCTCTGATGAAAAGATTGGCTCAAGGTACAACCACTGTGACTGGACTTTCAACCACTCATCAATGGTGTCCTGGATGCGGATCAGTCTTTCCTCCCATTCCTACGATCAGATCAAATATACATTTATCACATTACATAAATGAGTTAGCATTTCATTAATGTGCACACAAGATTCGGAAACTAATAAATGGATGGATGAGTATGAATAATACTAACTGTCATTTAAGAAGGGTGGGAACTAATAGAATCCATCAAATGCATCGTGCAGAAGAGGAAAATTCCACAGAAGCCATATGTGTAGCTTGGTCATTTGGTCTAAATGACTGGTGTTTACAAGACATTTAACTTCAAACACAGCTCATTTTAATACATAAATGTGTGCAGTTAATGTTTATCTTGATTACAGAGAAAGAATGTTCAAGTGATGATGAAAATTGGGAAGTTTTTGCTACTTTGCACCATGTTTGCAGTAAAAGGTAAAAAATAGTCAAGAAGTCAGGGAAAAGGTCACATGTGGGAAATGATAAAGCTATCATGAATCTATGTTCTGCACTGGAAAACAAGATTGTGAGAAGAAAAAATGGCATAGATATTGGTACTGTACTATAGAATGCAAATTTCTTTAGGCCCATGGAAACAAAAATTAAATTTGCAACATGTAGTGGTAGAGTATCCAGTTCTAAACCTTTTCAGCTGGGGTAATTACAAATTTATAGTACACTAACCCTTACAATAAACATAGTGAGACCCTGCTGATCCACATATATCTGATTCCTTACCATACATTCATATTAATAAGTAATATGGATCAAAAATTTATTCAAACAAGAGTCCCTTGAAAGGACTGATGCTTTGCTGACCCAAAAAGTATTTCTAAGAATCCATGATATGTCCTTGTACTCTTTATAAATACCCAGTTTTTAAATGCTCTCTGACATTCTTGAGAAACTCCAGTACATTAAATTTGATATAGTTTGATGACAAACATACTTTCTTACATGTTAAAGTTAACAGGAACACAAAATACCTGTAAGCGTATTACCAAATTTTTGGTGAAGGACTTGGATTCTTATCACTGAAATAAGATTATTGGACTTAATTGCCTCAGACAATGTCAAGATATGCCCACATGCCAATTTTGGTTAAATTTAAAGTCAATATTTTTTAGGGGAAACAAAAGTTATTACACTGACATCATTCAAGGTATTCCTCAGATTTACCATATATCTTCATTTCAGTTATCAAGCTCATAAAAGTTTCCATGAAATTTCTATAACTATTCCAAGCATTTACATGTAGAAGATGGAAATCACTGAGACATGCAGAGTGAGGGTATTGTCATGTACATAGAAATAGCTTGGAAAAACTGGACTTAGAAGGAAACAGCTGTTAATGTACACTCTAAACATGGATCTGTGGTCTTTAACAAATCCACACATGTAGCATGTAGATTTTGATAAAACTGTGCATGGAAGATTTGCCACATAAAAAATGAATGCAAATCAATTTTAAACTAGATACAGAAATTTGTATAATGTAATGTGACAACTAACAAGAAATAGATAAACTGAAATAAAAGTATAAGCTCATTTTGCAATGAATGTCTTCATTATTCCTTCAAGAAAGAGCATTAGGGCTAATATCAATCCAGAAAGAAAGCAAGGAAAATTTAGCTGGCAAGTTAAAAATATTACCTATTAAAGACCGAATCTGTTTGAGAAAAGCCAAATTAATGTACAGGATATCCCATAATAGTGCTCCTGAATATTTACAATCACTATTCCAGTATAGACTACCTAGTAATACTCCCCACCTGCGATCCATGTCTACCAAATAGTATAAAATTCCCAAACCAAATAAGGAGTTATTTCAAAAAAGTTTCCAATACTCTGGAACTCTGCTCTGGAATAGCATTCCAGTTGAGATTAGAAATGCACACTCTATTTCCTTCTTCCAAACCCAATATATCCAGTGGCTTCAGAGATTCAGCTAAAATAAATAAATTCCTTTGTATGAGGACCTCAAGGTAGATTAGTTCTTAGCTAATTGTGTTACCCTCTTGATATAAGGTCTTTATTATTATTATTATTATTATTATTCCCAACCTTTTCCATATTACTTTGCTACCAATGAAAAAGTGAAAATTTCTGGTAATTTTAATCTTTTTCTCTTTGAGATGTATCCAGCCTAGCATGGCCATTCTGAGGAACAAGTGTTTGGATTGGTAATTATTGCCTAATTTAAAATTTTGTTTAACTTAAATAAGAAATCTGAAAAGAAACATTATAAGAAATTTTAATATGTCAAACATTTAATCATGTTGAAGTTTCGATGCAACATTCACCTGACTACCTGCATGCAGACATTGACTTCCTAATTCCAAATACTGCAGGCTGAAATTTTTCATGACAAATATACATACATTATGTCATATTTACATTTTGATTAATCAGTAATCTCAAATTCATTTTGAAATAACAGAAAATTGACAGACACAGGACCAAATTCTTACCCTCATCATCAGTTGGAAATCTTCCTATGACAATAAAAGAGACTGAATGTCCATGAACATTACTTTTCTCCTCATATTTGTTAAAAATTTTATTTTATTATTATTTTGGTATTAACGTTGGTAATAATTTTGCTGTAATTTTTATTATCAATTATTTTATTATTATTAGTAATAGTGGTAGTAGCAGTACTTAGGGTGTTTAATTTACTCATTTTTTTTCTTTGATTCTTTTAATTTATTTATTCTTTTACCTAAACATACCCCTTTTTCCAGATACAGTTTTGCTCTGTCCCTTCACTAAACTGAATGCAATGTCAGAAAGTCTGCTTACGCACCAAGTTTGTAATGGAAGCAGTTTCACTGATCATTGTCACAATGACCATCCATTTAGGTGTAGTAGTGATCAATAACATGACAATATCAAACCAGTACCATTTTCAATTAATGCCAACTAGACTTCATACAAACATGTGTCAGTACAAACATCCTGTCAATATGGTCATCCATTCAGATGGAAAAACAATTATGCCAAGTATAGACAATCGATGGGTGACAGATGACAGATGGACAACAGGCCATCACATGAGTTCTTCTGGCCTATGACCAGTAGAGCTAAAAACAGCAAACAAATGAAATTAATGTTTTGGGTCTAACTCTGGGTTATATCAATCCAAACTAAGAAAGTGTCTTCTTGAAGTAAATAATTCCAATTCACTAAGAGATTAAAAAAAATAACATAACAGTTTTGAAAAATGTATTGAAACCTTGATCTCCTTCTCAAAGGGTTTGATGAATGGTGAACCTCGCATAGTCTGGGTCTTTACAATCTGGTCATCCAACTGTGTTTGGATGTCATCCACAGAGGACAGAATGCTGATGCCAGTGTCCCGGTACACAATCAGGTTGAATGACACTGTCTGCCAGTCTTCCATCATCTTAGCCATTGCCTTCTCCAGAGAGTGTTCCTGTAGCACAAGGAAAATAAAGAAGTTATGGTCTTCAACTAATTGCGGAAAGCACAGGCTAAATGTAAAACAGGCATGTATATATTTTCAGAAAATTAGTCAAAACACAACATTTGCTGAAAAATCTACAAAAGTAAAATATTGAACCTGTGCCCCTATAACACTGTGCATGTAAACAAACATTACATAGGCAGTGAAATTTTGACACTGAACCAGCACCATGCTGATTCAAGTGATATGATAATCAAACAGATTTTGTAGCTTTAAAAGCTGAGTTGAAGATACTAACATTTTGTTCCTCGAAATGCTGAGTAAGGTTTTGTTATTATAATTATATCTGATTAATCAGTTTAAATGTTCAACCAATCACATTACTAGATGCCTGACTTAACTGAAAGTTTAGACTTGAGTCTGGT
Source organism: Sinohyriopsis cumingii (assembly GCA_028554795.2). Lineage (NCBI taxonomy): Eukaryota > Metazoa > Mollusca > Bivalvia > Unionida > Unionidae > Sinohyriopsis > Sinohyriopsis cumingii. The sequence continues at coordinate 132,659,753 of CM068826.1, read as the reverse complement.
TGGTGAAAACTGATCCAGTTTTCCTAAATCCCTTGAGTTGGTCTTACTACACTGCGCCGAGGTTTAACTATACTGTCATTCAAGGTAATCAAACATCAATATGGCAGTCCTTTTCTTGATCAATTGCAATAATGAAACACTACATTACAAGATAAAACAAACAAAGAATATTCACTAAGCATAGTATTTTTAATTTCACTTATTAAAATAATTTACAATCATCTATGTTGCTTTCAAGTGCCAAATGAAATTACGATCACTGAAATCAGGCAATTCCATAAAATTATACCAAACTCGTAATTTCTAAATTTAAATCATCTGTGCATTTCATTTTAGAAATTTTATGATTTTCCAAATAATATTTTATTCCTTTTCACATGGTTAAATATTACTGATTTGTGACAAAATCAAAAAATTGCAAAATCTAAATTGAGGTCGAAAATATCCTATGTAGGGTATTTAAAAATACAGAAATCTTTACCTTGGTGGCAGCACCACTGATCCCCTCAAACATCTCCATATGTGACTCAAGGTTCAGTTTTAACACCTTCCTGAGGGTGGTTCCTGAGTCTGGGGTCAGATCAAATCCAGCAATGTCTGACATCTGCTTCCAGTGGCGTGGTCTCATACCACGATTACACATTATAGAAATTACAGGAACAAAGTCCTAAAAGGAAAAATTTTGAATCGATTTGGTATTTTTGCTAACTTAATATGATAAATCAATCTTAAACTTTATAACTCTTTGAAACAATCATTTTTAATCACATATATTTGTATTACAGATGCATTTCAGCAATGTGGAAGCCTGCTATCTCATGAATTACTGTAAGGGTATTCTCACAAAAGCTCTGAGGGTTATTTCAATACATTTCTCTTTAAGTGGAATTATAATTTATTATATATGTAATGATGCATGAATCAAACACTTCTTATTCATGAAAAATGTTAATACATCTGAAACATAATTTAGTACTAATAGTTTTTCACTGTTCATAACAAAGATTTCGTTAGTATCCATAATAATTTAACCTTCTGCAGTGGAAGTTTCTTTAGGCATGGTAAACAAACAGCCAAAAAGCAGCTAGCATTCCAAACTACATTACTAGGTAATTTCAGCTACACTGCAAACTTAAACATAAAACCTTGATCAAAATGAAAATTTATCAAGGATACAACAAGACATTGATTAAATCTACCACTAAAACTGGACCTGATATTGTCCTGCCAGGTTGCTAGACTGTATGATTGAAAAATATGACTCACTAAAGCACAAAAAGCAGGCCCATGTAGCCTACTTTTCCAAGGTGTGAGTTGCACTTTTCAAGACATATCCAGCTATCCAACTTCATAACTGCAGTAATGATTACTGCATTTAAGACACCATCTATACTTGCTTATAAGTGGAGTCCAACTGCAAACTGCACAGATCCAGATCTGCCATTGCAAAATGTGCACCAAAAACTAAGTCTATGCAGGTTGTTAGGAGTAATCAGAAGAACAAACAATATTGACCCTCATCTGTTGGCACATTATGAGGTGGCAGATCAGGGTCTATGTTGCTTGCAGTTGGACTTGACCGATAAAATGAATATACACAGTATAGTACTATTTGCAAAGACTTAAGAGCTCACTGGAATGCAACATATTGGTTGCTGTAGAGATGTTGCAGGATTTTATCAAAAGTGGAGTTCCCTCCTTGTCACCAAATTAAGGGGTGGGGAAAGAGGTATAAGAGGAAGCAGTCATAGTTCAACACTTACATAACACTCAAATCTCCATCTCTCATTCTGTTAAAGCTCTTTTGAAATCAAAATCCTCAGAAGATGTTTCCAACAGTTATATCAACATTAATCTGCTAATGGTGTTTGAGGTTAATCTGTTCTTTATGTATGTATGAATACCTTTGTGCTGTGAACCCCTTCCTTGGTCTGCTGTCTGAAGGGGCATATGGATAACTAGTTTGGCAAGCTTGAACAAGTCAGGAAACTGTTTTTTTATGATTGTTATGTACAATTTTCCACAGTTAAAATGTATCGTCTCTTGTATATCTTGGCCTAAAACTAAGATTTTATACCAACATGCAACAGTTTCACTTTTTTGAATCAGTGCTTGGAGGAGTACTGCTATGCCAGATTCCTTATCTCTTCCATAATGCTGTGTTTGGGTTATAAGACCATCTGTGTCATAGTCTGCTTGTTCAGACAGTTATTTTGATCAAATGGATATCCTGATTTTTTTCATTTCTTTTTTAAATTTTTAATTATTCTATTTCTCTTTAAACTTAGAGTGTTAGATAGTTTTTAGCATAAGATATTGCAATGATAAATTGTTTGAGAAAAGAAATGAAAATTGTGCTCTACTTTCAAATTGCCTGTATTTTAATTAGGTTTGGTATTCTACCTTTTGTACATTTAATTTCAAAACGCTACTGACTATAGGATTCACCAACAGCTGTTTTTCTCCATCCCACACATACATCAGACCACAGGAACTCATATCATTGCTTGTAATTGACCTATAAATCACACTGTACTATATAAAGTTAAACTGTATGCAATATTATGAGCTCCTGTGACTGGACGTGCAATCAACATCATTTTTGGGTTGAAAATTATCTACTAGTATTTCCAGTAAATGTTTTCCACATCCAATAATCTGATATACTTCAAAACTTTAAAAATCTCTGTCACCATCACTATCATCAGCCAGTATTTGCTGAATGAAATCATCATCTGAAAATGAATTATGCTGGGAGTCAGCCATTTTGGGTTTTCTAGGTAGCCCATATTTTAAACTTCCATTTTCTAAAACTTCTGTGATGGATGCAAAGTTAAGACTATGACAGAATGCTTGTTCCAGGGCCGAGCATTTATCAAATTCAGCTTGACAACCATTTATGTCAAGATAATGTACCCAGCTGTGTAAACAGTTGCCTACATGGACAATCACAAATGTATTGACAAATGCTATGAGACTTTAAATGACATTTTGACTTATGTCATGAAGGCACTTTAGTTAAATAAAAACTGCTTACTGTGCAAAATACACTGTTATATGTGCAACTTTAAACTAATTGGCAGAAGTTCTTGTGCATCACTGTTGTCCAAAACCATAAATGTGTAAACATTTTGCATGATTCTTGCACTCATGCACCTTGGCAGCATTGCTGTTAGTGTGATCTGTTTTTGGTTAGTGGAAAAACTCAACATTGAGATCACCAAGTAATACCATTAAGCCAAATTTTTCAAGTGAGAATGAACTATTTTCCAAAACTGTACCTTGAATTCCTTCATGTTGTCCTGAACAGTCTGTGTGACATGGACAGCTTGAGGAATGTGAACTTTCTCCTCCTCTTCCACTGCCTCTGCTTCTCCACCCTCTTCTGCCAAGCGCTTCTTTTTCTTCTTCTCCCTGTTTCGTTCCTCCACTTCAATTTGCATCTTTTTGACTTTGGTGTTGAAAATTTTTTGGATCTTGTACGACTCCCTCCAGAATTCATCCACTTCAGCTTCAATGCTTTCAGCTTCCAGATCCAGGAATGCTCCGTCCATCCACCTGATAATAACAAGAATTTGACTAATTGGTTGTCTCGCATTCCTCCCCTGATACAAGATACCTACCTCCATCCAATCAAAACAAAAAGTAGGTCAATGTAATTTTTTTACCAATTAGTAGTGATCTTCAACATGAATTCATTAATTTAATTTCAGGAGGGATATTCCAGTAAAACATACTTGGGACAATGAGAAAGCACTTTTAATATTGATTAGTCACCCACAGATGCTTTTTAGAATTTTGTATCATTTTCAGATGAACTCTTTGAATAATCAGAGTACTCTAACATATGTATGTTTTTAAAAATAACATCCTTCCCTGGTCACCATCTATGTTTAAATGGAACAGCCCTCACCGAGCAGGCAACAGCTTCAGGATGCTGGAGGCTTACAGTGAATGTTTACAACTATACCAATGACAGTTATTATCAACCCCGTGTCTTGCCTATAATTCACAAGACATATACCCCACCAATGTCTCTTGTTCTTGAGAAGCCACCTGTTTAATGCAAACCACTTTAAGATTACCTCCATAAAAAACCCTAATGTTTTGAGAAAACTAAAGAAATCTTAAGGACCTTTGAACCAAGTAAAGCAAAGGTAAACAGAGGCCCAGGAAAATGAATTTACTGTTGGTAAAAGTACTCAATACCTATGAACTTACATGAAGCAGACATCTTTCAATGTAAAATACTAAGAATCATATTTTGACAAAGATGCTTTGAAATGAATTGATTACAATATAATCCATATGTCACTGTACTAATTTTTCTCCTTAGGCTTGATTTAATACTGCAAAGAGAAAGTATATTTCATTGTGTCTCTTACTTTTTCTCCGCTCTCTGCCATCTGAGAACAACATTGAAGAGGCGGAAGAATGGATCGACTGCATTGGTAATCTCTTCCACATCCTGGTAGGTGGTCACTGGGTACTTGTACAGTAGTTCTTCCTACAGGGGCAAGGACATTACTCAAAATATATTTACTTACATCAATGGGATAAATTAAATACTGACTCAGAGACAGACAGACAGACAGACAGACATAGAGAACAGAGAGTGATGGGCAGGCAAACACAGAGATAGTAAAAGAAAAGTAGAGACAGATATTGTGAAACAAAAGGAAAAAGAGATACAGAATTAGAAAATATGAATATTTATGTACATATATATATATATATATATATATATATATATATATATATATATATATATATATATATATATATATCAATCTATGTTTCTGATACAATTTTTTTTACAATATTACCTACATAGGATTTATGCATGTATGTCAATATAGGATTCAATTATCTGTTCATATTTCCCTCACTGGTCAAAAGTTATGACATGTTACAATAATATGTATGTGAAATCTTAGTTAATCTTCATTTCCTACATCTCTACCAAAAATCCCCTCCTCTCTTATACCCTGTTGATCCACTGAATCTGTTCCGCCACATCTGTGAGACGTTTCTGGACAGCCCTGACATCCTGGACATATTGCTGCATCATGTCCAGTTCACCATAGTCATTGAACTCATCAACCCGCTGTCGTAACTTTTCCAGCTCTAACATAACTTTCTCGCGCTTCTCCATCAGGATCTTCTCACCCGAGTTCTTTGACTTCTCGATCAGCTGTAAAAATAGGTAAGAGACTAATTGATGATAAAACACCTTACATATGTAAGTAAATGTATCAAAAGGGAATTGTCCTTCATGAGCAAGCGTCCTTTTGGTGAGGTGTTTGCCAAAATAAGTTCACTATAAGAATCTAGGTTTTTGAGAACACTTGTTATCTGTGTTTTCCACTGAATACAATACACTGTGCATATACACATTTTAGTGTCTGTTAAGCTTTGTGAATACAGTACACTGTGCATATACACATTTTAGTATCTGTTAAGCTTTGTGAATACAGTACACTGTGCATATACACATTTTAGTGTCTGTTAAGCTTTGTGAATACAGTACACTGTGCATATACACATTTTAGTGTCTGTTAAGCTTTGTGAATACAGTACACTGTGCATATACACACTTTAGTGTCTGTTAAGCTTTGTGAATACAGTACACTGTGCATAGACACATTTTAGTATCTGTTAAGCTTTGTGAATACAGTACAATGTGCATAGACACATTTTAGTGACCATCATTAACTGACCATTATTATTCAGCAGGGTTCCAAACACTGCATCACCCATTACAAGCATTGCCATATTTTAAGTAACAACAAGAATACCACTAGCAGCTAAAGAACAAAAATTTAAAGCCATGAAAACAAATAAAATCACTATAACTGATTCCTCAATACTGCATCATATACTGTTTCAATGATTACCATATCTTTTGGAGATTAAGTTTTTTGAGAAATTTGTGATAGTTTTTCTACCATCTAAAATTAACTGCCTTACAGTAATAATACTTAGGAAACTTTCTTGACAGTGTGTACACAAATTTGTTCATTTTAAGTTATACAGATTAGTTTGTATCACTGGATAAAAAACTTCAGAAAAACTTTTCAAATGTAAAGCATAAATTTAAAATTCACTCTAACAAACAGAAATAGTGAGAAAAAATTTCTGGCAATTAAGTGAAATTTCCAACCAAGCTCGTACAAGCACTTTGATCTGCCTCTTCAACTATAATGAATACACACAAGAGGGTGACCAGACTGGTCACAATTTGTAATTATTTACAGCAGGCATTAAAAGGCTCACAAAATAAATTCTGCAAACAAACTTTTAAATAATTAAATTAAGGTTGTCAACATCAATTTTTATATTTCTATTTTAGGTGGTTGAGTAACAGTTTATTCTCAGCAAGTAAGTATCTTTCATACATGCCTGACTAGGCTAGTTTGTAGTTTTAATACATGCCTGACCGGGCAAGTTTGTATTTTTAATACATGCCTGACTGGGCGAGTTTGTATTTTTAATACTTACCTAACTGGGCGAGCGGATATGACTGACTGTACATTAAGAATATTGTTTTTTACATTTTCAACCCTTGTGGTGGAATCTATAATATTCAGATGATGTTTCCTTCACAGATGATGGCATGATGTCAAAGCTTATAAACTTGTGTGCAACTACTGTAAAAATCTGCCTTATGAATAAACCTACATGTATGGGAGATTTGTGTGAATGCATTTAGCTCAGCCATCTCCAAAGAAATAATGGACACCTTTCTAGAGCAAATAAAGGACTTACTTTGTTGGAAAATGTAAGTTCTCATTATACCAATGAAAGCAAAAGATATGGTGTCTTGTAACTAAATGATAATAAGTGTATACAAGCCTAACGATGTATTTAATTACAAGGTAGATAAACATTATCCAAACTGCACCTTGCAAAGTATAAAACACTATGGATGCTATTTATGTTGTCTTTGATTTCTTTGCCCAACTTCCCTTTTCTTACCTCTTCATTCTCATCAAAGACTGGGTTGATTCTTTTGGGCCAGGTAAGAGCTTCACAGTTAAGATCTATGTCTTCAGGACTGAACAGATGGACGTCAATAAGGTATGCAAGGCGATCTTTGGACTGCTTGATTCGCTCGTTCAGCTGCACCATTCCAGTTGTACGTGCTTTTTCCACAAAAGAAATCATGTTAATCAACTCCTCGCTTGTCTCCGGAACTTTCAAAGCTTTTTCCTTGATGACCTTGAATTCTTGACAGATTCTGGGTGAAAAACAAGTCATTTAGAGATGTATTCCCCCAGTCCACCACCTTCATAAAGACTCCTTCAGAAGTTACCCTGGAGTCCAGTACTCTCAATTTTTTGTTCCAACTATGCTAGGACCCTATGCTTTGGCACTCTTAATTTTATAGTACTTATCTTATACTCTGTATCCATGTTATCATAAAAAGTTCAAGAATATGGAAATTTCTAAAGATCAAAGGGCATATATATGTAACTTGCTTGACATGTGTACCAAGTCTGGCTGAAATACACTGACCAATTTGCAATTTTACCTGAAAATGTAATGTGATGTGTTGATTTGCCTTCAATATGTACTGTATGTAATCACTTATATGTTGAGTCCAACTGGAGACTGCACATACCCAGGTCTGTTGTCACATAATGTGCCAGTAGATTTGGTTTTAAGAAGTTTGTCTGGAGTATCTGTAGAACAGACAACATAGACCCTGATCTACTGGCACATTATCCAATGACAGATCAGGGTCTATGTTATTTGCAGTTGGACTAGATTTATATGCAAATATATAACAGTATTAGACACCTATATTTGATAATAGCTACCTATTTTGAAGATTATCTTCTCATGCTGCTAATAAAGTTATGTATCAGATTTTCAGTCACTTTTTTTATAGTGTATAAAATATGATGAATAATTTGTGTATTTTAAAGCTATTTAACTTGAAGGGTTGGAAAAACATACTTCGCAAACTTTTTCAGTCATTAAAATATTTGACCTCTATTTAAATCGTCCCCATTTCCTCCATCATGTCCTGATTTTTTGACAAGAAGGAAAAGCTGTTTAATCCAAAATTTCGGAGTCCGTCATGGCCCCTCTATAAATATGAAGATTTCAAAGCTAGGATAGCATGCAATTTTTTTATCTCTCCTTCAGTGCAAGTTTTGCCTTTATTTTCATTGTTGGCAAGATTTACATGAGACTAAGCCTAAAATATCCATAACATCCAAGAGAATCTGTGGATCTCTGAATCATTTTTATAGACTCCTTTGTTTTCTTAAACACTGACAGCTCGAGTATAAACAAAGCTACAAATTGTTTAAAAATTTTTAAGAAAACAAGGATGTCACTCTATAATAATTCTTTTAACACCTACAGATTTCTAGCTATGTGGGCATGGGACACTCTGGTCACTGTCTCATCCAAGCCTAAAATGCATTGGTAGATGCATCAACTTACCGATTTTGACTAGATGACAAAAGTCACTCAGTAGATAATAGGCCATACAATGACCTAGTTTTGCTATGGCTAAACTGCCAACACATGCCAATTTTCATGTGTATAGGTGAATTAGGGTTAAAATATGAAGTGTATAGCAAATTGCTGAAAATACAAGTCGCCCAAGTGTGAAATTAGTTCACTCTGACCAATTTCTGGTATGTCTGGGATATGCATGTTAAGGGCAAATCACCCTATTCAGATCTACAACTGCAGTTTTATAGAACTATTATATGGCTGTTCTCCTTTTAAAGATACTCTGGTATCATCTACAACTGATCCTGGAAAATTATAGAAGTAAGAGATGGACAAATTAAGCAAAAACTTGTTTAACTACGTGGTTTTGTTTTCATGATATAAATTAAATCTTTCTGTTTTGTTTAAATGGTAATGGTGATAATTATAGTTATTAAAAGTATAAAATATTTCCAAATTAACTTCCTTCAGAAGATTTGGACTTGGTAATTTTTTTTAAAACCACTGTATATTGAGATAACAACTGGCTAATTAACATTTCATGAGAAAATCAGTATCTCATAGAATATGGTAACTGACCCTCATCTGCAGGGTGCAAAATTATCTCCACTTACTTACAGACCTAACCTCATTACTATCCTTCAATGTGAAGCAGGAACAATCACAAGTCTGGGGAGGGTATCAAGTCCTTATTTTGTACCAAATCTGAGTGTAGACAAAATATTGACCAAGATATTAAAGGTCTAACAAGTTACTCAAGACTGCAAATATGGTCACAGCTACCTAGATATTGATACAGCTGCGTTACTCTTTGAGATGCATCCACACGGTAATTTTTATAAGTTTGTGCGAAATAGAGCCTAACATTCTGAGGGCGCAATAAATAAATGGTTGAAAATAAAACGTCACTCAAGTGTGAAAATTAGATCACACTGACCTAGTTTTGGTATCATTCATACCCTGTGATGAATATACACACCAATTTTCATGAGTGCTGGTGAGATACAGCCCAAGATATTTAGGATATAAAAAAATGAATGAATCGAACATTGGTGTCATTTTATCCAAAAATTAATAAACACATGAAGAAAAAAAACAAATTAACTGGAAAAATGATACCCCTTCTGAACTTGGTGAATGTATAATAAGACTAATAAAATCAATCTGGGGTTAAAAAAGGATCTTACTTCTTGTTCTCCACTCTGTGATCATCTGACACCCTTCTAAGCAGCTCATTTGCCAAATTTCTGGAAGCCTCAGCCAATCCCCTTTTGAGATCCTCACAATCCAAACGGATCATGTCAAAATGCTCAATACTGGGTAGACCCATGATTTCACGAGCCAAATTTCTGTATTTCTCAATTTGCTGCAAATATAAAATAAATTATTTCGTGTGTGGTTTTTCATGTTGTTGGCCATCACAAATTGAGTCCTAGCAAGCTAAACAAGATGTTCACTATGTCATTTGGCTTCTTTTAGAAAGAGAAGTGCAAAGGTCATCTGCTTGCCTAGGTGGAAGAAAGACCAGATTGGTCTCCCCTCAGATAAAAGGACATGTACCAAATCCCATCAACTGCCAGATATTACTTAAGTGGACGTGTATGATGTTCCAGGGATTATGATCAGGTAAATATCACTGAAGAAATATGTGTTACTCTTAAAATTGTTTTCACTGTCAATTATGTTACCTGATCATAATGCATTCCAAAAATAGGTAAAAGGAGGAGCTAAACCCCATTAAACCAGATGTGACCCTAACTCTGATCTCCTAATGTATGTGAAGCAGCTTCAAGTTGTATAAGATACAGGCTGGAGTTCATGATGGATGTGGTTTAAAAAAAACTTTCCATTTGCAATCCTGCATAATTATAGTAACTCACATCATTTTGAACCCACTGAATGATTGGAAAAGAAGGGTGTTGCATGTTCACTCTTGATATAGGTTCTACCAACTCCAACTGGGCCCTTGAGTCTCTGAGGTAAAAACAGGAGGATTTCATCTCTGACTGTCACATAGCATAAAAAATGTCAGTTAGGAAGCAATGGCATTGTAAAGCTATGCTTGTAGCGATTGCCCTAATGTCATAAGCCAATATGCATAAGAAATTCATCTGACCTACGGTTTGTTCATTGTAGGTTCGAGTAGATAACCCATCATATAAAAGACAACAGCATAAGTGGAAATTCTGTACCTTCTATCTTTATGTGGTAAGGAAAAGATCTCCCTCTTATGATCAGATCAAGATCCTATTAACATCACTGGGATAAAGAATCCAAAGAAGACAATGGTTTCCAGACAAAAGCTGGAGCCTGTTTCTGGCAATGAAAGCTAGGACCATCATGAAAGAAATCTAACCATCATGACAGTACTGCAGATAGTTCATGTTGACCAACAAGTTATGAACCTTACTGATTTTGCCTGCTGTAGCTAATATGACCAGGCAGCAGGGTTTGTACAACATGTTAAAAGTGGCTCCGGACAGCAGTTTAAAAAATAGGTTTTTTTTCTCCACCACATCAGAACCCACAGAAGATTCCACTTTAGACAAAGGGTTAAAGCCTCTAGTTATGACAAGTCAAAATTTGCAAAGGTTAGTGAGGCCTCTGTTCTGTTTTCCCTTCCATGACAAATGTCCAAAATAGCAAAAGCTTAAGACTATGAGAGCAGCTAACTTTAATTTGAGAAGCCACTGGAGGAAGTTGGCTACATTATATGTGGTACTGAAGTTTTTATAGAAGAGATGTGACTTGCACCACTGAGAGTAAACTCTCAATTTCCCCTGAAAGGCTTTCAAAGTCGTGGGTCTTCTTAACCGGGCAATTCTGTCCACCACTTGTTCTGAGAGCCATTTCTTTCTAAGGGCTTGGCTGATACGAGCAAGCATGCAGATTCAACATCTCTCAGGTTTGAATGGAGATGGTGCATTCATGGTTGTTTCTGCAATCAAGAAGCATGCTGGATCTTCCTGCAAATCTTTGCTGCAAATAGATTGTTGAACAGGATGTTTACCAACTTGTGGAGAGCATTCAGACCTGAAAGCAGTCTGATTCACTCATTTTCTGCAAGAATCTGGATTTAGAGGTTTGGGGGAAAGGCACTGGGACCATTCCATTTCTGTAGTTCCTAACCTTATGAATCTCAAAGACTTCTTGCTATCTCTAAACTTTACATAATCCTTGGCTTTTTTCCTTCAATTCTTTTCAATTTTACATGGCAATGGCAGTCATCTCTCCCACCATGTCACATACTCAATCAACAAAAGACGTTGAATAAACATGTGGGTGGGTGTAATTTGGATTTTTAACGTAGCTTTAAAAAAATTCAGTCATAGTGCTACGATGTCTGCAGTGTGGCAGTTTATAGTAACGTCTAGCACTGGGGCATCATGCCACAGACATATAGCATGATGTCCCACCCAGTCACATTATCTTGACACCAAGTCAACCAGTCCTAACACTAACCTCTTAATGCTGAGCGCCAAGCGAGACAGCTGTTAATACCATTTTTATAAGTCTTTGGTATGACTCAGCCGGGGATTGAACCCATGACCGCCTGCATCCGAGGCAGATGCTCTAACCACTAGGCCACCGGAGCAGTCTCGAATAAACATAATTGCTGCCCTTCTTGCTATTTTTCTCAAGAATGTAATGTTGCTTGATACCATTTTTAGAAAGTTCTATATGCAACAGCTTCATCATGCAGTCATTTGCATGAAAAAAATATGCATGAATAAAATATGTACAGTTTAAAGCATCTGTGGTATTCTTGTAAATTTTATTTGATTCCTTTACAAACTCCACTGAATCTATTAAGAAACCTGCATCCAAATCAAACATGGACAAACCAGTATCAAGATTTTACTGCAAGAATTGCATTTTCATAATATTTGCTATTATTCCATAAGTCCATATTTTAAGGGTCATTTTCTTAAGATCTGTGCTCAAATCATAAGAGTTGGAAAGTCTACAGGTATATCAAATATTGGTCCAGAATGGCACCATACCTCATCGATATTAGCCCAACAGGTAGTTCCCATGAAGATCTGTTCTGTCTGAGGCAGGGAGGGCACTGTGAGAAACTGCTGAGGGCCTAAATTTCCAAATTTACTTTTGATTGAACAAGCTTGATACCTTCAGGGCTTCAGTAAAATGGAAAATGCAAACAGAGGCAACATAAATTTCTGACAGTAATTGAATTAGCATATTTCAATCTGTTTAGCAAAATTAACAGCTTGGTGTCTGTCAAAGTACATATGACTTGAATAAAAAAGTACAATACACCATATGTCAGGCAGTTAAGATGGTGAAGATAAGCTTATCACATGACAAACTTAGACCAATGCAGTGCAATATATTCATCTACAATGAAGACAGAATGCAAAATAAACAGAAACATAGTTGAGTAATAACTGGAGTTAAACTCCAGTGATATCACTCAGGTTATGAAAAGGCATGATTTTTGTCAGGCCTCAAGAAAGATCCTCATTTCAAGCATAAACAGATATAATAGCTGAAAACTTATGGTATTTGGCACCAATCAATTTCAAGGAGAGACCACTCTAGTCTGACTTCAAACTTACCAGGCAACAACATTATAGCACTTCTGTTGCTAAAACAAACCAAAAGACACTGCAAATGTCTTTCCTAGCTTGGGAGAGCTAGATTTGCAAAGAAGTGGATGTAATCATAACTTACTATGATCAGGTAACATATTTGAAGAAAAAGGATTCACAGTTTTTGAAAATTGTTGGGTTGGGTAAGTAATTGTTGAGTTGTATTTTTCACATTTCAATGAAATTTTTTCACTCAGATATTAACAAATCGTGTGCATTTAGAATGATTATAATATGCTATAAAATTTGGTAACTTATTTACCTCAAAATTTAAAAAGAACTGAAGCAAAATATGACTTAACAGTATATATGTTTTACTCAAATATTTTTTACTAAGCATTGGCCAGAGGCTGCTTATTTTTATTATTTTTTAGACTAATCAATCATGTGATAAGTAATTCATATTTATCATTTACTTAGACCAATATTTATAAATATATAAAAAATTTAAGTTTTCTATGAGTCCTGTGAGAAAATATTTAACTTTAGTCATACCTCTGTGTATTCACTGAAGGTGTGCTCTGTCTTCATATATTCCTGGATTTCCAGGAGAGCTTGTCCATTGACAATGTAGTCATATTCATCCACTAGAATACAAAGGTTGCAAATTAACATGCTGAATCACAGTGCTACATCTAGCATTTATATCCTAAGACTGGTTTTTCTTGCTACATGTATATATGATAATGTAATAAAAAAATTTAAGTAAGAATTTCATCAAATGATTACAAAAGAAAATATATGATCAATTTTTGTGATGAAATATATAATGTGTAATAATATAATATATAACAAGCGAAAGCATGCACACATATAAAATAGAATGTGGTACATTGGCCTTTAAAGTAAGCATATATATATATACACACACTTGATACATTAAATAGAACATGGCTTTTAAAGCATTTGTAGAGAACAATTTGATATACTAATACTGTTTGTATATCAAATTGTGATCCACACATGGCACAATAATATGCATTTATAAATATTGTTTCATCATTAGGCTATGTTCCAACAGTAGGCTAACACTTCTATATTCTCTAAATCTGTGAAGAATTTCCACTGAATAATTATTACCGACGTAATAAAATAAGGATAAAAAATATTAATAATCCCTTTCTTCTAAACTAAACATGGTATAAAATTTCATCAAAATCCTCTATGCTTTCCCTTTGACTGCTCTTACTCTCTCTCATTTGCAAAGTAGAGAAGTTTGTGGAGTGAGAGAAAAAGAAAACTGCACCAAGTAATCAACACGAACCTGGCAATATATATATATATATATATATATATATATATATATAGAGAGAGAGAGAGAGAGTGAGAGAGAGAGAGAGAGAGAGAGAGCTATCCTTCATTATACCACACAAGTTGGGGTCCATAACCACCAACTGAGTTTTGTATCGACCATGACATACGGTGAACCACATTAAATACCAGATCAATAAGTACCATATTATAACGAGAATAGCATTATGTATTGAACCACCAGTACAGTGGGATTGAGCAAACATTTGTTCAATAACAATATTTTGAAAACTAAATCAAGATAAAATACTAAGCTTCACTGCTTTCTCTCAACCCATATTGCTATACATTGGTATGATTCTGGTTAAGCAGTCTATAGCCAGACCATGTTAAATCCAGAATTGCATTATAATTAGTCACATTAAAACAAGGGACATATATATATATATATTTCCTGTATGTAATGTTCACATGCTTCCCATGATCAATGTGCACACGTTTCCTAACCAAACAATGGTTTCTTCCTTAAACAGTCACTTTTGCACATCAACAGTGACCACTTAATCTATGCAAATTAAAGTTTTGCTTCATGTGGAAGGTATTATTTAGATCAGGAACATCTGAAGTGTAAATGCTGTATGAAAGTACAAGTTTTGAAGTGTAATTGCTATATGAAAGTACAAGTTTTGAAGTGTAAATGCTATATGAAATGACAAGTTTTGAAGTGTAATGCTATATGAATGTACAAGTTTTGAAGTGTAAATGCTATATGAAAGTACAAGTTTTGAAGTGTAATGCTATATGAACGTACAAGTTTTGAAGTGTAAATGCTATATGAAAGTACAAGTTTTGAAGTGTAATGCTATATGAACGTACAAGTTTTGAAGTGTAAATGCTATATGAAAGTACAAGTTTTGAAGTGTAAATGCTATATGAAAGTACAAGTTTTTCAAATTGCAATTAAAAAATCCATGACATACTGAATGACTGTAGATGTTTCTGTGGTGCTTCAAAGTTCCTCTTTACTGCTTCCTTCAGTTTATCATTTGCAGCTTTCAAAATGTGATCTGCCACCCGAGCATCTGTGTGGTTGACAGTACTGCCCCCTGCTAGCCAGGACTGGACTGTTGGGACCTGCTGCATGGACTTGCAGATCTGTTTGACAATGAAGAGAACAGTGTCTTCCAGATCTTCCTTGGGTGGATAAAACTGCATCTTCTTGTCATCAAATGTCAATTCCATCTTGAGCAATGGTAGGGTCTGCTTATTCTCTGGGTCAAAGAGATCCACGTATGCATCGATAGTCCGTACCAACAGATCTTTCAACTGGAATTCAACACGGAAAAAAGCAGTTATTTATAATTAGGAATGTAGGTACTTTTTTCTGTACTGACACACAATGGAACCAACTTGTAGTGAATCTTATGTAACCAATTACAGTTTTAACTGAAACTGAATTTTTTTAGTAATAATATGAAATAATTTACTTATTCCTAATCTATAACGAAGGCAGTTCTTATTAAAGAAATACATACAATTTTTAAAACTATATGTAGGAAAATAAAAAACAGAATACTGTAACTTAGAAGAATAACAATGATAAATGTGTCCACATGAGACAGTCAACATAGGTCACAACTCAAATTTTGTGTGAGTATTTAAAATCAAACTTAACAAAGGTCTTGTCAACATAAACTCTCACAGCAAATTTGGTTTAAATCCATCAAGTCCTTCAAAACCTACTGAGCAAAAACTAATGGAGAGACTCACAGGATAAATGGGTTGTCTTTTGTTGGTTTTGATGGCCATATCATGCCAAGGAAATAAGAGCAAAGTGCCATTCCCAAGGACACACCAAGGCAGCTGACCCAGGCTTGCCAGGGTAGTTATTGAACCCACACCCCTTGGATCCTGAGTCCAATGTTCTACCAACTGAGATACCATAGCACTCAATTACTGAACAGATGGATATTGATAACAATACACTCTCCTTCCTGTGGAAATATAGTCATACCCGAGTTTTTAAAATATGTTAAAGTCCTATTATTATCTGATATTTTCAAAACTTAAACAAACATTTTCAAACCTGAGAAACTGCATAACTTTGAAATGCTAACATCTGCAGTAGGAAACAAGAACACTTTAGTTTTGCTCTATGAGATCACTCTAGACTACTTACCTTTCAAGTCTACATATGACTGTAAACCACATTCCACTCTAGACTACATACCACTCTACACTACATTCCACTCTACACTACATACCACTCTACACTACATACCATTCTAGACTACATACCACTCTACACTACATACCACTCTACACTACATTCCACTCTAGACTACATACCACTCTAGACTACATACCACTTTAGACTACATACCACTCTACACTACATACCACTTTACACTACATACCACTCTAGACAACTTACATTAAAAATAAACTCAACTTTGATTGTATCACAACTTCTTTTCTTTATGAGGAATTTTTATTGCAAAGACTAATTGCTGATCCAGTATTGCAACAACTATTTCCAACTAGTGATGACATAATTGTCAAACACATTTCAGTGCGGTCAAAATGTCATCATTGGTGGTACATTGCAGTTATCTTCCTAGATATCACATCAGTGAACTATAAATCTTGGTATGCTACTCATTGTCATGGAGTTCACAGCAAGATCACGAACTATACGAAATTATAAGTTGTGAATACTCTAATTTTGGAAATCAGATACACAAACAGTGAGTTTCACACAATCGAAACTGACAGGTACAAAACTCATATAGCCTAAAATACCTATATGAATTTACAAAAATATAAAGCAAATTTTATTCAAACCTTATTACTTTGGAGTGTGTGGCAAATAATTATAAAACAATGATAAAGTCTATGCTACACTTATATTACATTTTTATGATTCACAAAATTTGTTTACTGTAGTTTCATAAACTTCATTTTAATTTACTGGTTATAGTGGTTGGTATCTTGCACACTGTATACAGTACAGATGTACAGACTTTTTACAAGTGGTATCTTGCACACTGTATACAGTATAGATGTACAGATGTTTTACAAGTGGTATCTTGCACACTGTATACAGTACAGATGTACAGACTTTTTACAAGTGGTATCTTACACACAGTATACAGTATAGATGTACAGACTTTTTATAAGTGCATACATCCACATGACAAACATACACTTCATGTACATTAGGGTGCTCCATCTACTAAAAATAGCATTTCACTAACATTATACTTGCTGTTGATGACCTTTTTCTTCCAAATTACAAAAGTTTGCACCGAAGGAACATAGTTTGATTTAAAATTTGTAAGCTCTGAAGGAATTAAATAATCCTCAGATAGACTGTAACTGTGCCAGGTAAATACTTTTGAACACAGGAGGTAGGGTATGATTCACAATGGACCAGAGGCAGACTACAATTTAGTAGCTGCAGAACAGGTAGGTTTGAAGCATTATCATCTTCTGATAAAAGGTGGGTGTACATGAAAATTAAACAAGCTAGAAGAAATTCAGATCTCAATAACTCTCACCTTACCTGATTAGAGACAAATGTGGTGACACAACTGTAAAAGCTGTCCATTTTATCTGCTTTGATATTTGCAAAATCTTTCTTCTCTGCAAACACATTGATCACTCCTGGATACCAACTAAAATGAAATATTAATAGTTAGGAAGATTATAACACACACACACACACACACACATACATACATATATATATATATATATATATATATATATATATATATATATATATATATATATATATATATATATATATATATATATATATATATATATATATATATATATATATATATATATAACATACAGTAAAAATAACATGACTTTTAAAGTGTTGGTATAAAGTAATTTCATATATACCAATACTATTGTTATATCAAATTGTGATCCATGGCACATTATTATGCATATATAAATATTGTCTCAACATTAGGTTATGTTTCAACAGCAGGCCATTGCTTCTATATTCTCTAAATCTGTGATGAATTTCCACTGATTAATCATTAGTGATGTAATCAAATGACAATAAAAATATTAAAAATCCATCTTATAAATGAATTAAAGATGGGGCACAATTTCATCAAAATCCTCTGTGCTTTCCCTACGATCTCTCTTTCTGTCTCTGTTTCTCTCTCTCTCTTGATCATAAGAGAAATTATGAGAAAGTCTGTGGACTGAGAGAGAAAAACAAAACAAAACTGAACTTCCACCAAGTAAACTACAAGAACCTGGGACTTTGTAATGGTTTGGTGTGCACATTCTATGGGATTATAATACAGTGTACACCATGCTAATGATACAAAGTTGCAATAGCCTGTCAAGACAATATGATACATTTTGGGTTAGGAGGACGACATAATGTAATATATTTAATACTTTGTTTTTATTTCCTTCTTCCTATTTTACAAAACCTATTAGTAAGGGTCTGAAAACTGATTATTTAATATTAAAATATCAGAATGCAGCTATAAGGCTTTCTCTCTCACTGAGTTAGTTGGTAAGTCAGCAGACTAATCAAACAATAAACATAGGGATGGGCTATGAATAAATTACTTCATGGTAAGTCTCCCTAACCCAACCACCACATCTCCCTGTCAGCATGATTTTACCCCCCCCCCCCATCTTTCTGGTCTCTGGACAATCATAGAAGGATACTAGCAAACATCCCTGAAAAAAACGAGCATGGCAGATTTGCCTGTGACATGTGATGATGTCTCTGGATATATGAATGATGACAAAATTTAGTCACACAAACCAACAGAAAGAGGAAAGACAGAAATGGAGGATAGAAACAACTGTATGTTTCGTAGTTACATTAATTAAATCATGATAGTGATTTTGATCAACTGTATGTCATTGAATAACCTCCTTCTGGTTCCTCATTTCACTTAGTTGATATTTCCCACAATTCTGAATATGCTGTGTGTTCACTGTTCAAGTACTTAACTATGCTGTGTTTGTAGTGTTCAACTTTCTTCACTCCACTTCAACCATCTTTCATGTTTAAATCATAAGCGTGTATTATATTTATTTCATCAATATGAATGAAAATAGAAGTTCAGAAAATAAAATAAGCAACATATCATTTGCAACGGAGATTGCTATTACTTGTAAATTGTAAAGAACTACATTTTGTGGAGGACACACTGAAAAGAGTTGTGCAGAGTCCATTCATTCCATTAATACACAGTTGCTGGAAGTCAATCTTAACTGCATTTAAAATCCAACTAATAGTTAAAAAATAATAGTATGTGTATTTGTGTATGATATAAATATATGTGTATAGTACTACGCTGTATCTTCCATTCGTATAAATTTTTCATTAAAAGGAAGCTCAGCAAGACTCGTTTCCTTTTAATGAAAAATTTATACATATTGTGGTATATCAATGATACAGCATACATTATATATATATATATATATATATATATATATATATATATATATATATATATATATATATATATATATATATATATATATATTTATTTTTTATTAAAAGGAAACGATATATATGTAAACCTTTCATATATGGTACTGACTGTTTCCTACACAGTCCTAAGAAGTGCCTGGTATTGGGTCTTTGCTGTGTTGTGTCCTTAGCTATGTTTAGCTATTATGCCAACTGTAAGGGCTGATTTATTTATTAAAGTCTACATAAATAACTATTTCAAGATATTTTTTGTTATTTCATATGGTGTTTTTATATTCTTTATCTGTACTCTAATGCAGGCTTTATCCTATGAAAACGTTTCAAATTCTTCTAAGGTTCTAGCTGGGAATGCAATCAGTAAAATTTCCATCTATTAGACGGTACTTATTTCATACTGATGTTACACATAGCTTCATAGAAATAGGGAATCATTTTCACAAACTTACATATAGGATACAATGTCAAAATATAAGTGTAAATGTATTGTCTACTAACACAAAGTATTAGAAAACAGCTTTCAAATAAGTACTTAGAAGAATGAAAGGCAAATTCTTGAGCTTAATAACAGCCAGGATATGTATCAGTGTATGAGCTTAATAACAGACAGGACATGTACCAATGCATAAGCTTAATAACAGACAGGACATGTACCAATCCATAAGCTTAATAACAGACAGGACATGTACCAATACATAAGCTTAATAACAGACAGTACATATACCAATGCATGAGCTTAATAACAGACAGGACAAGTACCAATCCATCAGCTTAATAACAGACAGGACATGTACCAATGCATAAGCTTAATAACAGACAGGACATGTACCAATGCATAAGCTCAATAACAGACAGGACATGTACCAATGCATAAGCTTAATAACAGACAGGACATGTACCAATGCATGAGCTTAATAACAGACAGTACATGTGCAAATTCTTGAGCTTAATAACAGCCAGGATATGTATCAGTGTATGAGCTTAATAACAGACAGGACATGTACCAATGCATAAGCTTAATAACAGACAGGACATGTACCAATCCATAAGCTTAATAACAGACAGGACATGTACCAATACATAAGCTTAATAACAGACAGTACATATACCAATGCATGAGCTTAATAACAGACAGGACAAGTACCAATCCATCAGCTTAATAACAGACAGGACATGTACCAATGCATAAGCTTAATAACAGACAGGACATGTACCAATCCATAAGCTTAATAACAGACAGGACATGTACCAATGCATAAGCTTAATAACAGACAGGACATGTACCAATGCATGAGCTTAATAACAGACAGGACATGTACCAATGCATAAGCCTAATAACAGACAGGACATGTACCAATGCATAAGCTTAATGAGAGACAGGACATGTACCAATGCATAAGCTTAATAACAGACAGGACATGTACCAATGCATGAGCTTAATAAGAGACAGGACATGTACCAATGCATAAGTTTAATAACAGACAGGACATGTGCCAATGCATAAGCTTAATAACAGACAGGACATGTACCAATGCATAAGCTCAATAACAGACAGGACATGTACCAATGCATAAGCTTAATAACAGACAGGACATGTACCAATGCATGAGCTTAATAACAGACAGTACATGTGCCAATGCATGAGCTTAATAACAGACAGGACATGTACCAATGCAAAAGCTTAATAACAGACAGGACATGTGCCAATGCATAAGCTTAATAACAGACAGGACATGTACCAATGCATTAGCTTAATAACAGACAGGACATGTACCAATGCATAAGCTTAATAACAGACAGGACATGTACCAATCCATAAGCTTAATAACAGACAGGACATGTACCAATCCATAAGCTTAATAATAGACAGGACATGTACCAATGCATAAGCTTAATAACAGACAGGACATGTACCAATGCATAAGTTTAATAACAGACAGGACATGTACCAATGCATGAGCTTAATAACAGACAGGACATGTATCAATGCATAAACTTAATAACAGACAGGACATGTACCAATGCATAAACTTAATAACTGACAGGACATGTACCAATCCATAAGCTTAATAACAGACATTACATGTACCAATGCATAAGCTTAATAAGAGACAGGACATGTACCAATGCATAAGCTTAATAACAGACAGGACATGTACTAATGCATAAGCTTAATAATAGACAGGACATGTAACTGTGCATGAGCTCAATAACTGATAGGACATGTACACCTACGCATAAGCTTAATAACAAACAGTACAAGTACCTGTGCATGAGTTTGTCCTCTGCTTTCTCCAGATCCAGAATGACATTGTTCTTGAGTGATTCAAATTCCATTGGACCCTGGGATCTGTGAATAGTCAAAAATTGAAATAAATAAAGTATTTCTTGTGAAACAAAATCCCCTTTTGAATAGGAGCACATTTAGAAACCCAGCAATATACATACTGGAACACAGAAAATACCAGTGTGAAGATGAAAATAGGATCCTAGATATATAGGATGTAACAAACAGAAAGCTAAAAACACAAAAGTCACTAAAAAGTGAAAACCATGTCACAATACCCTGGTTTTGATATGGTAGGAGTACTCATCTTGATATGCATCCATGATGCAATTTCCTTAAGTGAAGGTTAAATAAGGTCCAAGATATTAATAATGTAATGAAAAGATAGCTAACAACAGACATGTCACTCAGGTATGAATATATGGTCACACTGACCTCATTAAGATGCATCCACATAACATGCTTCACAATTTTGGGTGAAAAAGACTCTGAAGATGTAAGGATCAAACTTCTGAACATTCAAGAGTCACTCAAGTGTAAAAAATGGGTTACACTGACTCATTTTAATTTGATGAAGTAACTTTCCTTGATACCAATTTTCATGAGTATTGGCAAAATAGCACCAAGATGTTGAATAAGTAACAAATGGAAAGCTGACAATACAAAAGTCACTCATTAGTGTGAGTGAAATATAATAAAAGATAACTATTCTGTACAAACAGATTAAGCTATAAAAGTTGCTCAAGTATAAAAAATCAGGTCACAATGATCTAGTTTTGGTGTGACTGAATCACTTTCATCAAGATCTATCTACGTAACAATTTTCATAAGTGTAGATGAAATATGGTCAAAGATAATGATGGTGTATTGAATGAACAGCTTAAAACAGAAATCACTCAAACATGAAAATCAGGTCACACTGACCTATCTTTGGTATGTCTGAATTACTTTAATCAAGATGTATCCCCACTAAATACCAATTTTCATGAATGTAGGAGATGCAGGGTCCAAGATATTAAGGTGTAATGAACAAAAAGCTGAAAATCACAAAGTCACTCAAGCATACAAATTAGGTCACGCTGACCTTTTTTGAAATGACTGAGCTACTTTAGTTAATCTGTCATCTTCCTATTAATTTTCATCAGTGTAGGTGAAACATGGCTCAAGATGTTTAGTGTGTAATGAACAGCCGAAATATAAATGTCACTGAGACATGCAAAATTAGGTCACACTGACCTAGCTTTATAGGGTTAAATTACTTTAGTCAAGACAATCTACATACCATATTTCATCAGCATACACATATTTGAAACAGAGTCAGATATGTTGAGGATGTAATGAAAAGCTGACAACAACAAAAATCACTTAACAGTGGCCTAGTTTGGGTAAAGCTGAGTTACTCTATCCAAGATGCATCCACATACCAATTTTAATATGTGTAGGTGAAATAGGGTATTAAATACTGAGTGAGTAACCAAAAATATTGAGAGGGTAACAAATGAATGATTGACGAAAAAACACAAAGAAATGGGCCATATATTATATCCTCTTCCAGCCTCACTGGTGAGTGGATAATTTAATGTTAGTAGCCATTTCTGTCTGAATTGACAGTGTTTTTCAAACTGGTAAAAATTTAATATTTGTGCTTAACATTTATCTTCTTCTCCTTTCTTTGTTGCCAACAATGACTTTATCACACAACATTGAACTGGTCACAATATGTATGAAATTTATCTTGTATTGAATTTTCTTATTGTCTAACTCTTCCACATGTCTCATTAAGTTTCCAAATTTGATGTCAGCCTAGTGAAGCATTTTTGGAAACTATAAATATGCAAAGAGAACATAATTGTTTTCCCGTTAAAATATTATGGTTTAAAAAGGTAGAAAAAGTTGAAAATTTATCTATTTCTTACATTTCATACTGAACTGATTTTGAAACCCATCACCTTAACTACATTTGTTACACATGGAATACACTGGCAGAAATGAGTAGCACTGCAACTGTATACCCCTCCATATAATATGGAAGAGGCAACAATTGGTCAAATGCTCTTGACTGCTAAGCATCGATTTTGGCAAATATGTCAAAAATGTTTTACATGTGACCATTTTCTCCCCCACTGATGCATACTTATGTGAACTGGGTGTTGCATAAAACGAATAAACAGTACTAATACAGAACAGAACAAATACTTAAAAATACAATACTACAAATGAGACAAATATGATAAACAATGATACACAACCCGCATGCCAGTGTTTCAATATATCAACACAATAACACATAAATGATAACCTACTAGGCATGAAGGCCCTAAATATTCATAGGTTACAATTCTCTCAAAATTGTGATCACCACCTTAGGCCTATTCAAAATGAATAAGATGTTGTTCGTCTCCAGCTGATAGGATGGGTGCCTAGCACTTTTATTAGGTGCCAGGTGCTCAACATTATTGTCCCCTTCATGCACTGATCAATCACTCACTCACTCACTCACATGCTCACTCATGACAAAGACATACCTGGGTCACACTTATAAACTGACAAACCTGGATTTGGAGCAGTCCACAAGAATCATGGTGCCAAGGGTCTGCTGACACATGTTCAACACAACTTGTAGAGAGGGGTCCAGGACATGAAGATTCTCACGGATCGTCTGTTTGGCCATGACAAAAGAATCATGCCAGGGTCGAGAGAAGTCCAAACCACTGCATTAATAATAATAATAATAATAATAATAATAATAATACTAGTAATAACTAGATTGGAAGCCATTACAAATATCCATGTTTTATTTCACTCCACCTCACCAACCCCCAAACTGCCATCCAGATCCAGGGGATTCATTGAAGTAAAAAGATTTACAATCATTTAACTTCAGTAATTCTGTTTATAAGTAGTTCAAATTGTTTTGTAGTAGCTGTAAAAGTTATGTTATAAATATTATAAATAAGCTGTGTTATAAATATTATAAATAAGCTGTGTTATAAATATTAAACAATCATCTTTATTTGTACTTACACTATTCTTTATCATTCAGATTTTAGTAACACATGTAATTTTAGTAACACATTTAATTTTAGTAACACATGTAATTTTAGTAACACATTTAATCCAAAATGTGTTTCTACTGGGACTAATCTTTGATGTCAGTCTATATAAATTGGGTCAAATTGACTATGTTTTCAATTATTTTGATTCCTCTCAATTGTCACCCAAAGCAAATAAGAATTTTTTTTGTCCATTACCTGGACTTAAAACAAAAACAAAGGCTATTGGGAGTGGGAGCAACACAGACATAATCTGATGAAAGAATCCAATACAAACTTAATTGTAATTTTACCAAGACTTTGAATGCATAAGTTTGTGCACCTTAATTGTGTATTTAAAGAGAGTACATGTCTTATGTGTGTTATTTATTTTCAATTTTCTGGTTTATCAGATTTATTGTCCCTAGCTTATCTGATAATTCAAACTATTTGATTACAAGGTGACTTTGAGAAGATTTTCCCCAACCCAGTGGTCAATTTAATATGGGGCCAATCAGTTTTTTATTATAAATAAAAAATATTCATTGCCAACTATTCCTCCTCCTGAATCATGTCAAATGTTATCACCTTCCTTTAATCACTGTAGTGGGAGGTTCTGGTTGCAGAAATGAAAAGTCTGACAAATGAATGGATGGGCAGATGGACAGATGGATAAATGACCAATAAAACAATAACATAAGAAATGCTGAAACTGACGAATTGTTAATAGTAAAAGGCACACCTACACCAGCAGTGTAATACATTTACCAAACTTCAAAGAAATATCTTAAATGGTGATGGAGTTTTGACCTAAACATGAAATAGTGGATAATGAATAGACAGAAAATGGATATAAACATAAAAAAGTCAAACTGCAAACAGGACAGACCCAGATCTGTCATTGCATAATGTGATGGCAAATTAAGGCCTATTTTGTTGCTGTTCAACTCAACTTATAAGAGAATACAAATGGTAAATAAGACATTAAGAAAAAGAATAATTAACAATTTAGACCTTAATTTGCCTCTGTATTGTACATTGGCAGATTGCAAATGTGTGTTCATTTGTATACAAAGGCCAATACAAAACAAAATGTACTATCTACTTTGAATAAATTCTTCATAACCTCAATGTAAAATTGCACAACAGAACCTCAGTTCACGTCAGTTAAGATCCATATGTATAGACAACATAACAATAGCCCAAGTGAGCTGACCATTTCACTATTTAAAAAGAAGGCTTATATAGTCTTGTAAAAACATAACAATATGTAAACTACCTGACACACTTGATAGCATGTTGATTTTAACGATTTTGCTAATGATTAATAAAAGTGTTTTCCAAAGACAGAGTCATAATTAATATAAATACTCATTTGCTCATAACAAAATTCATCCAAAAATCTTCATGACAAAAAGCAAATTACCACATTTTATCAAAATTAGAAAATTAGATCAGGGCCAATCTGATGCAATCATGTGTATATATATATATATATATATATATATATATATATATATATATATATATATATATATATATATATATATATATAGATATAGTGTCATGTATGTTTATGTATGTTTCTGTATCACAAATAAGTATATAAAACAATGATAAAAGGCAGAAATGGGTAATAATAATACTCACTGGATACCGTGATGATATGAGCTTAATTACCAAATGTGATAAAATCTGATTAAAAATAGACTCACCAGCGTGTCAACAAGTTCATCCAATCAGAAACAATGTCACCTCATTAATAAGCTCATAACTGTATTTGTCTGAGATCTTGAAAAATTAAACCTCTTTTATGAAAGTTAGTCAAAATCAGACCAGAAATACAGTCAAATTTTGCATCAAAATTGGATTAGAAATATGGATTCCATAGTAACAAGCTCAAACAGTCAGATGCATGACCCATCAAATTAATATACCTGGATTTGACTCATCCAATTCATGCAGAACCTTGATTAAGTGCCTACATTCCAAGTTTGATCACAGTCAGATCAGAAATATGACTTCTTGAGTGGTAACAAGCTCAATCAATGAAAGGTCACCTCATAAGTATGCACAGATTCTGTTCATTATTGAACTCATCAGAAGATCTTAATGATATACGTACATGTCTCAAGCCTGATAAAAATCAGATAAAAAATATGGCTTCACAAGAGGTCACAAGCCATTTATTATGGACACATGACAGATGACACACAGCAGACAATGCATGACAGGCCCATACCATTAGCTAATTTAAAAAGGATAAAAATGCTTTACTTTTATTACTTATAACCATCTGACAAGCACTTACACAGGTTCTTCTGGTGGAGGTCCAGCAACTTCATTCTCAAGACCTTTAACATCAGGTCGTATTAGAACATGTTGCACTAATAAAATAAGATAAAAAGAGAGCATGTTTTAAAACAATTTTCTTCAAAAGAATACAATACACACATATACACATAAATATATCAGAGATCCTTAAATCACTGTATTTACTGGACATGTCTGATATATCAAAGGTTTTGAGTAGCACATAATCTGTGAAACTGGACATCAGTCATAGAAGTTCTCAAATATCATTATATCAACTTGTCTTTGATTTGTTTATCAGTTATACTGCTAAATAAACACCTGAAATTCAGTGGTCACTAAATCTAGTTTACAGATTGTTTCCTTATATAAAAAAAATCAATAAAGATGTTGCCAATTAAGCTTAATTCAAAGGTGACTACGTTGGGTTTTATTCTCTTGGATAATCAATAGATGTCACACCAACTAAATGTGTTTTTGGTCATTATGTTTACCCAAACATTCAAGTATTCTATAGCCTCAAAACACAAGACAAAAGAGGCATGTAAGCTTATCTCCCAGACTGTTCAAAAGCCCTATAGCTGAACAACTGTAATACAGACATCATATCAGTCGCTCACAGTTTCTATTGCAGAGTGTTAGCACATGATAACATAAAAAATAAACTAATGCATAAACTAGAACCAAATACACACACACACGCACACACAGACACACACACCACTTAAAGGGAATATTTTAAAGAGGATACCTTCATGCATGTGACACAGCTATTTATAAAATTCAACCAATCATGGAAACCTCAGACTTTATGTCCATGTACCAACAATATGTCTGCATACTTAATATGTGCCAGTATTGACTTTCTCTTGTATCACATATTCTATCATATGGACTTTCTCTACTATCACATATTCTATCATCTTACGCAGTAAAACAACTGTAATCCAGTCATATAAGGAGCCAAATATTTTGGTTATTTCAAGCATTTAAGCAGAATGATCAATGTGAAAATCTAACAGAAAACTAACACACATAAGTGGCTTCTGCAACTGTCCCCAGATAAATTAGTGTCTTGATATGCAAAAAAACAAATGAAATAAAACTTGCCCATCATCAATAAACATTTTATGGTACATTAATATAACAGGCCCAAGTGAGTCAGAGATCACTCAGCAACCTAACATATGTCTCAAAGCAAAATGCAAATGAATCGGGCAAGAAATCTTGGTCACTAATATGCCTTCAGTGTACAGAAATTTCATCCAATGCTGTTGATTGTAAATATATATATATATATATATATATATATATATATATATATATATATATATATATATATATATATATAATGAAAATAAGTGTTTCAGGATTTCTCTGCATTTCATCCAATATTTAAAGGCCTCCATGCCAAGATGCTTCCTGTCAAAGTAGGTCAAATTTTGTTAGATGCTGTAGCGTTCATTTTTAGATAAATCTGCAAATGTTTTTCTAATTTTAGTATTGCTGGCCATAGATACTGATGCACCAATATTGGTAAAGGCATTTAAGCTAGGGTGCCTTTTGTCAAAATTGGTGTGATACTGCAGACCACTATTTAAAAGACATTTCTGTTTGGTATTTTATTTGTAAGAAGTCATTAAAGGTTTTCACATTTTAGCAACAGCAGCCATATTTCACAATGAATTGTTGGGAGGTTTTTGAGAGGATGGACTTCCTAACTTTAGTAATGGTGACCATACAGTTAAAAGCCAAAATGTGTTCTGTCTGATTTGACTAAATTCCACTAAGAAATTTCTGAGAAGGAAGTATATGAATACTTTATTTATGTTTTGGACTGGTGGCCTTATTTCTTATATTTGTTGGCAGAATGGTACCATTTGTATAAATCTGAAAGACCCTGATGCCAGGACATATTTAGTCAAATGTGGTAAAATTCTGCTGGACTGTTTTTCAGAATTGTTTACAGGTTTTTTGCCTTTTATGAATGGTGGCCATATTTGATGGTAGATCAGCATCATTTGTACCAACCTGAAAGTGTTCTATGCCAGTCTGCTTTCTGTTTAATTTGATCAAATTCTGTTAATCAGTGTTTTCAAATAATGCAGACAACCTTCTCAGTATTTTGTATTGGTGGCCATATTTGTTGTTGGATCAGCAGCATCTCTACAAATCTGAAAGGTCTTTAAGCTAGGACACTGTCAAAATCGGTTAAATTATGCAGAGCATTTTCTTAAAAAGTTTCTCGTCAGTCTTTATTTTAGAACATGTTTTTCAATTTTTAAAATCAGCAATTGTGTTTGTTGGAGCATTGGTATCTTTTATACAAAGTAAAAGTCCTTCACGCGAGTATGCTTTTTGTAAAATTTTAGTCATATTCAGATGAGTGGCTGGTGAAAAGAAATCATTTAAGGGGTTTCTATCCTTAATATCAGTGGCCATATCTGATGGCAGATCAGCATCATCTGCATAAAACTTAAGTCCTAAATGCCAGAATGCCTTCTGTCATATTTGGTCTAGTTCTGCCAAGGAAATTCAGAGTTCATTTATATGGTTTATTCCAGTTGTTGGCAGATTAGTATTTTTTGTACAAATGTGAAAATCTTTTACACAGGAATGCTTTCTTCTGAGCAGTTGTACAAAGGTTATTCTATTTATAGTAATGCTGGCCATATTTGCCAATGGATCAGCATCATTTTGTATCAACCTGAAAGTGTTCAATACCTGGCTGCTTTCATTTACATTATTTCGAAATCTGTCAGCAGTTTTATAAATAAAGTTGTGCAAATGTTTTTCTACAGTAGATAAATTTTTGTCAGTCAACAGCATTTCTACAAATTTCACAGGCCATTAAGCTACGGGATTAATTTAATGTCCAAATTTGGTTAAATTTTCCTGAGCAGTTTTTAGAGTAAGTTTCAGTTGGGTCAGTTTCTTTTTGTAGAAGTTATTCAAAGTCATTCTATTTAACAACCATAGCTGTATTTAATGGTGGACTGACATCATATGTACCAAATTAAAAGCCCTTCATATCAGGATGCTTTTATAAACTCTGACCAAATTCAACTGAGTGAGGTTTTTTTGCTGAAAAAACCCTCATTTAAAGGATTTTCTCTCTGTAGTAATGGTAGCAATATTTGATTATGGATTGCCATTATTTGCCTAAATCGGAAAGCCCTAAATGCCAGAATGGTTTCTGTAAAATATGGTCTGATTTTGCTGAGGAATTATGAGAATAAGGCATTTAAATTTTAAAAAATGTATACTAATGGCCATATTTATTGGTGAAATGGCATCAACTGTACAATTCTAAATACACTTTATGTCCAGATACTTTCTCTCCAATCTTGTCAAAGATAGCTTAACAGGATGATAATTTCTTTAAAGGTTTTCTATTTATAGTAATGGATGCCAAATTAGATAATGGACCAGCATCCAATAGAAAAAACTTAAAGACCTTGATGCCAGAATGCTCACAGCAAAATGTGAAAATTGGTAAAAGTTGTTTCTGAAAAGTTGTAAATAACAATTGTGCATGAATCACACAAGACAGATGAACTAATAAAAAGAAGAAAAATACTCACACATGGATTTCTTCATGCTGTTTATGTAATCCTCCTTGATCTCAGTGAATAGGTCCTGAATGCATTCATTGAGGTATGGAGTGGAGCGAAGCTTCTGTGGAATCATCTGGACAATGTGAGTGGACCACTCCTTCTGCATGGGGGTGATGGGTCCCTTTTCCACACACTGTTTCATGAACTGGTAGTTCAGCTTTAGAGGAACAGTAATATTTAATGTCAAATATTCATAAAAGAATCATCAAGATAACAAAAAGGTATTTTTCTTTCCTAACTTTCAATTCTATATCCTTAAAAATTATTTTGACCAGCAAACCATTAGTAATCAGGATGATAACTAATTGCTTACTACTTATTAATGTTTAATAATAATATCAAACTACTAAACCCTTACTATGCCTTTATACAGTAAAATCTGTCTTGAAAGATCACTGCTATGTGAGAACAAGAGTCTTGAAAGACCATATTCTCCATGCACAGATTTATTGATTATATAGTGGTATGACCTGTTATGAGAGACCACCTGTCTTGAGAGACCATATCTTTTTGGCAGATGGGATACTCTTTCAAGACAGGTTCTACTGTACAAACCTTAATATTTTCCCTCATTTTTTGTAAGGCAGACAATACATGCTATTGCAAAATCACAATCAATTAGTTAAAACTTGGATGACCCATACATCATTTTTTAACAGAACTTGTACTGCCATCCTCTTTCATTTCTGATACACATCTTGACCTGAATTTCATCAAACAATCTTCAGTCTCAGCTTCTAATTAAGTCAAAAATCTAACAACTGGATTTCATAAAAGTTATATCCAACTTCAATTTTGAAAAAACCCAAATGTTTTAAGTTAAATTTTAAGACATGTTTGAATAAATGGGGTTCAAAGAAACGTGCAAATATTAAACTTTAATAAGTGTCAAAGGGGACATAGAATGGATCATTATATTAACAAGGGTTTTTTCATAAAAGACTTCTTATGAAGTATAGATGGTCTTAAATTGAAAATGGTGCTGATCTGATATTCAATATATACCCTGTCTGTCATTATGTCCAATATCAACAGGTGATAAAAATATTTCAAAGGGTTTATGGGACCTGGATATTTTAATAATCTGAGATTTTCTGACCAAAATACGCTAGCTTCATATAAAAAGGATTCTGTACTTGCATCCATTGTAACATTACATGTAACAAATGACACATTTAAATGTTTCTAAATGTACCTAATTCTTAACTTTTTTCATTTAAAAACAACTGAAAATTACATTTATATTCAAACATACAGCAACTTTTTCAAATAGCTGTTCTGTTAATAAATCTACATGTAATAAACATGTACAACTTAAGCCCTGCACATAATTTGTTGTTGCTAATATCTTATTTTCTTCTTTATCATGGGGGTGGGGTGATTGATATTATCAATATGTTCTACGCAATGATCATGCCAATAAATCTACTTGAGGGGATTAATCTGTGTAATAGTCTGCCAGGAAATATTCAATAGATAGTAAATGAAACATTTTCCTACTGGCCTAGACATGGCATTGTGCCAATATATCTATCATTGTTTTGTTCCAATAAATGTCTGACAATAACAAAATTCAAACTGCTGCCAATTTCAGCATGATTCATGAATTTAAATTACAAAATAAAGATCTGTTGAGGCTATGTATACATAAGTTGGCTCAAAGATGTATCTGGTAACAAAAGCTTGCTCATTTTATTTTCTTAGTGTGCCTTATTGTTTGACAGGCATTCACTAACAAAACCAACACTTTATCTTGTTAATGTACATTGCTGTTGAGCAGTTTATACAGGTAATCATGCATCTATAGTTCTTAAAGTAACTGCATGACACAACATTTTCGAACATACTGATCAACAATTCAGCATTGTAAAAGAAAGCTAAAAGTGTAAATATCAACCATTAATTATGTCCAAGATAAAAAGGGACAATTATTAAAAAACTATATGGTTTTATCAAAGTCTTGAAAAAACATAATTTTAGATAAGACATGATATCATAATTAATAACTAATTATGAATGGCAGGAATAATTATAAAATAAACAAGAATGACAGCAAAGATTATGAAATAAATACATTACAGTCATTGATAAACCTATAAGATAAAATCAATGTAGTAAGAAAATATCACAATATATGAGAGAAAAATGAAAATATTTTTTTAAAACCTATATGGAGATATATAAAATAATAACAGTGTCATATATCTCAAGGATTTTATATTTTTTCATTTTTCTCAGATATTCTGACATTTTCTTACCACAGTTTCAAGAGGCCTGTGGTAAAATGCACCAGGCAAAATATTTTTTCACCGTAAAGAATATCCAATGATATTACAAATTCCTGCATATAAGGCAAATGTCAATCTGAAAGCAGGTTCAGACAATTCAGTTGCTTACCTTTGCTTCCAGATAAAATATTACATTCTTCCATTAAAAACACAAATTTAATTCTTAATCAAAATGAATGATCCCATCTCAACAGTCCAAATCCCTCATGGAATAAAGTCGAGGATTCCTCTCTCCTACTCCTGCACCCAACCCAAACAAAACACCCATTTGGAACCAAAGTTTTAATATGTACTTTTATATTATAACAAGTGTTCCTCAAAGGACTGACACTCTACTGGCTGGAAATATTTCCAGGACCATTTCTTCCTTTTAATCTGTGACGTGCTGAAACTATTTTTTGATATTCTTCAATGATAAAGAATTTTAAAATTAGCTACCGTGGTGAACATATTAGATGTCAACCTGGCACCATTTTCATTTAGGACCAACAATGCACCATAAGAAGTCTTCTGGTAGAAACCCCATGCTGATATGACTTTCCATTTTGGAGGAACAATAGGATTTTCAAGATGGATGCCATGGTAGCCATATTTGATATCAGACTGGCATCATTTCTATTTAGAATCAACTTAAAGACAGCATAAAAAGTCTTCTGGTGGAACCACAATGTTGATATAAACTGCTATATACAAGTGGTAGTGATAACAAGATTTTCAAGATGGCCATTATGGTAGTCATATTAGAAGGAAGATTGGCATCATTTTCATTTATGACCAACTAGACATCATAAGAAGTCTTCCAGTGAAAACCCCATGTTGATGTGACCATGCCTTCAGAAAAAATAGTGATCACAAGATTTTCAAGATGGCCACTGTGGTGGCCACATTTCTATATCAGAGAAGCACCATTTTCACTCAGGACCAACTAGACATCAAAAGAAGTATTTTAGTGAAAACTCCATGCTGATATTAAAATCCATTTCAGAAGGACTGGTGATTTTCAATATGGCCAATCTGGCTGGCACACTATGCATCAGATCAGCACAGTTTTCATTTAGGACTAACTAGACATCATAAGAAGTCATCTGGTCAGAACTGCATATCAATATGACTTTCCATCCAAGATTTTCAAATGGATGCTGTGGCAGCTATGCTGGATGTCCAGGTGGCACTATTTTCATTTAGGGCCAAGTAAACCATGAGATCAATTTATTTGTGTCAAGTTTCCTGTAAAAAATTTACGAGGAACAGTGGCAAGAAACTTGTTCTAACAGATAGATGGATGACAGATGATGGACAACTGACCTTCACATAAGCTATTCTGGTCTATGACCAGTATGAATAAAATACATCTTACAATAAATGACTGGTAACCATTTGTATTTTACTATAAAATGGGGCCACTGTCTCTGTGCATTTTTTAAAAGTTGATCCAATATATTTTTTCAAATGACAAAATGATAAACACCGCTGGCGTGTCAGCTCTTAAGGTGCACCATGAGATGAGGTGGTTTGATAGAACTTGGACTTTTACACATGTCTGGGGGAAACATTTCCAAATTCCATTATTTATTAAATTTGAAGGTGGTGAATCCAAATTTTCTGTTTGTCAAAATTTAGAAAAATAAAAATAACTTTTTTTATAATGAAGATACCAGAGGTGTTCCAACTGAAGCATTACTCCTTGTATTGTGTGTAGCATTACTCCTTGTATTATGAGTAGCATTACTCCTTGCATTATGAGTAGCATTACTCCTTGCATTATGAGTAGCATTACTCGTTGTATTATGAGTAGCATTACTCCTTGCATTATGAGTAGCATTACTCCTTGCATTATGAGTAGCATTACTCCTTGCATTATGAGTAGCATTACTCCTTGTATTATGAGTAGCATTACTCCTTGTATTATGAGTAGCATTACTCCTTGTATTATGAGTAGCATTACTCCTTGCATTATGAGTAGCATTACTCCTTGTATTATTGACTTCTTTTCACTTTTATCAATATTAATGCAGAAGAAGTATGAATTTGTTTGTTGTCTACATTGTCATGGGACACTTATTAACTGCAATGTGATAAAAATTTTAAAAGTCTGATCATGACATTATTTTGGAAGTTATCAACTAAAAAATTAACGAAACAAACAATTTGAAAGCAACTTAATACTGAAAAAAACAGTTATAATAAAGAGGTAATTCAGGAATATTATCACTGAATACAGCTTCGATTATCTGAAACATGATTATTCAAAGTTTTGGTTTAATTCAATCAACAAAGTGACTACATTCCCTAAACAGTTTTATAGCGCATGTGGCTTAACCTGATCTGCAAATTTGACATCAAGAACAATAACAAGCTTAACCAAAGAGAATCATGTTTATTCAAAGAATCATGTTCCATCCTTTAATCAGGACAACAGAAGCTCTACCATCATAAAAATATCCCATACTGACTGCATGTGAAGAAAACAATAAATACCTTGTGATCAGGCTGCAATTTGACATCACATTAAGAAATAAATAACGGCAACACAAATACAATAGTTATAAAATTATCACTGCAGAGATATCTAATTCAATGTACCAATAAAAGCAGGAGTCTGCTGAAAATATATTTCAACGTGTAAACTCTATACATTACTCTTCCTGTGACAATTTGTTATGAAAATTCCAAACAGCATGAACACATGGCAAGGTCATTTGTTAAAATATTTTGCAGTGCTTGAAATGGATCAACTGGGTACTGATGTTGCCTGAAAAGCATCTACATTATCATGAGTTGTTCTGATTCAGTCTTCGTAGAGATTCATTGTGCACAAAAGGTCATCTAGACCTAACAGCACACTTCTTTGGTGACCACACAAAGGGTGTCATCATTTTTGGCAATATTAAAAATCAGATCTGCCAAATTTGACATCAAGAACAATAACAAGCAATAGAATGTCAAAATGAGCAATGGTATATTACAGTAATGCCTTGATAATTTTAAGATTTTTGATTAATAAAAGCCCTATTCTTCAAATTACACAACTTCCTAGTGTATTAAATGAGCTAATAGTTGATAAAAAAATTTTGTACTTCAGGACATTTGCCATGTAAGCAGAATATACTGTGCGCAAGCCATACAAACATCGTGCATGCTATACACACCATGTTAATGGTTATCACACTCATGCGTTAAATTGCAAGTTACCAAAAACTGCAATCTTATGGATTTGTGCAACAAGAATTGAACAAAATACTATAAACTGTATCAAAAACCTACTGCATGATTGTATACCTGGATCACTGATGTATTTACATACAGTCTTTGTCCTCCATCTACCAAACAATAATAAGCTGAATGGGATAACAATATTAAGTTGAATGGGATAACCATATTAAACTGAATGGGATAACCATATTAAGTTGAATGGGACAATATTAAGTTGAATCAGATAACAATGTTAAGTTGAATGGGACAACAATAATAAGCTGAATGGATAACAATAATAAGCTGAATGGATAACAATAATAAACTAAATGGGATAAAAATATTAAGCTGAATGGGATAACAATAATAGGCTGAATGGATAACAATAATAAGCTGAATGGGATAAAAATATTAAGTTGAATGGGATAACAATGATAAGCTGAATGGGATAACAATAATAAGCTGAATGGGATAAAAATATTAAGCTGAATGGGATAACAATGATAAGCTGAATGGGATAACAATAACAAGCTGAATGGGACAAAATATTAAGTTGAATGGGATAACAATATTAAGTTGAATGGGATAAAAATATTAAGTTGAATGGGGCAAAAATATTAAGCTGAATGGGATAATTGTAATAAGCTAAGTGGGACAAAAATATTAAGCTGAATGGGATAAAATATGAAGCTGAATAAGATATAAAAAAATTACAAAAACAAAAAGAAAATCTGAAAAATTTGCCCAATTAGCTACAGTAATTATTGTTTCATATATACTTGCTTATAAGTCCAAGTGCAAACTGCACAGATCCAGATCTGCCATCACATAATGCACAAGCTTATCTGCATCTATGCAGTTTGTTAACAGTAATCAGTTGAACATAAGAACAAGGACCCTGATCTGCAGGCACATCATGTGATGGTAGGTCAGGATCTGTGTTGTTGGCAGTTGGACTCAACTTATAAGCATGTCCCAGTGGTATATAAAGCTAACAGATATCGACTTGACAGAATTTAATCTAAATGACTCAAACTGCCTGGACTAATTAACAAACTGAACAAAGGGACAAAATGTGCAGAAAAGCTATGCAGTGCATATGCAATGCAACTATGCACATAGTGCAATGACAGCAGCTAGTTATGACATCTAGCAGTTGTTCAACATCACTGGTGCATTGATGAATTGTAATATTTACTTGTATATCTTCATTATTATTTTATGAGAACCCTTTTAATTCTTGTTGCACAAAAGGTTAGTTAGTAGTTAGTATGGTAAAGGTCACTACATACCGGTACATGCGCGATCAAAATGTGGGTGTCTGGCAAGTCCAAATTAAACACCTCCAACCATTAGACATTTACAACTAGTCTACTGAGTATATCCAAATTACATGTGCTAGAACTGGCCATGCAAGAGCAAATATCTAGTCTTAAAAAAAAATATAAAATGCTTTTCAATCTCGATATATGTGCTTTAAGTACATAAACTATCCCAAACCAAAGCTGATACATATAATTATGCCAGATCCATTACTGTGTTGGGTACAACGTGATTATAAGTATATATATTTATATAGGCACTGCTACCCACAAATCTAAACTTACCCTGATACGTCGCTCTATGCTCATCATCTGTAGGGGGTGAGGGTGGGGTTGGATGGGATAGAGATATAGTAAAAAGAGAAGAGGGAAGGAGTAATAATGGGATTTAGCAGTTTATGCAAAGATCAGACAGGAAATAGGGCAAAGTATGGGTGGGTTAAGGGAAAAAAAGAAAAAGAGAAGAAAAAAATATTATTCACACATTTTGAAAAGTAAAGTTTTTCAACCTACTTGTTATGCACAATTTGACTCATTACATTTTTCATTTAATGCATAATTCCAGATTCAAAGCAAACACAAAAACACAATAGATTGAGAGTTAATATTTGAAAAACATGCAATCAATATGTGAGATTATGTACAACAATCCAGGCCACATGGCCAACATTCATATCAATAACACGTTTATACCCTGGTAAAGACATCTCTATTTCTTGACTGCCAGCAAATAGAGAAGAAAATATATTATCTTCAGCACAAAGATCAAAACATTGTTTTGGTACTGCTTCTTTGTATTCAAAAATTAAAGTAAAACAGTGAGAACAGCTTTTGACTGATTTAATAGTAAAGTGAAAGGAAGATATCTGTGAACTTTTGAGCTGAGTTGTCTACATGCATATTTTAATAAAACTGGTATCATATTTGCTCACTTATATATCAAGTCCAACTGCAAACAATACATACCCTGGCGTGCCATCACACTATGTGTCAAGATATCAGGGTTTCTGCTGTTTGCTTTACAAACTGCTAAGATGAATATCTGCTGGCCCATTATGCAATAGCAGATCTGGGCCTATGCAGACTGGAGTTGGACTTGACTTAAAAGTGAGTACATATAGTGACTGTTGGACTGTAATGATTCCAATGTTTCATTAATTCATTTAGATTCATATTGTGGGATTTGATAATCAATGTATTGAATTATTTCCTATGGTAAAATTCAGCATTATAAAAAATCAATATCTCAATATCTATAGTTTACTTTTGAAGAATTTATCATTGCATTAATACTTAATATGTTTTATTGTCAGCTGCAGATAAGTCACTTACAATGAAAATTAACAATTATTCAATTTGTGATTATTAAAAAAGTTATATTATTATCCTTCATAATAATAATAATAATAATAATAATAATAATATTTTAAAAAAATAATTGTACTCACTTCTGGTGGGTATTCTGGCCCTGGGGGTGTGGATGGACTCTTTTCATTTGCATACTTTGTTTCTTGAATAGCTCGCAAGGCATCACTATGCCTATAAAAACAATAAAATAGATGCAACAAAATAATTCTTGTAAAAATAATATATGTGATTATCCACATCTAAGTGTTTAAATTATCAAACAGTGACAGACAATGTCAGTAATTCTATGTACCCACAAACATGGTTTAAATTATTCAACACTGTTACTATCATCTCTCTGAAGTGATTTGTAAACTTACTTACTGAAGAATTTCAAAATGTTATAAAACAAACATTCCAACTTTCTACAATATTCTTACAACATATCTATTCTGGATAACATTTTATTTTTGCAGCAATTTTTGTTTCTTTTTGTTTAAATATAATTCTGTAACTCATATAAACACATTACATTTTATGAGATTCTTTCAATTTCTATTCCACTCCATGAGTCCAAGCATTCAAATTTAAAAATGCAGGGCTGTATTTAGACACGGTAAGGCCCTAAGCTATCAGAAACTGTAAAGGCCGTCTTTGGTAAGTGTTAACAGAGAATAAGGATGTGTAACAATGGAACTTGGCAATTTTATGCTAATTATTGCAATGTAAATATATTGCATTGATAATAATAGTGAACATATTATGCAAAACATCATGGGTTAAATTATTACTTAAATATAAATTATAATAAAACAGTAACAAATCTTAAAAATTCCAAACTTTTGAAAAGCCACTTCCCACTATGAGGCCCTAAACTTATCTTGTTTTGCTTATGCCTAAATCTGGCCCTGGCCACCATAAAAGTGCTTTATAAATGAACATTTGGAATAATACATTTCAATGTTTGACCACTTACAAAATGTCCATCAGCAAGGCCTGATTATGGTTTGCCAGCCGGAATGTCATCAGTTTGCTTTTGGCATATGGGTCCTCCCTACTTGAATGTCCTGGTGCATTTATGGGGGGAAGCACTGGATATCCATCTGGTCCAATACCACCCAGTTTGGTTCTCTGTTTTACTCCATTCTGTTTACTGTTGTCATTTATCTGTCCATTCATGCCATTTGTTGCATGTACATTGGCTACCCCATTAGCCACATGACCATTAGTGGCTCCTTTTACATCAGCCATCTGCAATAATCAAATCTGCATGTGCACTTGAAACATGTACACAAATTTATATCTTCTTTTGTGCATTGTCAGGAGCAATGGGTACTAAGATATCTGAACAGGTTAACTAAAATGAGTTCTACAACATTGTTTAAATGGGTTCTAGCATCCTGCTTATTCTTTTAAAAGATCTGAGTAGTTAAAGGTTACAAGGTAAACCTGCATGTTATACCTTTGAAAATGGTTCCACTTGGAGAAAAAAACTGTTTGTAAAAGATCCATAACATTAATTTTAACTCTTAAACACTTAATTCTGTGGCTGTTCGAGATATAGAAAAAGGAAAATCCGACAGCAGTGACTGAATACATGACAAGAAAGAAAATCTTGAGATTATCTTTTGGTTATAACTATATTATGATTCAATTTTAAATATAAAATTAGCTTTTAAATTTATATCAGTAAATGTGCTTATATGACCTGTGTGACTTTTACTATAATAATATGTTAACCTTATTCTCAAGATCTTCAAAGATTAATTTCAAGAAACTCTATGATAAATGAATTTGAGAATTTTTAGGCATCTTAACAGTTGGACATCCGTAAACTAAATGCCAGAAATGGGTATATAGCCCAGTTTTGCCCATATATTAAATTTATAAATTCTTACCAGATTCCTCACTGATCTGTTGTTAAATAAAGCCAATGACAATACCCAACAGCATTGTTTTAAGTTTATAAATTTTGCATAGGCCAATTCCTAAAGTGAAAGTTGAACCATAAAGTGAATATATATCTGTTTTATGGCAATCTCCTGTTGCTACTAATGTAATGAGCTGTTTTCCTTTATTGTATGAATCATGTCCATATTCCATGCAGTGAAAGACCCAGGCTTTTTAGTAGTGCTAGGTAGGTGTGGGGGGGGGAGGGGTAATAAAAGAAGTAAGCCATTTGAATATAAAGTATTCTCATACCATCTCATTTGG
Source organism: Sinohyriopsis cumingii (assembly GCA_028554795.2). Classification (NCBI taxonomy): domain Eukaryota; kingdom Metazoa; phylum Mollusca; class Bivalvia; order Unionida; family Unionidae; genus Sinohyriopsis; species Sinohyriopsis cumingii. Next base: position 132,618,320 of record CM068826.1, on the reverse strand, counting down.
CTGTACCCCCTAAAGATTTTTTTTAAAAAAAGCACCAAGGATACAAAAAAAAGCACAAAAAACTTTGTCATTTCATTCATAGATTTATAAGTTCTAACTTGACTGTTGCTGGGGTGTGTGTCCAAATACTGTCAACTTGTTAGAGAGTTGAATCAAACAGGAGTTTCATTAGTAACATGGTCATCATATTTGCTTGGAGCAGTCTTTGTTTTCAAGCAACTGATGTCATGTAGTTCACCATCTTTGATAATCTCAATAACTCCATACATTCTGGAGTTACATATCATTGAATGCATGTATATAAGAATTCCTCCTATTTGTTTGTTCAAGTTGTTTTAGAAATAGTATAACTGGACACTGCAAACATTGAACACAGACAACAAAGTTTTTTTACTGAAATAGAATATCCAATAAACCAGAAATGGATATTAGCAAACAATATGCTTGTTTACATCGGGAGCTTACCTTTGCATTCAAACCCCAATAATATAACAGTGTTGACGATCATTGGTGATGATCAGGTTAAAAAATTTGAATCAATGAATGCCATTACTTAATTTATGCATTTATTAAATCCTTGATTCGTTTCATTTTTACAATTGGTAGGGAAGTTGTGCGAATACAACAGTAAATAAACAGATGCTGAAATTTTGAAACAAAAATGGGTTTAGTATTCTAAGACACGTCACCTAATATTATCTGGATGTAACAAATGTCCTGTATATAGCCTGTGTAAATGCTATATTTGCACCATACATTCTTCAACGGTGAATAAAAGACTATCGGGAACTATACTGTAAATAATAAAATTTACCAGTGTATTAATTAAACTAATGTATGGTCCTGACACTGAAGAGTTGCTTTAAAAAATCATATCAGATACATAATCCTGATGAATACCCAGTCTATACTGAAGAAAGAAAAAACAAGAAAGAAAAAAAAAACCTAAAAATAAAAAACTTGAAACTGGTCCAAATTGTCTTGTGAAATCCGAATAGTCTCATTTGTCCGGGCACATTGTATTCCGAAAACACAAATCTTACCTCTTCTCTGTGTAACACAGATGGCTTCAACTGTTATTCTGTTCTTGCAAAGACTCCAAGTAAAGATTACATTGTAATAGTTAATGTGTTCTTGAATTTTAACAGTAACAAGTTGTACGAATTACGGTGGACGGTTGTTGCCGTCCCTGTTCCACCGCAGTGTATCACTACAACAACTGCTTTGTCCGATAGAATTTGATTGGACAAGATGGAAAATATAGCCAATCAAATTTACTGTTCTTAACCGAAGGTCGGTCCGCGCTCGTTGCCATGACGTAACGATAACAAGCTCGCATGGCGGACACCTTTCTCACTGAACAGCTCAGCTGAAGGTAACAAAAATATTTGCAGGTTATTATTTGCGTTATAATTAGTCGGTGCCTGACACGTTATCTTCATACATATGATATCAATATGCAGACCTATAAATCTATCCTTAATTTTATGGATGGTATAAGTTAGTACACTTTAAAATTAAATGAAACCAGAGGGGTACTATACTGAATATTCCAAAATATACGAGCAGCAGACTTGACATCTACACTTGTTTCTCCTGTTTTCGCGTGTTACCTAATCGCTAAAACCAAAGATAAATGTCGTCTGTAGAACAGCATGGTCCTGTTGGCAAACACATAGCAGTGCTCATGTGAGAAAAATTATTAAGTCGCTGATTCTGAAGAGTTTGTTAAAGTACGGGTCATGTAAACGTTTGGTACCGAATGTTTCAGCAATGTGTGTCATTTCTTCAAATTTAATTACACGTGCTATTAAATGGCAATATTGTTTTCAGTTTATTTTGCTCCTCATAAAACAATATTCCTTGAATAAGCGTTATACTTACTATTTTATTTCTCCATTATTTGCAGAAGTTTCCAGCATTTTTCAGTTATTTATGACCTACATCCAGTACTCCTCATGGGAGACAAAATCTCCAGCTTTTTAGTGAAAATATACATGTTATAGAAAAGATTTCCTGTGCCTCATTTGAGTTCGTTAGGATAGATGCCTGGTAATACATATGATCCATTTAGAAGCAATATTCACTTCAGAATGAAACAGCTACATAAAAGAAAACTGTCATTAGTTATAGTAAAGGTCATACAGGTCATATAGGTGTCAACACTAATTATTTTAGTAGTGGGTGCAATTTTTCAGAACCTGATTATTATACCTTTACATGGCAATTATTCACTTTATTTGCATCCTCATGCATTCATATTTCTTTGCAAGGTCATGATTTATATGCCCTGAGAAGTACATAGGGCAAAATCAATGTTAAAGTACATAGACATTTATGGACAAGATCATCCTAAAGATGTGACCCAGTACAATCTGGATTGAATGTCATGCACTGTGATGTCACAATGAAAGCTATGCATGTTGATAAGCAAATTCATACTACCGTATATTGTGACAATTAGACTTGACCTGCTCTTTTCTTGACCTAGTTTATTAGCTGGCCACCAATGTAAAATGCATAGCAGTCAATAATTTTCAGTGAGAGGTTTCTTGATGACAGTTAAATAATCAGGATTAATTAGACTTTGCTTTAGCAAAATTAGTATTATATTTTAAAACAACAATTTTTATTTAATATCCTGATGAGTAAATGCCCATACATGACCTATAATGACTTTTACTATAGGTCATGCATTTCCCAAACATGTTGTCTCCAGCTAATTCAATACTTCAAATGTACATAGTCAGCCACTCAGTGCAATTTCTGTGGTTATTTGTGGACCAGGTACATTGTCATATTTCACTTACCCACTGAATATGTTTTTTTTAAAAAGTCTCTGTCCTATGTCTAAATTGTATTTAATACAAAAAAACATTTCAGTTGTTTTTCAAATGTTTACAGAAAATACTGCATTGAAATGGAAAGAGAAATATGTAAACCTTACAATTACATGCTATGAAAACTCCATAAAACAGCGAGATTGTATGCAAAATCCAGGCTGCAGCTAATGCATTTAAATTGGCAGAAACTGAAATGCTGTTGAATGTTGCAAGTTTAACTGGAAATATATTCCCCCAAAACCCCAAACAAAACCACAGCCATATAGTCTAACAACGTGGAATGAATTGCCCACTGAACGTAGACACAAAAACACAGTGATCCTATTCAAGAGTGCTCTTAAAACTCACTTATTTTGACTGCAAGAACAAACTTAAGGACCTAATAATGTTCCCTATCTTAAATATTTTCAGCATGTGTTTTATGTTTTCAAATTTCATGGTGTTTTTTTTGTAATAAAATCATTATATATGTTTTTTATGTTATATGTGTTGTCTTTTGTTGTAAGGCACTTAGAGCTTCTAAACTTCAGGCGCTATACAAAGTCCTCATTATTATTATTATTATTATTATTATTATTATTATTATTTATCTTTACTAATAAGTATATAGGTAAAACTTTATAAAATGAAAGTATGTATATACTCATTCATCTATTTATTTATTTATTTAAATTACCAATCAATATTTTGTTAGACTACATGATGTGTAATATGGCTGTGGTTTTGTTTGGGGTTTTGGGGGGAATATATTTGCATTTAAACTTGCAAGTGGAGAAGACAATGCCAGTTTTGATTATGGTAGTGCTTTGAAATAGTGCTACCATAGAAAGGGGACATAACTGTGACATGGTACATTACATGGATTATGTCAATTACATGAAGATGATAGGCAAAGATGTTAAATGCATCACCAACCAGGTTGATTTAGTGTTATATATTTTACATGTATATACATATGTGAGCACTTGGTTTTGATTATATGACTACATCAGCCATAAAATTGACTCATTCCAGAAATCTAGAGACAAATCGTGGAAAGTCACTATTAAACATGAGTATTGATACCAACCAGATGGAGGGTCTGTATTTGGTGTACTAAACAAATATAGATAAGATTCCTAAATTTTATTGACCCAAGTTCCTTCACTGCTTAGCTTTTCTTAAAATTTTGCAACTGATAACTTTCCTGTTGTGCAAGGTTTGTTCCTGGTGAGTAACTCTTGAGTGTAGTGAAAGTATGAGTAGAGATTTACTTTACATAGAACAGAATGAGATGCCCCCAAAAAAACTATCTTATTTTCTTATTTGTCAATCGACTGCTGTAAATTGCCGTTAAGATTATTTAGCATAAAAGTTAAGTAGATGCATGCACTAGTTCAGTCATTTGGAAACTTAGACACAACATCAACAGTATGAACCATGGTTTACATATGGTCTTTTTCATTACACAGATTTGTAAAAAAAAAAATTAAAATAATGAAAAAATAGTAAATGATGCTTTTGACATTCTCCACTAATGTTATACAAAATATTTATTGGAAGCATAACAGAGATGGTTAACTGCATCATCAAGGATAGTGCCCCCCCCCTGCAAGAAAGAGACACCAAATCTATTCTTGATTTCTGTCATGTGCTACCAGTATTGTTCTATAAGAGTAGTCTGTTGCTTTCTGGTTTGAGTTTCACTGAGCAACTGGTTCTAGCGGGTTAATGTGCTACATTAGCTAGAACAGCTGTCTAGGACACACAACAGCTGTCTGGGAGACACAAAAGCAAATTGGAAACAAAATAATGTTTCTTTCAGAGGCAGTTTTCCAGTGTAGCTTCTCAACAGACTGTTTGCATGACCAAGCAGATATCTGGACAATGGGTGCTTTTTGTTACATAGATGTTTGGAATGAAAATAATGTCAGAAACAGCCACTTATCATTGGATATTAACTAATTAATTTTTGTTGTATTTGAATTAGATATAAAACCTTTAGATATACGAAATGCTTTTTGAGGACTTGTTTCTGAAAAATTCCACAGCTTTTGTTACAGTCTCAAGCATTCTTGAAGCTGACCTCCAACATTTTGTTTCTGAGTTTATAACATGCATGCTACAGTTTCATATGTGCACCCATTTTACTCATGTCCAGTACATAACCCATGTCCATCTACATATAGCATACATTTGTCCCTCACTGCAAAGCCACCACCCCCATTTACTGCTTGATTAACCTCTTCATGGACTAGAGATATAAAAAAAAAACTCTGACAGATGATGAGAATAATCAGGGGGTCAGCCCTTACTATAGAAATCCTGAGTAAATTTAAAATGGAATTGAGGTGACATATTTCACTGCATATTATATTAGTATTGTTTCAATGCTCACTTTGGCACTAGCATAAATTAAAGACTTTTTGACAAATTTACATATTGTTGCATTAAAAAATATGGGAATATGTCTTAGAAAGCAGTTGGGAAAAAATTAAGGATACTGACTGAGACAGCTTGCAAGATCACTTTTGAGGAATCATTCATCCACAATGATTAGTGTTACAGCAGGAGTGCATTAAAATTCATTAATTTTAATCAACTGTGATTGGTGCTTATTTGTCCCATCAATTGATTCACAATAGTCAAACTACTTATTTTTAAATAACGAAGGAATTAATAAACCAAATTAATTAATCAATCAACTATTAATGAAAGCCTATCATATTAGTCTCAGCTGTGCAGCACTGTATCAGACCATCTCTGCTATGTTGTGCAATGCACTTATAAAAAAGAAAAATATTGTAAATGGGCACATAACTTAAATTTCACTCTTTAAATTAACATAGTTTAAAGAACATATTTTGCATTTATTAACTACTGACAGATAAATTGATTTTTTTTAAATTTGAAATGAAATGTACAATCTTCAATATTTTATAAAGTCAAAATATATTATAAATAATTTAATTAATATATTATACATAATAAAAAATATTAATAAAACTGTGTATCTCTATTTATTCATAAAATTATACAAAGAAGGAAACAAAATGATTCAGCAAAATCATGAAAAAGAAAGAAGATTTTGACCATGTCTTACTGTTACAGATACAACTCAGCAAGATGTGTCTGTAATCCATTGACAAATGCAGCAGGTGCTGCTGTATTATGTATTGCACTGTCACTTTGGTTATTTTGTGTATTTTTTTAATTAAAACATACGGCAAACATGCCATGTAGTAAAACAGTAATTGCCTTTGCTAATCATCAATTAAACTGACATGTTTATAAAACTCTTACCATGCACCTAACAATTTACAGCAAGTTTATAATTAGAATACCAGAAGAATTAACATGTACATATAGGCTGTTGCTAAGCAACTGCTACATCAGAGGATGTTATTTGCTTGTTAACGCAACTGACTAATATTGAGCATGAACTAAACAGATTTTTTCTGCAATAGGAAGTGCTTCTCAGTGCAGCATATTTATTGCAGCTGGTTTTGCTCTGACATGACAGAGATGAACACCACAGTTAACGAGCAAGGAAAATGATAACTGAATTGCTTTGAGTTCAGGAATTTAGACAAAGCTGCTTACTTAAATGAAAATGATAATTCATTAATTGCAGAGGCATTGACTTAGGTGGCGCTATACAGTTTCGCATTTTGCATAGGGTTAGGATTTTAAAGAAAAAGAATGTCCCCGGCTTTCCTCACTGGTTATACTGGCTATTTAAAAAAGACCTTGTATATCTTAGGTATAATGCAAAGAACCTTTAATTCCCTTTATTTTGGTGTATGATTGATGGGTGTACTATGGGTTATAGAGTATACAGCTTGGCCTTACTTCAAATGTGCACCTTTCAAAAAAGTGCTAGCTCTACTTGGTCATTTTCACTTCCTGAACTTCAGAGGTAAATTGTATAAAAAAGAGCCGATAACTTTTTTTACCTTTTATATATTTGGTAATTCATTCATTGCACTTTCAGAAGCTGGTATTGTCTTGTCTGGCAAAATTCATTTTCCCTATTTTAATAGCTGCTATGTATAGTGTACTTTAGACTAATTCAGACTGATTTTTTAATACAAGGGAGCAGTCATTTTAGTTAGCAGTGTGCTTAAATCATGTAAAATTTCCAAAAGTACAATATGCAAAAGAAATATCATCCACATTACATTAATGTAGCATAGAGGTATGCAAACATTCTCTCCTCTGTGCATGTTTTAAATACGAACTACTTCACCTTACATACGTCACTCTCTCAAAAGTACATATTATCTGGTGAGCGCCACCTTATGTAGTCTGCATAATAGAGGCAGTGATAATCGTGGAAATCCAACCAATAAATAACTTTTTAATTCAGAGCCATAACATGAATAATCAGTCTTTTGAATAACCTTTTTTCAAGTACAGTAGAGGCAACTTGAATGGCTGCTATCCACATGGGTGCAAGTATGATACACACTTCCTGCCAATCATTTACTTGTTTTCTCATGTCTTAAATATATTTGTGCAAAAGCAAATAATAATAAAAAATTATAAAAAAGAAATAATAATTAAAGTTTCTGTAATAGTTTTATCAGAGATTGTAGAATTATTTTATATTAGTTTCAGCATTTGTCTAAGTGGTGGTGGAGAGGAGGAGTTGATAGTTCTTTCACTTTCAAAAGTTTTAAGACAAAAGTTTTAGGTTATTTTTATTTTAGTTCCTCAGTTGTGGGACAAGAAAAATAAAAATTAGTTTCTTGTTCAAAGACATTTGGTAATTATTGTAGTTCTCTGTATCAAAAATTAGAGGAAAAAAATAATTTTAGTTTTGATGCATTGATTATGTTAGAAAATTTAGATGGTATGAAATATTGTAGACAGTGCAGTTTAACATTCTTTAACATTCAGATCGAAGAATGGCTGATCAAGAAGAGAATCCCCTTGCAGAAGAGGGGGAACATGAATTGCAAGAGGAGGAGAAGCTAGAGGATATGCCCCAAGATGATGGGCGTGGACAGGACATTGAACCCTCTGAGGAACAGGCTGAAGAAGTTGTTGGAGAAGGAGAAGACATACCTGCAGACCAGCCTGAAGATGGTCAGGAAGGGGAGCAAGAGGCAGAAGCAGAAAATGCAGAGGGTAATCATACTTACCATCTGGGCACTGATCATGTACAATCCCTTACATCCCCACCTAGGGCCCCGAGTGTCCAAGTGGTCTAAAGTGCTCGCCGTTCTGCATCACTGCCATATCCCCTCTGTCTACAACAACAACAACAACATCCACACCCACTTACACACAATGTTGTGGTATGTAAGTGGTCTTGTTATGCATGGTTATACAAACTGTCACAACTGTCCACTGACTAGAAATCTGGTTCCCATGCAACTCTGTGCCTAAGTACAGGGAGCCTAGATAATTTCAAAATAAAAACTGTGCTTGGCAACTTTCCATGAAGAGGTAACTGATTTTTGTTAGTTTATCATGGTGTAAAAGATAATATTTACCTTCCTTTTTCTCAGTCATGGAGACCTTCTGCGCCCTGTGCTCCATTTGATAAAAATATTAGGCATACTACAGTAACTTCACCAGCCAGGTCCCATTAGCAGCATGTACCTTGACTCCATCAGCCAGGTCCTGCTACCAGCCTGTTATCTTGGGCCTTGCAAACTATAAGCTGGGCCTGCATGGAGGAGAGGTAAAGAAAGATGATGGAAATATATTAAGCTTGGAGATTTAAAAACGTTTGCATCATTTGCAGGATAAAAAAAGGAAAATGAGAGACGATTTCAGTGGATGAAAAAAAAGTGAAATTTGAAAGTAGGTCATGAACTAAATCTTTTTCTTTTAATCATCAAACCAATCCAGCTTGCATAGCATTGGAGAGAAATATTCTCTGCTGGCTCAGCTCTGAGCTACACTAAAGACTGTAACTTGTGGTTTGATCTCAAACTGTGACTTAGAAAGTAATTAGACATCATGTTAGGAAGAGTGAGACATGGGCTCTGTTTATAGCCTGGGATCTTACTGAATAGCTCCAATACTGTAAAATTAATAATGTTACATTATTATCCTTTCCAGATGACTTTTTATTCAAATGATGTTGTTGAAGGCTGTTTCTATTCATTCATCGTGGTACATTGAGTAGTGACAAAATGATCTGATATTGCTGTCTTGTTTGTTCTTTAATATTTCAATCTTTTATGAACACAAGTCATTTGCTTCTAACATTCACAGTTGAAAATATACTAAATTTAACTTAAATTGGTTGTAGCAGGTGTTGAGCAGACAGGTGAGGCTGACAATGAGGGTCAGGCTGAGGAGGCTGCTGAGGACCAACCTGAAGGAGGTGCCAATGAAGAAGAGTTCAATGAGGGAACCGCCGAAGAAGCAGAGCCAGATGAAGAAACTGAACAACCTGAAGCCAGTAAAACAAAGACTGATGAAATGGTGATTAAACGAAAAACTGTACCAAGTCCAGCACCCAGCCCTGTGATCAAGGTTTTCACTGGTGCCACAGAAACAGACAAGGTCAAAGATGAACCAGAGGTTGATCCCTATGCAACAACTCCAAGAACTAAATTCAACCTAGAAGCAACAGCCACAGGTACATGGTAGCTTTTAGCTCAGCAACATTTATATTACCAGCATGAATACTGTATTACTCAACATTTTATTACTAATATGAATACTGTTTTCATGAACATTTTATTACTAGTATGAATACTGTATTACTCAACATTTTATTACTAGTATGAATACTGTATTATTCAACATTTTATTACTAGCATGAATACTGTATTATTCAACATTTTATTACTAGCATGAATACTGTGTTAATCAACATTTTATTACTAGTATGAATACTGTATTAGTCAACATTTTGTTAGTAGTATGAATACTGTATTCATGAACATTTTATTACTAGTATGAATACTATTTTGATCAACATTTTATTATGAATATGAATACTGCATTAATCAATATTTTGTTAATAGTATGAATACTGTATTAACAAATTTAAAAAATATTCTAATATAAAAATGTTATGGTAATCATGAATGGAAACATCATGCATATTACGGAAAGAAACATGAAAAATCATATTCTACAGATAATGATTTTATGTTCTTAATTAATTATGCCAGAAGAAGGATATTAACTTTGCTATTTTAGATGTTGCTGTTCTTGTGGTGACAATCATTGACAGTTGATTAGGATAACATTATTTTTAATTATGATGATTATGATGTTGTTTTGATCCTTTATATTTTCTGTATACAAATGTTGATATTGATGATGATAATGTTGGAGTGATTGCAGTAGCAGTTGTGGTGATGATGATAATGTTAATGAGTACAATGATGGTAATAATGTTGATGATACTGATTATGATGGTGTTGATAATAATGATGATGGTGATGATGATAATGATTAAGCTGATAATAATGATTATGATAATGATGGTAATGATTATGATGGTGATAATGATTGTAATGATTATGATGATGCTGTTAATAATGATGATTATGATAATAATGGTAATGGTTATGATGATGATTATTATTATAATTGTTCTGGTGGTGGCTGTTCTAGTAATAATGAATATGATGATAACTGTCAATAGTAGTAGTGATAGTGGTGATGATTTCTGTTTTCAGTAAAGTTTGTCCTGATGCCAAGTGGTCAGGTTGTCACTCTAGCCTGCACTCTAGGTCAGACACTTGGAGAGCTAAAGGACCATTTCAGTTCAGAGCTGAAAATGTCAGTCAACCTCATCCTTCTTATGTTTGATGGTAAGATTTTCTGAGATCATTAGTACAACACGTTTATCATCTCAAGAAGGTAAGAATTTCTGAGGTCATTAGTACAACATGTTTATCATCTCAAGAAGGTAAGATTTTGTGAGATCATTAGTACAACATGTTTATCATCTCAAGAAGGTAAGAATTTCTGAGATCATTAGTACAACATGTTTATCATCTCAAGATGGTAAGATTTTCTGAGATCGTTAGTACAACATGTTTATCATCTCAAGATGGTAAGATTTTCTGAGATCATTAGCACAACATGTTTATCATCTCAAGAAGGTAAGAATTTCTGAGTTCATTAGTACAACATGTTTATCATCTTAAGATGGTAAGATTTTCTGAGATCATTAGTACAACATGTTTATCATCTCAAGATGGTAAGATTTTCTGAGATCGTTAGTACAACATGTTTATCATCTCAAGAAGGTAAGATTTTCTGAGATCATAAGTACAACATGTTTATCATCTCAAGATGGTAAGATTTTCTGAGATCATTTGTACAACATGTTTATCATCTCAAGAATGTTTAAAATCACTAATCACACAGCCTTTTTCTGATGTGCTTTAAAGTCATTACGTGTTGGTGTACCATAAAACTACAGTCATTCAGTCTGTTATTTAAATTGCACATAGTTTTGGTTACACACAAATTGTGGACATGCTGATTAAAGCAGACAGGCTTGTATTTTGGTTAAATCATGTGAAATACATGTTATTTACCTGAATTTGTAAAGAACAAATCTTGCAAAAAAATATATGTTAATATATTTTGTAGTAGAAAAAACTTAATGTACTTTAACAGGTAAAAGTATGTTAGACACCACAACATTAGCAGATCTTGGAGTGGGACCAAATGGGACAATCCAGCTGGAACTCCAGTCTACAGATCCAGTTAACACCCCAATAAAAACCTATCGACCTCGCCAAGAATATCACATGCCAGATGTCATCACTGTCCGAGTACAGACAGGTAATAGAACACTGAAGAATAATTTTGTTCGTCTTGCATAAGCAGATTTATTACATATCCGTTTAATCTTGCACACTTGATCTAGTGTTTGATACAGCTGTTCAGTCCATATTTCCAAAACACCCAGATTCAAATTGCTTAGGCATCTTCTTGGATATTCACACATACATATAATTAGACACACTGAATAGAACTTTTGCACATCCCAATTTATTTGAGTTTCATTCAAACAGTAAAGCTTAAACTTTGTGGATTGCTTGCACTTGGAGTAAGGAAGTATCATATAAATTTTAAGGTCAAAAGGTTAAAGGTTGTGGTCACTGTGCTTGAAAGAAGAAAAATGGTTTCTGCAGTAAAATTCAGTTCATGGCTTATGTACCTTTACTAAAGTTTGTGGATGACTTTAATTTGGAGTAAGAAAGAAACGTATTCTTTTGGAGGTCGAAGGTTGCTGTGACTGAGTGAAGAAAAATGTTTTGCATAATAGCTTTTATTCCAGACCATAGCCCTTGACCACAGTTACATGATAGAAGTTAGTAGCCAAATTTGTCACCAAAATCAGAAAACAAACTTCCTCTTGATATTGACATTGGTGACTGATCACACAAGCCCTGGTACTTCTCTTACTGATTCTGACCCCTGAAGCATACATTTTAATTTAAAATTTCTTGCTTTATTATGAGCTAAATGAAAATCATATGAATTAGTTTCCTAAATTGTCCAGTTTTACAGAGTTTTTATGTTATAATCAAAACTTTATGATAATGCACCTTGTGAAGTTCTATATTTGTTTTAGAATGTAAATTTTTATCCAAAAGTCAAATTGTGTGTACCTGCCGATAAGATTCATTATGTGGTTCAGGCAAAGATATTGATCTGTGATTTCAGATGATGAGAGTTACAAAGATGTTGTGGTAGAAATAGAAAGAGCCACAAGAAAAAAGCCATACCTTGGGGGATATCGTCATAAGAATACAGGTATAGAATACCATCATGCTACTGCACAGACCATGCAAAAACCAAGACCCCCTCCGGCTGTGGAAAGATTCTGTCGTAACACTCAAACGATTGAACAAAAACACAGAGTCCAGCAAACAACCAATGACACATCCACTCAGATGACAAAGATTGGGGTGTTTGTATCAAATGAAGAGGACAAGTTATTGACACCCAAAAGATACACCACTTCTACGGAACACCATAAAATGATATTATCAAAGGTATATTTTTTTTTCTTCTTTAGCCAAATTTTGATATAATTTGAATCTCTAGAAGAAGAAAACTATCCTTTTCCTACAGTGTATCCAACATTGAACCTAAACATCTGTAAAAATGCTCCTACATGTTGTTGTATTTTCTTATACTGATTCATTTGTACAGTCGATACTCATGTTGAAAAGTGTTTTTATAACAACTTCCAAAGTAATGGAGAAGATAATTCTTCAGAGTATATAGTTAAAGTTGAAAATCAGGTCTTTTCTTTATTTTTTAAATTGAATAAAATTTTGTTTTATGTTTATATCTGTGAAATCACCTTTTGTGTGCATCTTTAATTGTTTCTAGAAAATTTCAAAACAATCGTTTTTCATTTAGCAATCAACTCACCTGTTATCTTTTCTGTTGTATCAAGTAATTTTCATTGAATTTGTTATAAATATTTTTTCTGTCATTGTTTCGTATTTTCAGATTATCATAATCCAGAAATACTACAGGAGGTGGCTGGCCAAATGTTATGTACAGCGTCTGAAAGAGGACAGACTTAAGAGGTTGCAGTGGGAGCACCAAGAGGAGATACGAAGACGAAAAGAGAAGGAAGATCGCATTAAAAAAGAGTTTGAGAGGAGGATGAACCCCAAAACAAAGGAAGACTTTGACCTTCTATATCATGCATTAGAAAGTGAGTGTCATAGCTATAGGACTAGACCATATTTTTATATATTTAATTTGAGAAATAATGAAAAGTCTTAAAAAGCATTGTGCATATACGATCCTCCTGTATTACTAAAAGTTAGCAAAAAATTCCTCAACAATAATTTAATAACTGAACAATAAACAAAAATGCATTAGAATTATTGCAAATAATGTACTATATATTTGTTTAATTCATTCATTATAACTCTCTGGCCTTGGCAGCTACATTCCCTTACACACATTAGTACTAGAGATCAAACTAAAGACCACCAAAGGTCAAAACAGGTTTGATTTTTGTTACTGGATATTGGTAACTTTTAGGCCAAAGTTATGTGAAAATCTGCTATTATTGATTTTTTTTCCAGAATGGCGCCAGGAAGAGTTAGAGAGGATTAACAACACCCTGACAGATGCTGAGAGAAAAGCAGCCTTGTGTATGCTACTGGATCAGGAAACACAACTTATCTCAGCAATTGGTCGGCACAAGCTGGAGGCAGATGCTGAAAACAAGGACAAAAGAATACAACAGTTTCTGGAAAAGGTTTTCTAATTTTGTATTCTGTCAGCTGATGTTGCACCACTTAGAAATACATTTTTGAATGGTAGTTACATGCTCAGTAATATACTAAAATAACTCACTTATTTGGAACACTGTTGAATTAAGGAGATATTTTTGGACAGTTAAATCTAAATTCCCAAAAGTAACTAATTTTATTTATGGTATCTTTTTCAAAATGTCCAAGTTTTAGATATGTTCCATCTTAAAGCTTTTAAGCATTGACTACCATCAAAGGCATGTTGCTCTTTATACAGGAAAATCTCTTCCCCCTTGACCCTCCATTTAAAACTAAGGGAATTTTATAAATGCAGGAGGGATTTAATGTTCAAATAAAGGTAGAGTTTGAAAATATATTGCATAAAGTTTGTGCATGTGTGATTTGGTTGATATTTTTAAGTGCGGTTCAGAAATAAGTTCAACCCTGACTTCAGGAATGGCCACATTCTAGGATCATACTGTCACAGTGTTTATGCCTAAAAGATCTGTTAATTATTGAACACATACATATTTCAGCTTTTCTGCATCAAAATATGTCAGTTAAAGAAAGGGTATACCACCAATATTTTCTTAAATCATTGCAAAAGTTAGAACTTGTGTTTTTCCAAGAAATTAAATAAGCACCAAAGGAATTATTCAACAATTCAGAAGGAATGTTTGGCTTTAATATTGGCATTACAACATTTTGAAATTTACCTTAGTTCAGCTCCTTCCTCAATTCTTGTATTTAGTGACCACAAACCCCTTACTTTCATCGGCAAGATGAAAAATAAAAATCAAAGACTACTAAGGTGGAATTTGTTGTTCAGGAATATAATCTTGGCATCAGGCACATCAAGGGAAAAGATAATTTAATAGCAGATGCACTTTCCCGTGAATAGAAATGTATTTTTTCATATACACTATTTATAATTCATAAGAGTACTTATGTTTTTCTTAAAACCCGTGTATAATTAATCTATGGTAAAAAGAAATCTTTATCATATACATCTTTCTTTTTTTTATGCAGGAAGGTGTTACATATATCTGATTTAATATATATAAATATTTATTTAATTGTTTGTTTGTCAGTTTTAAATTTTTATTTTTCTTATATGCTATTGTAATGTAAACTTATTCACTGGAGATGATATTTTTTGCAGAAAATTGGTTGACCTGAATTATTCTTTTCATAAACACCAGGTGTTGGCCTGAAAGCTGACCTTGATTCAAAATTAGTAAACAAAGTTCTATTTTATTTTAAAATGATTGGTTGTTGTCAAGGTCATGATGGGACTACGTGGGTTAAGAAGTAAAAACTTTTTTATTTTTATTCTGGGAATAAAATAATTGGTCTAAACAAGGACATATTCTGTGTATGTGATTTAAACATGATCACGTGACCCCCCCTCTGATTTTGCAACTTGGGGGAATTTTGAAATTGTGTCTTATGATACAATATAACCTTTGTTTTAGAGATCTTTCTCTCTCTCTCAGTTTTTGGGCTTTTACACTTGGTATCAAGTTGTTTTCTTTGTTGTTGCCAGATTTTGAGTTAATTATCTTCAGATCATTTGGATTTCAAAAGGATTAATTATTTATTCCTTGGAAATATTTTGAGGGTGCTTTCACAAATTTTGGAAAGACACTGCTTACAAATTTAATTTTGATTTCCAACACCGGAGTGCCATTATTTGTATTTCTACAAGGAACTGTAGATAAGCACAGTACTGACCACAGCATCTGTCATCGTCATCCATCTTGGATTTTCCATCAGGATTCGAACTTTTGCAATTTAATTCGTTGATTATTCTTAGATTATTTTTGGATTTGATTCTTGAAACCATAAGTTCTCCTTTTTTCATTTTTACAGAATTTGCCAGAAAAATAAATTATTTGTTAAAATTTAAAAAGCTTATTGTTTTCCCTCTTTTTGTATTACTTTTTTTCAATCCTAAACACGTAACATTACCAACATACATTGGCTTGTTTATGAATAGAATTCATCTTCTTACCGAAAATGTACCTGAATATATGTTGGCTTCTTTGTTATGTCTGGCCAGATAGTTTGCGAGGCCCAAGGTGCCACACTGGCAGTGGGGCCTGGTTGTTGGAACTACTGTAATATGGCTAAAAAATATTGTCAGTTCATAGCACGGGGGGCTAAAGGCATGGGGCCAGTGGTGACCACCTTGCCTTATAGACCACTATCCTGTTGTTTGTCATTTATCTTTTGTGATAAAATTCAAATTACCAGCAGAGCTAAGCTGTATGAGGCTCAATTTGTATATTGTAACTTACTACAGAAATAAAAATACTAATACAGTTAAAACCATTTGATTTCATGGATGCTTACAATTTGTAACAAAACATACTTCTTTTTTAGCTCAACTCAAGACATGTTACAGAGCTATTGCACTACTCCCCATTTTGGCATCAGTATCTGCATCCCCATAAATGAAAGTTTATACCCATGTACAGCCTCACTACATTTCAACCACCCTTTCTTACAATGTCCTACTCAACATTTTGGACTGGGATTCAATGCACCTAACCCCTCCACCAGGAAAGAGGGCTAACTTTCTGAATCTTTTATATATTCTTGGTCAATTGATTTTAATTAGCTCATGACCGTATACTTTTTTGACACCATGGGCCACTGACAAATGTTTTTCTTGAAGCCGAGGGCCGCATCAGAAAACTGAAAAGCAACGACTATATAGCTGCTCGAGCTCTGGCAGGCCATTTAAAATAAGCTTGGGGGCTGCATGCGGCCTGGGGCCATGGGTTGGACAGCACTGACATAGATCATTGCACCCTGTATAAATACTTTTATGCCTGGAATCATTCAAACTAAACAAGGGGATGCATCTTGAATAGTACTACACACTTATAAAAAAGTAAGTCACTGTGACCCATATTTAATGCTGCACTAACTTTGTTAAAGATTTAAAGATTGTTTCTCAAACATATTTTCATGCTAGAATCAATAATGATTATCAGTATCTCTTTCTGTACCACACCTATACAACAAAGGAAGGTTACTGTGACCTACATTTCACTTTTCACAAGCTTAGGTTAAGATTTGCATTTCATTCATAAGAAAGTTTTGGGGTTTTTTTTTGCATGCCATGTAAGTAGTTTCCTATATATAATCAAGAAATGTGTCAAGGGAATGCATCTTAATCAGCACTACATTCTCACTTCAAATCTGGGTTATTTTGGCCCATATTCTGTGCTTCACAAACAACAAAAGAAGCTAACCATGACATATGTATTCTATAACTGTATCTGCTTTTATTATTGTTTTTTTCTTCTTTTTCTGCTTAACATGTATCTACATGAGTATTTGGCATGCTGTATGTATACTATCCTACCAAGAATCATGAAACTTGGTGATAGGCAGCATCTTCATAAGTAATAATTACCTTTATTGCAAAAATAAGGTCCCTGTAACCTGTATTTTAATGTTCCAGTGGCTTGGTGAAACTGTGCATTTCGTGCTAATTTTTTTGGTGCTGCTTGTGTTGGAATAATGAAGCATGAGAAATTAGATGCATCTCAGTAAGTGCTACACCCTTATAATTAAAGAGGGTCACTGTGACCTACCTTTCATGCTTTACAGACATAGGCTTAGTAGTTATGTTTAGCTCATGAACACATAGTATTTCCCTCGTTATATACATCTTAGTAGGCCTTTTTGACCATTGCAGTTGAAATTATGAATAAATATCATTACTCACTGGTAAACTTTACATATTAATACCTACACATTGGGTTACTCTCAGCAGGTCAACTGTGTATATTGTATGTGTGCATGAGTATGTACTAGAAGAGTAGATTGCATGCATTTAATGTTTGGGTCTCGGATGTAGTGGATAATCAAGGTAATTACTGATGCATGAACTATACTTCTAATAGTCAATCAGGCCATTGGTAAAGCTACTAATTAATATTTACAATGGTTTTAGGAGATTACTAAAAGTTTTGTAGAGGCAGTCTATGTAATCATAGATTACATTCTAATTTACATAGGCTGCTGCCCCCAGGAGATGGCATGGTTTTGATGGAAAGATAACTGAGATGGATACCCCCTACACCATACGAGCCAAAGAGTTGCAAGATATATACAACAGTATCAACATGAAATACCTCACACAAGATGAAAGACTGGATGTTCTTCTCACACTTAAGCATACAGTCAAGGTATGGCCCAGTCTTGAGAGCATAATGAGCCTAATTTTACTGCTCTTTCTAATAATAATAATAATAATCATAATAATAATAATATACAGATTATTATTTTTATTATTATTATTATTAAAACATGTCTTGAGAGACCACCTTTGGTTGGTTCAAAGGGATGGTTGCACAAGAAGAATTTCACTTGTCAGCATTTTCTGATTATAAACCCCTTATTATAACATTCTTCATGTTATAAAAGTCACAGATCACAAATATATTAAGTAGCTTAAAATTACATGCATAATTTACTTCATTATAAGATAGTATCAGTATTAAGTAGAATACTCTTTGACTCCCATGAAGAGTGTTATAATGAGGGAGTAGTTTATTATTATTATTATTATTATTATTATTATTATCACATGTATTATTATTATTATTATTATTATCACATGTATTATTATTATTATTATTATTATTATTATTATTATCACATGTATTATTATTATTATTATTATTATTATTATTATTATTATTCTCAGTTTGAAAATATAATTTGTTGTTTAAATTACACATTGTTGGTTCATTTATTTTCTTGGGTATTAATTTTCCCGATTCTGTGCAAAATTGTATTTTGGTTGATGCTAAAATTCATTGATTGAGGAAGGGTTTATTGTTCATCGAGACTTTAAATTTATGAATTATAGAAGGGATGGGCATATCGTATTGTATGCTATGAGGGGACCAAATGAATTTAATTTTTTCACAAAAGTTAAAACCTTTACTGTCAGTAGGCTCCTTTCCTGAATTTTATTCAAACAGTCATGCACATTGTATTAAATTTAGATTTAGAAAATCTAAATGCCAAAAAATGTGAATCTGATCTATTTTGGTTTGCAGGAACATGACTGTAAGCTGACCCAGGAGATAATAGAACTGATAGATCGAGAGGCAGATTTGCTTATGAGAGGGGTTAAAGAATCCAACCTGGATGGACTCAGGAAGAGAATCTCCACCCTTTTCCTGCAGTACATTAAAACCCCCACCTTCAACCCTGAAGCAGCAAAACTACTCAAGGTAATCAGTTTATCATATGTTACTGTGTATTGTTACATTCCTATATGTACATATCATGTTATCCAGTGTAGAACACCAGTGGAGAATATGTCTTTCATCATGTGACAGCTGGCTTTCATCACATGACCTACTGCAAGCAAAGCATACACAGAGTGACAAACACTCTCAAGTTTTCATCATCACTTAGACATTCTTTGACAATAATCAAGATAAACATTAATTCCAACACGTTTACATTCTAAAATGAGAATCACTTTAAGTGTTCCGCAAACAGGATGTTTTGATCTACAACATGTACAGCTTCTGTAATTCAATTTCGAATAAAAAAAAAACAATTTTAATTTTTTTTTCTTCAAATAGATATTCTTATTATTGTTTATAAAGAATGAATCAATTCTAGAACTATATCATTATTTTTGTCTGTCTTGATTAATCTTATGGATAAGAGAGGAATTTTGTATACATTTCATTAAACAACCTATGTGCAATACACAATTCTGACATAGTGTATTGCCATTTCCAAAGCCATCTCAACTGCCCTTCTTTTGACTCTGATACATGTTCAAACATCATGTAGAGTTTACACTGAATATTTCTGTGCAAATCTAACATTTTACACTTTGTCTTATGGTGAAGAAATTGTCATTAGGTGTTTTGTTGTTTTAAATATACATCACTATTCACAAAATGACATTTTAATTTTGACCCTAATTTTTTAGATATATAATTTTTCATTACACATTGGTTTTTGGTAGAAAATTTCCACCTTCAGGATCAGAATTTTCATGTGTTTGATTTAACATCAACTATTGTATATATCAAATTAACAATATTATCAGCCAGTTGCTTAAAATTTATTGAAATATGCCATGTTCCTAAACACAGTTTTTCTGCTACTTCTCCATTGGATGACTCAAAAGGATGATTTTTTTTATTGCATTTTGGTGTGCATAAACAATCCCGAATCCTACATTATTGGAGCATTTATTTGTGTGTAAGATGTACTTATGAATTAATACATGTTATACTGTATATTGAAATCTGACCCAAGGCTGTAGAATAGACTGGTCCATGTGATCTTTCATCCAAAACCAATGAATATGTTACCTGACCCAAGTCTGTAGAATGGACTAGTCCATGTAATCTTTCTAACACAAGTCAGTATGTTACATGATCCAAGTCTGCAGAATGTTCCATTTGATCTTAAAAAAACAATTCAATATAATTTTGTCCCAAGTCTGTAGAATGGATTGCTCCATGTGATCATAAAACCAGTCAGTATGTTACCAGGCTCTTTTTCTTAACCATCATGTTGTGGTCAGATAGTTATTTATGATGAGCATTCATTAACAGACATGATGAAATGCTGTGAAATGAGTACTTTTAATGGAGTGTCAATTTTCATGGATTTTATGGTCACTTAAATGCATGAATTTAAAGGACAAATAAAAAAATGATTCTTCTATGAAACTATAGAACCCATTCCCAATCCACATTTTCAGTTAGCAACAAAATGCCATTTTTGGCAAAACCATGAAAATTCATACCTAAGAAGAAAAAAATGAACATACAGGTAATTTCACAATTTGGAAGGTTTAAAAAGCTGTTTATTTTAACAGTCAAGTTTTGTGCAGTTCAGTACTTTATTATTTTCATGGTCTTCAAAAAAATCATGAAAGCACAAAAGTTTCAACTGCAAGATATTACTTTTGTACTCTTTGCAGAAACAAAGATTGGTATTTTCAGTTCTGTTTTGTTCATGCCTAATAATTATGAGGTGATTAGGCTTACCAAAGTTTGCCCTAAAATCTTGAAGCTGTTGGAATGTAGGAATAAATAAACTGAATTTGGGCCACTAGAGGTAAAGTTACCGATGTATAGTAAATGTCACGCAGGTCATGTAGGCATGCAGTACTATTTCAGTAATGGGTGTCATTTTTTTTAAATTTAATTCCATTTATCATTAAATAACAATTATTCACTTCACTTGGATCCATATTCCTTTGAAAGGTCATTATTTACATGACCCAAGAGGTGCATAAAGCAAAATCAATGTTAAAGTATGTATATATTTTTGGATGAAATGAACCTAAAGGTGTGAATCAGTACAATGAAAGCTACACATATTGAGAAACAAATTCATACTACCCTATATTGTGATGATTTCACTCAACGTCCTCTTTTCTTGACCAAGTTTAGTACATGGCTACCATTACAAAAGTCCATAGCGATCAATAATTTTCATACCACTCCACTAGCCTAGTGGTTAGGGCATCCGCCTTGGATGTGGTCATGGGTGTGAACCATGGCAAAGTCATACCAAAGACATATAAAAATGGTATTAACAGCTGTCTCACTAGAAGCTCGGCATTAGGAGGTTAGTGTTAGGACTGGTCAACCTGGGGTCAGAATGATGTTACTGGGTGGGACATTATGCTTTATTTTTGTTAAAGCTATGTTAAAAATTCAATTCACACACGCACATCATACAATAATTTTTGACTGGAAGTTTCTTGTTGACAGTTAAGGTGCTAAGCATTAAATAATCAGGACTTAATAGACTTTGGTTAAAGAAAATTAGTGTTAAATTTTAAAACAACAGTTTATATTTAATTTAAAATGAGTAAATACGCATACATGACCTGTATGACTTTTACTATAGTAGAATTAATGAGCCACTGGAGCTTAATTACAAAGCAGTATTTCTCTGGGAGTAGAAAAAAGTCACATCAAACCATGATTGACAATCAGCCGTAAAGTTGTCATAATATAAGCAGAGTTCCAAAGGCTTCAAGGTAGCATGGATGTATCCCCAAAAAGTTGTGGCTATTGAAAAGACCAATAAAAACAGATGTCATTGCAGTACAGTCAGCCAATATATTATCTTCAAAATATAATGTTTGGACTGAGTTAGGTGGTTACTGACTGACCCACCTCCACCAGTCACCCTGGTAAACTGAAACTTCGCAGTAGTGTTAAATGTTTGAATGATTTTCATGAATGCCATTCCAGCAATGTAATGCAAAACAATAACTCTGATAGTTGCTGTGGAGGTTGGGCATGAGTGCCATAAAGGGACAGATAAATTGAACAAAATTAGGTATTGATCTTAAATTATGTAAACAGTCAAATGATATACAAAAATACCCTTGTTTTCATGGTATGTAGATGCAGTTATCATAAGCAGTATCAAAAGAGTTGAAAAAGGATTCACAAATACTGATTCAAATATTTCATTGATTCTTTTTTCACAGGTTCCACAAGATCCTTCTACACTGCGAAAGAACATTTACTTCTGTTCTAGCTGCAACAGTTATCTCAAGTCAACAGAGTTCTCATTGTCCTCCAATTCACGCCAGGTGGGCAAGTGTCGCCGGTGCGTTAAGATGGACAACGATGCTAGGGTTCGCCAGGATTACAGCCACTACAGGCACATGCTTAAAACACTCAGAAAAGCAGAAGAGGCTTTTGGAGATGACTCTAAAATTGCTTTCCTTTTGCAGGTAAAGACAACAGTATGAAAAGATTGAAATTTGTTACAGTTTACACCATGTTGTTGAAATACATGATTGTCAGTGCTTATTTCTTATTAAACCATACAGTCACACTGATTTTCAGTTTCTACATTGCAATGGTTAGGTTGGATTTATTTATGCATAATAATGTGAAAAATATTCTGAACTGACCCCTCAGTTCTATCAGATTTTCTTTGGTATTTGATGCCATCATGAATTAGGAGAGTAATACTAGGCCCACTCTGGACTCTTTTTCTGTGATTTTGTCACTAACAAAAACATGTTCTTCAATTGTTCTTGTACTCACATGAAAGAACTTTCTTGTTTCATCCATTATATTGTGATTTTGCTTATAACTGGCCAGCTTTTCTGTCCCTCATATTCATTATACTGTAATTATATTTTTCTCTATTGTCGGTACACGATGATGATGATTAAATTGTTGTACCTAATGTATTTAGTTTCCCCATGTTCATCTTCAGGAGCATGACCTGCGTTACCTTGTGGATAAAATCTGGGGTGGTCAGAGCATACTGAGTGCCTGGGATGATCTGTTTGACCTGACAATGGTGCGCTGGGAAAAGTATGAGGAGTGGTCACCCTGGAACTGCATCCTGATCACCAAGGATGAGGCCGCAGCTCATGAAAAGCTTGTCAACTTGGAAGAGGTTTGTTACTTATCAGATTATGTACTTGGAGTCGTGTTCTAAAGTATTTGCAAATATAACATGCTGATTGTTTCAATCAAAAATAAATTTTTTAACCGCATTCAGAATCAATAAACTGATGGAAGATCTATCCAGGATTATAATTTTTAGAATTTTCTGTACAAAATTTCTTCAGTATGTTCATTAGAGGTAAGTTATTTATCTGAATATTTTCATCAAGATAAAAACTGATTTGGCATGTTATGCGACTATCGTGCATGTTTAAATGCAATTGCAACAGTAAACTCACCTCTAATGCCTTTTAATCCACTTTCCAAGTCTGTCATTGAACCTACTTCATGAGTTTGCATCAAACCTATCCTTTTTTTTTTTAAAGTACAAAATAAGAAATTCCAAAGAAGTATATATCTTGTCTGTCATCACCCCTACCCCACCTCCAACACACACACCTGATACAGATGCATGTGACAATTTAATATTAACTTGACCTTGACATTGCCTGAGAGCTAGAGGGAGCTTAGGAGTGCAATGCATGAATATCTAATGTCGCACTTAATGATTCTCCAATCCAAGTATGATAGGTATTTGATCCAATGTTCAGGACTTGTAGCCAGTAAAAACATTTAACTGAAAATGTAACCATGAATTGCAAATAACCATGACCTTGCCTGGGTATAAGAGCAAGGTTTGGTGTATATGGATACAATAAGGCAGAGCTACTTTCACACTCTAGTTTATAAAGTTGGAGCCAACTGCAACCTGTAGAGACTCAGATCTGCCATTGCACAGGGCCATAGAGAGCGATCACGGGCCCTGGGGTAAGAAACACCTGGGCCTCTCCTAGTTCTTGTTAAGCAAAATTTTTCTTTTATAAAATTAAAAAGTGTCGTTCGACCCGGTTGCCCCATCTCTTGTTGGCCCTGCCATCACACATAGTTTCTGAGGATTAATAAGTAGAACAAGCATAGATGCTGAACTGCTGGCACATTATGTGATGGTAGACCAGGGTCTATGTTGTTTGCAGTGGACCAAATTTATAAGCAAGTGCATATGGCAAGTGGTTTTACAGTCTAAATGTGACTGCTATCTCTGTGGAATGATTGATATATATACCTAGGTCTTTCATATACTACAGCAGGTTGGGATGAATATTTTTAGTGTTGAAAGTAGTTTCTTTTGTAAAATGGCCAACAGATTGTTCTTTCCAATTTAAATATATATAAACGATGTTTACTTTAGTAGGGGTTGGAAAAATCCAAGTTGACTAGGTATATCTGGCAAAGGAACCAAAAACATACCTATAATTGATAATTATTTATTTGTTTATTTGGTGAAATTTTGCCTAGATTAAATAGTGTGCAAAGTTCAAACATAGGGGAAAATATTGTGGGAAATATTCTACTGGCTTTTCTCTTGGATTCAAAATTTGTTGCAACTGTTCCAGGAAATTGTTTTGAAACTACCATATCGCTTATAGTTCTTTTTTAAATCAACTGCCAGGCTGCTAATAACTTTCCTAATTATGATCAAGATCTTTTAGATCCTTGATATTTTAGAAAAAAAAGTGGTCTACAGCACTCACTGTTACGTATCATGCCATCTCACCTCTGTCTGCATGGGTTCGAATCTTGGACTCTGCCAATGTGGATATGTGAGAAGGCTTGTCAGTAGCTTCTTGTGGGTCGGTGGTTCTTTCCGGGGTTTTCGTGTTCTTCCTCCACCATTAATACTGGTCACCATGTATAGCCTATCTTGTGCTGAAAAATGGCAGTAAACCCTTCAACAATAAGTCACTTAGCTATTCATGTAGACTCCTGGACATGACATTAGTCTCCTATCCATTACATTAGTTTCCTAGCCACCAGACTCCTAGCCATTATAGTAGTATCTTAACCATTAATCTCCTAGCCATTACAGTAATCTCTTTGCCATAACAGTAATCCCTCATTATAAGGCATGTCAGTATAAGGCAGCCCTTTTTATCAGGCAGATATTGTCATGGATCCCATTTCATTATTTAATTGTAATATTATGTATAAAATACCTAAATATAAGGTAACCTCATTTATAAAATGAGTCCACTTGTATAACTCACATGAACAGCATTATAGTGAGGGAGTACTGTATTTCTTATTATATCCCTTCATTTCAGGGTTATGGACAAGTGTTCATCAACAGAATTAACCAGAAACATGTCTTAGCTCGGAACTACTTCTCACGCCTGCCCGGAATGGCAGAGCATGTAAGAGAACAAGCCAATAAGAAGAGCAAATCAGGGCCAGCTGTTAATGGTCAAGCTGTATCAGTTCAAGGCTAATTTGGTTGCGACAGAGGACCCTACGTCTAAGCTTCATTCAGTTCATGTAAAGCAGCGGAAGTTTTTCCACACCACATTAGTAAAAATGTTTACTTTGAATTTCAGTTATCT
This sequence comes from Sinohyriopsis cumingii, assembly GCA_028554795.2. NCBI lineage: Eukaryota > Metazoa > Mollusca > Bivalvia > Unionida > Unionidae > Sinohyriopsis > Sinohyriopsis cumingii. The sequence goes on along the minus strand of CM068826.1, from coordinate 132,592,404 downwards.
TGAACTTTATCTTGGAATAAAGTTTCATTTATTTCTTGGGGTCAAAAAATAGGATGGCCAATTAGTTTGAGGCTTTTCTACATGCTTCTTCTACTGAATTTGTACAATATGAGGTAAGAAGTGACAAGACACAGCAATAAAAGACTTATCTGCTATTCATATTGAAAATGAGAATGAAATTTCTTTGTGTTAGGACATTTTGCATTCTTCTATGATGCTTCTGGCAGTTTGTATCATATGTTTGAGGAAACGGATTGAATCTGAAACATTAACTTTCTGTATGACTCAATTACAAGTTTTGAGAGTATCCATTGTTTCTTGTTTGACCAGGATTAGAGGACACATGGTGCTAATTGTTCAATTCTGGATGAAGTTAAACAGTAACTCATATTGGCTAAAGGGAAGGCAGGTTGAGGTTTACATGCTGACTTTCAGTAAATTATTCACACATTAATGAAGATCATTTCATGCAAACAAATTTCCATAGTCAAGTTATAATATTATTTTTAAAGATCCCGAAGATCTAGACAGTCTTGTTTATATATTCAGACCAGAATTTTGAATGGTTTAACAAGTTTCCAAAAAAAACTTAAACTTATTTTACAGAGGTTATTCATTTGTTCTCTCCAGTTGAAAGCACACACACACACACACAGAGTAATAAATCCAATTAGATATGTGGAAAATGAAGCAATTGATTCCTGCTTGTTGAAATAATAATTATTTGTAACTGTGATAATGTTTATAAATGTGTATGAAGTGTAAGTTTTAGGAGTTTTGATATGCATGCATGGGATAAATTCAGGGAGGAAAAGACAAAAGAACATTTACATAAAATCAGATTGAATACTAAAAATATTAGGCAGTAGTTTAAAAAATTAATCCATTAAATGTACAAAATTTATTAATTAAGAATGGCAGCTTTTGTTGCACTCATATTCCAAGCATTTTACTTACTAATGTACTTTTAAAAGCAAGTTACATCATAAGTTAAAGACTTGGTTAGTTGTAACCAAACAAGAAGTAATGAAAATCGAAGATAAGTTTTAACAGTGCATCTACAAACAATTCTCTCCAATTAACATGCTGCATAATAAACAAAAGTTTATTGTTTAATGAACTGACAAAATATATTTTGTGAATATTACTCTTGTTAAGATATTCCAAATAATTATGTTGGGTATACACAATTATGAGACTATTGTAATGAAGAGATTATATATTACATACAAATTCTGATCAAAAGCACATCAACACTTGAGTGAGATATGAGATTAATTAATTAAAGGTGAGACTGGTTTAGACTTCAACCCTTCATCTGCAGATGTAACACTAGATGTAGAAAGGTAATTGGGACCTTTACGTTTCAACACATCAAGTGCATAAATTGTATTTGCATATATTGAGGATTATACATATGGAGTATTGAATTTTCAACCGAACTACATTTTCTTGTAATTCATATTTGTTGCATAGAACCTGAATATATATGTGTATTACAATTTGATCAAAGTTCAGTAGTTTTAATTTGATGATGGTGAGATGAGATGATTTTAAATTAAGTTGTCGAATCTGTCCTGGAATCTTTATAACTGTTCTTTTATGGTTATATGGTGTAAATTTGATCATAATATGAATATTTACTACTTATCAATTATTATATATACTCAGCTGTAAGTCAAGTCCTTCAGCAAATAACATAGACCCTAATCTGCCATTGCATTTTGCACTGGTATATCAGGTCTGTATTGTTTGTTCTGCTGATTAATTCAAACAAACTGCATGGACCAGATCTGCCAGCCCAATATGCAATTGCGTATCTGGATCTGCATAGTTTGCAGTTGGACTTGACTTATAAGGAGGAATGTACAGTAAATATACAAAAGAAAGTGATTATTATGCTAAAAAATTTAAGAATTATTGACTCACTTAACAGCCATCTTGCTGCAATTACTCTGTAAGTATTGTTTTTTCCTCTCTGAATTATCTATGAGTGTTTGATGAATATACCATACATAATGTACTTTAGAAATAAATTGTTATTCTATCTTATATGGGCTTTTCTTTTCACTTCAGATTTTTCTAACAGTCTGGTTTCATCAAGAAAATATTAGTATCTTACATTATATACTTGTTTATAAGTTGGGTCCAACTGCAAACAACTTTATACCAAGACCCAGATCTGTCATTGCATTATGCGATAGCAGATCAGATCTTTAGTTTGTTCCGCTGATTAATCCAAACAAACTGCATATACCCAGATCTGCCAGTACCTTATGTAGTGGCTGATCCAGATCTATGCAGTTTGCAATAGGATCTGACTTGTAAGCAAGTATATATGATTCATAACAAAATTAGGAAGATGAAGTGTTTCCATGTAGCAGTTAAATTTAATTTCAGTTTCCATCATTTCAATATTAAAGCTTTCATATCTTGTTTTGTTTTGAATACTTAACATTTTTTCAGTCTGTCTGGCAAAATGGTCTTGCTATTCATTGAATTCCATATCATTGCCATTGAGTAAACTCTGTTCTTCTCAGAATTACCTATTATCATCTGCTGTCTATGTTAAATTCTTTTTATTTCAGTTTTATGTTAATATACTTGTTATCATTTGATAGTTCTACCATCAAAATACAGTTAAAGCTGATTTTCATGAAGTGAAATTAGTGCTTGAAAGTTTTAAGAAACTGGACCGATGAATAAATAATTAATGAAAATATGTACACTTTTTCTTTCTACCCTCCTTAAAGAAAGAAGGGAATTATTTTGTGCTGATGTTTAAAAATTCCTAATTTTATATCAGTTTTGATTCTGAAACTTTCTTTTTATTTCATTCCTCTGTCAAATTTGGGGGAAAAAAAAAAGACTTTAAAAGGGTGGCAACTCAAAACAATATTTACATAATTCTAAGCCTTGAAAAAGGTAAATAATTTAACCCACTGACTGGGAAGCTCCTTGGCTTTATGCCAAGCCCAACACAGATTCTACTGGACTTGCTATTCGCTAAATGAAGAAAATTGCCATGGTGGATAAAGAAAAGGCTGATACTAAGCAAGTCTTCTACTAGGATGCAGCAAGAAAACAGTATTTCAAATACAATTCAGTTAGAAAGACTTATATAGAATATTTTCTGATGATCACTGCTGCAAAATTTGACAATGTGCAAGTCATAAAATGGTTGTGAGGGGTTCTTTATTAAACCAAAATAATTGTTGAAGAGACCATCCCCAAAATATAATGCAGTAGCACATATCACATATCTGATTATTTCATCATACTGGCCATAGGACATTGGAGAGAAAATCAAATTTAAGTTGTTATCTCACCTGGCCATATATATGGCCAAGTGAGTTTATAAATATGGCCCTTAGTCCATTGTATGTTATCCATCAACAGTTATTTTGAACTTCTTCCTGAAACTGCCAGCCAAGCTTCAACTAAGTTTGGTAACAAATATTCACTATCAAAATAACTTCTTCAAAACTGCTTGAGAATTTCAACAGAAAGCATCCAGACAAGAACACTTTTCAAGGTTGTACAAATGATGCAGATGTGCCGTCAAATATGGTCACCAATACCAAAAATCAGAAAAACCTGTCCATCATCTGTAAACAATTGCTATTTTTAACTTCTCAAAAACATCTGGACACCATTGCTAAAAATGTAAAAAAATTTAATGAGTTCTTTTCCAAAATGGCTGAACAGAATTAACCAAATTTTAAAGAATACATCACGACTTAAAAACCTTTCAAATTCATACAAAAAATTCTGATCTATCATCAATATGGCTGCCATTACTAAGCACAATCTTTTTTAAACAGCTTCTCCAAAACTGCTGAACAAAATTTGACCAAACTTGAGAAAGCATTCTAACATGAAACCATTTCAAGTTTGTACAAACAATGCTGATCTACTGTTAAATATGGTGACCATTACAAAAACAATAGAAAAACTTTTAAACAATTTCCACATACACAAATAATGCCAATCTGCCACCATGTTAGACTGCCATAGGTACGCTACAATACAGAGGCAATAACTCTTAACAAAAATTATGGGAACAAAGTGATTTTTGATACATGCATCTTCAGGTAATTATAATATTTAGTAAAGTTTTATGGCACTCCATGAAGAAATGCAGGATTAATTGTGTTAACAAGATTGTGTCACACACAGCATTGAGTTACAAGAGAAAAGGGACAATAACTCTAACAAACATTGCAGTAGCAAAGGGATTTGTTGATGTGCATATCTTAGGCTCAGTCAGTCTGAGATGACTTTACGGCATTGACTTCTATAACCCGAAATCGACTGAATTGGTGCTGACTGTCAATAAGCCAAAGGGTTATGTTATTATCTCTCTAACTGAACAATTTAATCTGATTTTTCATTGAGATTTGGTAACCATTGACAAATGATACTTAAACTCAATAAAAAGCATCATTGATGCCTACTCAAGAAATGCGGTCACTACAGAGTTCATCATCATGGCTAATGCGCATAATTCGGACGGTTTCTGAAAGATCACTTGTACTACATCATTTAGTTTATTTCTTCTTTTTTGTCAGTGTTCGTAATTATATTATTTCTCAATAATAACAAACCATTTCAAGTTGAACGAGAAGTTTAAAAAATATTTCACTACTAAATTACCGATGCAAAATAAACAAGATTACGTTATTTTGTAATATATAATAACACCATGATCACGCGTACTAGATCCAAATTCACTAATGAGCACAAATCAATGTCGCTGACACGTTAACTCATTATATATGTTTCTTTCCTTAATGCATACATTTTTGCTATATCAATGAACGTCTATCATTCCAAAAAATTGAATGTAAACAATAAATAAAACTTGGATTTGAAAATATTGCAACCTAAATGGTGTATATCAATACCTACGTTACTGTCGCCAGTGTAATTACGAACTAGTTCTGTCAGATAAAGATGAAAAATAAAACTGAAAATTGAATTAAAAAGTCTCTAAATCAATCATGTATAATCTTTGAGAAATCTAAAAGCAAATTTTGATTAATTATACCCTGAACATTCATTCACGAGGCTTCAGAATGTAGGTTGCTAAGGTCATGATACATACGTAACACTTTTTATGCATGGCATTTTTTTGGGTGTAAAACAAGGGTTTTTGGGAGTATAAAAGGCACTCAAAATTTAATTGTATGTTTTATTATATAAAAAAAACAAACAAATAAATGATTATTGTTGATGCATATAATTTTTTTAAGTGTCATATGTTGTGATGTTCATCGGTTATAATGCAAAATGGGAAGGAAGGGTTTATTATACAACGAGTGGAAAACAGTCTTGTACATAAGTGTGGAAGAAAAACGCATATTCATCCGAAAGGTGCATAGAAAAATTGATGTTGGAAACATTGAATGCAAAAAGCGTAAACAGGTCTTTAATGGTATTTCATTTGGAATTATTTTTATTATAATTAAAAGATGAAGATACAAAAAGTTGCCGGTGTATGTTACATTTAGATGACGAAAAAAAAAATTCTTTTCTTTTCTTTCTGTTTAGTACTAATAAAAAAAATCTTGCAAATTCTTGGGTCTTCTTTAAGCGATAATTGATTTATCTTTGTAAAGTGCTTTTACGCTGATTTTATTTAATAAATTTAGGAGACTACAAAATTTATTAACGATACAACGTAGATTAGATAATGAAGGATTCGATTGTATTGTGAAAGGAATTACATCTCCATTTTACATTCTGCTGTGTTTAAAGCCTCATGTTGAGTAATATTACTGGCTTTGTTCAGCGCAGAATCAATTATATGTGTAGGATAATTTCTATTTTGGAAATATGTTTGTAATTTATTCAACGAATTTTGTACTTGACAATCATCTGAAATAATGCGTCGGTATCTTTTCAACTGGCTATAAGGTATACCGTTTTTACATGACATGGGATGACATGAAGAATATTCCACATATTTGTGGATATTAGTTTCCTTGATATGAATATTTGTAGAGATAGTATTATCAATATTTTATATCACATTTACATCTAAAAATGAAACATTCGTACTAGATGCAGTATAAGTAAATTTAATTGTCGGATGAAAATGATTTAGGCGATCAATAAATTTTTTAACTTCTTCGGTTGACTGCTTATAGATATAAATATGTCATCAAAAAATCTGAACCAAAAAGATGGATTAAACATTTCGTTTTGAAGAAAATCCTTTTCAAATTTACCCATGAAAGGGAAGAGTATGAAGGAGCCATATTAATACCCACTGACGTACCCATTATTTGTATTTAATTCATATTATTAATTTGAAAATAATTATTTTCCAAGATAAGTTTTATTATTATACGAATATCTTCACAAGATAGTGTGCTATTATTAGGATTGTTATCAAGAAAATATTTACATGCTTCAATACCAACTGCATGCGGAAAGTTGGTATATAGTGATGTTACATCTAATAATACCAGGATTTAAATTAACAGATAGCTGTGGAATAGACTTCAACTTTTTAATGAAAGTTGTTGTATCTTTAATGTATGATTTCATTATGAGTTTTGGGTAATATGTAGAATTGAGGTGTACGCATGTTAAGAGGGAAAGTATCAAATTCCTCATATACGGAAATTTTTTTTTTTTAGCCATCTCATTAATGCATGTTGAAATTTTTTATTTAATTTCTATTGACAGATCTTCGACAATATGTTGGTAGTAGTTTTCATCATTTAATTGACGTTCAACTTCTTTAACACAATCTTCTTGATTCATAATAATAATAGTGTTTGACTAATCATCCTTTTTAATCACTATACTGTCGTCATTCATTAGATTATATAAAGACATAATTTCATCTTAGAAATATTACTATGATATTGCTTTTTATGATTACCAGTTAATATCTCTTTTGTGATCGCGTATAAATAAAAATCTAAATATGAATCACATAAAAGATGTTTTAATTCTGTTATAAAAAGGTTATCTGGGTTTTGGGGCGACTTCTCCAACCACTCTTGGGCGACTTCTCCAGATACGTTGGGGCGAGTTCTTCCAGGGCGAATTCTCCATGGGGCGAGTTCTCTGCACACCGTTTTGGACAATAGCTAGTATAATAAAATGTTTAAGCTTGTATCATATCTCTATTTCGAATTTCTTCACTCAGAAATGAAAAATCTTGCGTTGAAATATACTGATATGTCGAACGTTTACTCAGTAATTGTTTTACCATTCCATCAGTTGCTGCTCACTTTGCTCAGGAGAAAAATTCATGGAAACCGACAAGATCGGAATTTCTTGTCGATGTGCAGCCAAGCTGCTGCGAATACGGATATGGGGGATTGTGGAATACTAAATACGATTACAGGGATGTTATCTCCGTTGATATGGTTGGATGTTATCCTGGAGGTTTTTTTGGAATGGGAGGGTGTTCTGAATATTTTAAGAGATATGGATATCCAACACGAAATGACCAGAGTTGCAATAAATGGACATTTACCAGATTTTGATTTAACTAGATTGGCATTGATTGAATCATTATATTTGGTCTGGTCGTCATTTTTTTCAGAAAAATGTTGGGCTCCAGTAGTGCTGTTACGATATATGCTTGATGTTGAAATTTTAAAATTATTGACGCTCAGTGATGCAATAATATCATATCGTCCACAGAAACAAGTATGGTTACCAAAAAACCCTGATGATATCAGGGATGAGGCTGAGAAAACTATTCTTGATATAATCTTTCAGCATAATCCCGATGAAATTCAATATGAAGATAAAACTGCAATGGATCTCGGCAGAAAACTAATCGGCAGCTTTATTCAGGGTAGTTCATGTGATCATAAATGACAATGCACAAGATTAATCATCGACAATGCTGAACTAGATTTTATAATTGCCGATACAACTTAAAAAGGCACATTTATTGGAATAATGCTTACTTATTGGATGGAACTAAATTAGGTACAATTGTTAGCTATATTGATGGTGACTCACCACAGTTTACTCATTTAAGATCTTCGATGTTAGCATGTGTTTCGATAAATTTATTATCGATGATAAACAGATTTCCAGGTACCGCGGTTAGAGTTGCTACAGGCTCATTTCATGTGAATAAAAAACATGTGGATTTGTTAAAGATTGGTACCGCTGCATCATTGGGCAAATGGAGAATATAGTGAGAAAAGATACTTAGTTATTCTGAATCAGCCGACGTTGAATCCAAGGATATATACCACAAGAATAATCAAATGTCATTATTATCATCAGCACCATTGGTTATATGATCCCATAGCTAGACATAAAACTGTTTATCTTAATGGGTGTGGTAGTTCTGGTAAAACAACACTTGCGATTGTGTTATTTTGGAATTCTGATATGGTTGTTTTGACGCCTACACATAGACTCGCCAGAGAGATGAGCGAGCGTGGGATGAAATCTCGTACTTATCACAGCTTCTTAAGATGGAACAAATATCCATGGACTCCTGAACGAATGGGCAAAAAATAAATTCCTCGAATTATTATCTGGAATGAAATATGCACAGTGTCTTTAGATGTATTAAAAACGTTTCTTGGTTAGTTATTGACTAGAAATACAGCTGTTATTATGTGTGGCGATCATGGTCAACCACCAAATTTTGTTGGATCATCTCCACATGAATGGCTAAATGCGTTTGTAGATTATTATGAAGAAATAACTAATGATTACCGAGCGCTTTATGATTCGTTAAAAGTGTTTTAAAAAATTAATCAGACTGCAGCCAGATAAAATTCAATGTGAAATAATGCGTGAGGTAATTAAAGAGACTGCGATGAGTGATTTTTGGAAATTGGTGATGACCAAATCATTTGATAGTTGCAAGTCGGAAGATAGTTCGTGATACACTTCAACATCAATTATTTTTGTTGCATAAAGAAAAATGTTCAAAGCTACCTGTACCATTATGTTATCGACCTGCAAATACACAACAGAAAATATCGATGTTGAAATTCCTGGAATTAATGACAAACAAAATCTTGTACTAAATGATATTGTTTTAGTTCCTGTTGATACTGTTGAGGGCGCGTTAACGATGGACAAATCTCCATGGACTCTGGAATATGCTATAACGATTCGTTCATCACAGGGATTAACTACTGCGGGTACTAATATCTGGATTGTCGATGATCATATCGAATGGTCAAATTTACTTTATTTGGCAGTGTCTCGAGTCAAAAGAATACCTCAGCTGCGGAGGGTTATCATGGACTGCGCAATGACTTATGAAACCATTGCTAGCAACGGCGATGATATTGTAACGAAAAAACTAGTTATCAGCAGTGTGTCAAAGAAATATAGCGCGACTTTGATCTCAATGCTGAATTTATCATGACACTGAAATAACAAATAAAACTAAAAAGACAAACAAATAGCATAATTTTACATATGGTATATTGCAACAAACGAACCTATTGTCGCATGGTATTTCTGCGATCCCGTGTATAAACCTATATCTACTATTGTTTGAATCAGCTCGCTATTTTTAAAAACCAAATACACCGCAAATCAACTGTTTGATTGCTAATAAGTTTATATCTTTAAATGCCACCATTTCTTGTACATATTTTTTGATCATGTTCAAATTTCTTATTATTAAGATTTATATCATAATTTTATTGTCGATCATGTGATGCAGTGTATATAAACATGTACATGTTAAAACAGGGTGGTCCATCTTCTTGAACCCCCGGGCCACATGAACCAAAGTTGTAAAGTTTGTAGGCCATGCATGCTGATTTACATTATAATTATATAACTAATTTTGTATCAGCGTGGGCCACACTTGGCACGCCGGACTGCAGTTGGACGACCATGTACTTGAAAATTGTCCTTTAGAATATATAGTACGGCAACGTGTAAATTACTTAGTATATTGCAAGGATCGAATCAAATTATATATATATATATATATATATATATATATATATATATATATATATATATATATATATATATATATATATATATATATATATATATATGTGTGTGTGTGTGTGTGTGTGTTGTTCACGAGGTTGTATGCTGAGGCCGAAGTCTTATCAGTTTAATTGATATAACATGGGATGTGTTTGTTCCTCTTGTTGCTATATTTAATATTATGTAATCTCTGAGTGGGCACGTCAGACTTGCCTTATTTGTATAATAATTTTTAAACACGTGTGTTATATGAAACAAATACATTTTGAAAAATGTTCCAATAATTGTCTTTGTGTATTAAATCCATTTCTGCCACTATCCAGTATCCCATACTCTTCTTTCAATAGCAAAATAGGTTTGTAAAAAACGGTCAACGAAAGGCGGAAATGATTTGATAAGCCATTCTTGCACGTTTCTTTGCATTTAGACCATTATCGCACATAATTCCTGATAGTTATGCTTAAACTATATAGCTGTTTCACCTGCTGGTTTGTGCAAATCTCACACATCCCGGAACATAAGATAATGAGAAAAATGCAATTATTAATAACCACAATATAATAATCAACTTAATAAATCAATATTAATGTGTTTATTATTAATAGTTGAAGCATTGGACTCGTGTATAAATTGCAATACACACTGTTAATATTATTTTTTATACTTTCCAAACTGTCGCCAAAATGCAGAAAAGAAAGTACGTGCTAATTTATTATATGAATTGTACATACACAACCATTACCCACTATGGTGTATATACAATATAATTTAAGTGGGTTTCAGTATTTTTATTGCGTTCTGGCGTTTCGGTGTTTCTATGCACCCACTGTAATAAACATTACCAGTTACAAATTGAAATAACAATTACAATGTATCATTTCCTTGCTGCTAGATGTGCTTTATATTCGTATTGAGATATACGTCATACTTTTTACAGGACATGTTTTTCGGTGTTTTCGGAAAAATGAATTTTTATATCTACATTGCAAATTGGGACACGGTGTCTCATGATGTACTGACACTATGGGATAAACAGATTCGGTATGTATTGTAAATTTGTGTGATTATTTTGTGCATATTGTATCACTCACAAAAGTATGATGGCATTACATTTTATCATGTATTATTTATCCAGGTACACTGTCAATTTATTCCATGATTCAAATGTTTTCCCGTGCACTCTGCCAATACATACTAATCCGCCATTTGCACTTTTGTGTTTAGCAAGAGCTACGCCGTTTGATTGGCTATTTACACGACGTTTTCATGTAAATAGCACCACGTACCTGTAATGAAGAGATTCACTATTATCTTGTCCAGTGTTCTTAGCATACACACATTCAGCATCTGGTTATATTATTATATTGTTACGAAAATAAGTTTCGGTGGAAGTGGGTCTCTGTTCTTTTTGGTGCATCATGTATTTTGGAACGACCATTTATTTCGTTGGTGTCACGTGATAAAACGTAGCTGATGACAATTTTCAGAAGTTTTGCTGACTGGTTTCACACTTTGATGCAGTTAAAGAAAATGCTTCGAGTTCATCTAAATCCTGTGTGCATTCAAATTATGCATAACAACTAAAAACTTCAACTCGCCGAACACACTTTAAACAAAAACTTAAAATATAAATTCATATTAAGATTTTGTATTGTTATGTTCGCCATTGTTGCCATTTTGTGTCATCATACATTTATTTTCTCATCTCTACTATGGCCGTGAGAGGCTCCGAAACGGATACCTTATCAAAGGTAAGCAAAATGCAGTACCCGTGTATAAACTGTCATGTAACAAATGTTTGCATCCATGAATAGTTTTTAAGTTTTGACATTCAGTGTCGTCCTACATGTAAGACCTTGATGCTGATATTTATGTTGTGGGCGTTTGCTTGACATTGCAGGGAATTCCAGAATATATTTCTTATTCATAGTGTGACAAATGCTACTGTAATGGTTTAAATTTCACCCTCGGTGAATTTTTACTGTGGTTACTCTAAATGAAGGTGGTAGTTCATGATGCTTTAGATTAGTTTGGGAAACATACAAACTGTCCCCACAGAAATGTATATATTCGCACAGGTAGGTTACTTCAGTACCGTAAAGTCGCTACTTATTTTTTACTTTAATTAAAAGACGATCTTTTATTGCGCATTCACTGTATGATACTCGCTGCTTTCAGCACCTTAAGGTTCAAACTTCGCCTTCATCCAATTTGCCACCCCGACTTAAGCAATTCATATCCTATACTTCTATACCATAAATTCTAAGTGCTGTAAATCACTTCGAATATGTATTTATTTAATCTACTCAGAGAGAGGTGGAGAAGCTACAATAATCTCTAAAGCACCCACCCACCCCACTCACCTTTGCCTCCTGTGGTTATACAGTCTTGCATAAGTTGAGTGTTAAACTTTAAATGTTTGTCTGTGTAATTGTATAGACATTCAGTAATTGCATGCATGTTCTTCTGTTCTTGTACCTAATGTAATTTACAAAAAAACAATTTCAATGTTTATTCAATACAAACTGATAATATTCATTCCAATTTAAAGCTAGACGGGAGTGCCCCACAAATCCTGTAGCACCGATCTGGGGCATTACACTATTCTCATCATCTTGGTTTACGCTTTCAAGACCATCAGCAGTAGCACTGGTACAGTGTGGGTTTTCTGCAGTTGATGTTTCAATGTTATATCTCATTAATATTGTTATATTTTTTACAGATTTCTTGCAGACATGGATATTTATGGCACTTGTTATTTCTTTATTCTTTTTATTTTATTTATTAGTACTAGCATTTATATTTACATTTGCTTTGTTTATTCATTTTAATTCAAGTGCAGCCTCCAGAATAAAATGTCCTATGTATGGGTGAATGTCAGTACTTCCCTTCAGACATACCTCAACCATTCTATTTGATACATTAATGTGCATCAAGATCATCACTTTTCTTTTGTTTCTGAAATAACAGCAGAAACATTCATATTCCAACTATTTCAATGTGTACATATTTGTGTCAAAACATCTGAGTCATTCTCTCATTGTAGGGGGATGCCTTAGCATTAAACATGGGACTTTTGACCTGTTGTTTCAGCCGCTTTACATTAGCGTCTACACAAAGTTGTAAAACATCAAATGCTTAGGGATAATACATCATCACTTGACTGCCCCTTGGAGTTGAACTACACCCATATCAACGTTGTTTTTCCCTTTATTAACTTGAAGTGGAATCAGTATATAGCATTCGATGGTATGTAATATTTCCCATGGGTACATTCTTTTCTTTTTTCCTCCCATCTTAAAATGCATCAGCTATCCAATTTTAGACCACTGCCATGTTACACTTAGAGCACGCAGAATGAGAGGAAGAAAATAAGGTCTGACATAGTCAATCATGTGAGTTTAGTATGAGGTCATTGTTTCCACCGTGTTTTGAAGGGATTTAAGACAACATTCACAAGATCTGAATTTCACTTTGTATGGTTTTTCTTCCATCAGACAAGTATGATTTATCAGAACACACGATGAAGCTGTAGATCTGTATTTAATGGAACAGACCATAAAATAGGACTTATATTATAATCGTGTGAGAGATAATCCATTGTGTGCTTCTTGTGATGTTATATAAAATGAATAGTTACATATTTACTTGCAAATACTATATTGAATATGGTTCTGAATTGAAATCATCTCTATATACGTGCAAGTACAATTATTTTGTTTTAAGTTTCATCTGATTTTATGGCAAATGTTGATTTTTATTTATTTCACTTTTATTTTACAAACATATACTAAAGACATGAAATGCTTTATATAATTAAGGATTATTCAAATTGGATTCTCTACTTAATTAATAAGTGCCATTAATTAATAACTGCTGTATTGATAAAACAAGAAACGATGTTAATTTGTAGCCATCTTATTAATTTTGGTTCATGTACTGTGATTTTTGCTAAAATCATTACTTTATTCATTTCTCTCTGTCTCTATTTATGGATCAAGTATGCTTACATAAAGCAGATTAAAATCATATTACTTTAGTGTTGTTGCCAATGGAAAATTTATATTGATTATAGGAAAGGGCTTTTTCTGAACTGTGATAACTTCTTGCCCAACTACCATTCTTCAGCATTTATGGCAATATTTTCCTTATTGATTATCTGTTTTTATATTTATTTTTTTCATATGTGTGGACATCAATAAAAACACTTATTACAGCACTGGACACCGTTTAAATTATAATATTATTCAATTAAATATTTTTGGAACTGAACAGATTAAATAGTTATTAAAAAAATACAGTAGTATTATATATATATATATATATATATATATATATATATATATATATATATATATATATATATATATATATAGTTCTAAGTTGGCAGAAAGAGCAAGTTTGATATGGCATATATATGCATTGTGGCCTTCAAGCCAAGACATAAGCCATATTAAATGATTTCTTTCTTTCCCCCCGATTCAGTACAAAATACGAATGCGGTTTTGTATTTATTACATAACCCCTTTGTTATGCTTTCTAAATAATTTACAAATGAAATTCAAAATGAACTGGGATTTATAAAAGCTCAATTCACTGTGTCTAAAAATATATACTGCGCAGACATCAAAGGAGACACATAAGTAGTTTGAATCGGGGTGTGTGATACAGACTAAACAGCGTTATCGAGAACCTGATCAAGCATGTAAGATTAAATAGGTATGTAATAAATAAATAAGGATGGAACAAACCCTTTCAACAATAAATCAATACTGTAAAATAAAACATGTATATATCATGTACTATAAACTGTAATGTGTATATCACGTATTTAAATTATTTTCACTGCTTGTCCATATACTTCCTGGTAGTGTAATTTATGATCGGAAAACTATGAAAAGTTTGCAACACCGATTTGTTTACAGTACAATTGCAAAAGATCTTTTACATGAGTAATGTCTTCTCAAAAGTTTTTTCAAGCTCCAGAAGCTCGCAGTTTAAGATTCTTCATACAGGAGCTAAACTAGTTATTAATAATTCTAGTAAGACTAATAGAAAATCTCCTCTTACCAACGACAAAATGAGTAGACTCTTGTGTTGTCTCAAGTCTCTAATTCACTTCTTAAGACAAAATAGTTACTTTTACCTTTTATTGAAGTTGGGAGCGAGTTCCAAGCATGATTAGATGAGTGTAGGAATCAGCTTATACCTTATTTCTAGTCTGGTATTTTTTCAAATAGAATTATTTCAATTTCTAAAAATATACCTGTTTGTCTCAAAAACCAGTGGTGGCAGAAGGATGGCAAGATCAGGAGAAACAATGTGTACAATTTTACTAAACTTTCATATATCTGCCAAGGTGTACCAACCAGTTTGTTCATAAATATTACAATATGACACACTACTAGTAAGATCAGTCACATTTCTCCCGGCTTCTGATTGTAGTTTTTCTATTTTACGGCAGTCTTCAGCCAGACAGCCATCCCATAGAACACAGTAAGGGGCAGATGTATGTTAAGTATATCTTTTATAACATTTTTTGGCTAAATTTATATTTAAGTATTATCAAGGCTGTTAATAAATATGTTATCAATATGTTTTTCCGGTTGCCTACACTACTAAAGTTGCACCAAGATTTGTATTCAAGTAAACAAAAAAAGAGAACTTGTTTTTGAATTTTTATTCGAGTTGGACTCGAGCAATCAAGCGATCAATCAGCCTTGACCAATTTCAAACATTTGTAAATCTGTGTTCAGTACATATTCAATTTCATCAGTATCATTTTATGAATCTGCCTATATCATTAATATATATAACTAACAATAAGAGACTGAAAACAGTCCATTGGTATGCCAGCCATAACATACTGGTGTTTTGATTAGGCAGTATTTACAAAAACTGATTGGAGTTTATTAGATAGGTAAGACAGCTATCAATATGTGCTCTTTAACTTATGTATCAGACCTTTATACCAAACATGATGAAAATACATTGTCGTCCTTGTTATCAAATACAGTACATATACTATGGTAGATATTAATTAAATGAAATACTGTAAAATTGTTGGGATGAAAACTAGATTAATCATTTGCTACTAGAGATGTTTAAAAAATAATTCTTTCCTTAACTCACCCGACACAAGTCAGTGGTGAAATAGTTCTGTAATATGAAGGATCACTTGCACTTCACATTTCATACAATGGCATTATTTTTGCAGTTTTCCCATAAGGATGGAAACATCTCTCTTTTAAAAAAGGGATATGTTGAATAGAATAAAAGTTAGTAAAAACTATGGACACAATTGTTCTTTGAGAAAATGATGACTTGTTTCATCCACACCAAGTGCTTTATGGGTGGACAAGGTGTTGATTACATCAACAATGTCTTGTTCTGTTATTAATATATTATTAAGTTTCTTATTAGTTTTCAGGTGCATATCTTATATTGTGACATTGGTGTCAATGACCTGTTTTTTCGACATCAGAAAATGCTTTACATAATGAACCATTCTCATTATTGCTCCTTAGTGAAGGTGATGAGGTTGAAAACTTTTCTTTCACAAAATGATGCACCAGCTTCCAATATCTTTTCAAGTTAACACCTGTTCCAGTAGAATCAATATTTTCCCAGTTATGAATAAATATTTCCTTTCCTCTTTTATTTCTGGTTATTAAGTTTGTTACAAATGTATTTTTCCCACTGACATCTTTTTCATGCAGTTGTGCTTCCTGCTTTTTTCAGCATATTGTCCCTCAGTACAATGGTTACTGTACGAAATTGCATATAATCAATTGAAAGCAAATTTTTAGTAAATTGTGTTTCTCCGAGAATACTTACCCGATCACATTAACGTTAGGGATATAAGCCTGCTACCTCTCAAATCCAGCCCTACTAAAAGACGAAAATTCGTCTTTTCTGTCTATCTCATATAGACCAAAGGGCAATAACTCTTGCCCCTTACCTCCCCTTGCCACCACCAGGTGTCACTAGTTTTTTAAGCTGAGCGATATATATTATACAAGGATGCTCGCATAGTGGGGTGGTTGGGAGGGTTTTTAAGTAATGTGATCGGGTAAGTATTCTCGGAGAAACACAATTTACTAAAAATTTGCTTTCTCCTTCAAATACGTTCCCCGATCACATTAACATTAGGAGAATAAGTAATAGGAGGAGGGAATGCTGAGCATCCTACCTCCACCCTGGATACCTTCTAGGGAATGATGGCTGGATTCCCCATTTGAACGATAACCCGTTCTCCTAATTTCATCAGCAACACAGCCTACGGTCCCGTGATATGTGACCCCTATATACGGTTAAGAAGATAGTTATTGAAATCTTCTTACCTACGAAATTTCACTGGCGAATCCAGCGAAGCTGATAGGCTGTGCTGATTGTTTTAAATGGGTCTGGTGGTCATCTGGGCTGCCGACACCGGACCTACCAGATTCAAGGTTTGCCTCTGCGAAGCCAAATCTCTGAGATAAAAACTGGAGAAGGTTGACTCTGCATGGCAGCCAACAGCTTCTATTATATCTCGGATCAAAACATTGCGTTTGAATGCCAGGCTCGCCGAGATTGCTCTAATCTCATGAGCCGTAATCTTCATGAGGCGATTCTGATCTTGTGAGACCTCAGAGTACGCTGAGCATATAACCCACATCGACCATGAAGCAAGGGCTTGAGGGGTGATATCCCGTTTACCAGCTTTGACCGGAAGAAAGAGGCGCTTACGTGTGTCCCGACACGCCTCTGTGCGTTTTAAATAGTGCTTGAGTGCATGAACAGGATCTTGCATGGCTGCTGCTCTTGTCTTATCTATGGAAGAGAGCGAGCGAATGACGATTCTGTGATTCCCAATGGGTGGTAACCTATTTTTGGCTACAAAGCCTGGTTGCGTCAGGAGGACCACCGAACCATCTGATCTGAACTGAAGAAAGTTCGGGTCACTGGAAAGGGCATGTAACTCGCTCACCCTGCATGCTGAAGCTAAGGCTATCAAGAAACATGTTTTGTATGATAGCAGCTTTAACGAAGTGTGGGCTAAAGGTTCAAATTTGTCTGAATTGAGCCATGTTAAAACCCAGGACAGATTCCATTTTGGAACAGGGTGAGGGATTTTGGTCGATTAAAATCAAAATTGGCTAAAAGATCTGATAGATCTTTGTTATGCCCAATATCACATCTACCATGATGGCGGAATGTGTCTGATATCATGGAGTGGTAGCCTTTGATAGTAATTGGGGCCAACTGTTTCTCCTCGAAAAGCCAGAGAAAAGAGTCGGCCAGTTGAGGGATTGGGACACTCAAAGGGACGATGTTATTGATATGGCACCAGTCCCTGAAAACACGCCACTTTCCCTCGTAAGCCTTCAGAGTGGAGGGCCTTCTTGTTCTTGAGATTCTCTCCACAATCGAAGGTTTAAATTGTTTGTCTCGCAAGGCTGCCCGGACAAGAGCCAAGCGTGAAGAAGAAGATGGTCCGGGCAGGGGTGGAACACCTGTGACCGCGGTTGTTTGAGAAGATTTGGGCTGGTTGGAATCTTCCTGGGTAGATCTATCGCTAGATCAAGTAGATCGGTGACCCAGGACTTTTTTCATCTGAGAGGGGCAATCAGAATCATCCGACAGTTCTGACCCCTTAACCTCTGGATTATTTTCGGTACCAAAACCGTGGGAGGGTAGGCGAATGCCCACAACCCCTCCCAACTGATTGACAGAGCATCCATGGCCCAAGCCTCTGGGTCTGGAACTGGAGAGACGAAGGTGGGCAACTTGTGATTCCACCTTGTCGCAAAAAGATCGTTCATCGGACGCCCCCAAAGTGTGCAAATCAGAAGAAAGACTGATCGATGGAGTGACCATTCCGTGTGAATGACTTTACCTTTCCTTGATAGAGTGTCGGCCAAGACATTGAGTCTGCCGGGAATGTGTCTGATTTGTACATTGATGTGGAGGTTGTCGCACCAACGTAGAAACTGCCAGATCAGAATGCACAGGTCTGGTGATTTGGTGCCCCCTTGTTTGAGGAGGTAAGTCACCACCAGAGAGTTGTCTGACATAATGAGGACAGTTTTTCCTGAGAGTTGATCCTTCCAGAAATGAAAGGCATTAATGACAGCCCTCATTTCTAAAAGGTTGACGTGGAGAGGCCTCTCCCCTGGCTCCCACGTGCCACTGACTGTAGCGAAGTCCGGCAACAGGTGGGCACCCCAACTGTAGGTACTGGCGTCGGTACATACCATTATCTCCGCTTGGGGCATCTCCAGAGGAATCCCTGTGGACAGCCAACTGGGGTTGTGCCACTGACGCAGGAACGATCGTATCTCGGGCGTGATCATTATTGTTTGATTGAGGGGACTTGAAAAGGGGCGCCATTGTGCCAGTAACATCATTTGTAAGGGACGCATAAAAAGACAGCCAAGCGGGATCAAGTCCGCCGCCGCATTGAATAATCTGAGGAGTTGCAAGAATTCTCTCACTGAAATCCACGTCCTGTTGGAAACGGACTCGACGAGTTCGACGATCCGGATTACGCGAGCGCAAGGAAGCCGTACCAGATTCAGATCGGTGAGAAACTCCATACCCAGATGGACAAAACGCTGGGATGGACAGAGATTGGACTTTTTCCAGTTCACAAGAAAGCCTAGATGATCTAAAAGTGCTAAAAGATTGTTTCTGTCTTTGAGCAGAATAAAACTTACCATGTGTTTCTGGAGGATGTCGTCCAAGTACACTGCCATCCCTGTAGATGAAGTCGAGCGGAACAGGGTGACGACGCAATCCATAACCTTGGTAAAAGCCCAAGGGCTGATGTTGAGGCCAAAGGGTAGGACCTGGAACTGATAAACCGCGTCGCGTTAAGCGAATCGGAGAAATTTCCGTGACGCGGGGTGGATAGGGACGTGAAAATATGCGTCGGTCATATCTAGACTGACGGCATACTCGTCCCGCCGGATGGAAAGACGGATTGATCTTGCCATTTCCATCTTGAATTTTGGTGGTAAAATGTATTGGTTGAGGCGACTCAGGTCGATGATCGGCCTCAACTTGCCGTTTGCCTTCTGGATAAGAAACAGCCTGGAATAAAACCCCGGCGATTGTGGTTTTTTCACAATTTCCACCGCCCGTTTTTCTATGAGCGACCGTATCTCCTGTTGTAGAAAGGTATCCTTCTCCCGATCGGATGGTATGTCCGTGAAGAGGGGAGAGGAGGACAGGGGAGAGGGTTGGATAAATGAAATCCGAAGTCCCTCCGAAATGACCTGGATCACCCAATTGTTCTGAGGAAAAAAGGTGGTTCAGTGGTCCTGAAATTGCAGGAGGCGGCTGCCCACAGGTAGGCTGTCCGCGGGTGGTGGAGAGGGTATGTCAATTTTTTTTTTTTTTTAGAGTTAGGAGGCTTGAAGACAGAGAAACTTTGTTTCTTACCACCTCTGTATGGTTGCCTCAAAGCTTGATTAGACTGTTGTCTCCTGGCATTGGGTTGGGATCTATACTGCACATTTGATTGTAAGGATCCCTTGTCCCTGGTCCACCATTCATCCCTCCGCTGTGGCAGGGGCTGATTTTTTCTAAACGCCTGCAAGGGTTGGGCGGCGAGTTGGAGGGGCAGTTCCTGAGCTGCCTGCTTCTGAACTTCTTCAATTTTTCCTCCAAAGAGTAAAGGCGACCCAAACGGAGTCATCCGTAAAGCCAGAGTATGATGGGGCTTGAGCGACGTGGACCGCAGACATGCGTCACGTCGTATCAGGTCTAAGATGGCAGAAGCAGTCAACGCATTAGCCATGGAATGGTGAGCTGCCCTGTTAATAATCTGAGCTGTTGCTTCCCAAGCGTGGTCATTGTCGGATTTTCTGCGAGTCGGAAAATGGCTAATGAAGCCAAGTCTAACATTGAAGACGTAGCGACTACGTTCCGGACTAGCTTTGACATGGCATGGAACACATTTTTGTCCACTTTGTAAAACAGTGAAGCGGACATGTGAACTGCTGCCATATTATTGTCCAGGGCTGGAAGATCCGTACTGAAGGCGTCTGAATGAGTTTTGTATGAGAACGTCGCTGGTACTTGGCTTTCTGAAAAGAACGCCTTAGCATTCCCCGGATCAACTATTCGTCCTGATAGACGATCACTGATCTCCTTAATTTTTGCCGACTGGGGAAGGAGCCAGAAGGACGGCGTCTCTTCCTCCCCGTCAAGATCTACAGACGCCTTAACTTTGTAGTCTTGAGTGGCGGTAGGAGGTGGAGGGCATTCTGAAGTTGCCAACACCCTATAAATTTCTTCCACTGCTGCCTTGAAGCCAAACTCAGTCCGTTCCATGGTTGGATCTGTGTACGGCTGATTTGCAGGAGTTTCGTCACCCTCACTGTGTGCCGAGTTGCGTTCTGTAATAGCTTGCATTTCTGGATAGAGCATACCAGGTGGCATAGATGACACGATTCCATCATCCTTAACACTGTCACTAACTCTCCCTTGTGGATAAGCCGTGAACATATGGCCGGCCGGCCCTGCCGGCTGGTTTGTCTGGCTTGTGGTCGGTCTGAATGTTGGCGACGGTCCTGCTATCACCGGTACCGGCTGCTCGATTGGCCTGGCTGGATGGACAGATTTCTCAAAAAAATCTCCGCCATAGTATTGGTATGTTGCTGGCGGTACAGCTTGACGGACAGATTTATCACTAAAATCCCCATAAGTCATGTTTGGTCGGACTGTTTTAGCAATAGGGTCCCCATGCTGGGACAGCTGGATGGCCGGTGACGTAGAGGTTGTATAAAGAAATGGATCCGATGGATCCGGTAAAAACCCCATGCGTCCTGACTTACAGGCCCGAAGGCCATGCTCGGACATGCAGGGGGACTTACGCCCACTGGGCAGCCTAAAACTGGGGGAACATTCCCCCAAAGAGTCAGAAAAAGCTGTGGAAGCGAGCAAGGGAAATAAGGGTAATATCTGGCCTGATGTCAATAGCTGTGTCGTCGTTTCCTGGACCAAACGACGCATCTGTTCAAAGCTGGACTGTTGTACCCTGTCAACATTATTTTCCTCCATTGCCGCTGATGTTACTGTGGCTGACGGTTGAAAACGACGAACTTTAGGTGGAGGGGGGACCCCAACGTCCCCCACAAGGCTCGCAATGGAGGCTGTCTTCTGATGTATACTGAGGACATCAATGCTATCTTTCTTCGACTTATTCCGTCTATCCATCCCTTTTGCTGCCTTCTGGACTACATCAGCCCACGTTTGCTCCGTCCAAGTATTACACACGCTGCATGGTATAGATATGTACACTTGGTACATACAATACAAGAGTCATGGTTGTCTTCTTTTGCTTTGAACTTTTTTGCATTTCATGCATTTGGTTGACATCTCTACTGAAACGACACAAGAAAAGAAAACAAAGTACAAATTATCAATTCAGCATGTTATTAATTCACTAATACCACAACCGTTACTAATGCTGTAAGCGAAATTAGTCAGTGTCGCGTTAACTCTTAATGACAACACGAGTTTCGCGATAGCGTGTGAAACATGGTCTTCAGTAAATGAAATCCGTAAGGGTGACAAAGTCACTCAATTTTAAAAAAAAAATTGTTAAAATAATGTATACAACCTGTAGAAGAATGATTGTCCAACGCAATAAATCCAAATTTAACTTCGGATGGTCCAATTTAACGCTAAGATGGCTTGGATTGTTTGGAGGTATAATGTACGTGTTATCAGTACAAGCAAAGCTTAAAAACTAATGACACCTGGCGGTGGCAAGGGGAGGTAAGGGGCAAGAGTTATTGCCCTTTGGTCTATATGAGATAGACAGAAAAGACGAATTTTCGTCTTTTAGTAGGGCTGGATTCGAGAGGTAGCAGGCTTATATCCCTAACGTTAATGTGATCGGGGAACGTATTTGAAGGAGAAAACTAAATATATGACCAACCAAAAGTTGCTACATCATCAATGACATCATCACAAGTACAAAACTTAGTTATCCAGGCCATTCACGTTATAAGATTCCATTTTTCAAAAGCCTCTGTATCATAAATCCATATTTCTCCCTTATAACATGTGGAAGATTCATAATGCAGCCAAGTAATTAAATAGCAGGTCTTGTGATCACTTACATTTGCATCAAAATAGATAATTCCAGAATCAAGAACATCTACCATTGGCGACATCATAATGGGATCTAACAGACTTGCTAATTGTTACTTTAGTCAGCTCAGTTATTGTATTTTGCATGTTGTTAAGTGTGTAAAACCGAATTAAAAATTACTTTCATACATCATGAAGTTATTTGTTTTCATTTAGATTCATTAAAATTCTTGCAATGATAATTACTTTTGTTTCGTTTCTAGGATATAAGCAACAACAAAATAAAAAATCTGCAGAACAAGTCGCACCAGTAAGTTCATACTTTTCACAGCCAGCAGCAGACGGTATGACGAGTACAAAGCAGCCTACCAAATCAACTCTAGCAACTTCTACTTTAAAGACTAGTTTAAATACTTTCTGCACTAAATCTGAAGTACTACGGGCGGAAGTTCTATGGACAATGAAATGTATTCACAGCCACTACAGCATGAATTCATGCAAGGGCATCAACAATATTTTCAAAGCAATGTTTCCTGACAGTAAGATTGCTGAACAGTTTTCATGCAGTGAACGCAAGACAGCTTATCTTAGTGTGTTTGGAATAGCACCTTATTTTGCTGATCAGTTGTTGATGAAAGTGAGAGAGGCCAAATTGTATGTCCTTCTGTTTGATGAGACTCTGAACAAAGATATGCAGGAGAAGCAAATGGACTTGCATGTACGGATATGGGACTGCAACAAAATCAGCACATATTTCACTTCTGAATTTCTTGGTCATGCTCGTGCTGAAGATCTGGTGGACAAGTTTGAGCCCATTTTGTCTGACATAGGATATAAGGGTCTTCTACAGCTGTCAATGGATGGACCAGCAGTTACCTGGAAATTGTATGACTTGTTGCAGTCTCATATTTCACATTCAACACCCTTGAAAATGTTAGAAGTTGGTAGCTGTGGACTTCATGTTATGCATAATGCATTTCACAGTGGCTGTGCAGCAGTACTATGGGATCTGGAAACTCTTCTGAGCAGTGTGTACCACCTATACCATGATTCACCAACAAGATTTCATGGACATTACAGGATCAACTGTATTTCCACTCGAGTATTGTAAACACAGGTATAAATATTTGTTTGGTTTTCTTGATGTCCATTTATACAGTCTATTTTACTTTTTTAATTCACTTCATTTCTGAAAGTCTTTTAATTTAACTTACTTGGTATTGAAAGAAAATTCAAGTTCTCATTGCTACCATAATTATTTTTATTTTTTGTTTTATTTCAGTTAGTATAGTTGAATTGTTTTCTGTTTTAATCAAACTGATTATGATTTTCCTTGTTTCAGGTGGCTTGAGAATATTGAACCAGCGGAGAGGGTCATTTTTCTTTTGCCTCATCTCACTGACTTTTGTTCAGCTGCGAAGAATAAAAAGATAACAGTACCAACCTGCAAGTCCTTTAAGTATGTTCTTGATGCTTTTGGGAATCCTTTGATTAAAGCTAAGCTGCAGTTCTTTGTAACTATTGCCAGAATCACACTACCCTTTATGGAGGCTTACTAAACAGATAAACCTATGCTTCCATTCCTTGCCACAGATCTGGGAGCTTTAGTGGAAGACCTCATGTCACGTTATGTGAAACCTGAAATCATGTCCAAGGCAAATTCTGTGACCGCATTAGTGAGCATCAGGTTTGATAAGAAAGAGAATTTCCTTGATGCAGGAAAAGTTAATGTTGGCTTTTCAGCTTCACAAACATTGTTAAAGGCAGGAGCTTCAGACAGGGATAGATTTGCTTTCAGAACAGAGTGCAGAGACTTTATGATTGCAATGGTAAAGAAGCTGTTTGAGAAATCACCTCTGAAATATCCCTTGGTGAAAAACATGTCCTGGGCTGATCCTAGACTTATGCAATCAGAATCAGATAAGGAAAAGGAAGAAACAAAACTCCGTAGGGTCCTAAGAATTATGTGTGATGCAGGAAGAGAAGTAGAGTCCCGATGTGATTTAATATTGACTCAGTACGGAAAATTAGTGGATGAAGTTATCAAATCGGACAATCATCCCTTGAAATGCTTCAACAGAACAGATGACAGCCTTGATGAAGTGTTTTATTCTGTCCTTTCTAAAAGAAAGGAATATGTTGAACTTTGGAATGTTCTCCAGAAAATGTTGTTGTTGTCACATGGACAGGCAACAGTGGAGAGAGGATTTTCTGTCAACAAACAGGTATCTGTTGAGAACCTCAGCAGAGAAAGCCTCAGAGCTCAAAGGCTAATCACTGACACAATGAGAAAAGCAGGTGGACCTTTGGAAATCGTCATTAGCAATGAAATGATGACATATGCCTTCTCTGCAAGACATAAGTACCATGCCTATTTGGATAAGAAGAAAGCAGAAGAGAAGGATGAGAAGAAAAACCAAAAAGGAAAGAAACGGGAGTTAGCCTTGGATGAAGTGGAAGAACTTAAAGCCAAAAAGCTGCGTCTTGAAGCTGACATTGCCAGCCTACATGCTTCCTCTGTACAGAAAGCAGAAGAGGCAGAGTTAAAAGGACTCATTGTGCTTGTCACAGAGTCAAATGCTCTTAGGAGAAGAGCAGAGGAAAAGATGACTGGTGGCATCTCTTTCCAAAATGACTGAAGAGAAAAAAAAGCAAATATAATAATGCATTTAAAGCAGTGCTGATGTCTGTTAAGAGAACAATTTATTTTGTATTAAATCTGACACGTATGTTACATATTTCTGAAAAAATAACAAATGTTAACCTATCTTCCATATCATTATAATGCTATTTTAGGAAATTAATTATAGTTTGACTTTAATGAGTAAACAATATTGTAGTATTTGGCATTCGTTGTTTTCTCATATAACCTGTATACGCAATGTTAGCAAAAATAGGTCTTGGAAATCTCTGTTTGTGGTCTTTGAAAGTTTGGGAAAAGTCTTTGAATTTATCATTCATAGTTCAGTATGAACCCTGCTCTAGATAAAGATCTTTCTCCAATCCTTCTTTAAGTAGAATTTAAAGAAAAATAAATAAAAATGAATATCAACCCAATAACTGAACAAAAAATGATTAGGCTATCTAAACACAAAATTACAATTGTGTCCATTCTATCACTGTTATTATGACATCGCTTTGATCTAACAACCCTTTTTTTTTATATTATTAAACATATATCCAACCATTCTAGCACTCTTATTATGACATCACTTTTCTTCATACACTAATTTGATCCTTTATCCACTAATGTCAGTGTCTTGACATGCAACTTCAACAGTCAAAGCAATAGACGATGCAGCATTGGGAGATATATACATAGATACACTGATTTTAAAGTTCATCAGGTATTTCAAAAAGTCAGGGAGGCCACATCTCAGGCAGGCAGGTTTTGCTGTGTTGCTTGAATTATGAATGACAAGACAATTTAATTTACTCGATTTTAGTTAAGTGATTTGTACCTTGAAAACAATTACATACAAAATATTGATGAATATACTGTCTGAAGGTATTTTGGACTTTCATGCAGGTAGGTCCATGTAAAACATCAGTATCACAAAAGAAGTAAAGATGTAACGAAGCTGCATAAAACTGGGCCCACAGTGTATAAAGGTTACAAAGATAAATGAAGAAGCAAAAGTACATAACGTGCCATAATTTAATTGTACATTCTGTCAATAACAATAATTATGCTACACATGCATTTACTTCGGAAGGGATATTCTGTTTGCTATACAAACAGTATTGTAAAATATTCACAACTGAATATTTCAACCATGGCTAATAACCCTAATGAGCTCCACCCACTTGAAGGAAATCCATTTGGGATTCCATTCTTATTTTAAAATACAACACAGTATTGAGTTCCTCTTCAAGAAAAATACTTTATAAAATGCATTAATAATAAATAATATGGATGAATTCTTAAGAAAAAAAGAATAACATAAATGATGATAAAAAGTACACTTAACATTTCATTTCAGTTAATGCTTTTATAATAAAATAGTTTTTACAAAACTAAATATAAGATTTTATCAAAAGATTCATTTTCATGTCAATAAAGATAATAATATCCTTGCATTTTTACATTTTATTTTGGGGGGGGTGAGTAACAGCAACTGTATGGAATGATGCTCTACATAATGATTTGAGGATCCGGTACTGAATCTGAGATAGCCTTGTGGGGTAGAATCCTGCCTCCATTAACATACAGTTCATCATTTACTGACACATCCTCGCCCAACACTGATACATTCTCCATTCTTACCTGAAAGAAGGAAAATGCTGTCTATACCTGCTTATCGTGTAAGTCCGAGTGCAAATAACAGACCCTGATCACCACCACTGCATAATGTGCTATCAGATCAGGGTCTGTGTTGTTTGTTCTACGCATTACTCCTAAAAAGAAGTGCATAGACCCCCGATATTCTGGTGCATTATTCATAAGCAGATGTCGGTATATGAAGTTAACAGCTTGACATGACTTACAAATGAATATATATAACAGCCTTTAGTAAAAAAGATATATGCAGCGAAGTAGCAACATTTTGGTTTTGTTATCTGGTGCAATAAGTTCACTGCATAATATACTGCATATCCAAGACAAGTACCATCACAACCCAGCATTCTAGGCCATGGCCCAAGGGCAGTCCATGTCCCTTGCTGCTGAATGGATGATATGTCATATATTGCTTTTACTGCACTAAACAATTTTTTTAACTTAAAAAGAATACTTAACAGAAAATCAATAACTTTATACATGTATAATTTATAACATGAATTAGTCCATCTCTGATATCAAATAGTCCATATCATAAAGACTAGACCAATGAGGTATGCATTACCTTTTAGTGACTAAAGCTAAGTTTACATTTGTGAAATGCAACAACACATGCATATGAAATGCATGAACAAATGCTGCTCAAAAAAATATTCAGGTTTGTCACTTACAACAAAATATATACAGTTAAAGTCAATGTAATGTAAAAGTCAGTTGATTTATTGGAACCACTGCACACATCAAACAATGGTTCTAAACTGATAACCCATAAAAATACTGTATAATATAAAACATACCACTAACATTTACCAGTGTTTGATTGTTGTCAAGTTCACCTATTCAAGGTGTGACATTATCAACTTTACGCTTCACACAGTTTAACCAAGTATCTATCCATCTGATATGAAATTAGCAGAATCATATCTAGATTAATCCATTTAAAGTTTGGTAAAGACTAGATCAAGTTTCTATTCATTACATAACTGCAATGAATAAGTTACTCAAATAACTTTCTGAGCTATATTTCTAGTTGTTGTGTTACAATGTGATCTATGACTTTTACAATATGAAGTGATACACTAAAATGTGTACATTTTGAACGGTCAATCTGATTTACCCATCTTCCTATGACACATTTCCAGCCTATGATGCAGGTCTCAAGCCAGGAATGTGATTTGATGTGAGCACCATTCAGCACTGTACATTTCTTCATGCATACTCCATCCTCTATCACTACATTAGGACCTATCGTTACATTTGGGCCGATTCGACAGTTCTTGCCTATCTGGGCACTGGGATCCTATGAATGATAGGATTACAAGGCAAATCAAAATATGAACATCACGTGTGTACATAACTATGGCATCATAAATTTACCCCTACACATTACTTCTCAGCAAATGATGAATCCCTGAAAGGAAGATAACCATGCATTCTAATCAGTGTAGCATTTTGTATCAAACAGATTTTCATTGGAAAATTTCACCACTTTTATTAAGAAGACATTTTTGATTCATAGTAAAAATGTCATGAAAGTTTCACAAAAGCTACATGTCAGACCATCAAGATACTCCTGCAGACAAGCTTTGCAATGCCAATATTATTACTTAATAAAATAAACCTGGCTAATTGAAAGAGGGCAATATCCACTGTAATTAACAACTGACAGACAGAAGGTGGCAGACAGCTGGAGGGCAATATCCATTGTAATTAACAACTGACAGACAGAAGGTGGTAGGCAGCTGGAGTTTAAGGATTCATCAATTTTATTTGTAAAGGTTTTGAAAAATACAAACCTACAACAATAACACAATAATGAAACACAAAATTATCAACTGACTTGCATTTCTCTGACAATTCTAAATTTGAATAAAAATTAGTCCTTTGAGGGGGCAGATATTTCTGTCTGAAAAGAATTTTCATGAATTCAAGATACGACAATATCTTTATAACTACAGAGTACTGAAACCATTTCTGATATTCGTGAGCAATAAGATTTAATTCAGGAGAATTAGTGACAAGAATTTCAACAGGTTCATTTTGGCAGCCATAGTGGATGTCTGTGGGGCACCATGTTTATTTGGGAGCAAATGGATATTATAAGAAGTTTTTTTGTTTTTTCCCGCATGAAAATCCCATGTCAACATGATCACAAATTCTGGAGTGGTAGCAATAAAAAAAAAATTCAAGATGACCATCATGGTGCCATATTTGATGTCTGAACTGCATCATTTTCCTTCAGGATAAAATGGGAAGTCTTGTGGATTAAACTCCATGCCAATATGACTTTCCATTTAAGGAAGAAAAGCACAATAAGATTTTAATGATGGCTGCCATATTTGAGGTCAAATCAGCACCATTTCATTAGTACCAACTAAACATCACAAAAAGTTTTTTGTTGAAAACCCAGTGTTGATATGATTTTTCACCTTGAACAAGTAGTGACAAGATTTTTAAGATGCCGACTGTGATGGTCAGTCAGTATATTTATTAAAAGCCCAACTAAGCAACATTTCAAGTCTTACACTGAACACTTCATGATATGACCTTCCATTTAAGATGAGTAGTAGTAACAAGATTTTAATGATGTCTGCTGTGGTGGTCACCTTGAATGTCCAGCACCATTTTCATCAATAAATCAATATCTTCTAGTAAAAAAAACCATGATGATATGACATTACTTTAAGATTTTCAAGATTGCTGCCATGACAACCATATTGTGCATCAGATAAGCACCATTTACATAGGACCAACTAGACATTTTGTGAAAAACCCACACTGATATGACCATTGAATCACAAGGAGTAAAGATAGCAAGATTTTCAATGCTGGTGTCCAAACAGAACCATATTCATCTAGGGACTGCTAGTCGTAAGTTCTTAAGGGAAAACCCAATGTTGATACAACAATTCATTCTGGTGGAGAAGCAATATGATTTTTCAAGATGGCTGCTGTGGAAGTCATACTTCATGTCTGAGTAACACCATTCTCATTTAGGACCAACAAAACCTTGCAATGAATGTGTGTGTAATGTTTCATGGCAATCATCTAATCAGTTTAGAAGAATTAAGCAAAAACAAACTTACATGAATGCTTAAATGGACACTGGGCCAAAAGTCTGTTAACAGGCCATCTCATATGATCAGAAGAGCTAAAAAAATACCCAGTTTGTCTTGGGTAGGCAAATGGATAATGCAAAAGTGACATACTAATCATATTTTTCTGTTCAAAGACTTGCTGTCGTTATGTGCAGACATCTATCTACTGTCCTACATAGAGTCTATCCCACCTAATGTCATGCCTGATTATCTACTGTCCAACAGTCTATTCCATCAAACATGATACAAACAGCTTATTTGAACTTTTGGAACCCCATGTATCATGGTTAGGGTGGAGAGGGAATGGAGAAGATTAAGAAAGAAAAAACCTCCACCATCTCTCCTGGTGAAGTTGCTGTGGTGGCTCATGGAGAATTACTCTGTACATCAAGCTTTCTTGCAGAGTCATCATGGATTACCACAGCAGAGATGGTGTCGTCTCTATCAAATGGACATGGTTTACTGTGAATGATCTCTGCAAGCATGCTCTTTAGAGGTTCATGGAGAGAGGCACTCATTTATCTACATTGTTATCAACCAATTATAAACATTTCCCAGTTTTAATGAAGATAATGCAGAGATATAATACTAGATCAAATCTT
This sequence comes from Sinohyriopsis cumingii, assembly GCA_028554795.2. Lineage (NCBI taxonomy): Eukaryota > Metazoa > Mollusca > Bivalvia > Unionida > Unionidae > Sinohyriopsis > Sinohyriopsis cumingii. The sequence continues at coordinate 132,561,379 of CM068826.1, read as the reverse complement.
TTGACAATATTAACATAGTTGCATGCCTTGTACATTTTTTCACATATAAAAAAGGCTGATCAAGATCTTTTACAATAAGTTTATGCTTTTACTTTATTCAAAGAAATCTGAGCAAACTTACACACTGACTTGATGAAACCTTGAGCTTCTTTTTGAACAGTGTAAATTTATCCTACTGATTAAACATGAAAAGTACTCCTCTGAGGTATGGACAATTTAATTCCAGAGGACAGCCGGTTCCGTTCAAAAGTACTCCTCTGAGGAATGGACAATTTAATTCCAGATGGCAGCCACTTCCGTTCAAAAGTACTCCTCTGAGGTATGGACAATTTAATTCCAGATGACAGCCACTTCCGTTCAAAAAACAAAGAACAAAACAGAAAATGCTGAATGAAGACTTAAATGCAAATCACATATTTAGTCCTAAAGGGTAATGACCCTGTCATAAGGTTGAATATACATGTACACAGCTATGAAATGGTTCAGTTCTAACTGTATGCCTACTGTAAAGGACTAGACATTTAATTTATTGCACGTAATTGTTCTTTCTGACTGGAGTATTTTTTATTTTCATTTACCACAAGATAAATTTGTTTCAAGTAAAACAAGGAATGGGATAGTGTAATTTTAATATTACAAATCAGAACAAGACAATTGTTTTCAAGCATTTACCCCTCTCTCCTTTAGAAACTTAGATGGTCTCTCCCTAATAAAGACTTGGTTTCAACAATGTTCTACAGAGACAGTGACCACTGTCCATATAAATGATCGAAGTAAAGAAAATTGATTCTTAAAATGGTAAATGATTGTAAATCACTCATGATGTATTGGTCCTTCTATGGGTGGTCTTCATTCATTGGCTGTTCAAATGTTGATCAGTAATGTTGAGCAGCTCCTCCATGGTGGTGATGCCATCAGCGTGCCTGCTGAGATGTGGTGGTAATTGAGAGGTATTTATCACTCTGTCACGGAGTGAAGGTGGAGGGGATTAAGTCCCCCAACATGACACATGGGGTTCAGAAAATTTGATAGAGCTGTGCTGTATTTATCAAACCAATGCTTAGAAAAAAGATACCATTTAAAATGTTTAAAAAATTAGAAATCCAAAACTTGGCTAAAATCAAATTACAGGATTGATTTTGGTTTGGGTATTTTATAACACAGCAACACAGGTTATTTAGTGCCAAGGCAATTGGCATAAAGTGCCTTGCCCAAGAATTGGGCTCAGACTGACCTGATGGTAAGATTGAACCTGTACCCATCCACTGCTAAGCCTAGCATGCTAACCACTGAGCTGCTGTAACTACTGCCAACATTAGTAACATTTTACAACATGCAGTGGGTTCTTTGGAAGTTGAAGAGTAGTCTGCCCTTGAAAAAAAATATGAAACAGTTTCTCAGACAATAATGATCAAATGAAGAATCTGACTACTGATACTTACAACTAGGACATTGCCAACTACACCTGGACCTTGATAAAGACAGCCTGGGTTCTTTTGTCTTAGTGACGTTAAGTACATACACATTCCCGTGAGAAAGTCCTTTGGTTGACCAACATCCATCCAAAAACCTGGAAGATAAGTGGACAAAATATGTATTTACACTGGATTCAAAAGACCACTGAAAGACATAGCACCATTGAGCTATGTAATTTGACTATGTCATTGTGAAAGGTATTCTAATTACTGAACATGACAGACATGACCAGAAGCATGCATGTGTATTCTGCAATATAACAGTCAACCCAGTACCTCTGTCATACTTGAATATGACAGTCAATCACTTTGCTTTTCAGATCTCACTTTAAACTGAGCAGCCTAAACAAGAATGGAAAACAAATTCATCCTTGATTGTTAAATTTAAGAATGCAAAGATTTCATAGATTCAGCATAAATCTCTTTGAAATAAATTACTAAATAAAAAGAATTAACACATATATTTAAAAGATATGAAATTTTAATTTTTTTAACCCTGTTAAAGATTCTCTATGTACCTTACTACCCTAGAAATGAAATGCAGGACTGGAAGAATTTACATGTATCTTAAATCAGCTATTCATTATCTTGAAGAAATAAAGAATAGTGCAGGTTCAAGGTTGATTAAATGACTGTATATCACAGAAAGCTTCATCAGGCGTCGACAAAATATTTCAAACTGAAGATGAAAAAACAGTTGTTCTGATGTAATCTCAAGTCTAAATAATGTATTATGGTTTCGTTAAATCACAGGCTTTTTACCTTGGAGTTCCATTGCATACAAATGCCCATCCTTAGCCATGGCTGGAAATACCTCTTTTTCAATTGATGTGGGTTTAAGCTGAAAGATATCAAACCATCCCTTTCAGTCTGGTATCTAAAAATCAGATAAAATCTTGAGAAATGTCCAAACAAATTTAACTATACAATCAAAAAGTCAAGACAAACTCTATCATGCAATGATATGCAGTTCTCAAAATTTGTTATTTGAAGAAAGTCTTTACCTGCAGTTTTCATCTCTAATGAAGATAGAGACGATATGTTTAGATCTACTGTTCATTACACATTGCCACCTTTTTTTAAACACCAAGGTCTTTTTTTATGGACCCCACACATAAAAAGAGTGCATCCTAAAATATTCAAAACACATGGCAAATCTTTATCTAGCTACATGGCATATTTTGATACAAGGATAAAAGACCTGACAACAGGCAGCAGATGTGAGCACACTTTCCTTAGGATCTCACACAAAAAATCAACTATGTAGATAATTAAGTTAACATGACCTCTTTACTATTGTATATATCCACTTATAAGTCCAGCTCCAAACAACATAAGCCCTGATCTGCCACTGTATACAGCACAGGCAGATCAAAGTCATAGCTGCCAACCTTCCAGGCTCACAATTAGTGAAAACAGGGATAAAAAGTAGTGAATTTGGACATGAATTAGTGAAAAATACCACAACAATAACTCCATCCACTCTGACCGTTAAAACTACACTATATCAAGTTCGCAATATAGAACTAAAACCCTACATATATGCAGAAATATTTATTTATCAAGACATGATACTGTGGCAGACTTCCTCAACTGCTTGATCGTAAATTTGTTTTCTAAACAGTTCAGACTTCTTGCCTGCTGGTTGATCTTGGTGACTAAAATTGCTGACAATTTTTCTGCAGCTAAGGAGGCCCTAAAGTCTGTCTTATTTTTCCTCACTATAGAAAATACTCTTTTGCTGTCACTTTTGCCTGTTGCTGTGTGGAATGCACAGGAGCTGCAGCACTTTTGGTTCTTCCACAGGAAAGTTTGGAAGCGATTTTTGAGTCCGGGAACATTTGTCAGAACAAATGTTTAGCATGGTCTCCAGCTAATAAAGGTAGACTGTTTGACAAGAAAACTCACAAATAATGCTTCAGTGTTGGTAGCCTGCAGGTCTTTTGTTGATGGCTTAAAATATTCCAAAGATGAAATCTGCGAATTCTTAATTTTCCCAACTTCTACGTGTTTTTTTGCAACCGACATGCTTCCTCACATTGTCTATGCGATGGCAAACTGAGTGCAAAATGCATGATGAATATCAATGTTTAATGGCAGAATGCACAGCCAATTTTTGATATATTCCAAATTAAACTTCACTTTTTGAGTAATACATTTCTTTTTCCTTGGTGGTGAAGATATTTTCAACATCTTACATGCGATGCTAAACGGTAACTCAAATCAGTGTTGGTGACGCATGCATGGAGCATAATTCCGGTTAGGCCCCAGTTTCTCTCAAAAGCATTTGTAAAACTACTCTTATACATATAGATTAAAATAGGCTAAAATGCTTTCTACCGGGCTGCTGTACTAATCAGCTGTAGATCTACTAATATCGCGACCAGCAGTACCGGACTGTTTCGGCAACTGTGAATATCCCGACTAGCGCTTAACAGGAAATCGTTTATTTTATTAAAGTTTTTAAATAACTGAGGATTGGAGAATTCATGAATTTTTGGCTTGCGGTGTGAATCCGTGAATCGCTGAAAAAGTCTTGAAATTCACACTAAATTCATGAAGGTTGGCAGCTATGCAAACTCTATGTTCGTGGTTCTACTCGTTATTCCTAACAAACTGCATAAAACCAGATCTGCCAAAACAATACATATTGTGCTGGCAGATCAGGGTCTCTGCAGTTTGCAGTTGGACTTGACATATAAGTGAATATATAAGTATATCTCAGAGGCTGTTATGTGCTTACATAATCATTACCTCTATTCTGTTCAACATGGATGGAGAGAAGATGTACAATCCAGCATTGATTTTATTGGAAACATATTCCTGGGGTTTCTCCACGAAACGATTAATCTTTCCAGTCTCTGCATCATACACAACAACACCGTACTTAGAAGGTTCATCTACCTTAGTGACCTGAAGAAAAATATAAAGGATCACTGCAATTTAAATGTCCAAATTCAAACTTTAATTACACAGAACACAGCAAATATAGAAGAATACAAAGGCTAGTTGCATATTGCTACATTTTAATTGTTTATAGACACTACCGTACAAGTCACATGGGTCATGTATGTGCATTTACTCATTTTAAATTAAATATAAATTGTTCTTTTAAAATTTAACGCCATTTTCTTTAACCAAAGTCTATTCAATCAAGATTATTGAATGCTTTGCACTTTAATTGTCACAAAGAAACTTCAAGACAAAAATTATCTATCGCCATGGACATTTACAATGGCGGCCATATAATAAACTTGGGTCAAAATAAGAGTGAGTAGAGTAGAATCATCACAATCAAGGGTAGTATGAATTTGATTATCAAAACACAGCTTTCAATGTAACACCACAGCATGTGACATTCAATCAGGATTGTACTGGATCATGCCTTCAGGTTCATTTCATCCAAAAATGTATATGTACTTTAACAGTGATTTTGCTGTATTTCGTCCAAAAATGTATATGTACTTTAACAGTGACCTCTCGGGTCATCTAAATAATGACCTTAAAAAGGAACATGGATGTATATGAATCCAAATGAAGTGAATACTTGCCACTTAAAGGTATGTAGAAAAAATTCTAAAAAATGACACCCATTACTGAAATAGTCTGTTCTGAATGCCTACATGACTCGCGTGACTTGTACTGTAGTGTAAGCATACATGTTTGGATCCATGTACAAGTATAACTGCAAAATTTATCCAAGGCAGGAACAGGTTTTATTTTAGTTGTTGTTGCATGGATCGATATGTTCTGTTAACTCTCAAGATAACACCTGTTTCTTCACTTAATATATCACTGATCCAACTTTCAGTCAAGAATTTGCACAGAAATCCTCATCAAAAAGTGTCGAACTAGAAGCAAAGTAACGAACAAGACACAAGTTATCATCAGAAGTCTGTTTTTGACAGCAAAACTACAGTTAATCTTCTAAAATACTTCTTGATTAAGTCAGCATTCTTTACCAACCGCTATTGGGCTATTGGGTTACCATGACATCCACAAACAATGTCAACTGTACAAAAGAAACTTAAAGCAGATATTTTAAGGTCCTTATAAATCTCTAAATAAATTTACTGGTAGAGGACTTCACTCAGGAGTGCATTAACGAGTAACGATCTTACACTCTTTGTTACATACAGTATTAATGAAACAATGACACTTTCAGGGCCAATATATTTCACTTTTTTCTTTCACATTTTTAAAGTGAATTTTTTTTATGATTTTGGCATTTTGTTGGTTATTGAGAAAACATACAAAATTACCTAATTTCTTTCTATTTTAAACATAGACTCTTCTAAGCCAGATATTATTATTTTAAAATTCTAAAAAATGACACCTATTACTGAAATATCAGTGTTTAATGCCTACATGACTTGTACTGTAGTGCAAGCAAACATGGTTGTATCCATGTACAAGTATAACAGCAAAATTTATCTGGAGCAGGAACAGTCATTTTTTTTTTGGCATGGATCTATATGTTCTGTTAATTCTCAAGATAACACCTGTTTCTTCACTTAATTCTTTCACATGCATGGTTCAAGGTACTTCTCAAGGTATCACTATACTAACTGGGCCATTCAACTGTTATTGCAATATACTCTGGTCTGTAAGAAATTCATTCATGTTTCCTTTCTCTGATATTTCCAGGAGATTCGCTTACCATGTTAATTGCACATGCATGGTTCAAGGTACTTCTCATGGTATCTTTATATTAACTTGGCCATTCAACTGTTACTGCAATATACTGTGGTCCGTAAGAAATTCATTCATGTTTCCTTTCTCTGACATTTCCAGGAGATTTGCTTACCATGTTACTTGCATTTAATTGAAAGCAGCATTAAAGTCTAAACAGAAAATAAAAAGATCCAAGTTTACATAATGTTTTTCAGATATGATATTACTGTGTTGGTGACTTTCCTGTGATCATCTTGTCAAAAAGAAAAGTCCCAAGCACTTGTGGAGATGAAATAGTATAATCTAAAAATTTCCTCAACTTAATTTTTGGGACAGAATAATACTACAGTGCACAAGCACTAAAGACAATGTAAACTATGTTCATAACCAAACATCAGTGGTATGATATTTTACCAACACATTTAATATTTTCATATTACAAAAATTGGTATGACATTTTAGCAACCCATTTCATATTCTTCATATTACACATGCATAATATTTCAGGTCGTGTACTCATATGGCCAATAAACGAGTTCCAAAACATTCCATCAAAAGTGAAAATAAAAGAGGCAACTAATGGAGTCAGGAGCCACACAGCACACTGATCAGTGTACTGGACTTGCAACCAAAAGGCTCATGGTTTGAATCCTTGCATCAGATCAGCCCCAGTTGGCTACCATGGTATGTATTTGGGTAAGGCACTTTACTCCAACTGCTTTGACCCTACCTAAGCTACCTGTGTTGGTGTGCCATAAACCAAACCCATCAAGTCATGTAAAATGCAAGCATAGTGTCTGAGGCTTCTTAATGTCATTATGGTTACTGAACTGAATTTCTTTACTAGTTGTATTTTTCACAAAAATGAATAAGTCAGCATGAGCACTCATACCATATCTCTTAATATATGAGTACTTACTATGATTGTTCCCTCTTTTCCATGGTGCTTATGAAACTGAATCATTTCTTTAAAAGGAAATTCACAGATGACATCACTGTTCAAAACAAAGAATGGGTCATTATCAACTGTCAAGTATTTACTTGCTAGTGCAAGAGGCCCAGCTGTAAAGAAAACAAAAGGAATGATACTTTGTATTGTAATAATACTGCAATGTGTACAGTCATGTAAATACCTAGTAATAATACTGTAATATGTACAGTCATGTAAATACCTTGCAATAATACTATAATGTGCAGTCATGTAAATACCTTGCAATAATACTGAAATGTGTAGTCATGTAAATACCTAGTAATAATACTGTAATATGTACAGTCATGTAAATACCTTGTAATAATACTATAATGTGCAGTCATGTAAATACCTTGCAATAATACTGTAATGTGTAGTCATGTAAATACCTTGCAATAATACTGTAATGTGTGTAGTCATGTAAATACCTTGCAATAATACTGTAATGTGTAGTCATGTAAATACCTTGCAATAATACTGTAATGTGTAGTCAGGTAAATACCTTGTAATACTGCAATGTGTACAGTCATGTAAATACCTTGCAATAATACTGTAATGTGTAGTCATGTAAATACCTTGTAATAATACTGTAATGTGTAGTCATGTAAATACCTTGTAATACTGCAATGTGTACAGTCATGTAAATACCTTGTAATAATACTGTAATGTGTGTAGTCATGTAAATACCTTGCAATAATACTGTAATGTGTAATCATGTAAATACCTTGTAATAATACTGTAATGTGTACAGTCATGTAAATACCTTGCAATAATACTGTAATGTGTAGTCATGTAAATATCTTGCAATAATACTGTAATGTGTAGTCAGGTAAATACCTTGTAATACTGCAATGTGTACAGTCATGTAAATACCTTGTAATAATACTGTAATGTGTAGTCATGTAAATGCATTTTAATAATACTGCAATGTGTACAGTCATGTAAATACCTTGTAATAATACTGTAGCATGTAAATACCTTGTAATAATACTGTAACATGTAAATACCTTGTAATAATTCTGCAACATGTAAATACCTTGTAATAATACTGTAACATGTAAATACCTTGTAATCATACTGTAACATGTAAATACCTTGTAATCATACTGTAACATGTACAGTCATGTAAATACCTTTAACAATACTGTAATGTGTAGTCATGTAAATACCTTGTAATAATTCTGTAACATTTAAATACTTTGTAATAATACTGTGACATGTACAATCTTGTAAATATCTTGTAATAATACTGTAACATGTACAGTCATGTAAATACCTTGTAATAATATTGTAATGTGTAGTCATGTAAATACCTTGCAATAATACTGAAATGTGTAGTCATGTAATTGTAATAATACTGTAATGTGTAGTCATGTAAATACCTTGTAATAATACTATAACATGTACACATGCAATGTGTAGAGCTTGAAAAAATCATTAGAAAAGTCATTTAAATTAATATTGTTTATTAAGTTTAGGTTCTATGTCCTCAAAATCACACATAAAAGATTAGTAAAATTTACACAAGACAGGTAAAAGTTCTAAGTTACTCATCCTGCCTAAATGAAAATTTGTTCAGCCATACACAGCTAAGCAAAACTAGTTTCAATCAGAGTTTACAAGTAAAGGTATGTGTATAAATATTACCTGTGCCCAGAGGTTCTGATTCTAAGGAAATGGAAATTTTCACTCCAAGCTGAAAAAAAAGCCAAAAGAACCAGGATAAAAAACTGAAATTGACAATTACTTTGTCACTCAATTCAGACAAAAACATATCACCAAATAAAATTTGACAATTTCTGAACTTTTTTGACAATGCTTTCTTTAATACCTTTATATATGCATGTTTAAAAAATGTCTTGGAAAAAAGGATCAATGGTCTTTGATGGTTTTGGAAACATACTTTAATTTTTTTAATATTTATTATCTTTCTCCATCAAACTGCAGATATATTTACTTGTACATTATAAACCTTTAACAGACACCTGCTATGGCTCAGTAATCCCTTGAAAAACATAATTTTTTTTTACTCCCAATCAATTGATAACCATCTATAAAAAACATGATATCCAATGAATCTTGTAAGAGACAATTATATTATTTGACACCAAGATATTTACTTATGTTTCCTACAGCCTGCATAAACAGTAAACAGTGGTGATTATTACAGCATCATGCTTAGTGCTCAATGAATACAATCACCCCTGGACAGTTTACACACGTAATAAAGGCAAACACAGTCAGCGATGAACAACCACCATTCCAAAGATTACCTAATTCATTTAGAACAGCAAGAAGGGTGATTTGTATTTGCTAGTACTTTGGGCATTGCTATGGGATAGCAAAGAAAGCTAATTTACATAGGTAAAGTACACAAAGTAGAACCTAGTTTGTTTGAAGTTAGTTGTTAAAGATTATTAGATAGTTTATGATCTGTGGCAGAATGTCTTGGATGTCAAATTTTACTCCATAAAAATAATGTAATCAAGGTGTGTGTGAACATATTATTACCTTGTATCTTCTATGTACCTAATAGAGGACCTCAAGGTAGATTATTTTCTCATTTGTAATTAATTGAACCACCCACCAAAAATAAAGTCTTTATAATAATAATAATAATAATAATAATAATAATTATTATTATTATTATTATTATTATATGTACATACCATATCACAATAATCTAGTGCTTCACTTTCAGCATGGGGATAAAAAAAAAGTAAATTAACCTAGAGGAATAAATCTGATTATCTATATACCTTCTCCTCCACATTTTTCAATTCCTTTTCCATCTGCTCTGCTCTGTAGCTGACAGCTAGAATTATGTGTTTTACCCCTGCCTAGAAATAGAATAAGAAGATACATTTACAATAAATTTGTTATCTCTCATACCCGGGCTTCCAATAACGCACAAATGTGCATCCCTGACATAATAAAGTTAAAAATAATGCATTAAAACCCCGGCCTAAGAGTCCCATAGGACGCAATAAACATTGCTGATCAAGCTGATTTCCAGCTTGCAGAAAAGGTTCAGGTTTCACAAAACTGAGGTCTCAAGGATTTTCTGTGATGTCTGTTGAGGTCATGTCCATTAATTATGCATTATGCATTACCAAGTTTAGCTGAATAAGTATAGAGCATGTGATCTTGAAAAGATGATGTGCTAAGGATTCAAATTAAATTAGAAGATAAACCCTACGATAATAAATATTACTACCATTTGTTGCTTTCATGTCGAGATTTGGACATAATGCCATTTGCAAATTTGCATAAGTATTTTGGGGGTTACACGAACGCATGCATGTCAACCATTATGCTTTTGTCGTAATCTTTACAACTTTTTTCTCAACAAATTACCTTTCATGTTCTCCAGTACATGGATTATGCTGTTTTGGTAAATTCAAAAATAAAATAAATAAAAATCAGTCAAAAGTTGTCTTTATCATTTTTAGTTTCATCTCTTTAATTCCACTCGTATAAATTGGGGAATCGGCTTTAAAAACATCACTGCTGAGTAAGAATTTTACTCGTTTTCTATTTATAGCAACTGTATATAACCCATTTTATTTCCAAGAAAACAGACGGGTTTCATCAATTTGAACTTAGCCTCACAGATTCATTATATTCATAATAAAATTCAGTAGTGGACCAGTCTTGGGTCTTATAGAAACGGCGCCAGATTATAAGCAAGACGCTTTACAATGTGACTTGTAGATATTATCAGATGAAATTTTTTAGTGCAGATGGATCTTTGCAAACTTCAAAACATGTCAGATCAGAGAACAAGACAAATCAACACTGTTCTACAAACATTAAAAGAAGAATACGAGTAATGTAATTCAGCACTCAGGATTGAGCACATGAATGCTCATTGCAAAAAATATAAAATTAAATTTATGATTATCCAGTTCTGTAATTAAGACATCTCACTTGATATTTTTGTTTCGGAGGGCGCAACATATTACTGTTTAAAAAACATCCTTGAGTAGCGTGTTTCCAATTCGACTAATGGGATATCAAGTTTAATACATGAATCTTACACATACACACAACTTACAGTAGAAACTATAAAGTGGGACCCTTTAACATCTTGTAAGGACCCTATAAAAATCAAATGTGGGGTCCTCAGGACTCCATAAAATGTCAATATAATGGAAACCCTGCATACCATGTGTTCATGCTTTTAAGCCGAGTTCAACTGTGATCAACATAGACCCTGATCTGTCATACATACTGCACATCAGGACTAATATTGTCTGTTCAACTGACAACTCCTAAACAGATCATGCCATAACATTTAGTCACCATCTGCTAAACTTTGATGCCAACTGCTATTTTGGCTACCACAAATGGAAACATAGCAACAAAATAAAAACAAACCCAAAACCTCATATAAAAAAAATGTAGTATTATATTATATTACCTCTGACAATGCCTCCAGTTGATGAAGCAACATTGGCTTATTCCCAAACTCAACCAGTGGTTTCGGACAACTAAGAGTGAGTGGACGTAGACGAGTGCCATAGCCACCAACAAGAATCAGGGCCTTCATCTTAAATCTTCAAATTAGCCTGTAAATATTTTAATTCAATGGATATAAAATATAATAAAAGGAATAAGAAACAATAGTTTATTTGTTTTTTGAAAAAATAAATGCTTTATGCTTGAAGGTATACTGAAGCCATTATATGCCATGAACCAACAGTAAATGAATATTGGGCACTGGCATTGTAATGTACTGTTCCGGTCTATAATTTAGTGGCTATCTTACCTCTAAAATCCACCCAGATTGTTCAGTATGGTTCTTTTTTAAAGAGAAAAAAAAAAAAAAACATACATGAGATTTTCTAAATAGAAATAAGTACTTCAGGTATGTGAACTCTCCACATGACTTGTTGCCCAATAGTTGGTGTGAACAGAAAGTAGTAGTGCTGTTGGATGTTTTCAAAGCTACATCATGGTAAAAGGCTGCTGTTCGAGTTAAAATCAAGTGCACATTAAACACTGTTACCCTCCTATGTGATGATGAAAACAATGGCAGACCAATGTACTGACATGGAATTTGACAGATGAGATGAGCAAATTAACAGTGTCAGTATTGTTAGGTGATCAGCAGGATACTGAAAAATAAACAAGCCTGATGTGTCGAAAATTTGGAATTCCACATCTATAACAATTCATATTTATTTGTTCCAAAGGCTAATATACATCAACTCATCTGAAGACATTATTCTGGTACAAAACCATTTCCCACAGCTGTGGTCTGCCACCGTGTGTATTGTTCTGAACATTAACAGACTGTTCCAAATGCCATGTGTATTCCACTGACCTGGGGTCAGGGTTTACAGCAGACAACAGATCAATGCATTTAATATCAACACTGAAAAACACATGTACAGATGGCCAATCAAATATTCTTTTTGCACATATATTAAATGATAATTTCTCTGAGATTCCAAAGTACGGTACAATCCTGGGTAAAATCTGGTAGTGATGACTTCACTGCTGGCAAGATGGCAGAAAACTGCAATTTTGTTGATTTTGATACTGACCTTGTGTTTGGCTATCAACTATATGATTGCTTCTTACCAGGTAAATAAAAATACTGAACTTAAATCCTACATGTCTCATACCAAACTACATATGCATCTCATACCAAACTACATATATCTCTCATAACAAACTACATATATATCTCATACCAAGCTACATGTCTCATATCAAACTACATATATATCTCATAGCAAACTACAAATGTCTTATACCTAACTACATACATATCTCAAACCAATTTAATGCACCAATCAACAAAATCATAGAACACATGTACCATATATACTGGTCCATAAGTTGAATACACTAATTTTATTTTTCATCCTTCATCCATATAAATTGATGCAGAGTATAAGAGACCAGATCAATACCTTGACTTTATTTCATTGGACCTATTCATTTATTTCAAATCGTTGGACCTATTCATAAACATATCAGAACTGACGATTAGTATTTTGAATGAAAGAAAGCTATCTACTTTCTACAATATTAATATACTTTTCTCGTATCATTAAAGGAACATAGTTCAACTTAATATGATTTCGGTATTCCTGGCTTCCATCATATTCCAGTCAATTGAAATGTATGCTAACAGAACTTGAAAACATTTGCTTGTGTGAGAATCGTGATTTTATTTGAACAAAGACATCAAAGTCTGACTAAAATATTGTGGCGTTAATTTATAGAAACACGCAGATATAATGGACTGCCGATGTGAAATATTCCGGAAAAATTTACTTTTGTTCCGATGCTAATTGACATCAGAAGATGCTACACTGTGCATTAAGCAGCAAGACGTCGACCCCTAAAACATAAATATCTGGGTTGATGTCTTACATTGTATGACTACTCTTGGTGTCAAACATGACTTTTGGACGAGAAAAATGTAGTTGTAAATTTGGGGATAGGGGCATAAACATATTTTCTATGAACTTCTAAGGTCAACTGAATAATATTTGTATGATATGTTTTAATACTGCAGGATAGCTATCCACAAATATGGACATTTTTTATATACCTCATTTGAGTATTTTATTGTGTATGTTATATACTGGACAAATTATGCGGCATTACATTTGTGCATAAAACTCCTATGCACCCTCCACCAAATGGGGATGGGGGTCAGCCTGAAGACTAAAAGGTGTGTAAATTTCAACCAATCATTTCGCGTGACTGAAAGAGATACTCTCCTTCCCTAATATCGGGTGCATCGCACGGAGTTCAGCTATCAGCATAGCCGAGTTTTGATATCTGATTTATCTCACCTGGTTTTATTAAAAATACAAGTCTCAAATCACCAAAGGACGTGTGCTGACAACGTGTATAAACAGAGCAATGTTTGGATTTTGTGCCACGACGCCGATGTCAAACCAATTCCACTTCCGATAGCAAAACTAAAATGGGTGCCTGAGAATTTGCTATATCAAGTCAAGTATAAAATGTTAAACATTTGAACCAGTCGAAATCTGGAAACTGGTTTTTCGTACTCTAAACATAAACCCATTATCTTCAATGACAATAATCAGCGATACTAAACCATTCAGGAAAATAACTAATACTCCGACAGAATGTCGTGGCCACCTATGATTGGCTGAAAATAGAGGCCGGCTATTGACAATGTAAGCTATTGGACGGGAACGTTGTAAAGTTATTACGTGTCTAAGACTTTTTCATGTTTTTGTGTGCATTTTGGGCATTCATCGGGTAGACTGTAATTTATGACCCTACGATGACTTACAAATTAAAATATTCATCGATATTGACGAAGTCTGCATCTGTGTGGACAGATGCAACTCACCGATTCTGGGGAGCCCTCTCATTTTCTCGCACCTTCATCATCTTCTGGTTGCTACTTTTCACCAAGACTATCGACTGTAGTGCATCTAAATGTCAAGTCTGTAAGGATATAGTAAAAGAATTTCATGAGGTGAGTTTATCCCATAAAGATTTAATATAGCCAGATTTATTTCTTTTCATATGATGTGTGTGTGTGTGTGTGTGTGTGTGCGCGCGCGTGGATCCATGCATGCATGTATGTATATCAAAGTTGAAATAGTTGAGAAATGAAAGGGAAACATGCTATGACTAATGACTAATTCATGCTATGAATAATTAATTACAAGCACAACACTGAGAAGAAAAAACCCCACTTATTTTACTATTCGTTTGAAGAACAGTACAATATGTGCAATTTTTTTTATGTGTGTCTACTTTTACATGCTCTGAGTTTTGTCTGGTTTCTAAATAATACCAGAAAATATGTCTGCCTAGAAGTAAACACCTGCATCCAGTCTGCATTATTGATCTTGCTGTAAATTGCATCTGTTTACTCAAGCATTCCTTATGAATAATGTTTTAAAACTGCACATCTGAGTTTCATTTCTTAACAAATTGCCTAAGTTCTAGTCCTACAGTGTAAGACATGTTGTTTTTGTTTTAGTGCTATGTCTTACTATCCAAATAACGGCCTTGTATAACATATTAACGACATCGGAAAGTTTCAGGAGCATCTCACACACTTGGCAGCCTATATCGACATTCTTCCACTTATTTATATGTAGTTAATATACTTACTGTGCTGTCTTTATCCTAGTGGAATGAAAAATATGATACTAGTAAATGGACACTTTTTTCACGTTCTGTTGACATACATTTGAATTTGTTGCAATGCGACAGCAGTTGAGTTATGCCGAAGCAAGTTCAAGTAGGTACATGTTGGAGATATGTTTCTTGAACAAAATGAACTGTTACTGACAGTTCCAATAGGCATGATATATTTTTATTCTCTTATGTCACTTGTTTAGGCTCGAATAAACAATAGCACAAGAAAGTGTGAAAACAACAAGCTTTTAAAAATACAATAATTTATTTCCCTGAACATTTTTGTAAAATGAACAAAAATGTGAACTTACGGTTTTATAGAACCAAATCCAAAAATGATCCAAAAATAATCAGAGAATAAAATTTTAGTGGTCCTAATAACAAAATGTTCTACTGATTTCACGTTCGAATCCCAATGAAGAATCCAAGATGGAAGACAATGACATATGCTGCAATCTGTAGCGTTGAAGACTTCAGTTCCTTGTAGAAATAAAAATTATAGCTCCGGTTTCTGATAGCTGAATGAATTTTTATAAAAAACTGTCCTTGTTCCACAACATGAGCACATGTAATTTCCAGAAAAATAACAGAATTAATCGTTTTGAATCCAAGTAATTTGAAATAACTCCAAACAGCACAAAATAAAATGAACAGTTTAATTGCCCAACTTCTACTGAGATTAATTCTCCAAAACATTGGTTATATGGGCTTTCTAAAGTGTAAACAAGGGTCACGTGATCATCTTTTGGAAATTTATAGAAGCAAGTACTTGTTACAGCTCACATTTACCCAGTGTGACCCTGATGAAAACGAATTATTTTTACTATAAGAAAATTAACAAAAATTGTTTATATCTTAAAGACAAGGTCCCATCATGACCATGGAAACAACCAAGAATTTTAAAAAAAAAAAATAGAACTTGTTTACAAAGGTTGCTACAAATTCTGAAACAAGGTCAGGATTTAGATCAACACCTGGTGTCTATAAACTAACAGTCAAGGTAAAACTATTTTCTAAAAAAAATAAAATATCATCTCTAGTGAATAAATTTATATTACAATATCATGTAATGAAAAATATGCAATTTAAAACTGACAAACAATTAAATTGAAATAAATACAAAGGTATATTAAATCAGATATAATTAAATCAGATATATATAACAGTTCATTTAGTTAAAGAATAATATTTCAACTTAACCAGATTTCAGCATTCCAGGCTTTCATCGCTTTCCAGCCAGCTGAAATGTAGGCCAACGAAACTTGAAAACAGGTCCACGTCTTTTGTGAGAATTTGAATTTATTAGAGAAAAGACATTAGAGTAAATAAAGTCTGACTAAAACATAAGGACTTTACTTTGTAGAAAAGCATCATTATTTTAGTTGTCATTTGTGTGCAATATTCCTGAAAATTTGACTTTCATAACGATGTTAGTCGACATCAAAACATGCTACACAGCGCCATTAGTTAGGTCATAAGACCTTGACACCCACAACATAAATATCAGCATCAAGGTCTTACATGTAGGACTGCCTAAATCAATGAATGAAATGGCTAAGCTTTGTGCATTTTTTTTATATTCGTGCAGCTGTTTGTGTTTAAAATCAGTAGGGAGTACAAACAGTATGGTGTGTGAATACTATAGTCCTAGACATTGGGCAATCCAAAATGTATAGTCCTTGCAACATTTAACAAAGATTAATCCATGTTATAGAGCTATAGAGAAGATTGCTTATTTTACATTTGAAACTTATTTTGTTGTCTGAAATGTTATGAGATATTTTTGCTTTCTGGTGTGCTTGTAGTGATCAAGCACAAGTATGATTTCAAACATGCCTAGAACTTAAACCAATATCATAGTGTATATTGATCAAACACACCAAAATTCAACATTGGGTGTCTTTGAGTGAGTTCAAGATCTTGTGGTGGGTTTTTCTCTTCTTAACATCAATAACATTATTTGCAAATATTCTATGGTTGAAAACTAATGTAACCTCTGTAGTTGTTTTGTTTGTAAATTTGTGGGTTTACCAACATTTTTCAGCATATGGTAGACAGGACATGGCAGCCAGTATATCTGTTGGAGGAAAAAACACAGACCAACTGGAAGCTACTGGCATGCTTTCTCACGTACCCATGTTGGCTGAGCCAGAGACTCAAACCCACACAGAGAGGTGAGATGTCATTGATCTGTAAAGGTGAGCACCTTAGACCATTCAGCCATGTAGGATCCCCACGTCTGGAGTGAACTAGAATAAAGAAAGTAGAAGTGATTGGTATTCTGGTTGTTATGGAGAGCATACAGCTGAGGACATAAAAACAAGTCACTCCAACATGGCCTTTGACTGTGTTTATGGCAATACAGTAGAAATATGCTGACAACATTCAGCTAAATGCAAAAAGTTAAATTTATTTCTTTAATTCATTTTTAGTCTAATTGTCAGTGAAATATGTGCAAATATGTTGCTTAACTAGATTTCAGCATTTTGTTCAAATTTTGTTTTGATGACCGCACTATTACATATATTCCTATACAACAAAGGCATTTTGTGGAATGGAACTTTAAGTTTATTATTTGATTAAAATGAAAGCTACTATGGTAATGGGATAAAAATGTGATTTCAGCACTGAGAACAGATAAATCTTTGTGTATGTTATTGTGTATGAAATTGATTTTGGGTCAGAGTTAATTTAACCACCTACTGGTATTCTAACATCAATGAATTTAAAACTTCAGTTCTTTGTATTTCTAGGGACTGTCAACTCTTTTAAACCAACTGAGAACAATAAATCATGTTGACCAGAAATAATTTAATAGTAATATTCTGCATGACAGTTTTCAGTTTTGATGTAATTTTTCTTGCTAATTAGTTAATTAATTAATCATCAGATCATTATTTTTTTCAGGGCATTCGAAAAACTTCAAAGTCAAATTTTGGAGGTGGTAATACTCATTGGGAAGAAAAATCATTGGGCAGCTATGCCACAAGGTAAACAGTAAAGATCTGCGGAAATTCAATACAGAATTTCAAATAGAAATATTACCGGTACTCCTATTGTCTAAATAAAAATGTTTTCATATGTATATTGATACAAAGTCATATTGTTTGGTTAAATATTCTCCAAAAATGTGTTCGGGAATATAAAGAAAAACTCTGAAATGAGCTCTAGCTCCCAAGGTTCATACCTGTATCTTCAGCATTATGCAGGGGATAAAGATTAAGAGGAAGAAAAATTTAATTCAAGATTTACCTGACTACCATATATACTCACAGAAATGCCTGGACTCCCATTTAAACAGAGATGTTGATCCCTACCAGCAGATGGAAAGGCACGCCTCCACATCCTTTCAGTCAACACATTCTAACAATATTTAATCGGAAGTGAAGGTGTCCACTCTAAGAAGGAATGGATGATATTTTGACTTAGGCACTAGCAATCCTAGATCCACTGGGCTATCTGCTTAACCAAGGAACTAACCCAAGACCAACTGCATTTCATATCAGCTCTCAAGTTTAGGGTAGTTGCTTCTATTATAGCATTTGATCACAACACTCATAACTGCATATTCAAGCTGTACTAGACCTTTCATCACACAAAGTTCAGTTTGACCTGATGGGGTCTTATCAGCAGTACAATTAGCTACCTTTCCAGGTTGTTTAGCAGTGTGATAAGAATGCATTTTTCTCTACTTCCACTGGATTTGGTGAAGTGAAACATTTTTCTGCAGATTGTATATATGCTTAAACATGTGCAAACCCTCATATCACAGAAAATGCATCACAGGTCTAGCTGTGGTGTAGTGGAGTCTAACTCCCTCGTACCTATTCTTGCAATGTATTTATGATCGGGTAACATACTTGAAAAACCAGTGTTCGATAAAATTTACCAAATCAAAATATGAGCACAGCTTGACAGCTTCTCAAACCCTCTCTATAGTTAATTGCAGGAAAACAATGCAAATCAACTCCAGTAGCTAGTATAGCCTTAGGTCATCAAAGGGGAGATCACTGTATTCTGACTTCCATCTTCGCAATTAGACAATACTTTTTTAGCATGATAAAACTTGATTTGTAGTGGATTTACTTTTCAGAGCTGAAACAAATAGCTGAATATTCAAATTAGAATACTTATCTCTGGCTATTCACACAAAAAACCATTCAGTATTCTTTTGTTTACTTCACAAGTTTGACAGCATTTTGTAAAAGAAACAAACAAGGCAAAATGTGAACTATGCAGTGTTGAATTAGTTCACAAAGGAAGAACTTCAGACATGCTAAATCAACTAAAATTCAAACTTCACCTTGTAAGGTTATCATAATGTCACAAATAAGACTAGTCACAATATCACTTTTTCTATTCATTGTAATTTGAGTGCTTTTGAAATGACAACATTTAGTACACCAGGTTGATAAAGAACAGTTCATTGAATGACATCACATCAACGTGAAAAAAGTCTTTGCATATCAGTCAATTATATCCAAAATTAAATTGGCCTTAGGTCCATCAAGACCCTAAAATGTCATCATATTAGATTTAGGTGACGGTGCTCACAGTGTTGACATTGCGACTTGGCATCTATGTGTGTGTGAGTATTTGCGCAATAGAGGGTATTATATGGTGCCAACTAAAGGTAAAGTTCAAAAGTAAAATTGAAGTATGCACAAGATGGTGAGGTGGGTTTGTCAATAAATACATAAGCAGACAAAGAAAAAGTATGGATTTGACAGCTTTATTAGCATTGAAGGATCAAGGAGTTCTGTCTGAACACATTCACTGAATATTGAAAGATTTGATATTTCTTTCAGCTCAAATACCTTTAATATAAAACATGGTTATACCATGGCAGATGTTCCACCATTGAATCTGACACTGTACAGTTGTTCTCTCTCACTGTTATTATAGTAAGAAAATAGCATGTGGTTGATGACAACCCTTTTTGCACAGAGGGTCAATTTTCTATATCATTGAGCACATGTAAAAGCCAACCACTCCACCCCACCCACATTTCCTATCCTTGGCTTCCAGATTCATATCTTTATCTAATATGATATGGGAGGTTACTGCAGCATAACACATGCACACCCATATAGGCAGGATGCACAGCACTTATTGTTAAAATACATGGGGTGTAACAAAATGTAAATGAAAGACAACATCATCTTTAAATTCATTTCTTGTGATTCAAGGAAAGAAAGAAGTGAACCAACACTTACTTTTCTAGTTCATATTAAGTTAATTCTTTCAAAAATGACTTTTTTGGTTCTTGTTTTTTTAGTGAAACCAGACTTGTTGAGATTATGGAAGGATTATGCGAACACGCAGAAAAGGAGGTAACATTTTAAGTAGAGTTTGTTTTCAGTTAGTCACAATGATTAAATTTTATTTTCCCTGAGTAACTTTGCTTGTAGTTGATTATAAATTTTGCCTGTGATTTAACATGATGTGATACCTGCTACTGGCATTGCCTTGAGTATTTTTTCAGTGTTGGATGGTAAATGAGAGCAATGATAATAAATGTTAACATCTTAATTTGAAACATTGTTAGCAGTAGCATTTTACATTTTTAATCATTCACCCCTTGATCTCCAGTGTGCTGACTTCATTTATAAATATAATTAGTACAAAAATACTACATCTTATGTTTCATTGACATTGTATCATGACATTAAAAGTATTCATTAGCAATATACATGTTAATTCCTGCATGCATTTCAGTGTCACACGATGGTAGAAGCACATGAAGAAACCTTAGAAAAATATTGGTTTGCTTTCTTTGCAAAGAAGAAAGACAAAGATCTGCACGTATGGCTCTGTATTGAAAATATTAAAGGTATGTATGGCTCTGTATTGAAAATAGTAAAGGTATGTATGACTCTGTATTGAAAATAGTAAAGGTATGTATTTCCCTAGAAAAACAAGGTAAAAGTGACAAAAGAACTTAAGGTTTTATTAATCAAATCCAAACATAATCCAAAAATTAAAAAATAGAAGTCCTAGTAAAAAAGGTCGTAACAAAACGGAGTTCGAATCCTGATGAAATCCAAAATGGAAGGCAATGACATATGATGTGGTCAGTGTCATACTGATGTGTAAACAGTGTTTTGTTGAATCAAATAAAATAATATTCCAGTTTTTTAATTCTGTGTAAATTTTGATAAATGTCTTTGTCCAAGAATTAATTTAGAGCACTAGTATTTCCAGGGAAAATAAACTTGAAATCCAAATAAATTGAAGAACACAAAATAATTAGCCCATAACTGGTCACAACATAAAACACTTTAACTTCTCAAGTGCTAAGGCAAGAATAATTATTATTTCTCAAAACATCAATAATAAATCTAGCTACAATGCAAAACAGATGTCCAGATGTGGGTCAATCCTCTGGAAAAACCTAATTGATACATGTTATTTGTCACATATTCCAAGTATGGCCTCAATTTCACTTTATGAATCTTACTCTGATAAAGAATAAAATAAATTTTTTTTTAAAAAGTTGTTTACTACAAACTATCACAGGTTCTGACTCAAGGTCAAGAACTATGTCAGCATTAGATACAATGTCTCTATAAAATTGTTTGCATCAAAAATATTTAAAAAATCAGTCAGGAATGAACAATTTAAAACTAACAAACAAACAATTAAATAAAATAAATCAAATATACATAACAACACAGACATGCATTTATGTCAAGTTGGAAAAAGCAAACAATCTTGCAAGATCTTCTGAGTTCCTTTGTAGCCATTGTTCACTGATTGATCAGCTAATTGTTAAGCAGGCAGAATAGTAGCATATGGTCTCTCAGTGATAAAACATTACCCAAAATGTAAAGCCATCTAGTTAATCTAGACTTGTAAATCTTGCTAGAAAATGCAACATTTTGATTGCTAAGAATATATTTTTATGTAAGATTTGTAATTATAATAGGTAAAGTTGTATGACAGCAAGCCCTGTTCTCACATTGGGTCCTTTCCAGAGGATCTGGTCTCACATAGGGTTCTTTCCCAAAAGACCTGCTTTCATATCAGTTACATTCCAAAAGAAGATCAGTAAGTAAAGTTGGGGGAAGAATTATAGATGTTTTATACAGAAGGTACTTTTTGCTGCTAGTTGTTCAGAAATATTAAGTTAAACATAGTGATAGATCAGAAAGACAAATAGATAATTACCCAAATATAAATGGATCAAAAACTTAAAATTTATGCATTTGTTCCTCATATTCTATTACAATATTTATTTTCAGTTTGTTGTCCAGACAATACATATGGTCCTAATTGTCAACCATGTCCTGGAGATCCAAAAAATCCATGTAAAGGAAATGGCAGATGTGATGTAAGTTTATTGGAAAGACTGCACACATGAAAAAAAAACCCTCAGCAATATTCATTCTCTTCTTAACAGAAAAAAAAATAATCTTGCACCATATTATCAAATAGAGTTTAACAGTCCCTGTTACTTGGACCTAATAAGAAGGGACAATCTACTGCACCTAACATTGCTCAATTGCACCATGCAGCCTTATGGTATGAGCATCTGCTTCAAATGCAGGAGGTCATGGGTTTGAATCCCAAATGAGTTATACCAGAGACGTATAAAAGTGGTACTAACATGTCTGCAGCATGATGTCCCAGTGGTTTACATCACTGTAAACTGCCACACTGCAGACATCATAGTGATATGACTTCAGCACAGCCTCATTCTATGTAATTTACCACTGGAACTGGTTACAGTGAACTGCCTTCCTATTATACCCAGTCCTATTATCCACTCATTCTATGCAATTTACCACTGGAACTGGTTACAGTGAACTGCCTTCCTATTATACCCAGTCCTATTATCCACTCATTCTATGCAATTTACCAATGGAACTGGTTACAGTGAACTGCCTTCCTATTATACCCAGTTCTATTATCCACTCATTCTATGCAATTTACCACTGGAACTGGTTACAGTGAACTGCCTTCTTAGTATACCCAGTCCTATTATCCACTCATTCTATGCAATTTACCACTGGAACTGGTTACAGTGAACTGCCTTCCTATTATACCCAGTTCTATTATCCACACATTCTATGCAATTTACCACTGGAACTGGTTACAGTGAACTGCCTTCCTAGCATACCCAGTCCTATTATCCACTCATTCTATGCAATTTACCACTGGAACTGGTTACAGTGAACTGCCTTCCTAGTATACCCAATCCTATTATCCACTCATTCTATGCAATTTACCACTGGAACTGGTTACAGTGAACTGCCTTCCTAGTATACCCAATCCTATTATCCACTCATTCTATGCAATTTACCACTGGAACTGGTTACAGTGAACTGCCTTCCTAGTATACCCAGTCCTGTTATCCAAGCATGACATGTGACACCTAGTTTTATTTTGCCCAGTGCCATCTCTGTTGCAGACACCAGCACAACCAGCATGGAATTTGATGAACCTTTCTCCAACACTGTCCAATACTGGAACAATGGAAGTATCACAGACTGGCACTGGATAAGTCCATCATGAATCATAGTTCTGTTGTGATCCATTTTCCTCTATAGCAGGCATGTGCAACACATAAACCTGGTTTTATCTAAATATTTACATCAGAGGGCATGGCTTTTAAAACACATATCCAGCCAGTAGCCTGTAGGAAGTTGCACATGATTGATCTGTTGTGATTTCCCATTCACAGGCACCCAGTACTCTATGTCAGACCTTTTGAAAACACTTGGGAGTGAATGGCTGGATATCACCATTGTTGCAGCATGGATGGACTCCCAGCTTTGTTTACTGTATTCAGCACCTAGCTTCACGAGTTCACAGGTAGTTTCTTTGCAGTCCCATTCAGTTGGTCATGTTTTGTCACCCAGCACAACCGTCATGGAATTTGATGAAGCTGTTAAGCTTGAAAGAGATGTATTTCTATCTTTGACTGCACTACTAAAGACCATCTCAAGATCACATCCTCTGTCTTCCAACCTCTTATGTCATGGTGTTAGACAGCTGAATCCAGAAAACAGGCTGACAGTGGGGTAAACCTCACTCTGGCCCATCAGCCCAAGACTTGATATGGTTAGAGAATGGCCAGTTTTAACCCAGCTTCTATTCATATCAACCTTCTGACCTCAGTTGTTGGAAGTTGCAGGTTTGAACATAACAAAGACTTATAAAAATGATACTAGCAGCTTCTCCACTTGCCGCTTAGCATTAAGAGGTTAGTGTTAGGATTGGTTGGCCTGGTGTCAGGATAATGTGACTGAGGTGGACATGATGCTACATGTCTGAGGCATTATGTCTCAGTGCTTGACATCACTATAAACTGCCACACTGCAGAAATTTTAGTGATATGACTAAAAAATTGGTCACGTTATGTTAAAAATCCAAATATCTCTCTCTCTCTCTCTCTCACACACACACACACACACACCTTCTTATGAAACAATAGGCTATGGCCATCTTGTCTTTTTTTAGATTAAGGGGTTGGGCGGAGAGAAAGAAGCCTTTTCACCATCTACTTCGACCAGTGACTTTGAGTAGACTATACACTGATGAAAAGAATAGTTTCTTGACAATACATACCGACCAGAATCTTAATGTCTTTTCAAGATGGTAGCAGTTTCAACCACCATCTTCAGAGATGGAGATCTTACAGATCAAAAGCTATAATAAGCAGTCTGTTGTAGCAAGATTTGAAACCCCTTGTTTTGCTCTTGCTTTGCCTCAAATTCTTTGCCAACATGAACAAATCCTGTCTAGTTTAGTTCAACTCTACATTTACATATGCATGGGATCTAAAATGGCCTTTAGTTTTTGAGTTTGTTTCCCCATAGAACATCCCTTGGGGAGTACCCAGGTGTTTCCTCCTCCACTTATTTTAGTGTAGGATTCTCTTTGCCTTTTGAATCTTTTCAGTGTATCTGCAAGCATTCCCACCTAGGTCACTGGCTCACAAGATCCCTGTGGATCATCCTCCTATCCCCCAAGGCAGCTAGAACTTAGCAATCAGACCCAGTGAATAATGTTTCAGATTTTGGGAAGGGCACTATCTGTCTTCACATCATTTCAACTGTTTCTGTTAAATCAGAAGCCAAGAGAGGACCCAATCTCCAGATCTCTTCATTTTCACAGGATGTTTCCTCACCAAGAAATAGACTCCACCATGTCCCATACTCATGTTATTTGCAGACATAGTCAAGATGGAATCAGCCAATCAATATGCGATGATCCTTTCATGCCTTAGTTTTCAGCTGATCAATACTGATGGGGGCAGGGGTGGGGGCATGTCCTTTATGGTCCTCCTTGTGACTGTGTGAAACACTAAGTTCCCAGTCCTCATCTAGCAAGCCTTTTCCCTTATCCTTGAGATTGTCAAAGTCTTGCAGAAGTGAGGGAATCTACTGATCTTTAAGACTCACCAAATAAGGAAGGATATCAACAGTTTTATCACAGTAGTTTCATTTCTGTCATGATGGCCAGTCTTCATTGCTAAGAATAAACTCCATATAATGAATATCAGCCTGTTGTCTTGACATCATTGTTTTCTATGGACCCTTCATCCCTGGGATGTCTACAGTACCCCATCAGCTACTGCCCAGAGAACAAAATGATAATAATTCCATTTAGGTTCTCTTGTCCAGGATGTGAGGGGACATATGCTCAGCTTAAGGAACTAAACCAGTTTAATTTCTTAATGTATCTCAGCTCATGAGGTTCAGGTGATCACCACTAGCATGTCATTTGATTAGTTTGGTTGGTGTTTTGCAGCACAGCTGTACTAATAGGTTATTTAGTTTAAGGTGATTGGAGTAACGTTGCTCTTTTCAAGGACACATCATAGTGGCTGACACAGGCTGATCTGATTGTAGCATTCAAACCCACACATTTCGGCATGCTAATCATGGTGCCATCAAAGCTTCCATCTCCATTATTTATCTCTTGTGACATTCTAGAGGGCATGTTGGGACCTATCCTCCATCCCCATGTTATAAAGCATTATATCTGAGGGAAACTGCTATCTCATTGACATATTCCATACTGTGAGAGGGAGGTCAGAGATGGCATTCTCAGCTCTGGCCTTAAAGGCCTTTGATACTTATGGACTCTGGGTGAAACTGGTGGGACCAGCAGCACAAAAGACTTACTTTTCCATATAATTCGGCAGAACATAACAATGCAGGTTACTCTGATTCCACTGGATTTGTGGGAGTGACACTTTTTTCTCTAAATTACATCCATGCATGAATTATGCACTAAACTTCGGCTATGTTAAGATAATGAACACAGGTTTGGCTCTGGCATAAGGGATGTAACTCCCTCCTCTGATTATATATTCAAACAAATTATGATCAGGTATCACGTTTAAAGAAGAAACCAATTAGAGTAAAATACTTGTCTTCAGTAGTACTTACCTGATCATAATTTTAGCATACCCTTCCAAGCCCTTCGCACAGATACATCCCTCAAAAAGTGTGCTTGTCTTGCAGAGTAGTAATTGACATTTGGAGCATATCTAAGAGAATACCTTCCTCATCTGAATTCCATGTACGCAAGGATACTGTTACCATTTCTGTTTGCTAAAACAAGCCAAACGGCATGGCAGATGTATGTTTCAGCTTTTGAAGGCTGGATTTGCAATGTAATGGATATATTCTTAACATTATTGTCAAGTAAGTATTGTCCAACAACAGTGTTACTCTTCAGATTGGTTTTCTTGTATTGTAAGGATTAACTTTGGAGGTAAATTGCTTAAATGATGTCTACTCTCCTTTACTTGGCTATTAGTGAAATTTGATGCTGTATTTGGAAAGATTTATTATTAAATTCAGATTTCAACTTATTCTAAAGGACCAGCCTGTAATCAAACATTCTTAAAGGCAGCAATATACTGTATTGTCTGTAATTTTTTATATCCTCTAATTTGTAATGCTCCATCAATCCCATGAAATTATGATTATTTTTTGTCTGTTTTCTTTTACAATATTACAAATTGATGTTCCATGGAATATTATATTTGTTTTACCAATACTTGTTTGTAAATGTGAAGAAAAAAGTCATAAAAAAAATGTTTAAAAGTTAATGATGGAAAATTCACTATATTATTAGTCGGATTAATCAGTTAACATATTTACCCAAGAGTAACACATACCAACCTGAAATGGCAATCACCCAAACCTGAAGATTTTAAAATTCCCGCCCAAAATTAAAAAAGATCTTAAAATTCCAAGCCCGAGTTTGAAATTGAGTTTTTTTACTATCAGCCAGTTAGAAACGATCTTTTAAATATAAGTGTCATAAGGGTCTGTGCTGTTTACCCTAATTAGCATAGACCCTGATCTGGCAATTGTGATGGCAAGTCAGTATCTGTGCTATTTGTTTTACTGAGCATAGATTCAGATCTGGCACATGTGTCATGCTATATCTGGGTCTGTGCTGGTTGTTATCTTTACAATAGACCCTATTCTGATAAATTTGTGACATCAGATCTGGGTTTGTGCTGTTTGCTGTATTTAACATAGACCACAATCAGATTCATATGTGATGCCATATCAGAGTCCATGCTGTTTGTTTAACAAAGCTTAAATCCTGATCTCTCACATTTGTGATATCAGATTTGAGTCTATGCCATTTACTTTGCTTAGCATAGACCCTGATCTGGTAATATGTGATTTGATTGCAAATCTGGGTATATACTCTTTACAGTGGGGTACATGCTATAGTGGATAAATAAATACAGTAGACTGTTGATAGTGTGAATTTTGTTATAGGGTGAAGGTAGCAGGGAAGGCACAGGAAAGTGTACATGTAATGCTGGCTACAAGGGGGACCTGTGTGATGAATGCACTGATGGATATCATGAAGAGAGCAAAAATCAAACTCATACAAGTTGCAAAGGTAGATTCACAATTCATATAAGTTGCAAAGGTAGATTCACAGTTCATATAAGTTGCAAAGTTAGATTCACAGTTCTTAGAAATTGCAAAGGCAGATTCACATTTCATACAAACTGCAAAGGTAGATTCACAATTCATATAAGTTGCAAAGGTAGATTCACAATTCATATAAGTTGCAAAGGTAGATTCACAATTCATACAAGTTGCAAAGGTAGATTCACAATTCATACAAGTTGCAAAGGTAGATTCACAATTCATACAAATTGCAAAGGTAGATTCACAATTCATACAAGTTGCAAAGGTAGATTCACAATTCATACAAGTTGCAAAGGTAGATTCACAATTCATACAAGTTG
The DNA here is from genome assembly GCA_028554795.2 of Sinohyriopsis cumingii. Classification (NCBI taxonomy): domain Eukaryota; kingdom Metazoa; phylum Mollusca; class Bivalvia; order Unionida; family Unionidae; genus Sinohyriopsis; species Sinohyriopsis cumingii. Next base: position 132,532,866 of record CM068826.1, on the reverse strand, counting down.
CAAAGGTAGATTCACAATTTATACAAGTTGCAAAGGTAGATTCACAATTCATACAAGTTGCAAAGGTAGATTCACCATTCATACAGATTGCAAAGGTAGATTCACAATTCATACAAGTTGCAAAGGTAGATTCACAATTCATACAAATTGCAAAGGTAGATTCACAATGAATTCATACAAATTGCAAAGGTAGATTCACAATTCATACAAATTGCAAAGGTAGATTCACAATTCATACAAGTTGCAAAGGCAGATTCACAATTCATACAAATTGCAAAGGTAGATTCACAATGAATTCATACAAATTGCAAAGGTAGATTCACAATTCATACAAATTGCAAAGGTAGATTCACAGTCCATTCAAATTGCAAAGGTAGATTCACAATTCATACAAGTTGCAAAGGCAGATTCACAATTCATACAAATTGCAAAGGTAGATTCACAATTCATACAGATTGCAAAGGTAGATTCACAATTCATACAAGTTGCAAAGGCAGATTCACAATTCATACAAATTGCAAAGGTAGATTCACAATGAATTCATACAAATTGCAAAGGTAGATTCACAATTCATACAAATTGCAAAGGTAGATTCACAGTCCATTCAAATTGCAAAGGGAGATTCACAATTCATACAAGTTGAAAAGGTAGATTCATGAGTCTGTAATACAATACCTGTTATTATCTTGTGTTTATTCCTTGCCCCCAGTCATTGTGTTTATTGCTTGTCCCCAGTCCATTGTGTTTATTCCTTGTCCCCAGTCCATTGTGTTTATTCGATTTTAAAAAGCATGACATGATTCCAGTCTGATAATTTTGTCAACTTCAGTCATTACAAATATCATCTTTTTTTCCATGGAGTTATGACAAAAGCTAACATGCTTCTTATGTTTATAGTGCTAATGGAGCACAGAATGTGAACCTGTTATAAGGCTATGCATATTGTATAATCTGATGTGAAGAAAAGTGCTGCATCATCAGTTTATACTCTTACAGTAGTATTTTCATTGTAAAAATCAGTATGCTGCAAACCAGATGTAATTTGTTTGTTTTGGAAAAGATAAGATAACTCAACTTGATTCTGACAGGATAACAAGTTGTCCTAGATTTTTTATCTTGAGACCTTTGTGAAATCTTTTTATCACTATTGAGACTGATCATATGATCTTGAGGTTCACCATGGTGGCATTTTCAGATGACCATACAGCATTAAGATTTTGAAATTTGTTCCAAAGTATGCTGCTCATGTAAAGGGAAGCTGAGTACCACCTTGATCTATCTTTAAGAATGGTTACAGTTTGTGAGACAATTCTTTCGGATAAAATTTGTTCAGGTAATCCCATTTTCTATTGCGTAAATATTCCTAAACTCAGTATACAATTACAAAATTATTTCAAAATGCCTTTTAAATTCTTTCTGTAATTTTTAAATTACATCCACAGTTTCCTACTTGTAGGATTTTCAAGAAATTGAGGGTTGATTTGTGCAGAACAAGAGTTTTTCAGTTTGTGATGTCCAGAATGTTGGTGAAGTGAAACATGAGATTCACCTGGACTAAAAATATCCAGAGTCTGCATTGAGGAATTGATTCAGAAAATATGAAGTGTCATGCTAGCTGAGGCAACAAGTCTGGGAGACATGTAGACTGGAAACAATGTTTCTTTCAGAAGTGACTGCAAATTCTGATAAGGCAATTTGCACAACAAGCCAGCCATCCCAACAACATATGTATTTCATTGAAACAATATACAGTAGAAGCTAAGAAACTCCGACCTTCATAGACTGGTCTTAGTACATATGCTGATTATGTTTGCATCACAAATACTTTATCTTTGACTTGTTAAAACTTCTACTGGTATATTGTTCACATTAGCTTGGATTTATGGTCTGATTGGTGGCTGATTTTCTGAGTTTTTCACTGTTTATTGTAAATGATATAAAACAAATTAAACAACATAGATTACTAATACACAATATATGCTTGTAGCTTGCCATGAGTCCTGTAAATCCACTTGTTGGGAGGCAGGACCAAAAGGTTGTGATGAATGTAAAAATGGCTGGACACACTCAGAAGAAGAGGGATGTGTAGGTAAGTGCTTGGTCATTGCTTTATGCATATTTTTATCACATTCATTTTTCTACAGTTATCGGGAAGTTTCAAAACTACAACAACACATAGCATATAGGAAACTTTACCACACTTAGAATGAATAATAGTCTTTAGATCATGCCTGGAATAATTTATTTGGGGGCATTAAATAAGTTACAAATTATTTTAACCTCCTGGACATGACTTTTTGACTAAATGGTTGTTGGAGCTATTAAGCAAAAGACACAGAATTACAGAATTTTTGTTTACTTTTATAGATATTTAAAAATTTCCGTGAAGAACAATGAAACAAGAAACATGTCAGTACTTTCTGGTCTGCAGTTGGGGTCATACTTGTTTTACAAACAAACCTATTTTAACTTGCTTTTAATTATGCATCTGCTTTTGGCAGATAATGGTTTTAAATACACAGCTGCATCCTTCATTTTTCTGGATCCTTTCAGATGTGAACGAATGTGAGAAAACTCCCTGTGAAGAAAATGAATATTGTCTCAATAATGATGGAAGTTATAGTTGTGCAGGTATGTGGTCTTGATCCTTTTACTTTTTTTACAGTCTGAAGTATTTAGCAATTGTTTATGTTTACATTTCTGGAATTTCACTAATAATTGGCATGTGGTCTTTAGTGCTCACATTTACCAATAGTGCCATCTTAACTCTTTCTGCAAACCCCAAAACAACAACAGCAACATAATTGGGTGAAAAAAAACACACACACACACACACACACACACACACACCATGGAATGCAAATGAAATGATGAATACAAGATTGAAGGAAATGGAGAATGCAAAGTCAAAATGGAGATCATAAAATGATCAATGAGCAACAAAAGCTAAATGATTGCAAGTGTATTTTATTATTATATTTATAATATAAATATATACATTTTTGTCATACAGCTGCTAAATTTCTGCAATCAAGGATCAGATTGATTATTCTGACAGGCAGTTATTAGCCATGAAATTGTTGTAACATCCATTATTGATGTGATGAATTCATCACTGATAGTTGTATCCAAGAAATTTTTATTTGAATGAACCGAAATATGAAATAAACTTTGCTGAGAAGCATTCTAAAACAGTCACTATATTTTTACATTTACTGCAGTTGGGGTTATAATTTTATTTATCATAAATTCACTGCTGCTGTTTGAATTTTTGCAATTTATGTATTATTAGAGCCCATGTTTGAAAAAGACAGGATACAAGTTTAAAGTGATAGTTCTTACTATTTAATGCTGTTGAAAATGGAAGAAATCCTGACTTTGGTAAATGCATTCCAAATGAACAAATATGAAAAAATGAAAGGAAGGGAAACACACACAAAAAAATCAAAATTCATTTCTGAGATAAAACAAAATAAGATGACATGTTATTAAAGATAAATAGACAAAAAATATCTGGTCAAGAAGAAATTCTTTATGCATAAAAATTTGATCTTTTATCAGATATTTTACATGCTGTTGTTTTATATGCATAAGGTGTGAAGATACAAATGACCTACACTGAGTAGAGCCTCTAATTACTTTTTTTGCATTGTTGTAACACCTGCACATCTTGAAATCTATGTTTTCTGTTCTAAGAATGCCATTTAGCATGTGACAGATGTCATGGATATGGAGCAGATAATTGTGAAGAATGTAAAGATGGATATGAGTTAAAAGACAGTTTATGCACAGGTGAGTTTTACTTATTTGTAGAATAAATGTTGATACACTGTGCACATTTGAGGATGTTATAATGTAAATGTGTGTGTATATATAGCAGATGGCACAAACCCATGTCTGGTTTCATGCATTACTTGAAATGCATGGAAATTAGTTACAGGGCACCTTTTTCATATGGTACAGACCAAAAAGAATAATATAACCCCTCAAGTCTTGGCATCTTGGAATGGAAAGCTTTAGAGGCAGCTTTTGTGTGGCCTGCTTCCTCACAGGACCAATGAGTGCTGTGGCTTAACTGATGATAAGCAGCTGCATGTGGGCATTAGTCATGGAGCAATGTGCTGTCTGCTTCCACATAACCTTGACAAGGTCAATAAGTACAGGACCATTGAGTGCTGTGACTTAAGTGATGATGAGCAATGATTTTTATCTCTCTCTAAATCTAGACTGCATGTGGCCATGGAGTAATGTGCTGCTCTATTAATCCACTTTGCAATGTTGCCAGTTAACACCCATGCAAGATCTTTTCCTGATTTTAGTGCCAGATGAAAATCTATAAGTCTGCTAAATGAAGCATTGAAGAATTAGTCACATCTGCACAAATTGCATAAAAATGTGGTCATCAGCCTTATGGAACTACTGGGTTGTCATGTTTACCAGTGTCTGTATCAAAGTTTGGAATGTCTGCATTGTACATGCCCAAGTGTGTACATTACCGCAGTGAGAAGAAGGATGCTCAAATGTGGCTCGCTAAAAAGGCCTTGGAAATCCATGGTTCTCAGATTCTGTGCAACAGTCAGACAGAGATTTCCTTAATAGCTGAAGACTGTATCAGAAAGGAAAGTTGTTCATCCTCAGCACTCTAGAAAAGGTGGTAATTTGGAAGAAATGCATCCCTTTATCTGAATGATATTTAAATGGGAATGCAGACATTTTTCCTTGTTTCTAGGATAGTTGGATTTTAGGGTTTTCTTCTTAATGGTAATGTGATTGAGGAATGTATTTTATTGAGAAATGGGCTGAATGCTGTCGTTATCTAAATCGCTGAACTTTAAAACATGTCACGGTGATGCATCTTAATGCCATCTTTTATGACTTCACAATAGTGACTGACAAAATGACTCAAATGCAAAACCCTAACTTAATTAAACTGAGTTAAATGCAAAGCTTAACACATATCAATGGACCATATATTATAGGACACAGTGACCTAGTTTTCACTGAAAAAATATGACCGTATATGACTTTTCAAGCAATAGCTTATGAAAAAATGACCTTACACAAGCCCTATCCAAAGTGTAGACTTCCAGGAGGCATCATCAGTCCAAATACAGGAAGAAGCAATTAGGCAGTGTAATACACACTTAGCTGCAGTGAATGTAATATATATATTTTTTTTTACCAAACCACAAAATTTAATACCCACAAATTGAAAGTGAATCACAGTATCATTGAGTGTACAAGTAGCTACCTTGAGGTATAAATGGAAGGTAATTTGAAAGAAGTTCTGTCATTTGTATCAGACATATTTTGTCCTCCCGGAGGACCAAATTTGAGTGGTAGCTGCATTAATTGGTAAAGTAATCAAGTAAGTATGCTTGAAAAGCATAATTTAGCATCTTGTTCTTTGATGGGCACCAAACAAATGAAATGTTGACACTGCTTGCTACTTGCATTGAGCAAGGGGCAGCTAGAATCGTGTTTGCTTCACATGCGGTATGATGATATCCAAAATGATGGGGATCTAAGCTGAACTTTACCGCCCATCAGTGCAGGCAATACAAAAGGAGCCTCTCCAGCTCTTTCTTTTGTTCTGAAACCATTCATTGTGTAGTAGTAAAAGACTGATCCAAGCTTGTCAAAAATGAAGAAATCTGGTGCCAACATAAAATATCTTGGTGGTGGGGGGTGTCAAGAAGTTGGCAGTTGTTGAAATGCAAATGGAAGGAGAAATCTAGTATTCTGTCCCATCATTAAATCTGAAAATGGATTGTGGCTGAGCCTGCCATTGGCAGGATTTTGGCATTATTCCCTCTATCCAAGTGCAGACTACTCTTGTCTGTCCTCAGTAAGCATTTGACCTCCCATTTTATTGAACTACTTTGTCAAGATCGTCAATCTTAATGATTTAACATTGCATTTTCTAGTTTAGTTGATGGCAAGATATGTCTTGTTTTACAGTTGAAATTAAATTCAGTAAAGCCATATGTTTAAAAATACAAGTCCTAAACACATGGCAGTAACAACAGATCCAAATTCAGCTCTATCATTTTGTAATGATTGTAAAAGTTTGGACATTTGAAATACCTTTGTGCATGTGTGTGTGTGTGTGTTCATATATACAGTAAATTCAAGAATTTAACTAAATCAAGTGTGTTACGTATTTTACCTAGGTTAGAATGAAATTTGGATGTATTGTTTGGAATACTTTGGGTTTCATTTTAGCAACATTTTAGTGTTTATATAATCCCTATAGTATCATTACAGATAATGAATTCAGATGTTTGCTGGTTGTTACTGTACCAGAGGACTATTCTGTTTTTCTGTTCCTTTACAGATAAAGACGAATGTGCAGTGGAGAGCAGTCCTTGCACAGGAAGTAATGAGCTCTGTGTTAATACACAGGGAAGTTATTCATGCTCTTGTCAAGAAGGTTTTACAAGAGAAAATGGAGAATGCATTCTGAAACCCAAAGGTGAGTAATTGTGCATGCATTTTATTAGAATTAAACTAAATGAAAAGAGTGCTAACCAACCATAACTATTGCAGATTCCTTGACTGTTACCTTCCACCCACCCCCCAGATTAGTCAGATTCTCCCAGCACCTAATGTGCAGTGCATCCCCCACCACCAAATCAGTCAGATCCTGCCAGTACATAAGGGGCAGTGCATCCCCCACTGCCAAATCAGTCATATCCTGCCAGTACCTAAGGGGATGTGCTTCAAAAACTTTATAGTATGGACCAGATTCCTGTGACCTGCAGCAAGCTCAAGTTATCATGCAGAAACTAGAATTATTACTCAATTCCAATGACCTTGACTTCTGAACTTTCAAATTTCAAATCGGTAATCTCTGTTCCACACTGATGCATATAATGGATTGTTTTTTCTCTCATTTCTCACCAGGAATAATGATAGCGTATTATCAGTATTGATTTGGCTTTAGAAATATGCCATGTTTCCTAAACATTTTTACGTCATTAGAACACAGAAAATTAAATTGAAATAAAAGACTTGTTGTAAACATGGACTTGATGCTTTTAGGATGTCCTTTTAGTACTAAAACTGCTCTAAACATTGCTGATGTTAATACTATCCAGAGCATAACAGTGTGATTGTGTGTAACAGTAAATTTGCATTGGGTACTGTCCTTAATGATTGATTCACTAGAGGTCATAAAACCTTCAAGTGATCAAAATAAAGTCAAAAAGGTCAGTGGTCAGATTTATGGAGTTAAAAAAAGGGTCCAATGTAAAGGTCATGGAGGCAACATTAAGCATTGTTTAGATGATGCATTTCTTTATTGTTGATGTATTTTGTTAATACAGGTAAACCACCGATTTTCCAGCAATGGATGGTCTGGCACCTCTTTTAGTCCATACAAAATTAGGAGAGGGTACTTGAAATTCCTGACGTCAAATTAATTTATTGGGGAACCACTGACTTGGATTGTTTACACTGCAGTTGTTGGTGGTGATACTTGCATTTTGTGTGATTCTTAGCTTATTTTACTTACATTTAACCCTAGCTATGGCTTTAAGAAAGATGCAAGAGTCAGTTATGGTATGAAGCGTAAACACCAGTCAATATCGATACAAGATAAAGTAGAACTGTTGAAAAAACTGGACCATGGTGTTTCCATGCGAAAGCTGTGTGACACGTATGGTATTGGTTTATCAGCTGTGTACGATATAAAGAAGCAGTGGGGTAAAATACTGAAATTCTATTCAGACATTGATTCCAAGAAGTGAATGAACATTAGAAAACTATGAAAGATGGTAACAGTATTGGGCATGACCAAGTGATGATGGAATGGTTTTGACAACATCAGAGTGACGGAGTGGACTTGTCGGGCAGGATGGTAATGGACCAGGCTCATTTGTTTCATAAAGAACTTAAGTTAGAAAATGAGTGTGACTATAGTGAATGATGGCTGCGAAGGTTCAGGAAGCGTCATGGAATTTCCGTGCATAAAGTGTGTGGAGAAAAACGGTTTTCAGACCACGAAGGAGCTGCTGAGTGTGTGGACGAATTTCAGAAGCTTGTAGTTGATGAGCATCTCAGTCCTGAGCAGGTGTATAATGCAGATGAAACTGCATTATATTGGCAATGCACACCTAGACAGATGCTAACAACAGAGGATGAAGAAGAGCCCACAGGATTCAAACAGTCTAAGATAGAGTTACAATCTTAGGATGCTCAGATGCAGCAGGCACACACAGATGTAAACCACTGGTGATAGGAAAAAGTAAATGCCCTAGGGCCTTGAAAAATGTTAAAATTTACCCAGTAACATACCTTGCTATTGATCATGTTTGAATGGTTTGAAATTTTTTTGTGCCTGAAGCCAGAACACACTGCACATCTGTAGGCCCGCCTTAAGACTGCAAAATTCTGGACAACTGTTCAGCTCACCCCAAAGCTGAACTCATGTGTAAGAAAAATGTTTATACAGTGTATTTACCACCAAACTGTACATCATTTATCCAACCCCAAGACCAAGGAATACTGCATTCTATGAAGGCTAAGTATCGCTCACTTTTCGTGCAACATACATTAGACGTGGTTAATGCTGGCAAGTCTGTACAGCCATTTATTAAAGAATTCAACATGAAAGACGTGCTGTGTTTTATTGCTCATGGCTGGGAGAAGGTACAAGCTTCAGCAGTAAAGAAAGGCTGGCATAAGTTGTGGCATGCCTTGAAATTTGAAAATTCACATTCTGAAAATGCTGAAAATGATTTTGCTGGATTTAATGTACCAAATGAGTAAGTTGTTCATGACTTGCTTGAGTATGCAAAACGTGTTACAGGACCTGTTGCCAAGGATATACTATTATTAGCAAGTAAGCTTTATGGAGAAAATCTGACAGAGTGGATGAATGTCGACGAAGAAATACCTGTTGTTTATCACCATACTGATTCTGAAATTATAGACATTGTTCTGAGTCCTGATCAAAACAATGAAAATGAAGAAGATAACAGTGATAAATATAGAACAGATGTAGCTGAAGACTTACTATTGACAAGCTGATTGAGTTGTCAGGTGAATTAATCAAAGGGCTAGAGCAATGTACCTTCGTGACAGAACATGAGCTAATGAATTTTTATTTGATGCATGAAAGTTACATAGGGAAAGATCAAACCAAATGAAACAACTTTGCTTGAATGAAATGTTTAAAATATAGCCAAGAAAAATGTGTATCAGAGCATTACATCTGGAAATCCTGTGGTTTCAACTTCAAGTACCCCGGATGTCCCACCTGCAGCATCAGAAATACATGATGAAGCAATCAGCTATGTAACATACAATAATCCTGACAGCCCTCAACTTCCAGACCTTTGTGATTAACTCCACAGTTCTCGTAAAATTCTAACATTTGCCACTTTGGGAGTGGTAGTACAGCAACATTCTTTGTAAGAACAGTAATTAATAAACACATTTCATTTATACCTGTATGATTGAATTATTACTACTTGACCTTGGTTGGTCCGGCAAAACTGTTAATCTGGCAAGGCTTTGGAACCAAGGGTGCCAGAAAATCTGTGGTTTACCTGTAATTTATTACCTCCTGCTAGTCCTGCTCATGGATTTATTTGTAGTCAGTTGAGTTTCCAGTTCATTTGTAGCTTTAAGTTTACATGTGACTGTTTGCTTATATTATGAAACAAAAGAATATGCACAGTGATAGGTTGTATGTATGATTTGAATATTCTGTCTTTAAACTTCCTTGTTACCTATGTAAGTGTGAGCTATTGGTAGAGTCCATCCTCCATTCTCATTTGCAGTTTTTGACTTGAAAAACCACTGAACCTTGTTATAACGTTAAGTGAGTTTTTGCACAGTCCTGCATCTAGAGCACATCCTCCATCCACATTTGTTATTTTCAAAGTCAAAATTCACTTAGCTAATTTCTTCTGTATTTAACAGGAGCATTTTTGGAATTAATAACTTTCAAATTTTACAAAATTTGGTTTAGAGTTTACTGACATAAGGAGGTTCCAGATTTTTTTAATACATATAATGCCAGTTTGCCATTAGATATGACTGTCATTTCTAAAAATAATAAATATCCTGTAACAATCTATTCTCAGAAGTAGCTAAACATATTTGACCACATTAGACCTGAAGCGTACAGGTAGGAAAAGCATTTAGATTTGTGCAGTTGATGTCTATCTGCCTTCAAAAATGGCTTCTGTTGCTAAAAATAGAAATGTCACTGTTACTAAAAATAGAAAAAACTTAAATGACTCTTTATCTAAAACTGCTAAATAGAATTTGACCATACATGGCATAAAGACCTTCAAGTTTGTACAAATAGTGACAGTCTGGCATCAAACATGTCTACCATTACTAAAACAAACAAAAAAATTGAATGACTCCTCAGAAAAAACTTGATATAGAGGAATTTTGGTTTCATACAGTTGATATTGATCTTCAATCAAATATGGCCACTGCTACCAAAAGTATTAAAAAACCTTTAAATCACATATTCACATGAACCACTCAACAGAACTGGTTATATTTGACAGAAAGCATCTTGGCAAAAAGTGCTATAAATCTGCAATCAGATATGCCACCATTACTAAAAGAGCAGATTTAAAACACTTTTAAAGGACTTATTACAAAGTTTTGAATAGAATTGACTAAAAAAGAACCACCAACCCACGAAAAGCTATTGGCAAGCTTTCTCACGTACCCACATTGGCCAAACCCAAGACTCTAACCCATGCAGAGGTGAGATGGCAGTGATCCATAACGGTGAGCGCTTTAGAATACTCGGCCACTCAGTGCCCCCATTTATATGTATTAATTTGTGATAGGCCTAGCATTGTCACACTGGCAGTGCAATAGGCCTAGCATGATCACTTTTGGCAGTGTAATAGACCTAGCAAGATCACTTTGGCAGTGTAATAGGCCTAACATGATCACTTTGGCAGTGTAATAGGCCTAGCATCATCACTTTGGCAGTGTAATAGACCTAGCATGATCACTTTGGCAGTGTAATAGGCCTAGCATCATCACTTTGGCAGTGTAATAGGCCTAGCATCATCACTTTGGCAGTGTAATAGGCCTAGCATCATCACTTTGGCAGTGTTATAGACCTAGCAAGATCACTTTAGCAGTGTAATAGGCCTAGCGTGATCACTTTGGCAGTGTAATAGGCCTAGCATGATCACTTTGGCAGTTTAATAGGCCTAGCATGATCATTTTGGTAGTTCAGTAGCCTTAGCATCATCACTTTGGCAGTGTAATAGGCCTAGCATCATCACTTTGGCAGTGTAATAAGCCTCACATAGTCACTTTGGCAGTGCAGTAGGCATAGTCACTTTGGCAGTGACTTATCACTACCTGGCATAGTCACTTTGGCAGTCCAGTATGACTGGCATCATCACTTTGGCAGTGCAATTTGCCTAGAGTTAGTATTAATTACACCCTTTCTGTTAGTTAACTATGCAGAGCTACCATATGTACTTGCTTATAATTTGATTCCACCTGCAAAACAACATAGTCTTTGTTCTACTATCACATAATGCACCAGCAGATCAGGGCCTCTGTTTGTTTTACTGATTACTTATAGCATGTTGTATAGACCCAGATCTGCTGGCATATTATGTGATTACAGATCTGGGTCTGTGCAGTTTGCAGTTGGACTTACCTTATAATCCAGTATATATGGTACCTATCTGGGTATGTGTTTGCAATAAAAGGGACATCGTTTATGTTCTTTAAGAAAAATCACACCATAGTCATGTTGTAATTGTATTCTTAAATTGACATAAACAATTAACATTGTAAAGGATTCACTAATCACCTAATATCTGTGACTTTATCTGACTTAGAAGCTAACTAAATCCAGGTGTATACTCTGTGACCAATCTATTTTTCCATTTGGCTGCATTCAGATGTGTATGCATTGTATGATATGTCTGTGACAGACTTGTATTACACCCCAGCTTCAGCAGTAGATTTTATATATACAGCTGTCATTTGTTATATTGCCATTCATTATAATACAGTTCAAGATAAACATTGTCACGCAGTGGACCCCACATACAAATTTCAAATAAACTTTTTCATGAGATTTCTTGACCAGTTTGGATGAACACTTCCTTTGATGTGACAAAAATATATTTTTCTGAACATAAAAATGTTTTAATTAACTTGTTTTAGGCATTTTTACAACCACCACTACATGTATACAACAAAGTTTTGAGCTATCTTATATGTACACCATGTCGGTACATGGTTGAAATTTATGAACCTCAGTGACTATGTTATAACCAGGGACAGCTGTATATACATGAGTATTCACTTTGTATGATTCTGGGACTTAGTGCATGCATCTTCCTTGTCTAGGTCTAATTTCACACACCTCTTGAGATCAAACATGTAGTGTGGGTGCACATTGAGATGGAAATCTGTTACACACTATAACCAATTCATTGTTCAGCATTACTTAAAACTCATGTCAGCAGTCAAATTTCTGTAAATATATTTAGAGTGGATTAATCTAGGCTTGATAATTTGTTGTGCAATAAAACTAGAGTAGTGTGATTGGCAAGGAATATTTGACAGTACTGGGTATCTTTTAAGCTCCTTAAAGCTAAAAAGTCTTGTTTTACATTACTCATTATTTATTCTATTTAATCACCAGGATAGGGAGGAGAATTTGTAAGAATGGACACAATGATATTCTTGATTACTGGTATTTATTTTACAGACAGTATAAAATCTTATACATCCATATTATCTTCAGATGGAATATGACCTCGCAGTTGTCTCTTAAACAAAGTTGTTAGAGTCCATATGTCACAGTTACTATAGGAATATAAGAATACAATATAAATTCTGTTAAAATTACTATTCCAATACTGTAGAATTTATTTATTCTAACTTGATTTGTCCGAATTATCAGTTTCACTAAACCACATGGTGTATATTTCAAAATGTGTGGATTAGCTATAATCCAATCTCATTTTAACATATGTGATGTATGCTTCCCAAAAAGTTGGATTAGCAAGTAAAATCTGTTCGCTTTTGTGTTGTAATGATATTATTGTAGTGGCTTATATTTTTTTTTAAATTTGCCCATATTATGTTTGGATTCCGCTTTTTAAATCAGTTTTCAAGATTGCGGTTTTAAGGACATTTTTATGTATATTTTTCATATGCATCACTGCATACACTTGGAATCGTTGGATTATTTTTTGAGGAATGAGATATCATGGTGGAGTCTTTATCAGTAGGAAACTGCTTTTTGTTTTTGTGGCAAGAAAACACCAGATATTGTTTAGCAAATTTCAAATGCACAAATGAGTCCTTGTTTTCATGCTAATAAAGTACAACACATTTATTGTCTTTTACACTACCAGCTGATGATACATATCAAACATCATAAATTAATGTTTCCAATTAAGGCTATTGAATGTAATTCCTCAGTGTTAATGGCAAAGTCTACTATATCATTCAAAGAGATGAACTGATCTTCACACAGTAGTGGTAGATTTGTAGTCATTGGGTCTCCAGAGTGTTACTCTGTCACCTTTGACTATTTCAGATTCTCCTCAACCATCCTCCTCTTCTACCTCTTCCTCCTCTACCTCGTCATCATCTAAGCCTAAGACAAGCAGTAGAACAAAACAGGAGAATGGCAAGAAAAAACAAAGAGTCAAGAAAGACTATGTTAAGCCAGGCTTTTTGGAGTTGCTGTCAGCATTGGGAATCTTCATTCTGCTTGGGATTCTAGTTCAAGGAAATCTATTCTTTATTGGTGTATTATGTGGATTTCTAGGAGCATTTTTGTATTGGTTTGGTTCGCAGCATGAAAAGTTGTGATGACATTCAGTATTATAGGGTATAACATAATTTCTATTCAACCTTGGAAGTGCAATAGGGCATATTGATTTGATCATGTACATCTGTCAGTCCTGGACAGATCATTGGCATATTTATGTCAGAAACAATTGACATAGATAAAAGAAATTGGGTACATTTGTTTCTGTTTATATAGAAGTAACCTGATAAGACGGCAAGCCATAAAAGCAGTTTTTAATTTTTTAGCTCATGTTGCCGTGAGATGAAGTGAGCTTGCAGTATGGCCCTGCATCCAGCATATGTCGATTGTTATGCTTCCATCAATTTTTCAGATTTTCAGTATATTTGCAAAACTATGAGCAGGTTCAACCAAGTTTGATAAAGATCGTACAGCATGGTCTCCTCAAGTTTGATAAAGATCGTACAGCATGGTCTCCTCAAGTTTGATAAAGATTGTACAGAATGGTCTCCTCAAGTTTGATAAAGATCGTACAGCATGGTCTCCTCAAGTTTGTACAGATAGTGGCACCTTTTTGCCATCCAATATGGCCACCATTAGTAACAATGAAAAAAATTTTAATGATTTCTTCCTCCAAAACTGTTTGACAAACTTTGACCAAATTGTACACCAACCTGACTTGAAGACCTTCCAAAGGTGTTGCATCTTGAGCAAGTCCAGTGTACATTCTCCCAACTGAAAGTGCAAATGTCCCTCTAAGTTTAAAAAAAAATCCACATATTTTGATCATTATAAGGTGACACAAGTATATAATATGTTTACCTGGCAGCTAAATCAAGTTGCAACACATTTGAAAGGTTGTACAAAATTATTCTGATGCCCATCATCCAATGTGATGGCAGTTACCTAAATTGATAAACCTTTAGACCACTTCTTAAAAACCACACCACACAGTTTGGACAAATTTGACAGATGCATCCAGGCACAAATGCCTTCCAGATTCGTACAAATGATGCCATGCTACCATCTGATATGGTTGCATTAAAATAATATAGAAAAAGCTTTAAACAACTTCTTACAAAAGTGCATGATTGAAAAATTTATTAGAATGCATACAGGCAAAAAGGTTTTTTGAATTTGTGCAAGTGATTCTCATCTAGCAGCCAGTATTGTCACCTTTACCAAGACTAAAACAATGTTGAAAGGACTTCTTTTAAAAAACCACTGAACAGAAATTGACCAATTTTGACAGAAAGGCATCCTAGTATGAAATCCTTTCAACTTTTTGCAAATGATCATATATTTTCAAATGATCAGATATTTTTGAAGTAAAATGTTATTAAAGATGCTTAAAACTTTGGAATATCTGTAGAGTTTTGTGAATTATGAGTGGATATATAGATTTTTAAAATTACATTTTATGGGCACAAGTGATGAATTAGAGACAGTGGTTTTGTATTTTTTTTCCATGTGATATTTTTTGTTATAATTCCAATTCCTTCATTTATTTACCTAATGTGTCATATCGTAAAAAGTCCTGTATGAAGGTCTTTCATTTCTTTCTTTGAATACTTGCTTCACATTTTTGTTTAGTTTGAGAATGGTATAGTTATGTCTGTTGAATGACTGCAGTATGAAGCCTGGGTTAAAAGGGTATATTCATGTCTGTTTATGAGTACAGTATGAAGCCTGGGTTAAATGGTATATTCGTGTCTGTTGGATGAGTACAGATTGAAAGTTGGGTTAAATGATCTTGTGTAGGTATTTGAATGGATTGGTCCACTTCACGTCTGTGGCATGCTGTCTATTCTTGCATAGGTATTTGGAGGGATTGGTCCACTTCAGGTCTGTCTATTCTCAGTTACTAAGAATAGTTTTTATTTTTAATATTAGATGCTGTACAACTCTTAGCCATAATGGCCTTGAAAAAGCTACATTTAGTTTAGCCAAGTAAAGGGACATAACTCAAATTTTAATCCTATGCGGGCACTCAACAAATATGAAGTTCTGAGAGTGTAACAGGTGTTCAGTGAAGTTGTTTGCATTTACAGCATGCACAATTGAGAGAATGTTTGCATGCCTCTGTGTTACTTTCATGTATTGTGGCTGAAATTTCTTTTGATATTTGCAGAAACTGTATATGATCTAAACACACGGCTGACCAAAATGACCACTCCCATGTGCTAAAAAAGTCAGCCTGAATTAGTCTAAAGTATACTATCTTTAGCAGTTATTAAAATATGGATATGGATTTTATCAGACTAGAAAATACCAGCTTCTTGAATGAATTACCAAATATATAAAGTGTCAGAAAAGTTATTGGCCTTTTTTTATATACAATTTACCTCTAAAGTCCAGGAAATGAAAATGACCAAACCGAGCTAGGAGAATTTTGATAGGTGCATCTTTAGAAGTCAGGTTGTATACTCTATAACCCCAATTACACCCATCAATCATGCACCAAAATAAAGGGAATTCAAAGTTCTTTTAACAGTACCCTAAGATATACAAGGTCTCTTTTTAAATGGCCAGAATAATCATTGAAGACAACCAGGGAAATAATTTTTTCTTTAAAAATCTAACCGGATATGAAACTGTGGAGCACCACCTAAGAAGAAATGATTATTCATACCTGTCTCCTTGATATTGTTTTGCAGTTCCCAATACAAAACGCTCATAAAAAGTCATTGCATAAATAGTTTTGGTCAGTAATTTAATGAATGTTCAAATTATTTCTGTGTTAAGTTTGATAAAGAGAAGAAAATACCTAAATATTTACAATTCATATTACAGTGTACATGTTTTTAGAGGGATGTTTGAATTTGCTGATGATCGTAAGAAGTGACAGGCTTATCAATATTTCAAAATCTGATCGTTTTTACTTTACCTTCCAAGCCATCAGTATTCTCAATTCCTTTATTTTTGTCCCAGGAAATGCATTGTGGGAGTTGATGTCATTAATTCAAGATTGTTCAGGCATTTTCTTTCTTTGTACATGTTAGTTCTAATCAGATGTTATCTGTAAACACTGTAAGATTTATGTTTGATTTTGTATATCATTGTAAATTATTTTATTCCATTACTGAAACAAATTTTTCTTCATGGCCATACAAAATATCAGTAGTCAGTTAGAATTAACATTTGTTTTAACTATGTTATTTGCATACATTAAAAACTTTGTCACAATGTTCTGAAAAGTAATAGTGTAAAAAAAAGAAACATTATGATGTTGATAAAAATGGTACATCTGGTTACTGTGGTAGCTTTTGTTTGCTATATTAGAGAATAGGAGTCTCCAAGTGTAGTAGCTAACTGCTCACAAAAATGTGAATCTTTTCTATTTCTGAAAACATGTTCTGTGCTTTTAAGGAAAGAATTTAGGTTTTGTTTCTTTCTACGAAACTCAAATGCTATTATGTGTCCTATAAACATGCAGGGCTTAAAGAATTATGCATGTCTTTCTGCATACTCAAATATTTATACTAATAAATGCAAAATGTTTGTCTGGCCATTTGGGCAGAACTTAGTGGTTGAGGAAACTTTTGGTGGTGGAGCTCACCATAACACAAACACAAGCTGTAGAATTCTATATGCACATTGCTCCTATTCATAACACGTACTTTGCACCATTTTCTGGCAAAACAATGTCTAACAGCAATCTCATATTCAGATTGTAGGGTCAATAAGTGACTGAGATTTTTGTATTGCACATCACATCAGTAGCTAATTAAAATTATTTGGTATGGTTTATTTTATAATCTTTCACCTATGTTTGCCTGTCATAAGGCAGAGTGTACTATGTGGTGTCCATCCATCCATTTGTCTGTCCATCCAAATATATGTAAACAGTTTCATTTCAGCATAAAAACTCAAATTGTGCACCATCTATGGTTGTCAAACTTTGTGGATGGATTGTAATTGGGATAGGCTGAACCCTATAGATTTAGGGATCAAAAGCTTCAAGGTCAACGTCACTACGACTGAGAGAAGAAAATGGTTTCTACAAATTATTTTGAGTTTTCTACCATTTACAGTTACCAAGCTTTGTGAATAGTTTGCTGTTGTAAGAAAGAAGCCTACCGTTTTGGGGGTCAAAAGATGAAAAGGTCAAGGTCACTGTGACTGGTGAAAGAACCAATAACTCAAGTTGTCCACCATCAGCAGTTACCAAACAATGTGGATGGCTTGCACTTGTGATAAGGTAGACCCTGTTAATTTTAGAGTAAAAAGGTGAAAGGTCAAGGTCACTGTGACTGATAAAAAATGCACAATACCATTTGATCTACATAACATCCATAGGTTAAATTTTTGGATGGCTTTCACTTGGGGTAAGGAAGAATCCATTAATATTTGGTGTTAAAAAGAACGGTCATGGTCACTGAATGAAAAAAAAATGGTTTCTGCAAAAGCATGTCAGTTATCTTCATAGATGAGTATTAAATACAGAGCAGATATATACTGTTATTCATTGTTGTATATTACAGTATGTAGAGAAATCTACTATGTCTACTTTATTTTCAAGGTCATCTCAACTGACTACAAATAAATCATGAGTTTTTATGCATGCATAATTTAGGTCAGAACATCTTGATATGAAGTATACAGTTTGACAAATGAATGTAATTTGTGTTCTTAGAGAAATTATGTAATTGCTATCTGTTATTATTACCTTAATTGTCTTTAATTGCTTGTCTGCTATACATTTTCATACTCCATAATGCATCAAAACATAATTACTTTTAACTTTTTTTTTTCTTCAGATTACTGTGAATTGTATTGTTATAGATTTTGTAAATATTTTTACTTAAGGTTCAGCTGAAAATTATTTTTCAATACATATTTTTATGTTTTATTATTTGTACATCCAAAAAAATAATCACAGAAAAATCACAGTGCAGTACCCAGATTATCTTGTGTTTCTCTCCTGAAAAACAAAAAAATAGAAAGATCAAACTGTGTAAATGCTTTCTGACAGAAAGAATTAATGTCTTGTTGCATCTGTTATATCAGTGGTATTTGTTTGCTTCTAGATGAGGGATAAACTGACATTTTGTTTAAAGGTTTGCATTTTTTTAAAATAAAGTAACACACAATAGGTAAGTTTCCAGCTCATCAAAATTTCAAACATGTTTATACAGTGAAATTGAAATTATTCAACATGTTTCATAAATTTCTTGCCAAATGAGCAGAAATGTCAGTTTCTATTTAACACATGACGAAAATACTTTTTATTTTAACAACACTGCAAAATTGTTGTTGTTGTAGCAAGATTTTTCACTTACCCACATTAGAAGAGTCTGAGGCATGAACCCATTGGTGAGATGGCAGTGATTGGTAAAGGCAAGCACTTTAGACCACTCTATCACCTTGACTACAAGATGATTATTTAAATACATTCTGAATCTGTGGTCACTACCATTTGCCACACATGATGCCATTACTTCATTTGTCACTACCATTTGCCACACATGATGCCATTACCTCATTTGTCACTACCATTTGCCATACATGATGCCATTACATTATTTGTCACTACCTTTGCCATACATGATGCCATTACATCATTTGTCACTTCCTTTGCCATACATGTCATTACATCATTTGTTTCTACCTTTGCCATATATGATGTCACTACATTATCACAATCTTTGCCATACATGATGCCATGACAACATTTGTCACTTCCTTTGCCATACATCATGCCATTACATCATTTGTCACAACCTTTGCCATACATGTCATTACATCATTTGTTTCTACCTTTGCCATATATGATGTCACTACATTATCACAATCTTTGCCATACATGATGCCATGACAACATTTGTCACTTCCTTTGCCATACATCATGCCATTACATTATTTGTCACTACCTTTGCCATATATGATGCTATTACATCATTTGTCACAACTTTTGCCATACATGATGCCATTACATCATTTGTCACAACCTTTGCCATACATGATGTCACTACATTATCACAACTTTTGCCATACATGGTGCCATTACATCATTTGTCACTTCCTTCACCATCTTTGATGTTAATACATCTTTTGTCACTTACATTTGCCATAGATGCCACTACCATTGCCATACATGATGTCACTATATCATTTGTCACTACCTTTGCCATAAATGATGTCATTACATTGTTTGTGACTGCCTTTGCCATATGTGATGTTATTACATCATGGTCACTGCCGTTGCCATACATGATGTCATTATATCATTTGTCACTACCTTTGCCATAAATGGTGTCATTATATCATTTGCCATAAATGGTGTCATTACATCATCGTCACTACCTTTGCCATACATAATGTCACTGCCTTGTCCATACATGATGTCATTGCATCATTTGTCACTACCTTTTCCATACATGATGTTATTACATTATGGTCACTACCTTTCCATATGTGATATCACTACCATGCCCATACATGATGCCATTACGTCTTTGGTCACTGCATTTGCTATAAATGATGTCACTACAATGTTTGTGACATCATAAGGTGTAGGTATATTTCACCTACATGACAGTAGTTATTCGATAAAAAATATGAAATTGTTTAAAAAAATATATAGTTGCTAATCATTTAGTGCATTTTCTTTTTTGTATTTCTTTAAAGAGGCTTAAGAAATGTAAAACTTGAATGTTGTTGATATATTTATATAGTACTTTTTACAGTGAAGGCTTATGGGAATTGCATCTAAATATTAGCAGTTGCCAAAATCCTTTTCAGACTTTCAAAAGCAACTTTTTTGATATAAATGTAATAACTGTTTCTTTCTTAAGGTTTCATTTTTATTACACAGAATAAATGTATTTAAATTTCTCTCAAGCTGAATGTTAAATGTTTTTGAAAGTGTGATTTAGTACAAAAGTCTTTGGAATGTATACAAGTAGGAATTCACTCCATCAAAACATTCTTAAATTCAAATTCACACTCTGGTACAAATACTGAAGTCTGATTGGTCCTTGATTCATTTTTTTAAGTTTGACAGACAAATGTCAGAATTGTTTGTTAAGTCTAAGTTTTGAGCATAATAATGTTTTTTGTAATCTTACTGCATTGTATGGACTTGAGTTTTGAAATTATTCAGATGATCTGAGAAGACAGAGCTGCACACAAGCTGTATTAATATTTTAACCTTGCTTTCATGAAACACATCAATTTCCTTAAATCCCTAAGAAGTTGTTATCTGTATGTTGTTTTTTTAAACAGATGTTTCTGTGAAATACAAATAGTTAAAATTTAAGTACACTACAACCTAGTTTATCTTAAATTCATCCATATAAATTGCATATATGTATTGTGGATGTGCACATTTTTTATAACCCAGACTCTTTGTCAGAACTCCCTTTTAGCTGATTTTTTATTTTTAGAATTTTGGTTTACTAGTTTTTTCTATATAATTGCCAAGTTTAAATGCATCATGAAGAAACAGTCACGTGTGTTTGATACAAGTCATCCCAGGCAGAAAAAAAGTATGTACCTTGACTGTTTTATGTTCTTATACCCATGTATTCTTTTAAAAGTATACAAAATGTGTTCTTTTCAGAGGAAAGTCAATCAGCTGAAGCTGAAAAGGAAGGGAAGGAAGAGTTATGACAGTATTGCAGTGATATTGTCAGGGTGAATTATTTTATCTGCATGGTATCTGTGTTATGTTTTGATAATAAACTTCATTGTGAATATTGATTGTGTGCTGTTTTTATTCTATCATAAAGGGTTCAAAATTGCATTTCTGTTAAAAAAAAGTATTTCATGTTAATAAGATACAGAGGTGCAAAACAAGTTCTTTTTATGGAATGATGCCAAACATGGTCCACTCATCCACTATTGTTTCTGCACAACTAACTTTAGTTCTAGATCATTGACTATGACCAAATTTAGTAAATGACTTGCCCTTGGAGTAAGAAAGGAATCTCCTGTTGAATTGTAGGGTCAAAAGGTCAAAGGTCAAGAACAGTGTCACTGAAAGAAGACAAATGGTTCTGCCCAATAACTTCAACTTGAGACCACATACCATGATAAAATTTTGTGGGTAAGAGAGAAACATGCAGATTTTGAGATCAAAGGTCAAGGTCACTCTGACTTAACAGAAGAAATAGTTTGACTTA
Source organism: Sinohyriopsis cumingii (assembly GCA_028554795.2). Lineage (NCBI taxonomy): Eukaryota > Metazoa > Mollusca > Bivalvia > Unionida > Unionidae > Sinohyriopsis > Sinohyriopsis cumingii. The sequence goes on along the minus strand of CM068826.1, from coordinate 132,510,963 downwards.
CAGAAGAAATAGTTTCTGGACAAGAACATTTGCTCTTGACTAAGTTCAGCTTCCAGACATGGTGGATAGCTTGCACATGGAAAAAATAAACTATCAACTTTGCAGTCAAGTCATAGTGAGACAATCTTTGGGACAAGTTTTCCTTGTGAAAAAAGAACTTAAATACACACCATAATGGTACCAAATATTAAAGAGGTCTTGTTAATAAGGGAAGGAAATGTACTGCAAAAGTTGGGTTACACACCTTCAAGGTCAAAGTTACAACGTCCCAAATAAATGTAAAAATCATAATGATAGTAGGTTTTTCACATGATTATCCAACAAAATTCACAGATGGTTGCCGTTTTGACAATGAATGAACCTAATGCCTTTAGGGTTAAAAGGTCTTGGTCAATTCCATTGAATTCTATCGGTCAACATTCTTAGTAGTCAGATATGTATTATTACTGTTCTTTACATACTTATCATGGTGTTGGTATATAACGTATCATTCTTAGTACTTGTAATATCTGACCATACCAGTCAATGCATTGCATAGCAAGATAAGCCAAATGTATCATTTTCATTGCTTGTAAACCCCGGCAGAGTCATACCAAAAACTTACAAAAATGGTACTAACAGCTACCTCGCTTGGTGCTCAGCATTAAGAAATTAGTGTTAGGACTGGTCAGCCTGGTGTCAGGATAATGTGACTGGGTGGGACATCATGCTATGTGTCTGCGGCATGATGCCCCAGTGCTAGACATCACTATAAACTGCCACACTGTAGACATCATATCGATATGACTGAAAAATTGTTAAGGCTACGTTAAAAATCGTAATCCCACACACATTGCTTGTAATATTTGACCAAACCAGTCAATGCATTGCATTGAAAGGTAAGCCAAACAAGTCATTCTTAGTGCTCATAATATTTAACTATACCATTGCATGGAAAAGTAAGCCAAACATTTTTAGTAAAAAGAAAACAAAGATAGATATGACTGTTACAGAAACAAGTGTATATATATATATATATATATATATATATATATATATATATATATATATATATATATATATATATATATATACACACCTTTTATATGGGTCTTTATATATATATAAGACCCATATAAAAGGTGTGTCAAGTGTGACATGTATTTGCTGAATTTCACTCTAATGGCCTTTGTTTCTTTTTCAAGTCATCTTAACTTGCCAAGTGATCAGAAACAAGGAAACAAGGTGCAAAGTCATGCATGCTATTTCTAGTTTTCTGCCATATTTATCAATATTTTCAGTAATTTTGTTCCAGTGCATTGTACTTTATTTTCAATCGCTTTGCTTTTGAAAATGCTGACAAAGTAAAATATAAAGTATGTGTTTGAAATTATTTTATAATAGCTAAAGGCATCGTATGCACTAATTAAATTACTAAACCTCACATTGAGCTTAATCACTATGACAACAATAAAATGGTGAATTTTAGTGTGAATTGCAGATTGTTGTATGCTTTTTTTAAACAAGAAAAATGTCAGTTAAACTTATTTTTTTTTCCTTCATGTCTGTATTATTACAGTTATGCAGCATACAACAGTTTAAAATAAACCTTATTTATTGTCTCACCTGTGAATGGTATGACAATGACATCACTTTCCTGGTGGTGATGGCAAAGGCATCAACCATGCTCAGGTGCTGTGTTCAAGTTTTTTGAAAGCTACACATGTCCAACTTGATGGAATATCAATGTATGTATAAAGTTGTTAGACTGATATAGGTAGTATAGGTATGATGTTACTTGTGCAGTAATTAATTAGTTCATTAATCAGATAATCATCTAAAACTAATTAATAAATCAGTTGCTCTATTAATTACAATGGAGATTTCCCCAAATGCAGAAACACAACAACACTAAAATAAAATATCAAAACCTTCTGGTTGTTGTTGTTTGTTGTGGGTTTAATGCCATTTTTCAGCACACGATAGGCTATGCATGGCGGCCAGTATTAATGATGGAGGAAGAACCCGGGAAAACCCCAGGAAGAACCACCAACCCACGAGAAGCTACTGGCAAGCTTTCTCACATATCCACATTGGCCAAATCCTAGACTCGAACCCATGCAGACAGAGGTGAGACGACAGTGATCCGTAACGGAGAGCGCTTTAGACCACTCGGCCACTCAGGGCCCCTCAAAACCTTCTGGCACACGTGTATATACATTTTGCATCAACCAAAGTATGTAGGGATATAATGTTCCTTCAAAACATCTCTCCTTCAGTAATGACAACATGCATAAAATGTATGGCACACTAGTGCTAGAAACATCAAGCAATAATTTGAAATTATTTTTGAAAATCATAAATAATGGCACAAAACAAATTTTGTATTTGAGTTCATTAGATTTGAAGAGATAATATAAATATTTCATGAGTTTAACATGAAAGCAGCAACGTGAGTTTCATTAAGAGATAATTTGGACAGGGCCAAAGTGTGACCAAGGCCTTGCATGATTTTGATAATGCATAGGATTCATGCATATTCTTGCATAGAAATATGTAGGCTTGTTGCTATAGAGATTATTGTGATTAATGTGTAATTTTGTTTGACCATGACCAATGCATGTTTATGGATTGATCTTGCATCTAATTGGCTGATTTTATTTTTAAAACACTGTAGATTTGATAGGACTTTGATCAAACTTTGCAGATATACCTGTCATAAAGCTTTTGACTGAGTATGATTATATGTAAAATGCACATTAGTGATGTGACTGGTTTTATTGGCAGAGTCAACACTCTAGAAACTAAATTTATGGTCAGGGCTTGATCAAACTTAAACTCATCAATATGGTGGATGAGGTTGATCCATACTAGATTTTACATGGTAGTGGGGGCCCCGAGTGGCCGAGTGGTCTAAAGCGCTCTCCCTTACGGATCACTGCCATCACACCTGTCTGCGTGGGTTCGAGTCAGCGTGGGTTCGAGTCTCGGATTCGGCTAATGTGGGTATGTGAGAAAGCTTGCCAGTAGCTTCTTGTGGGTCGGTGGTTCCTTCCGGGGTTTTCCCGGGTTCTTCCTCCACCATTAATATTGGCCGCCATGTATAGCCTATCGTGTGCTGAAAAATGGCGTTAAACCCTACAACAACAACAACATGGTAGTGAGGTATTTTTGTAACAACAACTATTGATTGTAACAGTTGTTGTCAAAGGTACAAAAGCGTCAATGAAAAGGTAGCCAGTACACAGTTATTAGCCATTTTTCAGTATTTTCAGATTCCTTAGTTTATGTTACCTAATAAAATTAATATGTATAAATATTATCAAACTCGCATTCGATGCAGATAAAACGAATCACAAACCGAAGCACAAAATTCCAGTAAATTATCATACTATTTAATATAATGTTATCGTCTTTCAGTTCATTCATTTGGAAGTAATCTACTAATCAGTGATGTCACAGTGCATGTGACAATACATGACAATGATTTGGAAATTTTTGCATTCTAGAGTTAAGTAAAAATTTTAATAGCTTTATTTGGATTTCGTCTATCATTTCCGACTATTAAGCAGTTAAATTTTTAGCAGGTATTACATTATATCTTCCATTTGCAATTTCTATATTCATTTGCTTGTTTTTAGAAATGGAGTTGTTGCTAATTTTGTCATCGTTGAATCCTATTTCATTTTTCCAGTTGTTTTGTCCATTTCTTTACTAAAAGTAAGTGGAATATATCCGAAAGTGGTTGTGATGATTGTGTTAAATCAATTAAAGATTCTTTGTATGAAGACGATGCACAAGATTAAATGCATGTTGATTATACTATAAATCTTGCTGGTTGTTTTTCATGGGAAAGTCATGGACGCTTTGAAGATGCTGCTGCAAGTGAAGGCGCTAGTGTGTCACGCAAAGTTCTTCACCAGCAGTCTGTTTACAATATGAACTGAAACGAAATACATCTAGAATATTAAATACAAAATTCTACTAGGAAATACCCGAGGGTTAAATAATTAAGGTTTCCAGGTAATGAAAGTCAAATTAATACTGGCAGCAGACTCATTAGGAGGTCATTGTTCACGTTTGGTTCGACAAAACAAAGTGATAAATACGTGCCACCTTTACCGAGATAGAACCTAAGTACCTATTAGAACCTACAGTTTATCAAAGACGGAAAATCAATGTACCTGATGAATGTGAATTGCGAATAATAGTAGCGAGCCTGTTGATGAACAGCGAGAGAATCTGTGACTGTAATTGTCAAATACCAAAGAAAAATTCGAAGCTTAGAATTTGCAGTTAAAAGATCATTTATTAAACGAGGTTGGCAAAAAAAAAAAAAAAAAAAAACAACAACAACAAAGGGCTGTGTAAATGTTGTCAATTCTAAAATAGAATCTGTAATAGCTGATGTTGGAATGTACGAATAATGGATTAAAGAGTTAAAACAGCAGAAGAAAACAAAAACAGCACAGAATCAACCTCCACCTAAAAAAGCTTTATTGCAAGAACAGATGGAAAATGTTAAAAGTAAAAACAGCGCATTTAGTTAGGTCTTCCAATTTTGGAAATAGTTGGACGACCTATAATTAGTTGCCTGACTATTGGAGTTTAAAGACTTCCTCTGCAAGTGTACGAAGGTAGCCTTGGTCCAAAATCGTTTTCTATTTTGATCTTGTGACTGCTATGTAAAGATGGTCAAAATGTATCACTTGTCAGCTAACCGAGATGGTGATCCATCCGTTTGATCTATGTCGTTCTCGTTTTTTGCTTGTTTCTTTCTTTCTGTGCTTCTTTTAACTGTAGTGATCATTGATTTGTGTTGTTGTCTCTACGAATTACCTCTGATTAAACGTCAAACCATTTTTCTGAGTGAAATACTTAATATATTAGTTGATAACATTTTGCTTAATCCTTCCACAACAGATGCCTTTTCGTCTTAGTAGGTTGAACCTTACTGAGTGTTCTTATTTTCCTGTTAAGCTTTCTTCCGTCGTCAAACTTTTTTTTCAATTTTTTGCTTTCTGAAAAATTCTTTTGAAAGTATCGTGATAGACATTTGCGTTTTTGTTCTATATTTCTTAGCCAATAGGAAATCTTGAGTAAATATCTTTCACGAAATGTAGTTTTATCCATTGTTGTTTCACAAATGATTGTTATTTTTGTGACAAACTAACTTGATATTTGTGTAACACTCCTAGTTCATATACGTGAGACAAACTGAAATCAAATTTGTGTGACAAACTAAATTGATATTTTTGTAACATTCCGAGTTTATACTTGTGTGACAAACTGAAATGATATTTGTGTAACACTCTGAGTTGATACTTGGGTAAAAAACTGAAATGATGTTTCTGTAACACTCTGAGTTGATACTTCAGTAAGGACCTGAAATGATGTTTGTGTAATACTCTCAGTTGATACTTGGGTAAAAAAATTAATTGATAGTTGTGTAACAAACGGGTTTTCAGGATCATTGTAGAGATGTGTTAAATCCTGTCCTTTGTTGATCAATTAAAACGACATAAAGCATGCAGAGAACACTTTATGCCTGTTGTCTTTCGGTGCTGACAACAAGCCAACCGTCTAAAACATTTACTTTTTCCTGCAATTTTCCAAATTTTTTTCAATCCTTTCAAACATATAATTCACTGCAGAACTGCGTCAAATGTTGTAATTTCTGTCGTTTGATTCTGAAACATCTACATGTGCTTGTCAGAATGTGCTGTTTTAAACATGGCTTCGTTTTTCATTGTTTTTGTTGAATCGTTCTATATTTAGCTTGTAATATTTACGAGATCTTCGGGTTGTATTGTGAATTTAACCAAATAGTTTATCAACGTAAAAATGGGTAATTTAGTCCTTATGAATACTGAACTGTTGTAACCGTCCTGCTGTCAGAACTGATGGTGATTTTTTTCTAAGTTATCTTATTAAATCAATCAATTTATATCTGCTTCGTTAAATTTATATTTGCATCTTTCTTGAGATATTGGAGTACAATCAATCTAGCACATCTCGTGACCTGTAATTTTTCTTAGATTTCGTGGTTGCTTCAACTCAAAAATGTAAAACAACGGTGAACTCTCTGTGGAAACAACAGGTCTCATCCCCCAAGTCCACGAATTTACCTACCGACAAAATTGTCATTTTTTTCTCGAAATTACGAAATTGATATCCACGAAAATAAATACGTCCACAGTATATCTATTTTCATGTTAAAATTATCATGTTAACATTTTTTGTTGAACCCACGTTAGTGAGAGCGAAGTGTAGCACTCTTTTCTAGCGATAACGGCGCTTCAGCATTTTGTTTACAGTTTTTTATTTGCATATATTTCATAAACTCTTTGATAGATTCTTATCATGTTTGGCACGAATCATTATGGAGCTTAGGCAATTCATTGTACGGCATACTAGCTTGCCTCTTTTACATCGAGGTCAAGGTCACAGTAATAGACAAATTGCACTGTTTTGGTTCAAGCATTTTAATTAGCTTATATCTTCGAAATAAATTTCATAGATTCTGATCATACTTGGCACGAATTGTTATGTCGAACAGAAAATTCATTATACGATATGCTCGTTCTCTTCTATGACATTAGGTTGAAGGTCACAGTCCTAAAATATGTGTGAAGATCGTGGTTTCATTTTTAACAAAAAATATAAATATATCCTAAACACCTTGATGGATTTCACTCACCCTTGGGATGAGTAATTATGAAGGTAAACCATTTATTCTATATACGCTAATCTCGCTTTTTACGTCTTGGGTTAAAGGTCAGAGTCATATAAAATTTGCCTCATGGTTTCAGTTTAAGGTTTTATTGTTTTCTTTCTAACTTTTTCTTTCATTTGTTTTTATTTCCTAGACTCAGCGAGGCATTTATTTCAGACAATGAATGAATCATTTGGAAACTGATAGAGTTCATGCCACACATGCTGGTTTAACAGTTTTGTGTTGTGATTAAGGTCATGCCTTTTGTAGCAATGCATTGACCAGCAGTTCGACATGCAGGTCTTGGACTTGTATTTTCTTGAACTTTATTCTTTAACACAACTAGCTTTGAGAACACTTTTATCCTGTCCTAACTAGCTGTGAGCTCACTTTGATCCTTTCCTGACTAGCTGTGAGCTCGCGTTGATACTGTCCTAACTTGCCGTGAGCTCACTTTGATCCTTTCCTAACTAGCTGTTGGCACACTTTGATCCAGTCCTAACTAGCTGTGAGCACACTTTGATTCTGTCCTATCCAGCTGTGAGCAACTTGATCCTGTCCAAGCTTGTATACAAATAGGCATTTATATCTTGATACGGGCATTGCTGCTTTTATGTCAAACTCGATCACCTGTCTGAAAGGTACTGAGTCCAGTCCAAAGTAGTTTATCCCATTTTTTGTGTTTTATAAAATATTTCACTTTATTAATTTAGGTTCGCTGTGCTATGCGCCAGAACTTTTGTTTGTTATTTCATTTTGATTCCTGTTTGTTGCTTCTTTTTTTGTCTCTTAATGCGAGTTGTTCTGAAGAGAAAAAACAAACACATCACGATTTGGCTGATCAATCAGTTAGATTATGCCAGTGCGCCAAGCATTTTTACAATTTTTTTTTTTACTTTAGCGTTGTTGCATCACCGCACACGATGGGTGACGTCACTGATGTAATTAACTGTGCTAATTAATTAATTAGTTCATGCACATAAATTGCTTATATGGGATGTCGGATTTTTTTGACATAGAAACCGATGCATTAATATGTTAATCTACATTTTTAAATTTCATTTTATGCTCCTAACTGTTGCAGACATTTTAATTTTACGATGTCAGTTCGTTTTGCACATCTTTCCTGTCCCAATATATGTCTCTTAAAGCTTGTTCACAGAAACTGTTTGACCTAGAAAATAACATTAGATAGTTCAGATGACTTGATTAAAAAAAATTTGACGCAAAATAAGTTATATTTGAAAGTTTTTTTCTGACGTTTGGATTTGGTACATTATTACTTGTTTCTTATTTTTTGTTTCCTTTTTTATTTTTGAAGGAGCGGTGGAGTGGGGTGTGTGGTGGGGTTAACGTTGTTAGCAAGAGTACGCAGAAGCCGTTTGGTCGAAGTAACTGCGATTTGCCTGCAGTGCAATAGGAATTTAATCGAGGACTACTTTTAAAAAGTAGATCTGACTGGCAATGATAAAGGTCCATGTTCTAGTGATGTTTGGAATTATCGACTCTTTTGTTTCAGTTACCTATCAGATAAAGCGTTGCATTTCTTTTTAGGGATACGTGATATGTTCCGAATGTCGTTTATGACATTCATAAATCAGAACGGTGTTCTTTGATTGGCGAAGTGAAAGGTCAGTAGAACATGACCTCTATCATTATGCAGTGTGCTTGTGCGCTTAGGGTATAGACCTCATTTTATTTTTATGCCAGATTAACCAGGGTTTAGACTTTCTGGACTTGGATTATTTGGTCTCCAGTGGGGACTTGAGTCTTTTACGCTGTTCCCCCCCCCCCCCCGCAATGGCAGAATACGATCTGAGAAGAAGTACCAGCTTACAGTGTGTGTCCAAGTTCGCTGTCTATTATATTTACTCAAATTGAATCTATATTACTTATCAGTATTATGTGGCCTCGCTATATAAATAACTTAAAAGTACATAGAATGCGTTATAATAAGTAGCTATAATAGAACATAATAAGTACAATATGAAAGGATATGGACGAGTATGTATGTATGTATGTATGTATGTATGTATGTATGCATGCATGCATGTATGTATGTATGTATGTATGTATGCATGCATGTATGTATGTATGTATGTATGTTGATGATTCACAATTACATGTTCTATTAGGCTGTACATAAAGTTCAAACAGGCTTGCAAATTTATAAGACCGAATAAAGAGATACATCCTGTTTGTTGAGGAAGGAAACACTGAAGCATGAGCTACACTCTAATCTATTAACTAAGTCATCACTTCAGCGTTTTTCCCAATTATCACTGTTTGATTCGATTTTGTCCACTTGGAGTACCATTGCTGCGTCTTCCATTACATTCTTGCGAAGCACCGTAAACAAACTGAAACTTACACTGAAATGTCTGAAACGATATGTTTGAAACTTGACGTATTTTGCAATATACATGAAGGGATTGACGACTGAGACAATGGCTAAATGTTATGTACGGTGTCATTTTCAAGTATTTAATCTCATGAGCAAGTCCTGATGGGATTTAAATGGAGATGCTTTGCTTGAAATTAAAAGCCAGTTTCCTAATTCTAGATGGACTGTAATAGAGCAAACTATTTGCTAGTGGCAAATATGACGTAAAGAGTGAAAATGTAAACGTTGTTTTAAAAGTGAAATGAGGCAGATGATTTTATTTACAAGTTCAAATAACTATGATTTTTGCATATGGTTGAGAAAGTGTAAACTTTTTATCTGTCATCATGAAGATGACCATACGTTTGTTGATGTTCAATATGACGATCACTTTGTGAAATATCAGATATTTCGCCTTAGTGAATATTATTAGAAAAAGATGGTGTCACGTTTATTTGATGAACTAGAACAGTACTAGCTGATGTTAGGTAAGGCATTCAAAACTTATTAACTTTAATTGGGATGAGTAACGTTTGCTTTGGGTTTTTTTCTCCCACGCCATTTCATATTAAATGTGTAGTGAGAAATACAACTATTCAAAAGCTGATTACTTCTGATGATGTGTTGAAAATACTTCTGTTAACGAGTTGGATCTTACACGGAATATGGATGTTAAACATTGTTATGTAAGTTATTTATACAGTAATATCTAGCAATTATTTTTCTCCAGATATGCAGAACCTTTACATAAATTGTTCAGCTCTGTAGTTTATTATTTAATTAACAATGGACACTCCTCAAAATGACATCACATGTTTACATTCTAAAAATAAGTTGGACCAGGACCCTGTGAGTGTCGTTAATAATCATCCAACCACACTAAAACTGTGGAGAAGTTCGTGATTAATAACTGGCACACAAAGGGGCAATTCACAAGCTACAATGTAAACATAACTGGATAATGTCCTGGAACGCGTAGTACAACAAACGATTTGGAATTTAACATCTTGACATCCAGTTGATCAACAACAGTACCATGGGCCTTTGTTTATAAGTCTGTTGGAGGCTGTAATATGGAAAAAGTCAGGTTAACAATAACAAGGCATCAAACCTATGACAAATTAATAATGGATACTCCTCAAGATGACCCCGAATGTTTACATTCTAAAAATAAGATGAACCAGGACCCAGTGAGTGTCGTTAATAATCATCCCACAATACCAGTGTTTCTCAAACTTTTTTGTCTTGCGGCGCACCAAAAAGATCTAAAAAATTTCACGGCACACCTGTATAATGGGCTCATGTATTTATTACTACACTATTATTATAATTAGAGCGATCGAGTTCTCCCGAGATGTCGCACAAGTCTCGCGTTACAAAAGAAACCAAAGAAGGACAGATTGACAGAGTTTTCGTTTTTATATATGTTACTTTTTTAACTTTTGCGACATTGATTTACCATTTAATTTTTAGATATGTTCAAGGTTTCAAAACGCTAGCTTTTTAAATATTTTTCAAAACTCCCATGGCACACCTGCAAATCTCTCGCGACACACAGTTTGAGAATCACTGCACTATACTAATACTGTCGACAAGGTCGTGATTAATAATTGGCACACAAAGGTTATTTCACAAGCTACAGTGTTAACATGACTGAGTAATAGCTTAAGAATAGCTGACCATGACTCTAAACAGTTCCCTTTAGTGATTAACATGTATAAATTTAGTGAACACTGACAATGATTACATGATAAATAAAAACATAAACGAACTGCATTACTTATTCATCTTCTGACTCTCTCATAAGATCTGATCTTACATTAACTATTGCAGCACTCACACTTAAAATGTCATCAAAAGGTTTGAGATGAAACCGAGAGTGTAGAAGTTAAAACTTTAAACACCTTTTAGTCTTCTGGTAGCTCTTTCTGCACGGATTCTTACCTGTGCAATTCGCCTTGTAAAAGTAACACCACCTGCACATAACTAGGGCTGGCTTTTAGTAAAAGCAGGCATACTAAACTTAATCCTCGGGGGGAAAGTTGTTATTGTTGTTGTGCGGTTTAACGCCATTTTTCAGCACACGATAGACTATACATGGCGGCCAGTATTAATGGTGGAGGAAGAACCCGGAAAGAACCAACGACCCACGAGAAGCTATTGGCTACCCACATTGGCTGAATCCGAGACTCGAACCGGCGCAGACAGAGGTGAGATGGCAGTGATCCGTAACGGAGAGCGCTTTAGACCACTCGGCCACTCGGGGCCCCCTCGGGGGGAAAGAGCAGGTCCTTTATTGTAAAACCACGTCCTGCAATCATTTCATCGCCTGACGAGATAATTCAAGAAACCACATTTTTTGTAACAATACATTTGTCACTAGCTCGGCCACCGAATCCTTTTGATATGAAATTTGACCACGTGGGGAAATTCGAATTAAGTATTTAGCAGTGGTATGAGATTTATAGTTGCTGTTTGTCTCTCCTAGCAGCAGAGGGGGCGAATCGGACATTTTGTCCAATCGTTATTTTGCTTAATTATTACTTTCTGCAACTCAACGATCTAGTGTCGTCAGCGCCTGGTAAAAAAAAAACGACGTCGTCGTCGGGGGATCGTCCAAACGTCATTTGGTTTAATTAACACCTTCTGCGCGTCGATCCCCAGCGTCGTCAGCGTCCGGTAAGCACATCGACGACCGCGTCGATGTCATTGCCCCCCCTGCTGCTAAGTGGCTATTTACAATGAAAATTATTTACAACTAACCGAATATTTGGTCAAGTCCGATACGATATCGTGTCCGAGGGTCATGTAAATTTATCGTTACAAATCCATGTGGGGTCGACTGAGCATGACTAAAAAAGTTTCGAAAACCATTAAAGTCCATGTCACCGCCGCACCATGTCTGCCAAATATTTCGCAGCGTGTGTGTATCAACGCCGTTGAATACAGCAAGAATATTGCAGTTATCTCTGATTACTTTTGGAATCTGAGTGTATCGTTGAGTGACATATATCACGTCAGTGTTTTTATGCCTGCCTCTGGAAAATATCCTAGCTGGGTTCTTTTGATTGTCTAACATAACATCATCGTACACGACTAGATTGTTAACGTCGCCATCAATATCATCAATACCCGGTGCATCATTGATATCCGTAATAAACTCAATAACATTCTTTTTAGCGATCGCTGATGCATTCTCGTTGAAATCTTTCAACACCTCGTAGCATCGTTGATCATCTACGCTAGGAGCAACCAAATACAACTTATCCCACTTCATCCATCTCATTATTAAATTGAGTAACAATTGCGTCTTGCCGGATCCAGATGGTCCGATGATAATCATCCGGATCGAGTTTGGTAACGCTGCAACATGCTTAACTGGTTCTCTTGTTTTAGTCGCCGAAAAATCAATTATATTCATATCTCTATACATAAATTATGGATCTATATTGTGTGAAGTGTAGAGTGCGTACTGGCACAAATGATATGACAACCGTTACGACAAGAAATAACAGATCGGCGCTTACTGGTAAGTGTGTACAATGCGGTACAAAGAAATTTAGATTTATTTCTATTAGACCCGGAGATGTTTTAAAAAAAAGCGAGGAGGTGACATCGCAGCCAAATTGGCAAAACTCCCCGGAACACCGTGGGCAAAGTATCCAGGAGAAAAACACCTCCCAGGATATAACTACTGTGGCCCCGGAACACGATTAGATATCAGACTCGATGATCAAAATCAGCCCAAACCCGGTGAGTATCCAATAAACGCTATCGATAAGGCGTGTCATGCTCATGATGTTGCTTACAAAAGTAGCGATCTTCAACAGCGTCATATCGCGGATGTAAAATTAATTCACGCGCTAAATGCTATTCCTGATAAATCAGTCAAAGAAAAATTGGCCTCATGGTTGGTAAAATCGGCTATGAAAGGTAAATTAATGATTGGCGCTGGTAATTAATAACAATCATCCAAGAAAAACGATGGATTCCATCTATTATTCTCCGAGAGGATACTGGAAGGGGAAGGCCGCAATTGGTAAGCTTGCAAGCGCTGCAAAGGTAACAAAGACCACTGCGGCTAATTGGTTATCCAAACAGGCTATATGGCAAATCTATCTACCACCGCCTAAACAAATCAACTTCTCGCGCTTTGATGTCAGCGTCCCTAATGAAGTTCATCAGGCTGATATACTATTTCTGCCGCATGACAACGGTTACAAATACGCGCTAACCGTAGTTGATGTTGCGAGTCGATACAAACAAGCGGAACCGTTGAAAACAAAGTCAGCAACTGAAGTAGCCGATGCGTTTGAGCGGATTTATCGAAGAGGTCCTCTGCGCTGGCCAAATCTATTACAAGTTGATCCCGGTAGTGAATTTCGCGGCGCTGTTTTATCAACGCTGAAACATCATAGCGTCGCGATACGACGAGGTCATACTGCGCTACATCGTGATCAGGCAATTGTTGAACGATTCAATCGGACTCTTGCTGAACGGTTATTTGGATATCAATACGCGAAGGAATTCATCCAAGAAAAACGATCTCGTGAATGGGTTAAAAGGTTGCCAGGCGTAATTGCAGCGTTAAATAACGAGATTACCCGAGCAATCAACATGAAGCCCAGCGACGCGATTAAATACGAGTATATACTCGGAAAATCAAAAATAGATAGTGTTTCCAAGCCGATTCTTGGCGATGTCACTGTTAGATATCTATATGAACCAGGAGAGCTTGAAGGCGGTAAAAAAAGGGCTACTGATCCTATTTGGAGTGTTACCACACATAACATATCAACGATAACACGATCAACTGGTAGACCACCGATCTACAGACTGGATTCAACTGCTCCTCAGCGCGGATTTACACGCGAGCAACTACAAGTGATACCTGACGATACTCAATTACCCCCGCGTGGTCTTAACTAGCGCCGTTGCGTCTATTACACTCAAGACAGGTCAACCTCACATTGTTTTTGACATGACCGAGACTGTTATCGATCCTATCCACGGTAAATTGGCGAGTGTCTTTATCCGAATAACGCCAACTCATTATACAATTACAACTCGCGCAGTGATTATTCTGTTGTTGTCGTAACGCAATTATTAATTCGGCATCAATATCAAAACGCCGCTGTTTTTTTTTTATCCTGTTGGCGGTAACCCGAGAGTTTTCTATCAATGACGCTTGCATCGATGGTGACTTTGTCGCCGGCTTCGTCAGTGACTCCGTCACCGGCTCCGTCAATAACAATTCTTCGAAGCTGATTTATCCTTCGTACTCTGGACACTGCAAGATAGACTAGATTCGACCATTCGATGCGATTATCAACTATCCAAACAATTGTGTCCGTGATGGTTAGTCCCTGCGAGGAATGTATTGTCGTTGCGTATCCTAGCGTCCACGGGGATTTATCAGCACGTAGCGCGTCCTCGACGACGCTGATATCAACGAGCACGATATCATTCAGCACGAGAATTTGTTTTTTTGTCCCTGACGCTGTCGGGGCCGGGATTTCAACTTCAATGTTCTGCCGCCGTGTGTCCGCGGGTCTATAACATAACGGCACTGGGCGCGTTGGAAACTTTTCCTTATGAAACGTAAACAACCTCCGCTGAAGTGTGTCTCTGACTATCTTTCTACTCGCTACAATCAAATCGTTTGGTTTCCATGTTTCCCAGAATTCATTTAACGGCGTTTCCGGAATCACCTCGCGGATTATTTCACACTGAATTCTATCCGGCTGTAATCTGATTAATTTTTTAACCTCGCGCAGTTGTTCATCAAGTGCTCGGTAATCAGTATCGGTTTCTTCATAATAGTCCACAAAACCCTTTAACCAATCATGTGGACCCTCGCCGACAAATGGTGGTGGTTGGCCATGATCCCCACACATGATTACCGCTGTATTCGCGCGCAGCAACCACTCAAGAAACATTTGTAAAGTATCTAACGAAACAGTACATATCTCATCCCAGATGATAATGTCGGGAATAAATTTTTCACCCATTCGATCAGGAGTCCACTCACCGCCGCTGTATCGAAAGAAGCTGTGATAAGTAACGGCGTCAACATTTCGTTGTTTTATCTCTCGCGCTAGTCTATGAGTCGGTGTAAGCACGATTATACTTGCCCGCGTTCGAAATAATTCAATTGCCCGAGTCGTCTTTCCTGACCCGCCACAGCCGCTTAAATAAACCGTCTTGTGTCTACAAATTGGATCAGAACACGATGGTGCATTAGACCATTCTGATAAATTATTACCGCGTAGGTAATTGTTCTCAACGATGACATTTGCTGACGGGGAATAATCGCGTCGTATTTCTTCTTTAATTCTCCATGTACCCCAACTCTCGTCCGGACTAGTAAACTCGGCTACGTTTTTCTTGTACTTTACGTCTATATAAAATGAATCAACGGCTACTCTAACCGCGGTATCGGGGAATCTATTTATCATCGAGAATAAATTGATAGCGGCATAACCCAGCATAGACGCCCTCAAATGTGGATACGCCGGGCTGTCTCCATCGCTGTAGGTAACAACTGTACCCAACCTCGTTCCATTGGACAAGAAAGCTGTTTTGCAGTTCACGTATCTATTTTTCGCCACTGCGTCCTTGATTACGAAATCATATTCTGCGTCATCTATAATCAGCCGTGAGCAATATCGTTTGTAATCGCAGTTTTTTCCACCTTGTGTAAACTTACCAATTATTCTTCTACCGAGATCTTTTGCCTCGTGGTTTCGTTGGTTGAATATCCTCCTGGACCATTCGATGATATATTCCTCGTCGGCATCAATGTTTTTTCTGGACTCGTCAATTATGCTATCTAGACGCTCCGGTTCTGGTAACCAGACTTCAGTCTGCGCCCGGTATGATATAATCGCGTCACTGACAATCAACGAAACTAGCATGCTACAATCAATCATATACCGTAGCAGCGCTATTGGCAACCACTTCTTTTCAGCTATGTGTCTACCGATCCAAATATAGCAACAGCGATGGAGTCCTGCCGCGAATTCAAATGATACTATGCGAGCGAATCCGGTTAAATCAAAATCAGGCAGTGGTCCATTAATAGCAACACGAGTCATTTCATGACTGGGGTGTCCAAATCGTCTAAAGTACTCAGCGGCGGATCCATACCCGAGAAAACTCGCTGGATAACAGGCAACCATATCAACCGAGATCATAGCGTCGCGGTTGTATTCAGTGTTCCATAGTCCACCGTGATAGTATTCCAAACAACTGGATTGTACATCTGGTAAAAATTCCTTGCGCGTTGGTCTCCACGCATTTTTCCTTGCTGCAACATGAGCTACAACCGATGGAATCGTAAAACAATTTGTTAGCAGTTGTTCATCATGCTCTTCAAATTCCATGGCGGTTTTTTTCATCCTGTTGTGAAATGCTTCAGTGCGATATAATTCGCCGTTTGGTCTTACAAACTGATCAAAGGTATCCGCATCGTTTTCAGCGCTGCGAAGTAACCACACTGATACAGGGTCGTTTTTACACAAGTAGGCAATAGCATCAAATAGTTTCCTCTCCGCGAGAAAACCATCCCGGGAGAATTCTTCTCCCAAAAATTCTTCGGGTATATACTTTACTGTTCTATCCCGTGGAAATATTGTGATCGCGGGCGTCCATGCGTGTTCGTTATGATCAATAATTTTGATTGGGGCTCCCTTCGATTTGTACTTCGATTCGTATAATACTTCACCGGTTATCGTTGTAACGGTTATTGGAAATCTCAGCGATGTTTCTAATCTCGCTATGTCGCTGATGGTCGCTCCACGCTCTTTTACGGTTAGTTCCCACTGGTTGATTTTGCTACGTCGTAAATCAGTCAATTTGTTTCCTCGACACGCATTTGTAAAATGCTCTATTATTCGTTCTGCTACACAATTTATCCCGGTTGACTGTTTCATCGGTTTCAGTTTTCCGATATCAGGTTTCTTATTTAACGGGTATATTCCATAAACAACTGCTGTTTCAGGATACGCTCGTTCATAGTATGGTCTGTCAATTCCGGTTAACAACCCCGGCTTGGAGTCGCGGCTGACAGTGACTGTTTTCATGTCGCTGAGAACTGGTTCAAATTTATCACGTATGATCCAATCGCCTGATTCCACCCGGACAATGAATTTTACTCTGAAGAAATACCTTTTACTGTCAAGTTGTGATATTATCATTGCTGCGCGGTTGTCGTTCATGGTAGCATCAACAACACCATCAATTCGAAATGTTGACCAACTATGAGATGCACCATCACGTTTGAATTCATTGATACAATCGCGTATTTTATTCAACAGGGTTTTATCGTTTATTAACGCTTTTGGTGTGTCCTTGAGGACTCTATCGAGATTGAACTTAATATTTTTCCAGGGTTTAATTACTGCTAATCTCTCAAACTCATCCATATAATTAAAACAAGTATTTAAATGAAAGAATATAGTATAATGAATCACTGCAAATGGTTGATGATTGGGTCGACAACCCCGTGCAATAAATCATGTAGAGGTGAATTCTGCGGGTATCATTTACAAAGCGTTCGTAATGGTTCTCTTGGCCCCCTCCCGTGCTTGGTTTGTCACGTCGGTGTAAGAGGAAAATCGCAGTTGTGTATTAATTGTGGCGGAAAGCGATACAGGGAACTAAAACGCTATTATGACAAGCGAATTAAAAACGCCGTCATTGACCCCACCGCCGACTTCGTCATCAAAACCCCCCAAGACTACGTTGAAAGATTCATAATTAAACCAAATAATAAATTAGACAAGTAGTATTATTATACAAATGGACCAAGAATTTCAGCCGCATCCCCTGGTCGTCAATTACGAGGCATCTCGCGACGGCATTGTTAGAAATCGTAGACTGAAGAAGCCGGTTGGTACCGTAAGTAATCAGGGGTATTTGATGTTTGGTGCCGGAAAAAAGAAGTATTATGTTCACAGGATTGTATTTGAAGCATTCAACGGATTAATCGAAAATGGGCTTGTGATTGATCATATTAATAATAATAAGACTGATAATTCTCTTACAAACTTGCAAGCTATCTCGCAAAGTCAGAATACCAAAAAAGGCCAAACCGGTAAATACCCAAAGAAAGCAAAACCCGTAAAGTCATTTGATACAACAACTCACGAGGAAAAAATATTTCAGTCGATGAATGAGGCAGGAAAATATTTTGACATTTATATCGCCTCAATACGATTTGTTGCAGAAGGAATACAGAATTCAGCGATCTCAAAAAAGACGGGTCATAGAATTCGATTTTCATATGTAACAGAAATCAGCGAGTGACAAGGTCACCGTGACGAAGTCACCGGCGCCTATGGCGCTGACGAGGTCACGTCTAACGAATTATTAAACACCTTCGGAATTGATACACGGGGTTTCATTTTTCTTTTTATTTAAAAACAAGATGTTTTATAAGAATAATGAATATCGAAGACATCAATAATATATTAGCCGAGATTTCAAAATTAAAAAATCAAGGAATTGAATTATCTGATGGTCTCGACAGTGAAAAAATATTATCCGATTATGAGATTATTAACGAACAGTCGAAACGGGGGCGTTTTACCCTGGCCCGCGAGTATTTTTTCATAAAACGATTACAACATACGATCAATGAAAACTTGTACCACAATGACGCAAATGCATTCATTGGACTATTCACTGCCGTTGAAATAATACGAAAAAAACTCGGACGTGTTTATGAACGACGCCGGGAGATTTCTAGTAAGATCAAAAACATTAGAAGGATTATAGACGAAAACTCCGGCGAGAAATTAGAAATTGCTTCGCAATTGCAATAATGGTAGGTGAATCACTCACTACCCGGCTAGCCAGAGAGCGGCTAGCGGCGCTTAAAAAGTTCATACCGTTACGGGACAGGGTCCGAGAACAACTTCAAACGCGGCAGCAACTACAAACCGATTTTACTGTTGGAAGCGAACAACTCTTTGCCCCGGTAACTAAAGCGACCAAAGATGTTACGGCGGCAACTGTACCCGTCCTCGATGCGCTTGAAAAGATAGCGGCTCAGACCGAACAAACAAAAAGGTCTTTAGAAACACTTCCTGCAAAAATAGCGGCTGCTACAACACGGAGGCCGCCACCACTCGCTATAACCGAACCACAAGAACCCTATGTTACAATGGCCGATGAAGAAGAACTAGGTGCTACTGCGAAAGAACCAGAAGAAGAAATACCCGAAGAAACACCGGAAGAAGAAATACCGGAAGAAAAAGAAGGGAATATACCCCGTATTGTACTCAAGAAGAGCACAATAGATCAAATTAGAGGCTTCAGCAGCAGGGAAGAATTAATTAATTTTGCTGCCAACAATTTTGCTAAGAGCATACGAGATAAGAAGCATATCAATAGCGGTTACGAGAAAAATATAAAGTCGTTAAAGGACTGGGCAAGAATAGTGTATTTAGCAAGTAAACATAAAGATGCATTACCACATCGTAGTAAATCCGATTACGACGCATTCCACAAGGAAGTTAAGAGTATAACACCAAAAAAAGGAAAAGGATACTCTGTTGGTAAAGAATCCTACGGCGTTACCTGTCCTGGTAGTGTTCTCAGTGATATATCACGGCTAGAGGTACTAATTGGAGGAAAACGAGCCGGAAATAACTCTCCGGAAATAATCAATGAGGCCGCTGATATTTGCAAGCGTTTATTTGCAGGCGGTATTATGGACATTAATGCATATCGAACGCTCATAGACGAACTCGTGGATGATTAATTGGAAAACCGGTGTTTTTATAATAAAGATGATCATACACTACAACCACAATAAACCAGTACTCGTCTACGTGGTAAACTCGCGATTGCCTGTTTACCGCGCGTACTATGGAGATGGTCTCGGTAGCACCATTGCGGGGTTATTTACAAGAATGGCTCCAAAAGTAGCGCCGTTAGCCAAACAATTAGGAATGAAGGCTATTGATGTTATTCGTGATAAGGGAATCAGCGCTATTGGAGACGTTGCCGGAAAGGCGCTTTCAGCCGCGCGGGACAAACTAATGTCGTTGGTGAAATCCAAGAGATTTTCAAGAAAAAAACAGAAACCACCGGTGATGCCATCAACGACGGTGATGCCTGCAAATGTCAGTAAAGTAATAAATAACGCCGTGGAAGAAAAACTAGCGTCGTTGGTAAACAATAATCAAGATGACATCGCAAACATAATAGCGGGAAGTGGTTTAAAACCACGACGATGATTTAGATGCAGCAGCGTATTATTAAATAAAATGTTTAAACGAACAGCTGACCCGGCGTTTGATATGGACGCACCAGTGCACAAGGATGATTCTGTCCGTAATTATCAATTTTATTCCTATCATGCAGTACAACCCAACATACGATCGCGAATTGAACTTCAAGTCCATGATACCAGTAAATATTTTTTACCGTGTGAAGCGTTTATTGAAATCGAAGGAGAACTTGTAACAGAGGCCGATACTCCTGCTGTACCAGCACCGTATCCAGATGGTACCAAAGTTGGCTTAGTCAATAACGGCGTAATGGCGCTATTTGAGAGCGCAAAATATCTCATTGACGGGCGAGAGATCGAGTCTATAGAACGCGATGTTGATGTTGCTACAACAATAATCGGGCTAGCAAGATATTCCGACGATTATACAAGATCAGCGGGTCCATCTATGATGTTTGCAAAGGATAATAAAAACACTGCTGGAAACTCGCAATTTGTGGTAAGACGACCAAGAAATAATGCTAATAACAATGACGCTGATGTTGAGAATATGATTATAAACAGCGATCCTAATTTCAACCTCGGAGCTGCAACACGCATATCAATGTTAACAGGACCGCGTAGATCTTTCTCATGCGCGATTCCACTGCATCATATATTTGGATTTTGTAGGAACGTGCGAAAAGTTATCTACGGAGCAAAGCATACCGTGGTGCTTGTGCGAAAAGGTGATGATAGAAATGCAATTTGGAGAATTCCAGCGGATCTTGCAAATCCAAATAATGACCCTGGTAAAGTCGTTTTAACTAAAATATTATTGTGGATGCCAGTAATAACTCCATCCATTACCACAGAGGCACGATTGCTATCCTTTATGGAGCAGGGAGGAAAATCATTACTAAGTTGGCTAACAACAACAACAGATACTAAGCAATCAAATATCAATGGTATATTCACATGGAACCTGGCATCACAACAAGGCATTTCGGCTCCACGTCATATATTTGTCGCGTTGCAGGATATGACGAGAGTTGATAATCAATTATCCAGCCATATGATATTTGATCGATTAGGCGTTACTGACGTCTCGCTGAGAATAAACGGTCAGCAGGAACCATCCGAGGATATACAGCTTAATTACGGTCAAAACCATATTGCACGCGTGTACCATCGGTTGCTGTCGTATATGAGTCGTGATCAAAACGTCGACACTGGTTTGCAAATATCACAATATGATTTCAGAGAACTATATCCGATCTATTACTTTTCGCTGGAACATCTTGATTTAACGAGACAATCCGTCGTTGATATACACTTCCGAGCTAATGTAACTCGCGGCGTTATTGCTGATTATAGAGCTATTGCTGTCATTCTCAGCGATAAATCAATGCTGTTGGAAGGTGTTGGTGGACGAATGAGAATCGTTGATGCGCCAGTGGAAAACATGTAATTGAAAGCACAAACGCGTTTACAATAAATGTCGTATAGTGTCGTCAGTGTAGAGTTGACTGATGGTCAAGTCAAGAAATTACGATCAAAGTCGGCTAAACAATGCGGAACCACAATAACGCTGAAGCCGTCACAGATGGCAGGTGGTAATCATAAGATATCGTTGACGGCGCGTCAAATAAAACATTTCAATGATGCGATGAAGAATAAAAAGGGTGTTCAAATAGATTTTTCAGCCGCAGCAATTAAAAACATGGAAAAGACCGGTGGGATATTTCCGCTGTTAGCCGCGATTCCAGCGTTGATTGCCGCGGCCGCACCAGCAGTGGCTAAGGCGGCGGCGTTAGGAGCCGTTGGTACCGCGGCGGGAATGGCATTGAAGAAGGCAACCGGGAAAGGCTACAAAAAAAAACGACCCGTGGCCGGAAAGGGTCTAAGACTACCGGGAACCCCGTATTCATGGTACTCGGGAAAGGGTCTAAGACTACCGGGAACCGTTTATTGACTCGGGAGTCTATGACTCCCATGTCTAATTTTGATTTAATAGACGCCGCAAACGCGCTAGCGATAAAAAACTTCAGAGGTGTTTTTATGAGGGATCAATTACCGGCGGCACCAAGAAATATTGAAACCGGCATAATTAACCTCGATGGGTCCTCCGGAGCGGGAACTCATTGGGTTGCGTACGCGATTCATCCGCGCGCGATCGTCTATTTTGATTCATACGGGTTAGCCCCGCCGAACGAGTTTATGCGGTATATCCGGGCGTGTTCAGCCCGGGCGTGTTCGGCCCGGGTTTTTTATTCCACGCTGCCAACACAGCGATTAAGCGACCCACCGATATGTGGCCGCGAGGTATTGAACGTACTTGCGGCGATTTCATCATCGCGAAAACCACCTCATGTGGTTGTAAACGAATACACTAGTGGGGTCGTAGAAGCTCAACGGATTTTAGAGAATAACATTTACAATAATAATGATTGATATCTGGGGACGACCGGTTTCGGCGCTGAAAAAGCCCACGGAAACGCCCGCCACCGATGACATAAAAAAACTAATTGAGGATGAAATCGCTGATACGTTGAACTTAACCAGTGTTGACCCAGATGAAATAGTTGTATTTCAAGACCGCCAGGGTAAATTGAAATCCAGTAATGTGTCGCTGAATGACGTTTTAATACGACAGCGTGATGCCGCCGAGGACACTATCGCGTTGTATACCGGCGACGGACGACTCAAACCGGGTGAATCCATCTTGACAATAAATGGAAAAATAAGTACACTTGGCGACAATTATATAACCATGTCAAATTCGTTAAAGGGTTTACGTGGTGAATTTAACTTTCATGGAGAACAGTTCAGGTCGATGATAACGCACGTCAGCGAAATGCGAGACATTGTCAATAGTTTTTTTCGGGGACCCCCGACGGCAGACGAACCAAATCTTGTAATAATAAAAAATGCTATTTCGGATCTTATGGAGATGTCGGCCAATTTACCCCCGTTGCGAAAAAATGTTAACAGGATCGATGACAACTTTGATAAATTCTTTGGTAAAAAAAATACCAAGCCGGATGAGATTACAATAACTATAAATGATATCACTGCGTATGGACAGGAAATAAAAACAATCAAAACTGATGTTGCAACAAACAAAAGGAGTGTAGACGCGCATGAACGGGAAATAGAAATAATCGGCGCTAATGTTGCAACGATCATAAATAATGTAGACTCGCATGGACGGAAAATAGAAACAATCAAAACTGATGTTACAACGATCATAAATAATATGGACGCGCATACACAGGAAATAGGAACAATCAAAACTGATATTGAAGCGAACAAAAAGGGTGTGGACGCGCATACACAGGAAATAGGAACAATCAAAACTGATGTCGAAGCGAACAAAAAAAATGTAGACGCGTATTGGCGGGGAATAGGATTAATTAAAACTGATGTTGCAGCGAATAAAAAAGGTATGGACGTGCATACATATGAAATAGAAACAATCAAACTTGATGTTGCAGCGAACAAAAAAAGTATGACCGAGAATACACGGGAAATAGAAATAATCAAAACTAATGTTGCAGCGAACAAGAATAATATAGACGCGAGTTGGCGGGGAGTAGGAATAGTTATAACTGATGTTGAAGCGATTAAAGACAGACTACCGAGAATGGCAGAGCAACTCGAAAAAATAAAAACCCCTCATGAGAACATCATCAACACAGTATACACAATTCGGCATGGATCATTCGATTGGACTCTTACACAGAATACAGTAAATATCACCGCAACTGTTAAGGGCATTTATCGACTGACACTGGTTTCAATGATGCAGTTTAATATATTATCGTCGAGTTCATCCGGGTTTAACAATACAATATCAACAATTATAGACAAGGACGCAACTGAACCGTTTACAATTTATGCCGTTGATGGAAATTTAACCAGGGCAAACATTACATGGTATGTGGAATTTGTAGCGAATCTAAGTAATTAAAAACACTAGCTCTTTTAAAATAAAAATGACCACCAAGGAAATTGAATCAGAGGTATCACCGACGTCACATCAATATCGATTCGATACCGCAAAAGAATTTTCCGCGAACTTGAAAACGCTTTCCGAACAATACCGTGCAAAAATAAAAAAATACCGCCGAAAAATAACCGCCATCGACGCGGTCGTGTACTCGGTATCGGGTATAGTAGCTGGCGCCGGTGTTATTTTATCCACGGTGACCACGATAACCCCGATCGCTGTTCCAATCGCTGTCTCCGCGATGACAACAGTTGCTGAAGTTGCCAACGCAATCACTAGGAAGATATCATCGTGTTTTCAGAAAAAACTCAACGAGTATACAGTAAAACATCAAATAGTATCCGACGCATACTCGAAATTATCCGGGTTGATCTCGTTATCGATTGATAATTTGTTCGTATCCGATGTTGAATTCTCCACGATGGTCCAGTTATATAGCTCCGCGATGTCAAAAATCGAGGATTTTCAACTGGAAGCCGAAACCACCTGGTTGTTAAAATTAGACACTAAAAACAACGAATAATAATAATGTCGCTGAACCCCGAAGGGTTTCAATTACTTCAGCGGATCGCGGAGAACACCACTCCGGTACAAACAAATATGATATCGATAACGTCAACGAAACCCGAATTTAGTGTGAACTTCCCATCGCCGGTTCCAGTGAAGGAAATAGCGCTGGCAAAATTGCGAGTATATCACAGTTGGCCTAATATCCGAGCGGACGCATTTAACGGACAACAACCTAATAACTCGCTGGTTTTTGCACGGACAAATAAACCCGATGGGACCCCAAACTGGGAGGAGGTTACAATACCAACTGGGTCATACCAAATAGAGCAAATCAATAAAGAATTTCAACGCAGGATAAAATCGATCACAGGAAAGGAATCAAAAATCGCTATTACGGTTCATGAACCGACGTTATCGTCGACGATTGAAATAAGCACACCGGGGTATATGGTTGATATTTATAACAGTTCAATAAGAACCATACTAGGATGGCCTGAGAATCCACCCGCGGACACCCCCCCATCAACTATCCTCAGACACGATAACGGAGATGGTGGTAGGCATATTGCTCCATACAACGTAAATATCGCATCAGTGATAGCGATCAATCTAGTGTGTGATGTTATCGAAGGGAGTTATCAGGTGGATACCAAGCAATCAAATCAAGCTCAACAGGGGTATATCCTTTATTCATTTTCACCAACAGCCCCTCCGGGATATTTAATCGTTGAGAGTCCGATTAATCCGGTCTATATGCGATGCCATGATCGGTTTTTAACGAGAATTAATTTTAGAATTACCGATCAGTCAAATAACCTAATTGATCTGCAAGAGGAGGAGTTAGTGATCACTCTGTTTGTAAGATCATTGTAAATAACCACTTAGCAGCAGAGGGGGGCGATGACATCGACGCGGTCGTCGATGTGCTTACCGGACGCTGACGACGCTGGGGATCGACGCGCAGAAGGTGTTAATTAAACCAAATGACGTTTGGACGATCCCCCGACGACGACGTCGTTTTTTTTTTACCAGGCGCTGACGACACTAGATCGTTGAGTTGCAGAAAGTAATAATTAAGCAAAATAACGATTGGACAAAATGTCCGATTCGCCCCCTCTGCTGCTCTCCTCTCTAGGTTTGTTTGCCTTTGAATACAAGTTTTAACACAATCCATTATGCAGGTTGTAGCTGGGTAGGTTTTCTTCTGAAAGATTTCGGAAAACATTCGCGTATAATTTAAATTGTGAGCCAAACAATCAGACACTTCATTTCTTCTGCCAATACTGGAATCCAAGAATTAAACAGTTTAGAAGCCAAACTTTCTGAAATTCCAAATCTTAGACTTAGATCCTTGTATATAAGATTCCGTTTAAGTTTCGTCAACGCTAACATTATTTGATCCGCTAATTCTTACTGAAAGTTAAAAGTGTTGAAATGAACCATACATTCCTACCAATTTGAAGAACACCTATTTATTAACACCAGTATACAGCAAGGCATCACAGTCAGTTATTAAAGTTTCAGAAGCTGAGTTGCCATCTGTTTTGGACTGTGCTCCTTTTTCATCTGTCAAGGTTATCTTTGTTTGGGTAAATTGTTTGAAATTCTGTCCACTCCTTGGCATATGAATGTTCACGTTCTTCTTTGAAGTCTGACTCAAGATAGTGAATACTAACACAGTGTTTGGGCTATTCGTTAACATGAATCCAAGTTACATAGGAAAGCGTTTTTACAGAATCATCTAATATTTCCAGGTCTGGAATACCTTGTATTTCGTGTTTAGACTCAACATCAGTTTCAAGCAATTTTCCTTTTTTCACTTTCGTATCTTTTTTTGAAAATCTTGCGTCTTCCGGGTGTTACTTTATTTTCATATCCCAATTTAAGCTTTGGAAATGGATTTCTTTTGGTTGACCTTCCATCTGAAAAATGTTCTGAACAAAACAAAACTTTTTCGGTAGTGTTTTTTCTGGTTAAAGCTTTCATCCACTCGAGTTTCCAAGGCCCATCTGGCATAATGGAACATTGGTAAGGAACTGAAAACGCGCATTCATTGTGGATTTGGTTGTGAGTTTCACATAAGGATTCTTTCCATATATTTATTTTTCTATAGGTTTTTGTACATCCATTGACTGGACATGAAGTTTCACTGCACGTTTTATACTTTGCTTTAATATCTGTAATGTTATTTGTTATTGAAGAATAACTGCTGAAGGCGTGCTATACTATTTATTAAACACAAGGCATCAATACAGCTAGGAAGGGGAGCAAAGACTGCCCTGAAAGCATTTTTTCCCATGAAACATAAGCCTTAGTGAATGTATAACATAAACCAGCTGTTGGTGTATATCGGTTCTAATCCAGTGTGTAATATCTGATTACTTTTACTGTCAAGTGATATTTCAAAGCTACTTAGATTAAGGCTTACACTGTATATCCCCTCCTGAGAAAGATAACATTAAAACGAAATGTGATCTGATGACCGCATTTCTAAACAAGCTACCTAAGCTTCATTTTTACAAGTTCAGTCTCTCAGGTGGTTTTGAAATCTTCCATATTGTGTGCAATATCCGTTTGGACTGGCTGGCACTGCTCTGCTTTCATCTGAGTCGGACAAAGTACCAGGGTTTGAAATAGTCACTCTGAGTGGCTCCAATAGTGAGGTAGGCATGGAGATTGAATTTATAAATTTCCCTATTACGCCGTCAGTTTCTATGAACGAGGTGTAGATGCATCAGATTTAACAATGCCTGAAGAAAAATGATCTTTAATGCATACTTTATTCCCTACCTGAAGTTTTATCATATTTCGGGCGCGATGTCAACGATCATAAATTCTCTTTTGAGTTTGCCTTTGATAGTTTTCTGATTTCTTCAGTTTCGTCAAATCTGGCCATTTCGGTTGTAATTTTTTTGATGCCATTGGCAAAGTAAATTGTAGTTTTTTCCCATCATTAGTTCGGCAGGGCTGTATCCAGTCGGTAATGGTGTTACGCTATATGTCACAAGAGCTATGTAAGGATCGTTTGCCTTTTTTTAGCATTCTTTCAATTGTTTTAACAGCTCTTTCGGCGAGACCATTTCTCTGTCGTTATTTTGGACTACTTGTCATATGCCTGAATCCGTAATTTGTCGGACATTCTTTGAGTATTGCGAATGTGTATTGCGGACCATTATCTGAAACTAATAATTCTGGTATACCGTGTCGCGCAAAGATTGATTTGAGATGATTGACAATTGCTTTTGAACCTGTGCCTTGCAATTTTGCTATTTCGATGTATCGTGAAAAGTAATCAGTCACCAAGATATATGTTTGACCATTCAGTTCAAACAAGTCTGAAGCGACTTTTGCCAGTGTCGACTTGGAAATTCATTTGGTATCATTGGTTCAGATTGATCTGTTGAGTTTTCGATGCAATTTTATCAAGACTTTACCAAGTGTTATAGCTGAGTGCTTAGTAATTTCCATCAAACTGACGTTTTGCGCGTTCTCGTCATTTAACTATGCCTTGGTGTCCATCGTGAACTATCTCTAGGATTTCTTTTTGAAGTGATTCTGGTACGAACAGGCGTGTACCTTTCATTAAAAGACCAATTTCAATTGTAAATTCATCTCTATCTGCCCAGTACGATTGAAGTTTTCCATCAATATAGAATTTCTCTGGCCACCCCTTTTCACCGAATTGTACAAGTTGTTTGCAAATCGTATCATTTCGATATTCAGACTTTTTTTGTTCAAGTCGAGTATTTGATGCCGACATTTACTAATTACGAAATCAACATTGGCATTAGTTTCAGCCTGAAATTCTCTGTCACTCTCAGAGTGATAACTTGGTGCCTGGATAGAGCATAAGCAGTAAATAGATATTTGCCAGCAACATGAACTATACAAAAGTTGAATCTCATCAAACACATTCTAAAGCGTTGAATTCTAGGGGGTAAATCTCCCAAGATTTTTGTGCTCATTAGTGGTACTAATGGTGTATGGTCAGTTTCAAGTTTAAATCGTGAGCCAATTAAATAGCCACTGAAGCGTTCACATCCCCAAGGTATTGCAAGGGCCTCTTTTTCATCTGAGCATAGCGTTGCTCAGTTTCTGACATACCTCGCGACGCCAACACCACCGGTCTCAGAGTGCTACCGTGCTTCTGTCGTAGCACAGAACTATGTCCAAATGAAGATGTATCTGCAGATACAAATAGTTCTCTATTTGGATCATAATGTGCTAAAGTTGGTGAAGATATCATTTCTTGTTTGATATGTGTAAAAGATTTTTTCTTGAGCTGGACCCCCAAGTTCACGAGTTTTTACCATTCAAAAGCTCACGTAATGGTTTTGATTTTTATGCCAAATTTGGACTAAATTTGCCAAGCTGATTTGCCATATAGAGAAATCGTTGTATCTTTGTTACGCATGTCGATGTTTTCATTTCAGTTATAGCTTTGACTTTTTCCGGATCAGGTCGTCAACCATGCCATTTTCGTCAACAACATGCACAAGAAACCTCATAGATGGTCTCGAAAATGCACACTTTTCAGAGTTCAAAGTGACGCCGGCCTTTTGAATTGATTTCATGACCATTTCTAGTCTTTTGTCATGCTGTTTATTCGTTTCCCCAAAAACAAGAACATTGTCCATGTGAATAAATTTAGACGCGGAACTGATTCCGAATGGAAGGCGATTAAAATAAAATCTACCAAAAGGAGTAATGAAAGTTGTAAGGCGGCGTGAATCTTCTGACAGGTTTATCTGCTAAAAGCCTGAATTTGCATCAAGTTTGGTGAAAAACGTTGCACCTGCTAGTTTTGCAAGGGATTCTTCAACTGGTGGTAGTGGGTGATTCCCTCTTTTAACCGATTCATTCAGTTTAGTTAGATCCACGCAATTTCTTACCGTACCGTTTGGTTTCGGAACGACAACCATTGCCACCCACCACTCAGTGGGCTCATCTACTTTTGAAGGAACATCCATTTTTCCATTCTATCCAACTCCTTTTGAACTTTATTCATTAAAGGGATAGTAACCTTTCCTGGGGTAGATAAGGCATAAGGTTTGACATTTTTGTCCAGAGTTATGTTATTGAACCATTTTATTTTCCCTAGACCTTTAAACAAATTTGGGAATTTCTCTCTGTAATCCTTATCTAAATTTACAGATTTATCGCGAATTTTGCTTGCATTTTGTGAGGTTTTATCTGAGGCATTTACTGAGGATATATTTACGTGTTCAATAATCTTGAGAACCTGAATCGCGGGCCTGCCCAAGAGTGCCTGATTCAGTCCCTTTACAACAAATATGTCTTTTACACTGAACGCATTGTTCGATTCCAGTCCACACGTAAATTTTCCCAGCACTTTAAGTTCAGAGTTTCCAGGTCCATACAGTTTTCGATCAGACTTTGGTAGTGTTGGTCTCCGATTTTTCGTAAATCCCTCTCAGGAATTACAGTCACACCAGCTCAAGTATCAATCTTGAATAAAAGTGAAGCGTTGTTCAATCTCACCCGCGTTATCCACGGCTGACCCTTCTTTGTGCTTATTAGTCACTAGAAATACAGGTTTCGCTCTCGATTCTATTGTGCGAACTGCTGATTTTGACAGACATCATTTTGCATAGTGTACCCTTTTTGTTACATATGTGGCATTCTGCTTCGTTTGCTGGGCACTGGTTCCGAGAATGAGTAACTTTGTTTCCGCATCCTTTTCTGCTGACATTATTCTGTTGAACTTTTCGGATTTTATGTTTCTGTTTCCAATATTTCAGCGAAGACGATTTTACTGCATGCATTTCAGACATTCGTTATCCAGTTACTCGTATAATTGATTGTTGGTTTTTCACATTTTCATTTTGTCGAGCTTGACTAACGGCAGACACTAGAGTTAGATTTGCATCTTACTGCAATTTTTCCGACAGTTTTGAAATTCGCACTCCAACTACAAGTCAATATCTGATCATTTCATCATGTAGTGACCCGATATTACAATTATCTGCTAACACATAGATAGCTGTAACAAAACTGTTCACTGTTTCTTCCCATTCCTGTTTTCTTTGATTAAATTGTGCCCTTTCAAAAATTACATTCCTCTTTGGAATGAAATATCGCACGAATCTATCTGTCACGGTCTTCCACTTCTTTTGATCTTCCTCTGTCAGGTTGAACGAAGACAAAATGTCATCAGCCTCACTTCCCATGGAATAAATCAAGATATTTACTTGAATTTCTTCCTCTTTTCACTAAGTCCAGACGCTTAACGACAGCGTCGAAAGTGCCGAAACCACTTTTCCAAAGTTTCAGGTCTCGAAAAGTCAAATTTGTCCGGAGTTGTAAATTGAAATGAGGCCATTTTTTCAACTCTGATAATTTCAAATCTGTGTTTTTACCGTTGCCACCATGTGATGTTATTTGTTATTGAAGAATAACTGCAGAAGGCGTACTATACTATTTATTAATTACAAGACACCAGTACAGTTAGGAAGGGGAGTGAAGACTGCCCTGAAGGCATTTTTTTTTCTCCATGGAACATAAACCCTAGTGAATGTATAATATAATCCAGTTGTTGGTGTATATCGGTTCTAATCCAGTGTATAATATCTGATTACTTTTACTGTCAAGTGATATTTCAAAGTTACTAAGGGGGGCAGGGGCCAGTTTTTATGTACAAATTTAATGCCGCAATCAGCGACCTAGTATAAAAAAATCATAAAAAATCAAATACACAAGTGAGGTCAAAAAGGTCCATATTTTGGGATACCTATATTAAAGCAAAGCATAAGAATATTATCCACTTGACCAAAAAAGTCAATGGCAGTTTATAGCAGAAGAAGTTTATGCACCCCAATCCCAAATTTCTACCCGCAATATTCATGTCCGAAGATCATTCTTGACACATGTGATGCTCACAGTGCAAACAGAAGCCCTTTTCCTAGATGACAGTTCTGCAAAACAGTGTGTACTAAACAGGCTGATGCGATTGAAAATAGTTGTCATCAAAGCCGTTTTTGAGATATTCTACTTGCCCCAAACCCATTTGTTTACTGCCATTGGATGCTAGCTCTTCTTCCTAGCTGACTATTGGTGTTTCACTATCAACATACTGCAGAGTAACTATGGAAGGTGTACATGCCTGATATCAATTTCAAGAACAACACAAGCCCGAAACACCAAGTTCACAAGTATATCCATTTCTTTAAATAGTAAATAATAATAGCTGAAAAAGTCACACCATAACCTTAAGTTAAGAAATTTGCCAGGTGCAAATTTACGAAATTGTACCCTGCCACCTAGAATAAGGCTTACACTACAATATCCATCATAAAAAAACATCAATTCACGTACATTTGAGAATCACTAAATGTGAAAACCAAACAGCTGATACTGTGACAGACGAATTCGCACGAGTATAATGGCTGATGTACCGCGTGATAGAGAATGGCAGCGCGCATGAATATTGGCTCAGTGCCAGATGAACCTGTCATTGGGTTACAACAACAGTACATTGAGAAGACCATTTGAGGTAGCACATTTGCAGCGTCTTCGGCACAATGGCAGTAAAACGACAGAGCGGACTCAATAATAATTTTATTTACTAGTTTGAAAGGCTCAATATATGTACAATTTGTATATATTGGAAAGTAAATTTTCTCGACTGCATGGTCCTTGCCGGTCATAAATTAGACAATTTTAACATGGTAAAATCCTACAAATCAATATAAAAAAAGAAAATAAATGTATTTTGTGTCTGATGCTGAAGCAAATATTAAAAACAATAACACAAATAACGTTTGTTTTAGGCATGAATGAATGGACCAAAAGGAACTGCAAAGCCTTTAGCTCCGTGACAGTGTAACATGACAATCTGTGTAGTGACTAAATGAGGAAAGACTATGTTGCCACTAAATCGGATGGACACTGAAGACAAAAACTTTTTTCATAACATATTGATAACCTATCAATCTTTGATGTTCAGAAAGATTTGCAATAGAAAATGGCTACTCAAGCATCAAAATGTGATTGTGACAGATCCCGAATGCAAATTAGATAAGCAATCACATTTACTGGTTGATATTTGTCAAGGTACGCATACTTTGTTTTTAGTTGATGGTCATGGAAATTTAGATGATTTCAGAAACGAAAGCATGCAGCGTAACCAAATCATCTTTAGGAATGATATTTGGAAATATCCACAGTAGGACTGAGTCAAAACATGTATTTATTATAGTGGATCTACGTGAGAATGTTACGATCTTAGTGGTCCTCTACTCCAAAGATAAAAAGTCGATGGAAAATGTGTTTTAGGAGAACAATATTGTACTCCTAATTATGAGAACTGAATCAGAAGAAAAGAAACACACTTTTAATGACATTTGAGTATCCCATTGGCTTTTCTATCTCCAAATACCGCACTTAAGGTGCGTGACCATATAACATCTAAATATCCCTAAGGCAATAGATTTATGGTGTGAACCACCACCAAAACCACCCACCCCCACATAAAAACAACATTTTTAGTCATAAACAGACAATACAGTTTTGATTTAAGCTTTAAGACTCTTGAACAGGTATACCGTTCAGCTTATTTTTAATGTGCAAGAGCATTTTTGTTCATTTGTAGTAAACCAAATATATTATCATTTGAATAGTCACTAATATCACAATACTTTATGTAATCTTTCATGTAAAAGAGATTTGTCGCAGTATAAATGCAAAAATGAATATGCATCAATATAATTCTATCAACATATTTGTTTTTCAACTTGTTGTAGTAACATTCGTAAATTAGCCAAGTAGATCATTATAACACTATCAATCCATCGTAAGTCGTTATGGTTAATTCGATTTTCTTTTTTTCCAACCAACACTAGCTCATCGTCTATAATTGTTTTATGTTTTGGCAAATGATATAGCTTTATGGAATTAGAAAATATAAGCATGTTCTGTTCCACGCGTTCTTAATCTTTTTATCGAATACAGCATGATTTATCGATTTAAAGATGTCTTTTTTCAGAATCATTGGATACTTTTTGTCAAAAATTTATGTTGTCATTCATGACGTTTTAGTCACACTCGTTCTTCGGACAAAAATATTTGTGTATCTTGTATTGTTTTACAATTAACTTGGGTGAAAACTTTAATCTTATCTAGTGAATGACATACTTCTATATGTTTTTCAATGTACACGGACATCTGGATATTATTCATCTTTTTCATATGTAATTATTTGTCAGCTTTATGTTTAACTGATAAATCACTTTCATCCGGTATAAATGTTTCCACAGCAAGTTGATAGTTCATGAAATAGTCAAAGAAATGTAATGGAATATCTAAAAGCTACTTCTGAACAGCAGCCAGTTCCTTGTCATGAGGTATTTCCAACATATATCTTACTATCCTGCCTTGCACTGAATCTCAATGTGACAAGTAAAACTTTTCTATTGATAGAAAACTATCTATGTATTCATCCTGACAAATATCTTTTTCATATCTTTAAACTATATATTTGTAAACAGTTCCGGGTTTCTGTAGATTTGTTATTATTTGAATCTTTTCGAATTGTTCTATAGACTGTCCCATGTATTCAAAGCTGTTTACAAGCCCAATCATTCTTTTGACCATTGTTTTGTTTCCTTCTTTCATGAATCCTTACTATATGAATTATATTTTTCATTTGTTGTTCCGTAAGATATTTGCCTCGTCAGCTTATATAATTTTTTTACCATTTTTTATGAACTAATGAGAGGACACGTCAAGAATTGATATTGATGTGTATGATGGATTTTTTTTAAAACTCAGGTTGCATTGTGTATGTGTTGGACCTCTACGAGCATGTTCAGTGATTATGGTCCCTAGCTTTGTCAACCATTTTGGTTTCTTTTTCACAGATATGGCATATATCTCTTGCGTTAAATACGTTCACTTTCCCCTCTGAACACCATGTGTTTTGTATTTTTGGTCTTAATTCTTAATATTCTAGTGTTGAAATTAAACCAAAAGCATCGTATAATACTTGAATATAATATGTTTCTCTGTAAGCTATTGGTTTATACAGCTTGAGGATGTATTTTCTTTAGGTAAATGCAAACCTGATTAATAAATGCTTGGCTTTCGAAATCATCCATGATACAAGTCTGTGGATGTATCATTCAATCATTTGACAATTATGTTTTTTAAAATATTATTGGTTTTAAAAATAGCTAGTTTGGAACGGAGCCTGCATTGTTTCTTCTTTAGCTGTTTTTTTTTTTTTTTGTTTTTGAGGAGGAAGGTCTGCTACGGTGATAAGGTAAATTATACAGCATGCAAAGAGGAAATTGTATTATACATTCATCTGCATTTGATGCACTATGTGATAATACTGAATTCATATTAGTAAGTTAGATTTTCTTTGTAAACGTTGAGTACAAGGCTTCCCTAGTTTGGCACTATTTCATGTCAGTGTCAGTTAAGGAAAGCAATGTACATACGGTGCATGTTACCTATGGCACAATGCTATTTTAAAAATCACCAGACGTACCATAACGAACTTTTCATTAGTGTTAATATTTTTTTCAATTTTACCTCTGAACTTCCTCAGGCATTATGTCTATCGAATTATCTTTATAGTAACATAATATTTTGTGTATTGGTATTGCTTCTGGTATATTAACACTTTGAAACATTTATTGAGATAAGTATGTATGTCGTGTCTGTTTATCTGTGATGCCACCAAATCTGGACAAAAATATTTATTTCAACATAATGGTGCATTTCATCCAAATCATTTCAGTTACTGTAACTGGAATAAGGTACGAGGATTCGACTATTTAATAAACATTTACATATATAAAATTCATTTTCCAGTTATTTGTTATGTTCTCTATTCGTTTAAATCAAGTACTGAGTCGATCCTCATTGTAACTTAATGGTTTCTGTGGCACATTGTAGGAGTATTTACAACTAATGGCACAATATATCTAAAGGCTAGTCATTTTATCTGTATTTTGTCCGTTACAAGCTTTTTCATAACCCATTCCTGAGCATGGGGCCATTCAGTGCATTGTTATCTGATCAGGAAGGTACGTTTACGTCCTATGAAAAGATCGATCGTTTTTAGAAGCTGGAGATAGTCGCTCACAAAATCGTTGTCACTGGATCATTTCTATGGTACATAAAACATCCTACGATCGGAAAACATGTACAAGAGACAAGATATTTTAGTTAACATCGGTGGTCTGGGTAATATACATACAACACTAGTTTTGTAAGAGCTAATTTTTTTTACCGACATGACATGGCAGAAGTTTTCTTAATTCAAACAGATAATACACATTGTAGTGAAAGAATACATGTATAATAATTACAGTACTAATGGTAACAGCTGATTAAAAGTATGAAAAAACACTACAATACATCAGTAAGTAACATACAAATATACAAAGGCATACATTGAATAAGTAATATGACAAATATATATATATATATATATATATATATATATATATATATATATATATATATATATATATATATATATATATATATCAGAAGGTGAGCATTCAAAATAGGCGTTATGGATGTATGATTCAATTCAGATTATCTCCGTGAAGAAGACAGCCTTAAACCTGAAATGCTGCTGACTGCACTATTGATGGACATAATGCACATTTACAGTATGGCTCATACCATGTTTAAATCAGCCTGCTGAATTGTTCGCATTTTTATCACTCCATTGAGAAGGCTATCCCAGGCTCTGGGGACATCAAATCCGAAAGAGAACTTACCCTACTTTGTAGTCTTTACCTTTGGTACTGTTGCCAGATTTTCGTGTCTAAGATTACAGATGCAGTTTTTTAATGTGACCACGGACTGGATTACTGAAATAATTTGGCTTTGTTTTGAAGAATCATATACACTTCATTTGACATGTAGCTTAATCTACCAAAATGAATAGTGGGAAGGTTTCCTTTTCTTAGCAGAGTCATAGGAGCTATTAAATTGATTAAAGGCCAATTTGTGTGCCCTATACTGTATTTTCCCCATTTTCTCAAAGTATAATTTGCTACAGAATTGCCAAACATGGGGGAAGGGTAACAGTTGAAGTTTTACCTCGTAATGTATGGATCAGTAGCTTGGTCTTTGTAGACAAATAGTGGTTCTGACGTTGCAAAATGTTTGATTGTCTATATGCGGGTTCTTTTTACACATCTTATATATGTGGTTGCGAAAGTTGATTTGAGAAACCATATCTACTCCAAGGAGGTTCACACAGTCTTTACAGAGTTTTTCATCGTCTACTATCGTAAAATTGGATAAATTTTGCACGTTTTGTCCAAAAACAATGGCGTGGAAATTCTGAGGGTTTGCTTGCATTTCATCGTCTGCAAACCAGTCAGTCAGTACCTTCCTCTTATTTTGCAGAACGGATATTACATTATGCGGATCATTATGGATGCAAGAATTTTTTCGTGAAATAGAAAATGTCGTTCATAACGATGTTAAATGTCAGAGGTGCTAGCATTGATCCTTGCAGCGTTGTTGGAGGTTCTATCCCAGTTATTATATGAGGATCCCAGTTTAAAGCATTGTTTTCGGTTATACAATAGTTTTCAAATAGCTTGATCGAGTTCAGGTCAATGTTTCCATTTTTTTCAAGATGAGGCTGTGTGGATGACTTACAAAGGCCTTAGACCGATCCATTAGTATTGCACCAATCTTGGAGCTGTCGAGGACGCCCCTCCAGTCTTCCACCAGTTCAGTAGAGTTGTTTGATATCCATGCTATTTTGTAAATGAAGATAGAAAGCTATGAAGAATATTATCATCATGCGATTAGATCTGATTACAAAGAAGCTTTTCTATTCGTTTGGAGGTGCAGTGTAAAATGCTGACTGGTCTAATGTTGCCCTTATCCATAGGATAGATTTGTTGTAAATTAGGGTTACCCGTGCTTCTTTAGGACAATCTGGAAATTTTCTTTTGTTAATACAAGTATAAAAAGTATAATAATCTCTGAGGATATAACTGGTGCGCATGCATTGGGCATTCTGTTTTATCAATGAGTTCGTTTGACCAATGGCTTTTGCAATGTTAATATAGTACTCATTGAATATTTCACCAAAATTAGTTTCGTGTGTAATCAGGACAACACCTTCCATCAGAATGATGTTAGAGTTTAAAAACATTTAGTTTTGGTTGATATAAAAGGTTAAACGGTACGCCAAAAGTCCTTAGATTTCGGACCTCCAAGGTACCTTTCAAAGAAATAAAGTGTGAGGTTGGTGACAAAATTTCTGTTTCTGTAATTTGTTCTAGAATCTTATAGTTTTATATTCTTTTTTTAATTTGCTATGGACCACACACTATTTATATATGTCCTTTCTAAGTTCACTGGTCAAGTGTGTATGTAGTCTTTTGGAGAGTATTTTTGCTTTTCCTGCAGCTGATTATAAGTGACCTCCGATATTAGCTTTTCATAGGCTCAGTATTTATTATCAACATCGTTGTGATTGGCTCATGATTATCTTAAATTAGTGTGCGTGAGTGATTTGGATTTTTAACGTAGATTTAACAATTTGTTAGTCATGTCGCTACGATGTCTCCAGTGTAAGCAGTTTATAGTGATGTCTAGCACTGTGGGCAGACATGTAGCATCAGTTATATTATCCTGACACCAGGATGACAAGTCCGAACACTAACCACTTAATGCTGAGCGCCTAGCGAGGTAGCTGTTAGTAACACTTTTATAAAGTCTTTGGCATGACTCGGTCGGGGTTCGAACCCATGACCTCCCGTATCCGAGGCGGACGCTCAAACCACTGGGCCACTGATGTACATATGTATGAACTAAGACCTATTTCAAACAATAGTTTATATTTACCTAAACCAAATTCCGAATTTTATAAGATGAGTTTTGCTTTGTCTCGAGCCAACTAATGGAATTCCAGACCACTCTATATAAGGCAACAGATGCATGCCAAAGTTTTTAAAAAAGCTTCTTAGACAACATTTACATAAACAATCATTAGTAGTATTAGTCTTTAAACATTGTTATTTCATGTACTCACTTATAATGTTTTACACATGTTCACTGCTACTCCTTTTATGAATCCTGTATGTACACATACTTACAGCCCTTTGCATATTGATTTGAAGCACTATATCAATTATCTAGTTTTAATAGCACGTGTCCTCTAAATACACATCATCTAATAAAAATTGTATATAAGTATACCTTCACCATCACAATCAAACACAAACAGATCTACAAGATTGTCCTGTAAGACCGAGATTAATCTCATTAAATTCGTATCTTATACTGCTGATATTTAGACGAAATATCATTGGTCGTCTTAAGTTGTCTGAGATCAACAAATGACTCTGAATCTGAACTCGTATTGACATCGTCGTTTGTGTTCTCCTCCGTTACAGGAAAGGGTGGATAACTATTAGGGTCCTTAATAGGACACGTAAGAATATGCAGTGAAGTCCTCAAGTGAGGACCTTGTTAGGGATCGTGAGCACTTCGCTGACGCGTAGCTTTGATCATTACTGGCACGTGCGGATCTCCAAAAGTATGTAATGGTCGGCTAAGCATTCGTAGATGATTTTGGACAGGTGTACATGTTGCATGCAATGCACTTTTGTTTTCTTCTTATTTGTTTACCGCAGGTGCCACAAGATCTTATTTGTCCATGGTAAATAGAAACATCCACATACAGCGAAAAACCATGGTAAATAGAAACATCCACATACAGCGAAAAATGAAAGTTGGATATCTGAGACTGGAACACCTTATCTAGTTCGCTTGGCTTATATATATATATATATATATATATATATATATATATATATATATATATATATATATATATATATATTCCCAGTTTGATAATATTCTGAAACATTTGGCAATTTCTTCTAAAGGTAAATAAAATTGATGCTCATTTTTAAAAGGTGAATTTAAGATGATTACAGTGTATGTGCAGATACCGTGCCACCGCGACCAGCCTCAATTTTGAGTTACTGTTTGAATTTGCAAATTGCAAAAATTTCTTCGGAAATAGCTGAATATTATAGTTGTCGTCCCAATGCTGAAACGTTGTCGCTTTGAATTTATCTTTTTGTCCAGTCTGCCTTCACAAATGCTCTAAATAACAACTATCACTTTGGCGTCTGTGTACGTGTCTGCCGATCAGCCTTCTGTCCACACCCTAGAATAACCTGATGTTGAAACTTTTTTGTACTTAGGTAAATAAAAGTCAGACTCAACAGAAAGTAATCTTGTTTGCATAATAATCCAAAAGGCATTGCTTTTAAAGACATGAAAAAGAGTTAAATGGTCGTCCATTGACTGGTCTGGCTGAACAAAGTTCCAGATGAATAACCCTTTTGGACAATGGCCCATTATGTATGTGGAAGACGTTTGAGTACTTGACATCGACTTGCGAAGAATAATTTTAAAGACAAAAAGTTGATAATACAATTGCTACGCCACAAAACACCGACACTAGCAACACCAAGACGTCTATAACATTAACCCAGCATCCTCTCAAATTCCAGCCCGAAATCCTTCTAGCTGCTCTGTTTTTATAACGATCACCCAGATACATCAATATTGGTCCAACACTCCCCAAAACGGACCCGATGATGAGTGTCAATTGCTCTAAGACATTCTCAGATTGCGAAAGGTCACTTGAGTATTTTATACACAAACAGTGGTTCTTATACACAGTTAGAACGATTGTTTGACACAACTCTTCTAGAAGGATAAATACCTGGGCGGCGATACGAAGGTTTTTGATGTGTGAGAGCACGGAAATGAACGACAGAAAGAACAGCTCCGTGATTGCGAGGGCTAGGTAGCTGAACTGATATGCTGGAAAGTGCCTCTCGCAGGTGTCCAGGGAATCAGATTTATTATAACGATGACTTATTTGACTTTTTGCTTGAATGAATTGAAAGATTGTCATTCCATCAAATAAAACATCACCATAAACGAGGAGAAATCCCAAAATGCTGACAGGCCACATTCCTTTGCGAGCTGAAGGAGACGAAT
The DNA here is from genome assembly GCA_028554795.2 of Sinohyriopsis cumingii. Lineage (NCBI taxonomy): Eukaryota > Metazoa > Mollusca > Bivalvia > Unionida > Unionidae > Sinohyriopsis > Sinohyriopsis cumingii. Next base: position 132,470,117 of record CM068826.1, on the reverse strand, counting down.
GGGAATGGTCTCGTATTCGGTCGTTCTTTGTCTTCTGGCTGTCTAGCATTTGCTCTTTGGAATCATGTTCTTCAATGTTCGATAACGACATTTTTGTAGCTTTTGTTATTCTGAAATTCAAAATACAAATATGTTAAGAAAATGTTTTATTGAAATTAAGAAAAAAAGCAGATAGCAACAAACTCCCTTTCGATACACCCGAAGATCCTTTGTTCTTCAGCCTCAGATTTGCGATTAGACTAAACAGCATTATTGATCAGTACAATGTTTATAGATGGTGTCTTTGTAGAAAAATTTAAATCAGATAAAGGTTCGCACTGGCCTTTGATCTGTAGTATAAAAGCATAAATAATCTTTATAAAAAAAGTTTTAAAAAAAATCATTGAGGAATATAGCGTAATTGCTGTAAGGTGGTTATTACATGTCCAATCAAAATCGCTATTAAAGAGAAACTAGGTCATTTATGGCCTCTTTCCACTGGTGCGTTCACGAATGAATTTTGTAATCAAGTTTTATAACGATTGTTGTTGGTTGGTTTTTATCGGCACTTCGAGCACTTGCCTGGTTATTATCATGGGGAGGAAATGAGGGCTAGTGCCTTCCTAAAGGGTACACCTGGTGTGACCGAGGCCCTTGAATTACACGTCTGACGCTAAGCCAACTGACCTATTTGCGGCTTCATTCAAAAAGGTACATTACCTCGATCAGGATAAAGGTTGTTGTGACCGCAAGAGCTATTTTAAGCACAACCATTGTACTGATAACGAAACACGAACAACAACAAAAACTAATAAAGAAACTATATGATGATATAATGCATGATGCCATAATAAAACTTCATATGTATTTGATAAACTCAAACGCTGATAAAAATTCAATGAGAGCAAAAGCCAAATTTGAATATATAAATAAATTATCTTATCTCACCTGCCTATGTCAAGTGGTTTTATTTTAATAATACTAACAATCTTCCATGTACGGACGAAACCAAGTAAGATGCACAGTTCAAAAGCGTAGGAACCAAACAACTATTAACTGCAGTTAGTTATATAGTTTTTCTTTGTATTTATTTACAAAACAACCTTCGTGATCAACCAGAGGACCAATGTAAAGCATTAACCTTACAAAGAAGACGACTCCATCTACTTCGAGTAAAGATATAGTTTTTGTTGTTGTTGTTGTTGCTTTTTTTATCTTGCTTTGTCTTGGCTGTTGTTTTGTTTTTAATCCGCGTCTTTTTCTTGTTTTGCCATCGCTATGGCTTTGTTAAGAACTGCAAAGTATTTGTTTATCGAAATGACAACACGCTAATGCATGCGCGTTTTGTCCCGACTCTGTGGAAAGAACGAGTCTGATTTGGCGTTGCGTTATGTCGAGGCCTTTAGGCTGAGATGTATTTATACGCCATATCATACAAGTTCTCTCGCCCGACTTGGAACTAAACGAGAATTTGGTTTATATTTATATACACACCTTTTCTTTTACGCTTTCTGAATATTATTCGCAATAAAATGTGTAAAACGCCACCAGTCTTTGTAAAGGGTGAGGGTTGATTGGCGGATTGTATCTTCTTTCAAGGTGTCCGTTTTATTCGGTTCTCGTTATCTAGGAGATGATAACCGTCGGTGTTATTGCCCGGATGGAGTAAACTTATAGGTAGAATAAATAGAGATCTGATCAGATATATAGAACAGAACGACTCGAAACCCCGTACATAGAAAATCAAAATTTAATAAATTACATAAACAATGGTAATAATATTATACATCAGGAAGATACACTTCTTTTGGAATAAATCTTTCACCGAATTCAAAACGCAAATATAATTATAAAATTAGCCGATCTGTTTTGCTGACAGAATTACTTCATCATACGATCGAGTGAACAATCGAAGTCATCGCCTTGTACAGTTACATAGCCTGCTTAGCTCTGGTTCACTCCTTTTCACTGTAGCTGTTCTCTGTCCTTTCGCCTTTTCGTTTCCTTCCTTTTCCTTTTTCTCTCCAACCTTCCTACTGTTTCGCCTACTTCCGGCCCTCAAACGTTATGTGATTAGGTGGATATGTAAGCATGTAGACACACAGATACTTGGATAGGACAGTGCGTAGGTACTTCTGAGGATACGTCTGAAGAGCTATTTTCCCCTTTTAAAATAAACAGAGAACCAACCTAAATTTTCTGTCGGTTATTCTACTGGGGATAGATCATTACTCCCCTCTCGTTATCAGATCCTACTATCGGTACTGAAACAGATACAAAAGGCTATTAGTCGACCCAAGCATGGCAGACCAAAACAAACTTAGTTTCATAAGACTACTGTACATTCTAATGGATAATTCACTTCGCATTAACACACAAGACTTAGACGTCTGCTCTCGTCTCAATTACACAAACGAATGAATGAAATTCACTATCTGATTTTGCGTTATGTCCAGTGAATACACACATTCAAGTCTTTAACATACATGAAATTACCTAAGATCGGTGAATTCACACGGCTTCTCGTAACTCATATCAACTGAAGTAATACATACAATTCTTAGACCCTAATTCCGATACAAACAAGACGACAAATTCAAACAATTCGACAACCTTGTATATGTAACTCAGCACAGTTATACTTATATCAAGAGAATTGATCTACGAATTTAAACAAATAAATTCATGCACATATTATCAAATAATTCAAGCAAAATATTATATTGGTATCAACGAATCTCATTAATTTGACGCAAATACCTTTTCTTTTGCTTTCAAGCGTTGTTCGTTTATACCGCCAAAATTGTGTCCGTTGACCTTCCAGACATTCGGTCCCTTGGACAAATGTTTTACGAGAGAATTACTTCTAAATTGACTCTCGGAGTCTCCTGTACCTTTACTCTTGCAGCAAAGCTAAGACTAATTAGATTTTTCGAGGGGTGGGGGCGGATATTTACAGCTGGGAAACTTCATGTGGGAAACACGCCCCTATTCAGCGTAACCAATCAGAATAAAATAGATTTACCGCCTTTTATTTAGGCGCCAAAATTGGGGTCAACTTGTCCTTCCCGGTTTTCGACTAACGGTTTCTGGAAATTTTAAATTTCGACAGTTCCACCATGAAATCGAAATTAGCCGTGTCCCTAATAGTCCGTCTCGCGGTTAAATAAAATAATGCTTAATGTAAAAATCTCTACCAATACGACAAAACATTAGAAATCGTTGCAGTATAGCGATTTAACAAGCACCTGTCCCCATAAATCTAATTAATTGTTCTCTGACCCAAACTAATGTGCCTTTCGTAGATCGACAGAAATCTGCCACTTCACAAAATGTAACTGGAATTTAAAATATATATGAATTTATCAAAGTTCAATATAGAATACATTATTGTGGAGTGTCAAATATTATGAAATTTAAAATAACAAATAACAAATAACAAATAACTCCGAAGAAACATTACTTCAGGAACACCACATTAGTATTAGCTGGAAAGTAAATAAAACTATTACTGATATACAAAAGCTAGGCCCCAATATACGAAAATACCGAGTATAGAACGTTAATTATATTAAAATTAATATCTATTTATTTGCAGTTTCTCTCCCATGATTACCTCAGGCATATAAATCGTGTGGTCATTGTCATTGGGAACAATAAGTGAAGATTCTTGAATGATACGATAGACCTAATTGGAAACAGGGAAAACATTATAAGCAAAATAATTTGTAAAACACTGAAACCATTTATGATATACAAGGACAAAGATGTTGGACAATACAGATGTCCTTGCACAATAAAAGGTCACATATCCTTCGTCGAACATTAAATGACATCGGATCCATTATATTCCTCTGACTGAATAATGAACATGAAGGTACTTCCTTTCACCTGTTTCCGTCAGAATAGGGAATAATTAGACACCGCCTTTCCAAACTCAATATGAAGCAAAGGAGTATTTAAAAAATTCTTTATTCAATAAAGAGAAAAATTTGCACTTCTTTGTGAAGATAAAACACTTTTTAAAATATAAAAATATGCATTTTTCATAAAGATTGAACTTTTTTACGCAATAGATAGCGAAAAACAAAATCTTTTTTAGCAGAAAAAGTCTGCATTGATTAGGAAAAACGCATTTTTTGTGAAAACGTAGCATTTTTAATAAAGTTAGCACTTTTTCGGAAAAAGTGACATTTTTCGTGAAAATTACGTTGTTTTTTTTCAAGAGAAGAAGGTAACTTTTTTTTATTGAAAAATAACTTGGACGTGAACTGATACTTTCGCATGAGAAAAGTATATGTCTGCGTGTACGTACGCACGTATTCATTTACGACGAGGGTGTTTCGGCACGCCAGCACAATTCTTGTACACTATGCCGATTAAAAGTTCATTTCTAACAACCAGATTTGGTCGGTATTACCGTTATACCGGTTTACCACGTTATTTTTCCAGGTGGTACGTACTATGGTACTTTTTCACACGGTACGTCGGTAGTTTCCGTCAGTAAAGATTGTACGGAAATTACCGAAGAATCTTATTACGACTTAAAGGATAATAACAATGTTTTCATTATTCTTGACAAAATAGTTTCCCAAAATTATTAGCTATTTTTACAAAACGGATGTATCTGGCACAACCGAATGCTGAATATTACCAATGTAGTCACATGATTGACACGTGTCACATATATCAACGCCGTGGTCGAATGGAATGTTGTGAAACATATTCGGGCCAAGTTCAACTTTCGGAAATATCATCAAAAGAATGATTGTATAACGTCCCAATTAAGCGTATGTAGCCGCTCTGGCTGGCAGCAGATGAACGAGACCAACTCTCATATTATGCAATGTATTATTAAATAAAGCACGTGGTCGATATAAGCAAAGGTAAAATGTCATTAAGATTATTAGGGACTGCTTGATTCGTATAAACTTAAATCAGGAATGACAACATTTGTTATGTTGTTTGTGTTTGGTTATTGCAATGTATATTTCTCGCATGGTGATATTTTCGGAAGCCCTTTCGGCATTTAGTTCAAAACCATTTGTTATTTTGATCTCAAATTATTTTGGTATTATTTATTACAAAACAGTTTTTAGCAGTGTCATTAAGTAATAGGAGACTGACAAATATTGATGGTTGATAACATTCTGATATATGGATTGCATGCTATTATGTGTAGCCTGAGTCATTGTTGGGGGGAGGGCGGGGTAATGTATTATTGTAAGCAAGTAAAATTTGCTGAGTTTTGTTGTAAAAACAAAAACTAGTAATAAACAAGCACTGACCAAAAGTGAAAAGTGGGTCGAAGTCATTTATGCAGAAAGTATTATCATATTTCAGAACGTTGATAGCAACTGCAGAATATCCAGTAGCAGATGTATTTCGGAATATAGAATCAACACTTGTAACGTTACCAGATCTCCCATTTAATATGCTAAGATCATTATTTATACAGGTGTATTGTCATTAACTTCCCTGGGATATTAATTCGGTGATCTAGTGTTAATCTTTTCTTAGGCAATTTATACTCGTCAAGAATATTTTGGATATCACTGAAAAACTTAACGTAATCGGAACTAAAATCGAAGTGGTTTTGAAAGAAGAAAAAAAACTCGGTTTTTTCTTTTCCAAATAATCATTGATATTACAAGTTCTGGCTTTAAAATCTTCCATAAAAACGCATTTATTTGAAGTACATATGTAATTTGTGATGTAAACGTATCCAATTCACATTTATTATAAAACTTGGTTTCTGATGGAGAAACACAGACGACTCAGAAATAAATATCATCATTAGTTTTACAACCAGTTTCATCGACCTTAAACCAAAGTAGGTAATCTAAGTAAGATTGCATGATAGTTACAAAAGGAGAGACAAATCCTTTCCATAAGATCGCAGTTAGTCGTCAAATATGGTGTAAGCCGATAGTCTGTCTGCCAACAAGACCAGGACCCCCCCCCCCCGGGATTATGCCCTATGAAATCGTGGCAATGAATGCTATAAAGGGTTTCAAGCTGGGAAACTCCACCTTCGCTAGCCAAGGTTCCGATAACCCTATCTACACCTTGGCGGATCGAACAGCTATAATGGTGATTTGTCCTAGCGACATCTATTTAATTTCATGTGTTGCCTCACAAAGTATGATATGCCAACTAACCAATTGTTTTGTGCATTGTACATCGGCCGAAAACGGTGGAGGCAATTGACCTAAAATGGATACTTTGTAAGTTTAACATCGAAAGTATGACTATGTACCATAGAGAAGCCATTACAGATGTATTTGGGTGAAAGGTGTTTGTGCAAACACAGACCAGCAGTGGAAAATTGTTTATTTATTAGTCCATTCAAGTTGTGTTCTTCCCTTTGACCCGATCAGCTAGGAACAGTGTTCAAATTTGAACAACTTAATTTTGATTGAATGCGATGGCTTGCCGCCGCATGCAATGAAATTCACATACCCGAAGCACAGATATGTCTGTTCGATACGCCAAGGTGTGGATAGTTATCGGAAATTTGTTTGCGAATATGGGGAAACTCGAAATTGGCCAGCTGGTCCCAAACGCCCATTAGTTTACTAGTAGGCCGTAAACCTGTTAAATTTCTCAGGTGAGTATATTAAAAGATTCCCGAGCAACTCGAGTACCTTTAATTAAAAATGTATTTTTCAATTCTTGTAAACATGATAAACTAAATCAATATACAGTTTTGTTCCATCTCAATTTTTTTTGTCGCTCCAGTCAAACATTTCACGTGTATTTCAGTCAATAGTACGCGTTCAAAATAACAGTGCAACTTACTTGTTCCCTTGATAAAAAATTGTCTGGAAGGTAATTCAGTTCTCTTTGCAAGGATATTTGTACGGGTATGGTAACTGATCCGGCTTGAAATGTGAATTATATTCGTATGCAAAGGCAAATAAAATTCTGAATAGACAACGGCCTCCACGGACGTCGGAATAAAAGACCGTTTATCCGTTAAGAACATGTGCTCATTGGCTGCATATATCTTCTAAACATTTTGTAATTAAAATGTCACAAAGATGTCCTCGTCTCCTTTTGATGCAAACTTGCCATATATATATATATATATATATATATATATATATATATATATATATATATATATATATATATATATATACAACCTTGGGATATGCGCATATTGGTGTTAGAAGTTTGATCCCCATCCCAATTAGGGGACGGGATCGAGAGCGTGTGAATGTATTTAAATAAAACAAAAATAATTCCTCATTGTAAGTCTGACACTCCGAGCATTGGAGTGTATGGTCGTTGACTAATGGGTCAGTGACTAATGTGTCCAAACACATCCGATACGGATCGTGAATGACACTCCTTGGGCATAGCTTAGTAACTAAATATTGAGATCCGCAAAAATGTTGTGAAAATGCAAATTGAGGTAAGCAACCCCGAGATTGGACCCCAGGGTTTATCCTTACCCCTAAGGGGCAAAGGCTTACGGACTGGGGGATATGTTTTTCCTTATCCCTAAGGGACGCGGGCTTACGGACGGGGATCGGTTTATCCATACCCCTAAGGGACACAGTTATATATAGGGGCAGGTTTATCCTTACCCCGAAGGGAGACAGAGTTATATACACTGGCAGGTTTATCCTTACCCCTAAGGGACACAGAGTTATATACAGGGGCAGGTTTATCCTTACCCCGAAGGGACACAGAGTTATACACAGGGGCAGGTTTATCCTTACCCCGAAGGGACACGTAATTATATACAGTGGCAGGTTTATCCTTACCCCTAAGAGACACATAGTTATATACAGGGGCAGGTTTATCCTTACCCCGAAGGGACACAGAGTTATATACAGGGGCAGGTTTATCCTTACCCCGAAGGGACACAGACTTACGGAAGGGAATATGTTTATCATTACCTTTAAGGGACACAGACGTACGGGCGGGGATATGTTTTGCAAACACTATTTCAGATATATACCTACATTGTATGCTTTTATATTTTTAAATGTCACATTAATAAAACGAAACTGATGACTACTTACATTGCAGACACAACAGAGGAGTGTACACGATACTCAAGCTCTGTTGTATGATTCAATATTCCTAAATATTATTGAGGATTCAGCAAAGTATATGACAGTGACCCATTTTGGGGTTCGCGACAAATGATATCGATAGACAGTTGACATATGTAAAGGTACTAGAGTCTGAATCCGGACAGGAATTTATAGACCATGTTGAATAAACCACTTTTAGTATGACTGACGCCTTTATCCCAGTATGTGACTGCAGTGTATGTTTAGTCTATCTCAATAAATAGATTACAATTAGAATTAGAACCCATACAGAATTTATAGAACCACGGATGAACAAACATCGCTCTCTCTCTCAGAACCCCTGATTGACAACAATTGCTCAATCGATCGATATAAATCTTACCTTCTTCCTCATTAAAAGCAGTCTATCGACATCAATCCCTGGTCAGTCCAAGTACTATCTACAAAGTTCCTCAGCAACCCCAGGATATGTGCAAGTGGCAATTGTAAACGCTTAGTGGTTCGGTTTGACAGAGTGTTTATCAAGTTTCTCATGTACATATCCTTGACCTACACAGGCATGACAAGGGTGACTAGTAATAATAACAAAGTGAAACTGGATATAAACACACCCAAAATATGACTTAATTTGTACAATCCCAGCGCGTCACTTTGCACAATGAAACATCTTTAGCACAAACGTTTGAATTAGGACTCAAGAGTCATACTTTTAGATTTTAAATAACTTATAGCGTAAAAGTGGTGATAAAGTGGAGATACAATAAAATTAAAACTAGCTTAAAATAATCGATAAAAAGATACACAATTGAAAATGTAAACTTACGTCAAAAGTAGTTTTTTTTTTTTATAAATGTTCTAATCTTGAGTTTAAGTTCAAGTTTTGCTTGGACGGGTTTCGTGACATTTGGCAAGCCCCAGTTTAACCAGATTTTAAAGTAACACCTAACACTGACGTTAAACATATTCACTAAATATTTCGTCTGCCACTTTCCATTAAACATATTCACTAAATATTGTGTCTGCTACTTTCATTAAAAACATTCACTAAATTCGTCTGTTACTTTCATTAACATAATCATTAAACATTTCGTCGGCTACTTTTCGTTAAACATATTCACTAAATATTTTGTCTGCCTCTTCCAGTAAACTTACCCACTAAATTCGTCTGCTTTTTTCAGTAAACATATTCACTAAATTCGTCTGCTACTGTTGAGTCTTAAAATTAATGAGATTTTGTCTGCGATGAAGATAGTGATTTAAAGAAAATCAAACAAACCGTTTGACTTTATAAATCATAGGTTAGGTTTTTTTATAGCACAGAGAGAGAGAGAGAGAGAGAGAGAGAGAGAGAGAGAGAAGCCCAGAATAGGGGTGGGTGGCACGAGGGCTCAAATGTTCGGAAATCATTTTAATTCTTCCCACAATACATATAGACTTTACTCAGTTCGTACTTTCCTCGATATTTAAAGTGTAGATCTCGACGTTGCAGACTAAACAATTAGATCCTGTATTTATGAAAAGATGTGCGATACTCGGTGATGATATAACGTTCCCTCGGTTCTTTTCATCTTAATAGAAGAGCGGAGCCTCACTAAACGATATTCGCATGCGTCTATGTACAAAGAAAACTGCTACAATATAAAATGTCCATATTTTTTTGTTTGTTATTTAAATGAACAGGAAATTAATTCCCATAACGAATATTGGGTCATTTGCATTCTAATTGTTGCGAAAACTATTTAACAACTTTTGTTCTTTATTTTAAAGGAGCCTAGGATGTTTAGATTTTAGTGTGTCGGACTTACAACAGAAAATGGACCCGTAAGAATCCTATCATCGGATTAGTCAGGTTCGGCTACGGTGATGTGTCGCTGGGCAATACACTTTATTCAGATAGTTTATTATTATTATTATTATTATTATTATTATTATTATTCACTTTATTTGCTGAGGATAGTACATTTGGTTTTGAATCAATCAACCAATCTTACACGTAGTCCTCGATAACAGAATATTAAAACTGTAAATGCAACACATATACACAAATATTGCTCTTCTTACTTGAGTGCCTGATACACGCACGTATAATCATACAATATACATATATACATATACATGCATACATTAGATTAAAGCGTACGTAAAACGTGCATGTTGTTTTGGGAGATATGAAGGTGGCGGAGGTATCCAAATTAGATCGCATTTGTTTGAGATTTGGCATACTGTGAGAATTTGTAAAGAGCCCTGTTGAACGAATATAGAGTTTTCGCCGTGGCGGGCATAGTATTATCATTCTCATCTCCTTCAGGTCTGTGTGTTTCTATTTTTAGTTTGCAAATTTTTATTATTTTTTTTTTGCGTTTGATTTTTCTTTAAAAAATTTGTCGTCTTGTTTTCTATTTTATGAATAAACTTCAGGATGCTATTGCATGTACTCTCCAGGTTTTTGTTTTTGGCCTAAGGAAACTTCGGGTATGTGCTTCGTTCTCTTCTTTTTTTTCCTTCTTCTGTTGCTTGTGAAATTTTGCCCTTTCCTGACTGTAATAGAGGCAGATGTTTAACACATGTTTGAGTTATTTCGTAGTCGGATTGTTGGGCAGTTCGTACTGTTACCTTTTGTTTTATACTTTCCTACGCTTCCTGCCAAAGTGTTTTATCTGTTGTTGTTTAATTTATTAGAGTTATGTCGTATCGATTTTTGAAGGTCGAATTTCTTACTTGCTTTGCTTTGCATTTTGTATACGCGTCTACCTTTGGTCGACTTGTCCAAAAACTTTTGCCATTTGGCGTTAAAAGTTTTTCCAGATGATACTGTTTATTTCTGTGACGCTGTGGGCTATGTTTTTGATCACGGGTTCAGTCCGGTTGCTTTCTGAATTCGCGTCCGCTTTTTGGATGCCCGGAATTAGGATGTAGGAAGTGATCCATATAAATTATTGTGTGTGTGTGTGTGTGTGTGTGTGTGTGTTCGTTTGCCCTATTTGTTTGAGTACGTACCTAGCACGATTTCATTTCTACTTTTTGTTATGTATACATCCCCCTAGCCCCGTCCCAGCATATCGAGCTAGCTATCTTTGGAGATGTCCCCTCGTGTGTTCTCAATAAATAAATTGGATCCTATGTTTTTATTTATTTATTCACTCTCCTCCCATTGTTGTGTTTTGTGTTGAAATATATAAAGAATACGGTATTCGGTTTTTGGTAAAAACAATTTTGTATGAGGTTGCTTTATTTTTTTTCTGTCATAAACTATTTGAGTTTCCTAATCCTTTGTTAAATCTGTGAACGTTAGCTCTTATTACTTTCCTATCAGGCACTTTTTAAATCTATTATTTTGTGATTTGTTTTGATTGTGATCTTTGCCGTTGTCATTTTGTTTTGTCTCTCGTGTTGGGCATTTGTTGGTTGCATTATTGTCTGAGTTATATTCCTTTGTACTTAAACCTCCCACTACCGCGGGATGCGGACTCGTGTTTTCCCTTGTGTTATTTTGTTACAGGTTAGCCCACTCAGCCCTCGATTCATTGACGGATACTGCTAATTTTATTGTAACGAGCTCCTGTGGGCGGACGCGGGCGTCAACACCGTGGCAGTACAATAGCCCAGCTCTGCTTCGTTTGGGCGAGTTACAATTTAAACACTTTTGTATCCGTAAAAGAAAGTCACCATAGTCAACTCTAGTTGGATACAAATATGCGTGGTGTCTTTTCAAAATGACTTCTGTGTCCTTGAATATCAAACAAAATAAGCTGTCATTGAGCTACACACATGAAACAGTTTGCAGAGTGGTTTTCGTACTTTGATTTATACATAACTGACCTTCAACAATATACACGCTTAATGTTTAAATTATTTGGCGTGTTTGGATTAGTTGCGTAAGATTGTCTGAAACATCGATACAGCTCATGCCGCTTGAGTACAGATTGTTCCAGTATTTAAAAAAAATATTTCTCATGTGTATGGTATACAGTATGTGTATTTAGATATTTATAATATACGACTAATGATCATAACACAGCTTGCTGTATGCAAACCGTGGCGGTACACCCATGAAAGAATTTGAACTTTTGGTATTGTACTCTCCTCTCTTGCTCCAGCAAATATTAGCACCCAGCCAACTTTGTAATTATGTAAGACGCCTTTGTATTATAACCTCCACTACAGTAATTGTATATGTCTCCTTTGTACTATAACCTCCACGACAGTAATTATATATGTCTCTTTTGTACTATAACCTCCACGACAGTGATTATGTTTGACTCCTTTGTATTATAACCTTCAGTTCAGTCTTTATATATAACACCTTTGTATTATCACCTCCACTACAGTAACTATTTATGTCGCCTTTGTATTATCACCTCCACTACAGTAACTATTTATGTCACCTTTGTATTATCACCTCCACTACAGTAACTATTTATGTCTCCTTTGTATTATCACCTCCACTACAGTAACTATTTATGTCGCCTTTGTATTATCACCTCCACTACAGTAACTATTTATGTCGCCTTTTTTATTATCACCTCCACTACAGTAACTATTTATGTCACCTTTGTATTATCACCTCCACTACAGTAACTATTTATGTCGCCTTTGTATTATCACCTCCACTAAAGTAACTCTTTATGTCGCCTTTGTATTATCACCTCCACTAAAGTAACTCTTTATGTCGCCTTTGTATTATCACCTCCACGACCGTAATTATGGACGATTCCTTTGTATTATCACTTCCAATACAATAATTATGTATGACTTCTTTGTATTATAACCTCACTTACAGTAACACCGTATCACTCCTTTGTATTATAACCTCACTTACAGTAACACCGTATCACTCCTTTGTATTATAATCTCCTCTATAATAACGAGTATGACAACTTGTCATATATTTTACAGTGTTCCTCAGCGGTTGTGAATCAAAAGTGTACATAGTACGCCAACTAATGCAAAATATGTTTATAATTTGACTTAAGGTTATTCCATTCTATGTAGTAAAATTTGACCTGCCTGCCTCGTAATATTTAGTGTATTTTCATACAGAACAGAACAATCAGCACATTTATTCAACGAATTGGGAATTAATAGCCTTATTAAGGAAAACCTCACTTCGAGAAATTAATTTGTCCAATCAATCATATTGTCTGTATTTCATGCATGAAAATTTTTTGACTACGTCTACTTCATTATTATGAAGGGATTATTTATGTAAATACTTTTTTTTTACCATGTCCCAGTTTACCGGTGGGACAGCTCTGAGATCGAAAGATTGTGAGAGAGAAAGTTATCAACTTGGCCACCACTCATTGCGATAGTAATTTTTACATCGCTGGTGTGCAGAAAGGTGCTAGATTCGAACTGCAAGAGAAAGTCAGAACTCTGAAGTTATATGGCGTAGGAACTTTTTTTAATTTAAATCAACCAATACTTAATATAGAAAATTACACGTTTGATGATACATTATAGATACAGAATTACATATAAAAATTTATTCAAAGCTTGCCAACTTCAAACAATTCTGGAATTCTGTCTTTTAGAATATGATGTAAATAATTCAATCTCGGATGAGCTAAAGATAGTCAAAATATCCTTAAAATGTAGTAAGAATTCAAAATTTCTCACCAATACCGAATTCATTTTGCCGTAGGGACAAATCATTAAATTTATAATTAAATGTTGGACCTTAAATACCGAAATATCATGTTTTCTACCTAAAAGGTACTTTATTTCCAATTTATCATAGAGCATGAAGTTGGCAGCAAGTCGCTTTAACAACAATCAAAAACAATCATTATAGTGCATATAAATTCATAGTAAAGTTCAAACAATCCATAAAATGTTATACTTCATAATCAATATGATGGAATAATAAAAAGACACACAAGCTTCAAGAGAGAATTAAATAATTTCCAACTATGTCTTCCAACAACAATTAAATGTATTGAGTCACTACGAAAACATCTTTAAGCTGTAATGAGATACATATTTCTTCCCAGCAAGAGGACGTCAGAATTTTGAAGTTCCGTGGCGAAGCACGTTCTGACCAGGCTCTAAGGCGGTGTACATATATATATACAGTCTGGAGGAATGTCAACCTGTACTTTGCTCCATAAAATGCGACAGGTTAAGGCTCATAGTCTCAACCTTGTGCACCGGAGTTACAGAAAGTTACGTCCTTTGTTTTATAAAGCATTCCTTTTCCAAAAATGGTCTGCTTGTTGGGCAAGATATTATTCCGCCTGACTTTAGAGTTCATTCTGAGGACCACATGGCAGATGCGTCATCCATGACCAAATGTGTTATCCTCGTTAAAGATAATTTATTATTATTATTATTATTATTATTATGACCTTCCCAAAACCTATTTTCTAACTTGCAGACAAAATATAGAATAATTTGCTAAGATAAGCCAATTTTTTTTCAGGTAGTACTTGTCTGTTTAATGTTACTTAAGTCACTAGCGTTGAATATAGGAGGAATCTCTGCAATATATTTATGCAATGTAATAAGTAGTGTGGCACTTAACAGGCAAACTCTGTCTTTATCACAATTATAACAATCTGAGTTATAACAAATAAACTTGCATTTTATAAACATTCCTAGAAAATGTAATCAGAGGATTCAAATATAATTCAGTTCAACTTTCAGCATGCGTCTCCTTCGAGTTAACGTTTACTCAAACAATGTTTATCAAATCTTCTATTCTCTGCAAATCAGAAAGTTAGTGGAAGGACCAGACTCTGAATTCAAAGGAAGTTGACACCTTTTCAACCCCACAAATCATTTTGTAAAGTGTGCCTTTAAGTAAAATAGTATGCAAAATTAATTTAAAAATAACTTTTTTTTTCTTCAAAAATATGTTGGGATCAAGTGTTGGATTTGACGTTCTCTTGTTAATTTTAAAATAAAAAAATAATATTGTGACAAACGCGGTATCTCTACATGTTTCTCCACCTTCAATATTCCTCTTTTTATGAAAAGGCATATAATATTTGCCGGCAAAAGTTATTAAGTTCTTTATGGTGGACGTCACAACCGGAAGCTGTATCCGATGTGCTGTTAGAGGTCATTGTTTCCTCACATAACTGGGCGGTATTGATGAAGAAGTTCGTCATTGTTGCCAGTGACAAGAACGGAGAAAGATTTGGGTATGGTAGTATCCTGCACCGCCTGGCGGCTTTTGTTATCCACAGTCATGGCCTTTATCTTTGCTGCCATGTCATCTACAGATAAAGTGAATAGAAAAGATGAGATTTTGGTGTGCGAATGTGAGTTTTGCTATGTTCGAGTGGATATGCATGTAGTAAAATTCTATTAAGTGGAAAATTAGTTTGAAGAAGTTCATTCCTTTCGAGCAATTTCAATTTCACCGAAATAATTGTCAGCATTTGGAATCTAAAGTGCTAATGAAGCTTTTCTGTATTAAAAACAAATATTTTTTTGTACAGCCTTAAAATAAAGACACTCCTTCAACCAATCGTCATGTATATTTAATTTATATTGTAAGCTTAACCTTTGTCTATGGTTGTAAGTTGCAAACAGAATATTCACAATGCATTTAAGAGCAGTCTTGTATACAACTAAATTAGTTTTCTCCTTTGGAGTGCATCACATTCTACTACGTTATAGGTCAAGTGAAACTGTATAAATAGGGATTTTATCAGCAAATTCATTCTTGTCACTCTGTGGGAATCAATTTTGATCAGAGTATAATGTTGTGTTGTAGAAATTATACGTGATACGAGAGTAATTATTTATTTATAATATTCACTGGAATTACAAAAGTGCTCATTGACTTTTGGATTAATACATTACTTTATATTTTTGTGAACCCATTCAAATACATTCTGGATTGCATCATTGTGTTTTATCAGGACATTAAAGACTATTGGAATTCATTCGGACCATTCAATAATTTTGGACTTGTGATTGGACATTTAGGATTATTTGAAATTTAATTCACAATATTGTCAGTGTCTTTTGAATTTTCATTTTGTATTACATGAAAATAAATTGCTTGTTGATTTTACTTAAATTGTTGGGTTCATTTTCTTTGTGTTACATATTTTAAGATCTATAGTCGTAACACAGAAGAAACTTATTTCCTATGCAATGAAACCTGTTACAGACCTTTCAACTGGAGGATGAAATTTAAAGTCAAATCTCATTTGATATAATAATCTTAATTCCTTTTATTTTGTCAAAGGGTTTTTCCGCATTTTTCCCGCAATTAAGAGTAAGCCCGATACAAATCTGTGTCACTGGGTGTACGTATCGTGCATCGAATCAATATATTCCATTTGTAAACCACTGAAGCATATATAGAAAATTTTAAAGGAACCAACTTACTTCTAACGGACAAATGGCGCCTTTTTGAATTCATTCATATCCAGTCTGTAATCTTCTGAAAAAGTAAACAACCGATTTAAAACAATTTTTATGAAAAAATTATGTAAAAATAACCCCATGACAATACAGTGATAAAATTAATCAAACATGCATGCGACACTTTAAATCAAAATTCGTATCTTAAGAAAAGCTATTTAAGAATTAGAATGTGAACCTTTCATAATAAAGGGACGTAATTCTTTTTCATCATTCGAACTAATGTAGTATTAGAAACGTCTTTGTTGATCATGTCATGTACGTTTAGTTACCAAATATTTTGCGCTGTAAACACAAATATATTTCTACAAGCATTATGCGTACATATATACCTTATATAAAGATACAAGGATGGATGGATGGATAGACTGACGGATATATGCATCTATCCTTTCACTACATACACTGAATAGATCGCAGTTTTGAGTGATGGGTGGGAGGGTGATACATTTTTTCCCCACACAAATAACATCATTAGATAAATAACATTTCTATGAATAGCAACTTACTATTAGTATCAGCACATTCGAATACATCGTAAACCTCCAGTAACGGCAATATCTCAGCTGTCGAAAATTCCTTCATTGATATCAATTTGTCTCCGTTCAAGTCATAATGACTGAAGTCGCTTGACATTGCCTGCACTCGGTACTGAACGTCTGACATGACGAAATCTGGGATCTACATATAAAAATATTAATCGAAATAGGAACGAGCTTGAACGTGGAGATGGGTTGATATATATATATATATATATATATATATATATATATATATATATATATATATATATATATATATATATATATATATATATATAGAGAGAGAGAGAGAGAGAGAGAGAGAGAGAGAGAGAGAGAGAGAGAGACCGTTCCGGTGGCCTAGTAGTTACAGCGTCCGTCTCGGACGCGGGAGGTCGCGGGTTCGATCCCCGGCCTAGTCATACTAAAGACTTATAAAAACGATACTTAAAACTGCCTGGCTTGGCGCTCATCATTAAGAGGTTAGTGCTAGGACTGGTCGGCTTGGTGTCAGGATAATGTGAATGGGTGGGACATTATGCTACATGTCTGCGACATGATTCCCCATTGCTAGACATCAATATAAACTGCCGCACTGCAGACATCGTAGCGATATGACTGAAACATTGTTAAAAGCTACGTTAAAATTCCAAATCACACACACTCACACACACTCAGAGAGAGAGAGAGAGAGAGAGAGAGAGAGAGAGAATGAACATTTGAGGTTAAGAATGAGGAGTAAATTGAACGATATGTCAGCGTTTTAAAGGCATATGAACTTTCCAAGAATTGTTTTATTGATTTTGTTATCCAGAGAAACCTACATTTACGCAAACTACATAAATCCCGTCTTAATATCTACATTGATTACATTTCTGCGGAAAAGTCAGGATGTCTGGCCCATTTGTTTTATTCATCAAACCGCTGCGGTTTGATGGATGCGCATATTTCCAGCACTCCTAACAGCGCATGTTCTGTGTTCTTCTAATGGATGAGAATGTGTCCATTTCTCCAAATCGATGCCGATGTTTCCAGTATTTCTGATATCTAGAAATATTTCCAGTACTACTGGATGCGAATGCGTATCCTGGTGGGTGCATATATTTCTGGTACTTATGACAGATGATCTTGTTTTATACAATCTGAATAGGTTGTCGTGCAAATTTGCATGTAAAAGCCATTATTTCTTTTTGTCCAATCTGCCTTCGTTTTCTGTTCAAGATTAATACACTTTATTCCTAATAATATCAAACTTAGAACAACGGAGGAAAAGGGTGTATTCTATGGTTGTTGTTTATTATAAATAGAATTGACGCTACTGAAAATAGAATTCTTAAGTTTTATGTATGTTATCGTGGCTAATTTCTCAATGATCAAATCAACAAATTGCTGCATTGCTTTTTGACTTGTGTGTTGTGTATGTCCTTTATATGTCTATACACTGTGGACTGAAATAAAATTATTATTATTATTATTATTATTATTATTATTATCTATGAAATGTTTTCCTCGATTCAAGCAGTCTCTCACTCTCTGTTTCGATAAATAACTCTTTGGTTTTCTTTAAAGTTCTTTAAAGTATTTATTCTATTATATTATTGTCTACAAGCCACGTTAGGATTTTGTACCATATAACACAGTTGAACTTACTAAAACCAGATTTACAGATCTGAAAGAACTCTCACTTACACTTCTGTTGCACACATTTCTGCATCTGATATGGCACCCAAATTCCAATATGACACGGTAAAATCCCATGGCTGTACCGTTTACAGGACACTCCTTTCGACAAGTAAATGGACATAGGATTTTGATAATCCCCACATTTTGTCTCACAGCATTACCTACATAGTAGGCTTCGGAGTCAACGAGTAGCAGAACCAACAACATCAAACACTTCTTAAAGGATGACATTGTTGTTTTCTGAAATACATAATTAGGCATGAAAGGTTAGATTATCTAACATTTCGTCCATCCTTGAATAACGTAGATATGCTTAAAAACTTGAAACTAGTTCGCAAATACAAAGCAACTGGGGACAAAAGGAGAAGACCATGAGTTTAGGTATGTATCTGAACAAAGGATGGATATCACAGTTCGATGACTGGTTCGCATATTCAAAGTAATGGAGAAAACAAGTTGTGTCTACAAAAGTACTATTGGAATCTGGACATAAGGTGGCTTCAGATTACAAACGTTGGTTGACAACTATTAAGTGATGAATTAAATAATGATAATTTTCAGTTATTACTTTTGAGGGCAACGATTGAATGATAAAATTAACTGCTGATGTTTGGTTACTGGATTTACGGGTGGAAAAGAACGGAGAAATTACAAATATATAATGTGTTCGTTTGTCTTTGTTGCTTCTTAAGGACCCAGCACAGAGCTTACAAAGGTCAAAATATATTTATGAAAATAAAAAATATATTAAGGTCTTCGCTTTTCTTTAGAGAGGAAGGCAAATTATTAATCTAAGAATGCACGTACACGAGGCAGAATGCATAGTTAGTTAATCAAAAAGCGTGAGTCATAATTAGTGGATGAAGTTATGTTGGAAAGTTGATGTGGTAGAGTTGTTATATGTTATTGCCCATATATATATATATATAAAACGTCCTAATTTGTCAGAAGTCTATGAAAATTTACGAAACCTTAAAAATACATGGCGGACTGTTTGCTTACCAGAAGGAGGTTCAATGTCATTAATGATTATTTAACTGCAGATAACGTTTAGAGGTATTGTCAGATTGACCGACTGCAAAGATGATTACAATAGAAATACCGCATATCAAAATGTAATTAGAGCATGCTATTTACTGGAAAATGAGCGACCTTAAACTACATAAAATATAGTCATCATATAAAAACATTATTCGTATACTCTATTATCTGAGAACACAAAAAACTTAAAATGCATATCGCAAAGGAGCAGGAATGTTTTCTAAGTTTACATGCATTTACATTAGTTGAGAGAGAGAGAGAGAGAGAGAGAGAGAGAGAGAATATGCGCTTATGATAGTTACCGTCAGGAACAATAATTTCGATGTCTATAAACTTAACAAAGATGGCCCCTTTATAAGGTGTGAGGTCGAACGCACACACAAAACGTACACATAAGGATAGATTGATATACATGTTTAAGATGATTGTACTGACAAGTTCAGTCTGTATTAGATAGGTAATTCAGTTTACAACTTTTACATCAAAGCCTAAGCGAAGAGGAAACCTTTCATGGTATTTATTACAAGTCTAATAATACAGACTTTCGCGATGTGTGATCTGCAATTTTATAAGCGGAATATTAATTATTTGAAATAGTCTTATGTATACCATTCTATATTATACACATGCGCAAAGGGAGACAGACGTAAATATTGACACATCCGGTAATAAATACAAGTACTACCGTATAAAATGCTCTCAAGGTGACGGAAAATATTCACAACAGTTTTATCTTGTAAAATAACGCATGCCATTTTTGTAAATACAAAATTGTCAGATTCAGAATACATATAAACGCATAAACTGATATCGCACAGTGTAATATTAATACACTAGCTTTATGACTCCTGCATATCGAACGAAATGTTTACCGCAAACGTCTAGGAAGTGTGTATGTGTGTGTTGCGTTTTTGAAAAGTACTTACAATATTTTGTCTCTTACTGCAGCAGGAAAATGCTTGAACTAAAATTATGTGATATGTACAGACATATATATACCAGATTATTTATAGCATTTTTTAAACTGGAAACACATTGGTAATTATATATATATATATAACCTATGTGTTTCCAGTTTGAATGTGCTATAAATATATATGAGAGTATATATTTTGTTTTGAATTGGAAAAACCATTTTAAATTCCATTGTGTAATCTTTCATAAAAAGAATAATCTCACTGACTTCTGAAAGAAAATCAAAGTGCACAGTGTTCATTGTATACCTTGCTATTATTCGAAGCCAGTTGGAGATATGCTTATTTTTTTTGGTACCAGCTACACAAAGCTAAATATAGATATATCACTGATTATATGTTGGAAAGGTTCAAGGTATTTTTAGGTGTACATGTTTAGTAATTTGATATAGGATTAATTAGGTATTTGGGTCGTATGTTCTTGTGCATAAAGTGAAGCATTATTATTATTTGGCTTCGAGAAGTTTACTAATGGCTCATGCAAATGAGAAAAAAGAGGAAGAAACACATACCAACTTGAAATCTGGGATTTCTTTTGTGTGGTCATAATGTGTTTAGAGGAGAATTTACGAGTTTAAGAAGCCTTCAGATGAGATCGATTGTTGTTTTGAAGTCCTTGCAAATGGGGAACAAGCAAAAAACATGAGTCAATTCTATCATTATTTTGTACTAATTGTACCCCATCTTAAATAATAATCATGTCAACACCTCTTGGACAGTATCTAGTTAGGGACATATTACAGCAGTAGGGAAAGTTTAAAGAAAATTCGTCCAGCCGATTTAGAAAAATAGGGAGCTCATATATGGTAGGTATGACAAAGCCCACGCGATCATCTATTCATTCATCTATTGACCCTATAGTTCATCCCTAAATTAATTTTGATATGAATCATGATTTCGAACATTTTGTACGTACGGATATATATGACTCCCAAGAAGTATTGAAAAAGTTCGTCGAAAGGAATCGGAGAAATTGCAGGGTCTTTGTGGATATCTTCAGTAGTGGAGCGTTAAGGTCTTGAGCAGATTGTAGTCAAAGTTTTCGAATTTTCAACCGTTACTTAGCAAAGTTTGATTTTAACCCCTTGTTACAGTTCCCTGTTAGGGTTTTGTTCCAACAGAAGGATAAGTTTCAAGAAAATTCGTTGAGCTGATTTCGAGAAATCGTGAGCTCAGTATTTGTTTGGTATAACAAAACCCGCAAGTATATTACCACTTCAGTCTACATTTGGACCCTACAGTTCACTATTAAAATTATTGTGACATGGGTTGTTATTTGACACATTGTAGATAGGGATATTCTTCGCTCGCGAAAGAAATTATTGACGAAGTTCGTCGATAGCAGTCGGAGAAATGGGAGGGTCTTCACTGATACTGGCATTTTTAAACCATTGCAGTCATTGGGCAGATTGTGAGCAATATTTTGCATTATGTGTACCCTTACTAAAAATTTTAATTTCAACCCCTTTTTGACAGGGAACTGTTGAAACCATAGACAGAGTTTGAAAAAATAATTCGTCGAGCCAATTTCGAGAAATTGGGGGCTAGATAATGGGGGAGGGGGGACAACATATGACGTAAGAACATATATCTTACATAAAGACAATGGCTGTAAGATACCCGCTTTAAAGAGTTTTGACATGGACCCTTCTTTGACATTTTATCTTAGTTTCTTCTCAGAAATCTGTCTTAACAAGAGAAGACGTTTAAAGACAATTCTTTGACCCAATTTTGAGAATTAGTGGGCTCAGTTGAGACTAGATATTTCGACCCATAAAAGAACTTTGATCGATATTAGATGAGAGAAATGAAAGAAAAAAGAGTTCAGTTATTGGTACTGGCTATGTAATGGACGTGGATATGGGCATGGGAGGAGCGAGGTATGTCACGGACCGTAAGTTAAATAACTCTTGCGTATATATATATATATATATATATATATATATATATATATATATATATATATATATATATATATATATATATATAAGAAGAAACTATAGTAAGTCATGGGTATGTGATATTTGTATTTACGTCTCAGTTTATTGCTTTTTTGGACTCGGTAATTCTAAAACCGAGCATTCTATGTACAAACGTCATAATTAAAGTATTCAAGAAACGTTATGATATCATGGGTTATGTCGTAAAATGGTCCATCTCTAATTTTAGCGTAAAAAATTCCCGGATGTATTTACGTAAATGTATCTATTAACTTGAGATATGTATAAGTCTTTGTCTTATATGCTTGGGTCTTGTCTCGTGGTGCGTATCGTCAAGTAATACTACTTGGCTTCTAAAAGCTTACTAATTTAGATACAAATGTGAAAAACAACAGACCATGCAAGTGTGTCATTAAAGTTTCGTGCTCTGTGGTCAGAATTTGGTAAGACGAGAATTATCTGAACTATTTATTTTTTAAAACGCCATCAGCTGAAAACGGCTGTTTTGAAGTCCTTGGAAATAGGGTAAGCAAAGTCATTGGAAATATTGTAAACGGGTGTTTTATTCACTCTAAAGGGATCGGAGAAAAAAGGGGCAGCTTCGGTTATATCAATACTTTGGACTAACTAAACCCATACTTAGATAATTTTTACTTCAACGTCTGTTAGAGAATATCTAGTTAGGGATCACTTCCCACAATAGTCAAAGATAATTAAAAAAAATGCGTCGACCCCATTTCGGGAAATTCAGGGCTTAATATATGGGTGGTGGACAACACATGCCGAGAGAAAATTTAATCTTACTGATATACATTGACTCTATCATCCACTATTTAAAGATTTTTGACATAAACTCCTCTTTGACATTTCATCACCTTTAATATTATTGACATACGAATTTATGTGAGAGAGAAATTATCGAAATAATGAGAAATTTATGGCTCTCCTCTTCAGACCTTACATGGACAATATAGTTCACCCTCAAAATGATTTTCACATCACAGTTCCTACTGACGGATCTGTTCCTCAGTTGCCAAAATTTTCAAAAGATTCGTCGAGCTGATTTGAGGCTAAATAATGGGGAGTGGGGTTGATGGTACAACTCATGACAAGAGAGGAGTAAATCGTACATGAACATATGAGCCATAACCTACCCTCTTTAAAGAGTTTGGACCTAAAGCCATCTTTGTGCTTTTATATCTTAGGATATTGTTGACCCAAGAAAGAAAGCTTAATGAATTTTGTCCTGAGGAATCAGAATATAAGGAGCGTCTTTGTAGATACCAGCAGTATTCAAGCGTTACAGTTCTGGGGCAGATTGTAGTCAGTTTTTGCAATGTACGAGGCCCTACTTAGATGATTTTGATTTCAACGGCTCTTAGAGGGTTTCTTATTAGGGATCATTTCCAACAGTTGGAGAAGTTTTAAAAAAATCGTCGTGTCGATTTCAGTAAATATGGGTCTCAATATCGAGTAGATATAGCAAAGACTACAGGGAGATATCCTCAACAGCCCCCGGGCGGACAACACAGTTCACCCTAAAATTATTTTCACAGCGATCGTTCTTTGATAGATTGTACGTAGGGAAAAATTGGACTCCCAAAAGAAGTATTGACAAAGTCCCTCTCTAGAGCAATATGAGAAACAGGAGAGTCTTTATGGATACCGGCAGTATTAAAGTGTTAAAGTTTTTGATCAAATTGTAGTCACATTTTGCGATGCTTAGAGAACTTTATATTCAAACCCTGTTTCACAGTTTCTATTTACGGTTCTATTTCAAGAGTAGCCAAAATTAGAAAAAAAAAAATTCGGAGAGTCGATTTCGGGAAATTGTGGAAAAATAATTGGGGTGTCGATGGTAGAACTTATGACAAGAGAGGATTAAATCTTATGTGTTCAATTGAGCTATCACATCTCCTCTTGAAATAGTTTGGACATAAACCCATCTCTGAGTTTTTATCTCTTTGGATATTTTTGACCCACGAAAGAATTTATGACGAAATTTGTCAAGAGGAATCGGAGAAATAGGAGGGTCTTTATGGATACAGGCAGCATTCAAGCGTTACAATCTTTGCAATCTTCGATCAGACTGAAGACTAATTTTGCGATGCGTGATCCCTACTCAGATGATTTTTATTTCAACGCCTTTTTAGATGGTTTCTTCTTAAGGATCTGTTTTAACAGTGGGAACATGTTAATGAAAATTTGTTGAGCCAATTTTGAGAAAAGGGAGCTCAATTTATGTAAGGTATAATGAAGCCCATAAGGAGATAACCTCTTCAGTCCATGTGAAGTGGCAAATTTTATGTCGATCTAACAAGAATACATTAGCTGAGACCAGACAACCATTAATTAGATTTATGGAGACAAGCGCGTATCATATCGCCATACTACCGTGTACGGTAATGTCCTTTAGAGGGAGAATTCTGTTCCTAAATAAACATTTGTTTATACAGCAGCCAGGCGGACACTTTAGGACAAGGAAAACTTCATTTTCATGGTAAAGTTGTCACAATTGAGAGAATGCAGAAACTCTGTTACTCAAACTACCAGGGTCAAGTTGACCCTGACTTTGGCGCCTCGGGAAAAAAAGGCGGCAGAGATATTTGATTCTGATTGGTACGTTAAATGAGAGGGCGTGTTCCAACACAAAATTTCATAGGTTTTAATATCGCCTGCATCGAATTTTAATCAGTCTAAGCTTTTCCTACAAGAGGAAACCCAAAGGTTACGACTCCGGGAATTTGCAAGAAATTTCCGTAAAACTGTTGTCCAAAAAGGGGACGATTGTCGAAAGGAACCGACGAACTAATCTACCGATTAGAGGGAGAAAAAACGTTGACAGCAAAGGGAGAAAATAGCTCCAGAGACGTACGAACGAATGAGTGATGTTATTCTGAGACCTATACGGAGAAGCATAGAGAAAAGTGCAGTGAGACATATAATCCTGTGACGCAACCCTGCGACGTATTAATTTCTGATGAAGTATTTTGAGAGTGTCCTGAGACGGGTGGTAGAAAGTATCATCCTGAGATCCAAGAGTCTGAACAGCGACAGAGGAAGCAAAAACAGACTGAGGACGAGCAGGTTATGAAATCATACAAGACGTTGATTCGGTTGTTCACTCGATCCTATGATGAACTAAATCTATCAGTAACAGATGACTATCTTATTTTAATCTATTTGCGTTTTCTTTGTATTTCGGTGAAAGTTAAATTTCTAAAAGCAGAGTACATTCCTGATGTAATGAATTTTCACAGTGTTTGTATGTAATTGATTAAATTGTTTGTTTACATGTACGGGGGCTCGTGTTGGTTTGTTCTATATACCTGCTCAGATCTCTATCTATTCCACCTATAAGTTTCACCACTTATAATTATATTTACTCGAACCGGGCAATAACATCGAGGGCGGTCAACCCCTAGATAACGAAAACCAAATACGGAGGGACATTCACTCCCCCCGTGTAACAGTCCATATGTGGACCCTACAGTTCACCCCAAAAGTGATTTAGACATGGATCGTTCTTTGATAGTTTCACATGGGAATATCTGACTCGGAAAAGAGGTATTAACAAAATTGGTCTTGAGCAATCAGACAAAAGAAGGGTCTTTATGTATACGGACAGTACTGAACCCATACTTTGAGAATTTTAATTTTAACTCCTGTTTCACAGTTCCTAGTTAGGCGTCTGTTTTAACATTGGTCAAAGTTAATAAAATTTTCATTCTAAATAATGATTGATGATGTACAACACGTGCCGTCAGAGGATTAAATCTTACGTGTACGCATGGGCATTCCCTATATTGCTACTATTTCTATACTATTTCTAGAAATCGGTTTAACGAATGTTTTTATTAACTTTGTCTACCGTTGGAACACATCCTTAACGAGGAACTATGAAACAGGAGATGGAATCAAACTTTTCTAAGTAAGATTTGACGAATCGCAAAGTTTGACTACAATCTGCTCAAATACTGTAACGCTTTAATACTGCCAGTACTCATAAGGACTCTCCAACTTATTTCAGTCGACCAACTTTGTAAATACTCCTTTTGGGAGTAAATTATATCCCTACGTACAAATGTTCAAAAGAACGATCCATACCAAAGTCAAATTAGGGGTGAACTGTTGGGTCCACATATTGTCTGAAGAGGTGATCTTCTTGAGGGCTTCATATATCGAGCTCCTATTTTTCGAAAATGGCTTAACAAATTTTATTGAAACCTTTCCTACGGTTGGAAAAAAATACCATTGTAAAACAAATACTCTCCAAAAGGCGTCGAAATCGACATCCTTTAAGCAGGAGTTCAGTTAGTAGAAACTATTTATAAAATCGATCCACACTGTATTTGTTTTTCATACCCGATACAGATAACTTGTCTCAAATTGTGCTTAGTCCTCTTGACGAAATTCGTTAACACTCCTCTCGCCGGTCGACGATATCTCTGGAAAAAATCTCAAAGAAGGGTCTATGTCAAAGCTTTTTAGGGCGAATGTTAGCACCAATGTGGATACGTAAGATTTAACAATCTTACTGCATGTATTGTACACACAACTCCCCCCAAATGTTTAGCTGTCATTATTGCGTAGCGCAAAATTTGGCTCAAATCTGACAAAAGATTGTGTAGCTTTAATAATATCGGTATCAATAAAAACCCTCCTATTTCTCAGTTTGCTCTCCAAGAACTACATCAATATATCTTTTTGGAGCCAAATATGTCCAAACTCTTCAGATTGCATGCTGCCGCCCACGTGTATACATAAGATTTAATCCTCTTACGTTTTGTAACCAACCCCCATCCTCCCAATATATTTAGAAGGCATTTTTTTTTAAAAAATCGGCTCAATGAATTTTCCTTTAAATTTAGTTACTGTTTGAACTCTCCCTTAACTAGGAAACGTGAAACAGTTGTTAAGAAAATCTCCTATTTCTCTTATTGCTGTCCGCGAACTTCTTCAATACTTCTTTTGGGAATGAAATATAACCCTACATAGAAACTGTCAAAGATCTACCCATGTCTGAATTATATTAGTGGTCGGGTCTTCATATGGACTCAGTAGGTAATCTCCTTGTCGGCTTTGTTATACCTACCATATATTATGGTCCCGATTTCTAGCAATCGACAATTTTTTCCCTAAAATTTCCTTCTGTAGGAGCACATCCGTAGCTAGAAAATGTCGCGAGAAGCAAAGTTCGGTCACAGACGCTGCACGCGCTTGTTGATTTCGTATTGACACTTACAAACAACGCTTAAAACATATACGAAAAGTATGTTGACACTTACGGATGCGCTAGCTCAGCAACCGAAAGCGGAGCTGATGATTCAACAAAAGCCGATCTGAGTAAATCCTTGTTGTTGGCGTCGACCAGAACTTTTGATTTTTCAAGATCGAACTGGAAAATGCTGGGTAAAAGGTTCTCCATGAGAGCCATCTTCAATAAATCACCACTGTTCACCCACCCTACTCTTGGATGCATGGGATTTGGAGACTGCTTAGCGTGTCCGAAGATCCGTAGAAGTAGGAATCGGGGATGGTGGTGGTAAAGGGGTCCCTTTATTCTTGTTTCTTCACTTCTGTCTTCTTTTCTTTCTTTTTTCTTCTGCAGAAGAAGGGGTCGACATTATCTCTTCAACCCAAGCTTTTATTTCAACTCATTGGGGAGAAGAGGAAGGTGTCAACAATGACGCTGAAATCTTACCACATAGGGGAGCTGACATCGTTTGAAAGACTTCTCGAGTATCATCCTTTTCCCATTGCATTGGTGTAACCGTGCCTGTCTAGTCATCTTGGGGTGATTAGCTAAGTCATCGTCATCTTGAAATCTTTCAGAGTCGGTTTAGCTGCTTTGCCTAAAGTTTTCTTGTAAAAATGTTGAAGACTTTGCAAGACTTGACCGTAGGCTTCGGAGGTAAATGAGGTGTTCGTTGTTCGTGCCAACGATGAGAATCCATCCATTGTTTGTAGGGTACTAAAGTCAGCTTTCGTCCTTTCACGAGCTTCCAAAATACACGAATGTGACATTTCTAGAATAGGGATCCTTCTAATGATACCTCCTAAAAGAGGCCCTGCAATCGATTTTTACAAAGGAGCAGCAACTTTCGGCAAGGGTCCTGTCAGCATAACTCCTCCATGTTGCACCAGTATTTCTTTCTTTTGACTGATGGGTATTTTCTTTTTGACTATTTGGCGTTCTTTCTGGCGCATGGACAAAGGACCGTTCCGTACAGAACGTTCAAACAACATTCATAAACGGTATCGATGATTTCCTTTTGGGCTGTTTGAATGGGTTGTTTTCGCATGGATGGATTGACTGTCATCATTACCGATAACACATCCCATTGTTTTACTAAATAAAGAGACATATCCCTTTTTCCCTTCTTTTAACAGGAGAGTGGTGTTGTGCACTTTTAGGCGTGACATATTTTTCATTTAGGAGCAAAAATCACTGAAATGAATTGTCTGACTCAGTCTGACTCAGTCCAGTAAACTTTGTAACACTCCTGTTTTCTCTTGGATTTTGGTCTTTTGGAAGGGCATTTTTTTAGCGACAGCCGCTGCAGCTAAAACATAAAGAGGTCATCGAACGAAGTAAAGTTTCTTTAGAAAATGTTTCCACTTTGTCATCAAATTAGGAAAGACGCGTGTTAAATCGGGTTTAGCCGCAAACTGGCCAACAACGAAGTCGAAGAGGATGGAGACACGGTCACCCAGGGACGTGTTTTGGGGGAGTACAGTTGCATTCGACCAGCAGTGCCCCTCTTTCCTGACTGGAGCTGTTTCATATTTGGGACTTTACTTTTTATTATGATGTGCCCTGACCGTGTAACCAACGCTCTTCTTGGAATGGCCTCTAACGAATGGTACACACTAATGCATTTGTTCGTGGCTGATGCCATACAGGACGCGAATCAATTTGCTGGATGAATTCATTTCAACGACTGAAACCGAAAAGAAGTGTATGAGATCTTTTAAATAGTTTTTAACATCGCTGGGGACTTGTAAGTGACCGACCATCCGTCTTGGCACAATTGGTGAAACAGATGGGCATGAAATCCCAAATAATCGAGAGAGGTGGGTTTTGAATCGACGAGGAAATTGGCATGAGGTGTTAAAGTTTCAGCGTCGTACGCATAGGTCAGTCAAAAGGAGTTTCTAACCGATTGGCTAACGCTTGCCCTTGAGATTTATCCTTGAAACATTTAAACAAGACGACTTAATGGGCATTGATGGGCTTTACTTTGTTAAAACAAATTTTTTGTAATGTAAAGGATACTGGCATTATGATGATGCCTTATACGTCTAAACCAATGTTTAATTTCTTTTTCGTCTTCTTCCAACATGTCATCGAAGATGACCAGATGCATTTGACAAGTGTCAAACATGATCCCGTCGTCCTCGCGAATAATTCCTTCAACAAAGACAACGGATTCTCCTTGACTTTCTTGAAGTAGGATGTAAGCCGACTGCCACTATTTGTAACACCATATGACGCGTTGGGGTGAACGATCCATCAAATGGCCTTTGTGTTCGATCACGCGTTTCACAAATTTGGTTTTGCCTGAACCACTCGGCCCAGCAATCACTAGGTTAAAGGGATGGCGAAGATACATTGTTTCCCAACTTTGACAATCTAACGTTTCGTCAATAACTTTGAAAGTTAGAGGAAGACGGAGTAGCTATAGCGGAGGTGTTCAGATTTCTCAGAGTAACATTGAAAACACAAGAGTGTTATACTTTGAGGACAGGTTTATTGAGTATTCAAATAAATTCGTCAATAAGATACAAATCAAAATGGCTAACTCGGAAAAAGTCAATGTACAACATACTCGATCAAAGTGTACCTCAGGATTTCTAGGGACACTCTCAAATGTTCTTTTAGCCTCTACACCATTCAAAGTCTATAATATTTACTCTAAAAATGGTCTTTCATTCATGTCGATGTGGACGACGGTACTGTCCTGAACTTGGCTTCCTCTGTGTTGGGTTCTCCTACCACTGTTTCCAACACGGGTGTGAGTGTCATGTTCACTGTTGGTTTTAAGTCCACCACTGTTCTTGGATCAATGGCACAAATCGTTGGCATTGTCAGACACTACATCGAAGCAAAGAAGCCAAAACGTTTAAAGTCATGCACAACCTTCCAGCGAAGAATCTGTTGGTGTAATCAACAAGCTATACACACTTGTTGGTATGTGTCGATTGAAGATAATGTTCAACGAATGACTTCTTCACACGGAGGTACACAACTTCTTTTCATTACTATGCGCAGTACTTTTAACACAATATGTCTTTCGTGTACAGAACAAAATTGATATGGTCATGATATCTTTGGAAACACTGTTAATAAATAGTGTACAATGAATCTGCTGTTAAACGAAATCCCAGAAACGCAGCCACTAAGATGCACACGATATGGCGTCCCACATTCAATGGAAACAAATGTTGTTAAAGGTGATGGAAATCTTTCAAAGTCTGAATACTGTCACTTCCTTCCTTCCACGGAATATGTTGCAACACTACTGATAAGAGTCGTGGAATAGTAAGATTTTATTTCCATGTTTCGTTTTGTGACAGAAATAGTGTCCCCTAATAATCATTATTATTTTACTCTGGAAAAGAGCGGTTTAAAATTGGAGAAATGATTTTGAATTTGCGTGTCGCTGATATCTTGAAAACTCTGTAAATGCATTCTCTTACCTCCAAAGGCTAACAATCAATTATTGTTAGTGAAGTAGCCATGAAGCTGAGATTACATTTTGGGTCTTTCCAAAGGAAGATAAGGACAGTGCTGAAACCATCAAGCATGCTTCAGGTAATCCGAGTCTTTCTGCTCTCATTCGAGAAGTGAGACACCGCAATTGAAACACTGGATTTTGTTACTTCTCCCAAGGAGACAAATCACGCTCTGGCTAATTGTTTGGGCTTATGTCCATTCAAACATTTGAGCCATTTCTTTTTGAACGTTTGGAATCGAGTTTCAAAGTAGCAATAACCCTCTACTTTCACTGACTCATTTCAATAAGATAGTGGTGGTATCTGGAGTAGTTTGCACATATATTTATTAGATCCATATGGTGGTAAACGCACGGTATCATGTTGACCATAGAAGCAGCAAATGGTTGTGTTGCCCCTCTTCCACTAGTAAAGACGCAAGGTTCACGGTAATGAATGCCATCGCTTTCGTTAATAGAACGGCAAGGTACACGCACATCATCCTTTTCCAGTCCCTTTGGGCCTGCGCTACTGGCTATACATTTTTTTTACTGTGGTGAGATTGAACAGATGTTTTTGCTTGGGGCCCCGCTATCCTAAAGCCGTGAGTAGTATATGGGGCCACCCTAGCGACAATGGGAATTAGCATTACAAAACCCCTTGGGCCACTCTAGCGACAAGGGAAATTTAACATGGAGAAAAACCCTGGGTAACTCTAGCAACAAGGGGAATTGAACATGGAAATTGAACATGGGAATGTCACCTGGGGATCAGTGGGAATTAAACATTGGTAACGTCATAGGTTTATAGGGTCAAAACCTTTTATAGGGTGAAATGTATTTGTAGGGACAAAGGGTTGATAGGGACAAACATAGACATACAGAAACAAACAAATACACATTGAAACACACAGAAAAGAGGACAGAAATATTCTAAAGAAAGACTCACAGATAGAATAGAGACTCGATAAAGAAAAGTCTGTTGTATGGGTTCAAAACATTTATTCAAGTACATATATACATGGACTCTCTGGCCTGTGCTTTGGTCTAAGCACTATCCATTAAATACATAAACATTTGAACATAAAAGAAACATATTTACGAGTTGTTTAGTTATTGACTCTAGTAAACTAATGTTTAAAATTAACGTTCACTCCTTTCTAAAATCACTTCATATGCAACGAATTTACATTAAATGTTCGTTTATAAGAAAAAGTTAAAACAAAACAAGTAACAAACAATTAAATAAGAGAAAGTTCGTGTTTGTCTCTCTATCCGTTACACACGTTGTTTAAAATCTGGTCAGCTACCACTTGTGTCCCAGCATAGATGTTTCCGATCTCGTATTCCCTGTCAGACGTAAATCTGCTGTTACGTCCATCGTGCTAGGTACACTTATCGGTAAGCAGATCAAGAGCAGTGATCGTCTTCTTCCCATGGAGGTACAACATATGCCATATGAATAGTCACTTTTCCATCGGTGATGTCAAATTTTTCTCTCACCGACCGCACGTCTTCAATAGCCCTCAAAAGTTTGGAAGAAGTTATTTCTGCAGGTGTGACATACAGGCGAGTTCAAACTGTCGTGATACATAGATAGGCTCAAACGACCTTCATCTTTGACTTGGCAATGACATTTGAGTTCCTCTAACAGTGAGTCAAGTAGATCCATAATGAAACCTGATACTTCCTCGGCTGGAACGTCAGACGCGAAGTCTTTAAATTTCACCGTGTAGGTGTAAGTTGTCGTTCTAAATTTTCTCGAGGTCGCTGTCTGGGTCATTTGGATGCTAAAATACTCCTTTAGGTCTATTGAATCCTTTCCCTTCTTGAACGCACTTTGCTGTGACGGTATGGTGGTGAAAGAGGTCGATGATGTTTGTTCCTTCTCTTTTTTCTTCTGCGTAGAGTTATTCATCTTTCTCGTCGCTTGTCCTCGCAATGAAGTGTTGTTCTTGGAAGTCGTCCCTTTTTATACTGGGTGATATCAGCATGTCCATAAGGTAAAGTTTTGTGGTCTGGAAGTTTCACTGGTTGCACGTAGTTTGTCATGGCATTAGTACATAACAACTAAGATGTGGTATTGCATTTGTGATGTGATCGTGAGGCATAGAATCACACTCGAGTTTCTCGTTGGACTTGAGTCTTACGCTCTATACTTGCTGTTTGAAAGGATTCATTTTTGTCGATTGGTCTTGGTAGTGACAATGAACTATTGGTCTTGGACGTTGTCCCTTTTTATATGCTGACCAATATCGATGTGACCGTACGGCAACGTAAAGTGATTGGGAAGTCTCACTCGCTTCTGGTACACGATTTGATAGATTTTTTCCAGGGGTCGACTGACGATGTGGTGAGTGGGTAAACGTACAATCTTGTTCGGTTGGTGAGTGGTCACTTTAAAGTTTCCATCCTCTCCCGATTGCAAGGCTTCTTTCAATACCCCAAAGTTGACCACTCGACTGGTACGATAATTCAGAGTCAGTCCTTTCACTTTGCACTCCGTGTGCACTTCTCCTTGTTTGTCCCGGTATTGGTAGCCGTAATTTTTAGGACCGCCACTCGCGAAACTTAGAATCTTGTCGTCGGGGTGTTCGTCTGTCCAGGCTCCTAAACGGTTTTCTTCGATGTTAGGGTGTTGCTGACCCGGTCGATCGATGTAGATGCAACTGTCCGTGTCAAAGTACAGGACGCGTTCCCCTAACAGTTCTAAAGCTTCGTACAATTTTAAGCGAGCATGAGCTGTCACGTAAGCCGCAATGATGACATTTCCAAAAGGGTCGTCTTGTACAAAGTCCAGATCTTCTTCGTAATTGACCAAGATCAAATTCTCTCGAACGACGTCCACGTGTTTCATGTATTTGGTTTTGTCGTGAATCATCCGGAAGTAGCGGGAAGGTTCTGTCAAATATTCCGTCTTGGGTAAACACGGTCGTTGTGCCATTTTACCCCACAAGCAATTTAACATCACTTTGGCAAACGATCGCCTGCCTTCGTTTTTCTCGATGTGGTCTAAAGAGATGCCTTCTTGTTCATAGTATTTCTCTTTGAATTGTATTTGGTCTTCGGGAGTGTGACACCAGGAAGGATAGCCGCTGGCTTCTTGTTTCAGTTTCAAAAAGGCATCCACGTAGTCAGCGAAAATACCTTTCTGACTGGGATCACCCTTGTGGTATTGTTGTGTCTTGGGAAAGTGGCAAATTTCGTACACTTCTAACAGTTGGTATCCCATGTCCAGAGCTTTGAACAATTCTACGCTGACCCAGGTTCCCGTCAAGGCACGTTCTTCCTGGGTGTGCTGACAAGGTTGGTCTTGGTTGCACGTTTCGACACAAGTACGGCACAATGGAAACATCAGTTTGCCTTGACAATGGTGAGGTAAGACGGGATGGTATAGGTTCGTGGGAGGCAAAACTTTACACTTGATCAAGCCTTCGTATTGTCGAATGTTTTTCAGGTCGATGTGTTCCGTTAACAGTTGCGGATGCCCTACAGGAAAGCGACAATATTTGCACACGTAGGGATACAGCGAACACACGTCCAAGTATTTGATTTCTTCTCCTTTCTCTTCGTCGGCTTGGTACAGCAAACAGGTGGCATTGGTCCTTCCTCCGTACAAACTATCCCTCGGGTTCAGCGGGTCCATGAACTGGTAACTTTCCACGAGGCGTTTAAACTCGGGATCGGTTTTCATACGGTGATCGTACTCGTGTTCCCACATTTCCACCACTTGGTATCCTTCCTGTTCCAACTTTAGGCGCCGCTGACAAGTGTCCTGGTACAAGTCTTCCATGGTTCGTTGTAAAAACTGATTTTTAGTGCTACGATCAGGGTAGCAGACGGGACATCCGTGAAATAAGCAACCGTTAAACTCGAACACGATCTTGGGGTTTTCTAAGTCCCAGCCATCTACCGAATACGTTCCGATGGTCTTTTCACCCCCTCCGTTGCGGGCATGCTGAATCCATTTGTTTTCCTTGTCGCACAAGTAATGTAACCAACGTAGGGCTTAGACCGAGTATTGACGTTTGACATAGTGGGTCGTTTGAGGGCTGATGACAGCCACGGTGTTTTCAGGCATGAATCGTTGTCGATACACTAATGAACACGCTTTGGCAATGGTGCAAGCTTCTTTCAAAGGATCGACCCCTCCGTGTTCCATGAACAGTTCTCGAAATTTTCCACAGCAACGCCGTAAAATGTCCACGTCGGAACGACAATACTTTAGCATTTCTTCCTGAAAGTCGAAAAGGTCCGAGGCGTGAGCCTGGTACCAAGCGTAGAAAGCTTCTCGTTGTTCGGTATGCATGTTGTCGGGGTCGTAATAGTGATCCTCAGGTAAATGGGGTAGAACGGCGTGTTGATTGGCTTCCGTATTGAAAAAGTGTGGAAAGTACCCTTTAGCCATTTCTGTCATTCCAAACGTTTTAGGCATTCGACTCAAAGGCATGGCCAAATAGCTCATCGAATCTTTAAACTGTACTTGTCCCACTTGCATGAAAATGATTTTGACTCCGTTCAAAGTCACTTTAGGACGTTCGGTGCCATGTTCCGTATAGTATCTGAGAAGAAACTGTCCATCGTATCCGGAGAAATTGTGAGCCATCACCGTGGCATGACGATGACAATCTCCGTAACGTTCGATGTCCTCTTGGCTCCACGTCTTGTCGATGGAGTCTAAGACCCATCGAGCGAAATCGGCTAGCGTGTTTGGTCCCCGAAAGATTTTTTCACGTCCTCCAGGAATCTTGCTGCAGTGAGGGCAATGACTGAAGATAGGTTCTTGAATGCACTTCTCGCACGCTCGATGAGCCACGCAGAAATTAGGAATGTGAATGCCAGTCTCTTGCATGCATTCGAAATCGAAAAAGATGAAATTGCTTTTCTTCTTGTGACCATCCTCTTTCTCTGGTTGGGGTTGGTATTTTTGCACGTAGCATTGGTGTTTCAAGTCCACGATGTGATGACAAATGTGACATTTTTTTTTCCTGAACATACGTGTACCGTGGTACTATTGGTACGTATGCCTTGTCCACACGTAGGGCACAATCTCAGGAGTTGACAAGCACATTTCTGCTGTGAACCTTGCGTCTTCAGATGTTGTTGGTAACAGGCAGGGCTGACAAACGTGCGCAGACAAGCAGGACAATGCAATGGTTTTTGCCCTTCGCTCAGACAGGGTGGAGAGGCCAAACATCCTCGGCATTTCGATCCACAATGTTTGTGTTGCTCTCGATTATTATAACCACGGTCACATTTCTCACAGTAATATCTGTATCCCAGGAATCCGGGGATGGCGGTAATGGTATCGAAATGTTCATCGTGATAATAGACATGAATGTATTTTCCGTCCTTAAAGTCTTGGCCTCGAAACAACAGAGGTCCGCGCACTTCTTGAGGGTGCACTTTCAAGGTGTATCGTGGAGCTAGGGCATCTTGCAATTTTTGCATCTCAGGAATGCCACAGGGTGTGTCTTTGGACAGTCCGGCTTGTTGTAACAGGAGTTCTGCTTCATTTCGTTGTTTGGCTCGATCGGATCGTTGAATAGTTTTCCAGGTTCTTTTCCATTCTACCGTGTCGTTCTTGTTGGCATAGGTTCGTCCCACCACGATGGCACGGGCTAAACACATCTGGTCTTGAGGGTTGTTAATTCGGACGAGACTTGTTTTGGTGTTGCGAAGGTCGTCCACCAATAAGACCTTTTTGCGTCCAGTCCCTTGAGGAGGAGAGACGTGGGCCATTTTCAGTGTGGCTTTACCATCGGTGATGTCAAACTGGTCATTAGATTGTTGTACGTGTTGAATCTTGTCCATGACTTTGGAAGGGGTTAGTTCTGCGGGTCTGCTAAACTCGATCCAAACAGGGGATTTCAAGCTGTCGTGATCTATGGATAGTGTCAAGAAATCGTCTTCTTTGGGTTGACATTGTCGCTTTAGTGTGGTGAGCAAAGAATCCCACATCTCGGTGATAAACCCTTCTGCTTTCTCCAATGGTACGTCGGACTTGAAATCTTTAAACTTCACCGTGTAGGTGTAAGTCGTGGTTCTAAATTTCCTAGACGGTCGCTTTTCCGTCTCTCGAATGTGATAGTACTTTTCAGGGTTAACTGGTGGACTTTGGTTTGGAGTGGTTCTCTATGTCTGGTCGCAGACGTGGAAGGTGTTGGTTCAGGTTTGCTCATGTCTTCGTTTTGAGCGAACACTTCTTTTCGTGTGTGAGGCGATACGTCACTTGGCTGCCTCTTACGTTCTTCTTCTCTCTCACTGAAATCGTGCGATCGTTTCATCTCGATTGCTGATTCAGAAATGATTTAACCAAGTTCATTCTCTCCATATATATCCTCTCTACCTCTTGTTGTCACAATGACTTGGTATATTTCACAAGGGCAAGTGAAAGCCAAGCATATAGGAGCCCAACGACAGCGGTGCGTCTTAAACACCTCATGCATCTTGATGACCCTTCGATTCAAACCCTACCACGAAAGAAAAAAGTTGCAAGAAAAAAACCCAGACAGTTGGTGTCTTCAAGAGAGCTAGAGACGCCGGCACTGTGTCGCTGGGACACGTACGTACTCCAGAAAACTACGCCACTCGACAACGTTGTCTCCTTCTCTCAGTCACTTCTACTTTGTCGCTGAATACATTCTACCAACCCTGTTTTAACACACGTTTCTTCATCTGATATTTTTAAAAAATATACTAAACGCATTTTTAAAAGAACTACCCTTTTTCGACAGCAGTGACGGCGTCTCCTCCTGTTGTTACCACTGTTGCTGCACAAAGATGATCTTTCCTTAAGATCAAAATATGAGACAGAGCAAGTAAGTTGTGAAGTTGAGCGGAGGTGTCTAAACAACAACTGTCAAGCCTCTATGTTCCATTTCTGTTTGTGATAATAACTTGTGATACTTCACATTTTCTAAAGTGGAAATCTTTATAAACCGTACAAAAGTTATATGACTTTGGCTTCTGACAGTTGTACAGACTCTTCACTTTATAAGTGTCACGAGAAAATAGTGTATCCAAGTTTTACCATTTTCCAAAACACCCACACACTTGCAACGTGACCAGAATCTGTACTTCTTTATTTGTGGATATCCAACAGACCCGTCCCAGCATATATAGCTGGTTAAGAACTGTAGGAATATCACCTCATTTTTTCAGAAATATCAAAGCTTTTATGTGTATCTTCCCTGTTCCACCCTTTATTAGTGCTTAGGTATATTCCCTAAAAAACACAAACAATTTGGAACAAAATTAAATTTTGAATTAAGGTTTCTCTCTGTTTATACATTTTTTTTCAAGTTGTTGGTACATGGCATATGACATCCAAATACTTTCTCAAACTGAGAGGCATTTCTACACATGTCATTGCCTTTGTTAAATTCGGTTTTGTTGGTTAGTCATCGTTAATCTTTAATTATATTTTTATGATGTATTTCTTTTTTGCTAGAAGATTTAATTTATTTATGTTGTTTAGTCTGTTGCTGCAAAAAAGAAAATGCATGTATCTATAGCAAAGTGTTTAAGTTTGTTCAGTTTCTTATTTCAAGCTCTACAAAAGGTACCAAGTTTGTCTTGCAAGGGGATTGAAACTTTAAGTTACGCGGACGTGAAGGAAAACATACCTTTGTTACTACAATTTGCTGTCTTTGTGTTCGTTCTAATCATGCTTGCCTTATATCTTTTTGTTTTAGGATCATATTTCTTCTGATGTAAATACATACATCAATGGATAGACAGCTTGGGTTATCATCCTTGAGGTTCACTGTACTTTTAGTTTCTTTACTTCATACAAACCCCAAAATCACTAGCTTGAAGGGAAAAAAATAACAAAAAACTGACTATGTTTGTCCCTATCAACCCTTTGTCCCTACAAATACATTTCACCCTATAAAAGGTTTTGACCCTATAAACCTATGACGTTACCAATGTTTAATTCCCACTGATCCCCAGGTGACATTCCCATGTTCAATTTCCATGTTCAATTCCCCTTGTTGTTAGAGTGACCCAGGGTTTTTCTCCATGTTAAATTTCGCTTGTCGCTAGAGTGGCCCAAA
Organism: Sinohyriopsis cumingii; assembly: GCA_028554795.2. NCBI lineage: Eukaryota > Metazoa > Mollusca > Bivalvia > Unionida > Unionidae > Sinohyriopsis > Sinohyriopsis cumingii. The sequence goes on along the minus strand of CM068826.1, from coordinate 132,430,769 downwards.
GGGTTTTGTAATGCTAATTCCCATTGTCGCTAGGGTGGCCCCATATACTACTGCCGTGCCTGTCCTTTTGCGTGATGGTAGCAGCAGAGGTCGTTCTGCGTCGAGGATGTCAAACCGTATATCGATCCGAAAGCAAGGCACGGCATCGCACTAAAGTTTCTCATTGAACTTGAGTCCCTCGCGCACAACTAACTGCGTGGAATGATCCATCTTTCTAGCTGTGCATTTGTAGCCGCTATGAAGTGTCGGTCTTTTATGTATTCCAATTTTATACTAAGATCGGCGAGTCCATACGGCAATGTAATTTGTGGTCCGGAAGCCGCACTAGTTTCTGGTCACGATTTGATGCATCATTTCCAAAGGGCAACTGACGATTTGGTGATTTTGTTACAGTACAATTTTTGTGTGTCTCTATGGTGATCACGTAAAAGTGTTAATCCATCCAGACTGAAATGCTTCTTTCAGCACGTCAAAGTTCACCACTTGATTCGCTCTATAATTCAGTGTCCCTCCTTTGACTTTACATTTGGTATGCATTTCTCCCCCTCAAGTGTTGGATTGATGATTGTTTATTATTTTTAAATAAATAAAACAAATTGTGAGAAACATGGCATTTGTACATGTTTCGCCATCTTCTAAAATCCTTTCATGAAAAGGCATAGAACATTTTTCGGCAAAATGTATCACGTTCGTTATAGTGTCCCTCACGACCAGAAGCTGTATCCGATGTGCTGTTAGAGAGCATCGTGACCACACGTGACTGGGTGGCATTAATGTGGTCTTGCGTCACTGTCGCCTGTGAAAAGAGGGGAAGAGGCTTTGGATGTGGTAGTATCTGCAATTCGTAGTGCTTATCGTTATTAACATAAAAATATTTAAGGTAAAATCTGACAATAAAGAGACCCCCTCAACCAATAGAAACCTTTTTCCTATGAAATCAGACCTGACATAGACCTTGTAATTGGAGGAAGAGATTTAATGTCAAATCGCTTTTGTATATAAATCGCAATTGTTTTCTTGTTTGTCAGAAACATTGTTTCACGTAATTAGCAGTAAGTACGATAAAATTCTATATCATTAGGAGTTCAACGCATCGTACACCGAATGAGTTAATTCTCTTTGAAACTATTCTGAGTGTAGATAGCAATCGGAACATTAAAGCAGACTGCTTACTTGTAAAATCAAATGGTGCCGCTTCAAATTCGTACGAATCAAGCATATAATCGCCTGAAAAATGTAAACAAAATTTAAAACAAATGATTTTATAGGAATATCTTTTCATCATGGATACAATCGGAAATACGTTGATAAAATTGATCAGACAGGCATACTAAACTTTATATCATAGTATGAATGTTAAGAAAATCTGTTTAAGAATTAGAATTTGAATATTTCATGATAAAGGGATTAAATTCTTGATAATTTGAACTAAAGTAATAGTCGAAATTTCATTGGTTATCATGTCGGGTATGTTAATTTACCAGTGTTTTGTGCTGTAAACTGAAGCATGTTTCTCCAAGCTTAAATAATTTACATTAAGATGAATGGATGGGTGGATTGAAGAGAAGATGGATGGGTATATGCATCAATCTTTTCGCTATATACAATGAACAGATGATACTTTTGAGTGGTGGGTCGAAGGGTAATAAATTTTGTAAGTAATAACGTTCTTACGTAAATTAAACATTGTTCGCCATTCCATTTTTTTTTAAAATGCAGCTTACTATCAGTATCAGCAAATTTGAACACATTATTAACCTCCCCTGACGGTAGATTCTCCGCTGTCGAAAACTCTTCGGGCGAGATCAAATTGTCTCCGTTTAAGTCGTAATGATGACCAAGTCCTGAGATATGGTCTGAGGTAAGCTCTGAATGTCTCATATCCCAGAATTAACGTGAATCTGTATATATATATATATATATATATATATATATATATATATATATATATATATATATATATATATATATATATATATGGATAGTAGATCAAAGCGTGAGGCAACCAGAATGGATAGTGGGTGAAAGCATGAGGCAACCAGAATGGATAGTGGATCAAAGCATGAGGCAACCAGTATGATTATTGGATCAAAGTATCTTGAATAGCTGATTTGGTACATTAGCCATATGTTATTGACCATATGAAGCTTTTAAGACAGAAAAGCACCGTAATTTGTCAGAAACGTATGAAAATTTACAAAAACTTAATAATATATTGTTACATCATGGAATGTTTGCATTCAAGGAGGTATTTACATGTCATGAATGGTTACTTCGTTTGAGGGAATAACATTTAGAGGTACTGTTAGTGTGACGAATTGGCAAAGGTGATTACAACAGAACTGCCTCATGACGACATTTACTTATACCTATAGCATGACTTTTACTGGGACTTGAGCGACCTTGAACTACATACAATATAGTAGTGCTTTAAAACATTATTTGTATGCACAGTGTTACGACTCTATGGTTATAAACTAAGTATCAGAAAGATGCAAAACCATCAAGTTTTGCAAAACTTAACAATTTCATTATCAATGTTATCAATGAAAATGTGAAAGGAACTTACAGTATTATGAAGTGAATACAAAATAAGCCTGTGAATATTCTTTTAAAGTCCCAAAAGAATGAAAAGTTCCGTATACATTTCGGAACCGGAAATGCACTGATCCATCAAGAATCGCGACGTTGTAAAAATGATGTTGTCTCCATTAAATAATTCGCACTAGTTTCAAAATAATATTATAGTCCACATGAGTACTTTCTCTTTCAAGTGAACAGTCCAAACAAATGTTTTTCTTTCTAATAATTTCTCAGTACAACATAAAAAATAAAATATGTCTACAGATTTATGTAACAACAGAAATAAGAATGACTCCAAAAAGGAAATAATCTTATTGCTCATTTCTCTCCTTTTATACACCTTCTATTACGATTCTATTTCATTACTTACCCCGACGTGACAGATCAAACTACTCAATAAATATTTTGAAATACCAATTAATGTGACCTAACCCATCCAGTGAGATATTACTTAAATCTATTAGAATTGTTCAAACCCCACCAGCCGACGAGAAACTAACCCAAGGTCGTCATCAAATCTAATTACTAAGATTGTTTTTAAAACTGTCAAGACATACGCAAGCATCTATTTATAGATCCTAAGCAATTTTACGTTCCTAAAACAAAAACCCTAGTCACGTGGCCAAAATCTAGCTAAAGATAATTAATACTATTTATAGACATGAATAAAATTGACAAAATGAGGTAAAATCATGTACCAGGAGTTACATAAAAGTAGAGATATACATAAACCCAGTTTCCAAATAATACAACAAAAGATTATTACAGTGCTTACAGTCCATATGGTAGAGACGCAGGAATATTTTTTAGGTTTAAAGCTTTTACGTGTTTTGAGAGAGAGAGAGAGAGAGAGAGAGAGAGAGAGAGAGAGAGAGAGAGAACTATTGAAAAATATGTGTGTATGATAGTTGCGGTCAGGTACTATAATTTCAATGTCTCTTAACTTAAAAAGCATGGCCCCTTGCAAGGTGTGAGGCCGCACACACAAAATAGATATATATCTATCTAGATAGATAGATATGTTTTAGATAGATATGTTTATGACGATTCTATTGCCAAGTTCAAAGGGTATTTAAATTTTACGGTGTGCTCTGCTATTTTTATGAGCGAAGTATGAACTATTCCAACTAGTCCTATGTATGACAATTCTTTATTACACACGTGTGCACAAAAAGACAGACGCAGAGACAAACACATCAGATAATCCATAGAAGTCCTTCCATATCAAAATACTCTCAAGGGAACGGATAATATTCACAACAGTTTTATCTTTTAAATAACGCATGCCATTACTGCAAATACGAAATTGTCAGACTCAGAACACACACGCACACACACACACACACACACACACACACACGCGTGCGCGCGAACAATATTATTCAGTATACTAGATTTAGAACTGCTGCATGTGAGCCCCGGATATCGAAGGAGTGTGTGCGAGTGTATCTTGAGCTTGTGAAAAGTACTTAGATATGTCTCATACTAGGACAGTAACAAGTTTGAATTAAATATTATGTGATTTCTATTTTCTTATATATGAGAGAATTTATTGCCTTCTATTTGAAATGGAAAAATAATCCAGTACGTAATCTTCCAAAAATAGAACAATGTGTTTTTGGATGAGGTGTGAATGAAATTATGTTGCTTATAATCTGGGTAAGCAATGAAGACTATTTTTAAATTATGCATAAAATTGTGTGACTCACTGAGCGCATGTGAATCGAGGACGCCGAAGTTAACAATAAAATGGGGCTGGTTTAGACAACAATGGCAACTATAAACGAAAACCAATAGATCTGACAACCTCATCCATAAATATTAAAGTTCCTGTAACTTTTAACAGAATTACACCATCGCTCGAGGGTTTCCAAAATTGTAATCTCTTTATTATGCTGAACTGGCAATCACAATTGGCAGTGGAATGACTTTGAAACTTCAGTTGACGAAAGTAGCCACGTTCTCTTTATTGGCGGTTTATTGAATCCATAAAAATTGAACTGAACATGCCACAAATGGCATTGGAAAGACTGGCATAGACTCCCTGCCAAAGCTGCTATGAGAAACATTGGGAATGCCTCGGGTACATGTTAAGCATTGACCAAAAGAGACACACAATAAAATATAATTTATATGTATGCGTGTGTGATGAGCACATGTCTCTTACTTGGACACTAACAAGCTTGAACATAATACTGTTATTTCTGTTGTCTCACACACTAAATTATTTATAGCTTTTTTAATTTAAAAAAAAACCGGAACGTAATCTTCCATAAATAGAATGCCAATGAGGTGTGAAAAAATTAGATTGGATATAATGTAGGCAAACTGTAGAGACAGTTATTAACTTAGGTGTAGATGACTTTGAGTGCCTAATTGAGTGCATTTGAATCGATTAAGTTAAAGTTAACAATATGAAGGGGCTGGGGATACAATTATGGCGAAATGGATTCTACACTACACGTAAAACCGATAGATCTGTCAGCTTTATCGTTAAATATACAAATTCCTTTATGCTGACCGTAATCATTTGTACCTGCTTGTAAAAGAGAGCGATTCTCCTTACTAAAACAATTACACCATCTCACGAGTCTTTGTAAAATTCGAATGTTTTTATTATGCTTATCTGGCAATCCTAACGAGGGCTCGTAGCCAGTTATCTTTCCAACAGGCGGAGCCTCTGGGAAACCTGGTCCCGATATTTTGGCATCCACGGAGTTTATCGTTAGCCAGAACAATCTATTGTTGATCAATCGAGCGATCAATAATTTTCAAAACAATAACAATACAATAAATGAACATTGTCTTATTTCATTTTTCGGTGTATCATAATATATACTATATTAGCACTACACGACACTAAAATCGCCGTTTGTCTTTTGTTTCAGTTTAATTAAAATAGTATAACTTACCACTTTTGGTCTCCTTATGTTGAAACCTTTAGTGCCAACCTATTACATATAAACTATTAATGTTACTAACTTCATTTTCTTATCAGCTGATCAGTGTGGCTTTAATAAAACCGCGTGATTAATGTGGTCTAATGAAATCGCTCAAGCAATAGGTACAAATGGAACGCTGCATTTTCTAGTTATGTACATGGAAGAAAGAACTTAATAAGCAAATACAAAATATACAACTTATTGTCTTATTGTTTTTATTCACTCATTATAAGACGATTAATTTATGCAAGAAACGTAGGAACAGTTTCGTATTTAAACTTTAAACGACAATAAAATAATTGTCTTTATTTGATCAACAAAAGTGAAATATATGGTCACAATGAGACAGATAGACTTGGTATGAATTTATAATAATTACCTCTTTGAAAAGGGTCAGGACTCGTATTAATAAATAATTATAAAAATGGAATGACTTTTGGAACTTTAGTTGACGATGCTAGGTCACAATAACCGGAGTGGTGGTTTGTTGTATCTATAAAAATGGGAGTACCGGTTAGAAAATCACTAGGACAAGTTATAGGAAATAATATTCACGAATTTCTTAGGGACCACAGCAGGATGTAGTAATATCTTATTAGTGTAGTGGTATCTTGAACCGTTTCTCTAAATTTCATCTTCAAATTTATACCAAGGACGCAAAGATAGTCCACTGGCCCTGCAACAAAAAGGGTGCTGACTGGAATATCGTTCGGCTTGGTCGGGTTAGTCGTCGTTAGGACCTGATGGATATCAGGGTAACCATTGCCTTCCATGTGCTGATGTGCCAGTCAACACAAATCAAGCAATCGCTGCCTGATAGACAACGTTTCATTACTTATTTGTCCTTTATTCAAATATTCCACTGTAACATATGCATTTGCAAGCAAATTGGTGTACAGAAACAGGCAACTTGTGTACCGCAGATCAATGATAGACGAAGATATGTCCTTATTTTTCTTTTAGGTGTCTTAAAATGATAATCATTGCATTCCCTACATCCAATACGTGTTGTGACTTATACATTCTTTTCAAAAGTGTCAATCATTATATAATTATATAGTGTTTGGTGAAGTGCGAAGTCACTTATTAAATGTAGACCGATGAAACACAAACTCATGTAATAGTTCACAAAATTAATTGTAGGCCTCACACTTGACAGAAAACAAACCAACTTTAATATCTAGGGTGAAAGGTCATTAGTGGGGGGTATAAAGCTTACAGAGGTCGATATAGTTCTGAAAATACAAAATATATTAAAGTCTTCGCTTTTCTTTAGAGATGAAGGCAAATTATTAATCTAAGAATGCACGTGCACGAAACAGCCTACATAGTTAATCAAAACACAAGAGCTAGTGGGCATGATTTAGCTCAAAGCATGAGGCAGTCGGCATTATTAGTAGCTCAAAGGATGCAGCAGCCGGCATAATTAGTGGATGAAGGTATGTTGGAAAGTTAATGTGGTAGAATTGTTATTTGTTGTTGCCCATATAAAAACGTCATAATTTGTTAAAAGTCTATGAAAATTTACGAAACCTTAAAAATACATTGTTACATGACAGACTGTTTCCATACCAGTAGGAGGTTCAATGTCACTAATGATGATTTCATTGCGGATAACAACATTTTTCGAGGCACTGTCAGATTAACCGACTGGCAAAGGTGATTACGATAGAAATACCGCAGATCAAAATGTAATTACAGCATGCTTTTTACTGAAAAATGAGCGACCTTGAACTACATTAATATAGTCATCATTTAGAAACATTATTCGTATACTCATTTATTTGAAAACACAAAAACTTAAAATGCATATCTTAGAGGAGCAGGAATATTTTCTAAGTTTATATGCATTTACATTATTTAAGAGAGATAGATAGATAGATAAATAGATAGATAGATAAATAGATAGATATGTTTATGATGATTGTATTTACTAGTTCAGTCTGTATCAGATAGGAAATTCAATTTACAACTTTTACATGTAAGTCAAAGCGAAGTGTAAACGTTACACGGTATTTATTACAGTTCTAAAATTACAGACTTTCGCGATTTGTGATCTGCCATTTTATAAGCAAAATAATAATTATCTGAAATAGTCTTATGTAGACCATTGTATATTACACACATGCGCAAAGGGAGACAGACGCTGCAATAGACACATCCAGTAATAAATACAAGTCCTTCCGTATAAAATGCTCTCAAGGTGACGGAAAATATTCACAACATTTTATCTCGTAAAATAACGTATGCCATTATTGTAAATACAAAATTGTCAGATTCAGAATACATATACACGCATAAATTGACATTGCACAGTGTAATATTAATGGGTACACTAGCTCTAGGGCTCCCTCATATCGAAATGTTCACCCCGAGACGTGTGTGTGACTGTGTGTGCGTTTGCGTGTGTGTGTGTGTATGTGTGCGTGTGGTGCGTTTTTGAAAAGTATTTACAATATTTTGTCCTTTACTGCAGCAGGAAAATGTTTGAACTAAAAATTAAGTCACACACACAGATATATATATATATATATATATATATATATATATATATATATATATATGCCAGCTTATTTATATCATTTTTTTTCTGAACTGGAAAGACATTGGTAATTTGGTCATGTATATCTCCTATGTGTTTCCAGTTTGAAAGTACTATAAATATATATGAGAGTATTTATTTTTTGAATTGGAAAAACCATTTCAAATTCCATTGTGTAATTTTCCATAAAAATAATAATCTCACTGACTTATGAAAGAAACTCAAAGTGCACAGTCTTCATTGTATACCTTGCTATTATTCTAAGCCAGATGGAGATATTCTTGGGATTTTGGTACCAGCTACATAAAGCTAAATATAGATATATCACTGATCATATGTAGGAAGGGTTTCCGGGTATTGTCAGGTGTACATGTTTGCTAATTTGAGACAGGATTAATTAGGTGTTTGGGTCGTATTTTCTAGTGCATGACGTGAAGCATTATTATTATTTGGCCTCTAGAAGTTTACTAATGGCTCATGCGAATGAGAAAAAAAGAGGAAGAAACACACACCAACTTGAAATTTGGGACTTCTCAAGTGTGGTCATAATGTGTTTAGAGCAGAATTATATGGAGTATTTACGAGTTTAAGAAGCTTTCAGATGAGAACGTTGTTGTTTTGAAGTCCTTGGAAATGGAGAACAAGCAAAAAAATCGTACATCAGGAATCAATTCTAGCATTATTTTGAACTAATTGAACCTTTTGTTAAAAAATAATGATGCTAACACCTCTTGGACAATATCGAGTTAGGGATCTATTCCAACGGTAGGGAAAGTTTAAAGGAAATTCGTCCAGCTGATTTAGAAAAATAGGGAGCTCATATATGGCAGTTATAACAAAGTCAACAATATCACCTATTCATTTGAACCCTACAGTTCATCCCTAAATTGGTTTTGACATGGATACATCTTTTGAACTTTTTGTACGTAGGGATATATTTGATTCCCCAGAAGTACTGACAAAGTTCGTAGAAAGCAATCGGACAAAGTGAGAGTTTTGCTCCAACTGAAGGAAACGTTTGAAGAAAATTCGTCTAGCTGATTTCAAGAAATCGTGAGCTCAATATTTGCTTGGTATAACAAAACCCGCAAGTATCTTACCACTTCAGTCCAAAGCTGGACCCGACGGATCACCATTAAAATGATTTTGACATGGATTGTTATTTGATAATTTGCAGAAAGAGATATTCTTGATTCGCGAAAGAAGTATTGACGAAGTTCGTCGATAGCAATCGGAGAAATGGGAGGTTCATCACTGATACTGGCATTTTTAAACCGTTACAGTCGTTACGCAGATTGTGGGGCGATATTTTTGCAGTGCGTGTACCTTTACTTAAAAAATTTTATTTTCAACTCCTATTTGACAGGGAACTGGTATAACAATAGACAAAGTTGAAAGATAAAAAAAATTCCTGCAACCAATTTCGAAAAATTGAGGGCTAGATAAAGGGGGAAAAAGATACAACATACGACATTAGAACATTATATCTTACATAAACACAATGGTCGTAAGAGACCCGCTTTAAAGGGTTTTGACATTGGCCTTTCTTTGACATTTTATCTTAGTTTCTTCTCAGGGATCTGTACCAACAGGAAGTAACGTTTTAAGAAAATTCTTTGTTCCAATTTTGGGAATTGGGGGCTCAGTGTATAGTAGGTATTTCGGCCCACAAAAGAACTTTGATCGATATTTGTCGAGAGGAATCAAAGAAAAAGGAGTGCAGTTACTGGTACTGGCTATGTATAGGACGTGGATGGGGACGTGGGAGGAGAGGGGTATGACACAGGCCGTAAGTAAAATAACTCTTGCAGATATATATATATATATATATATATATATATATATATATATATATATATATATATATATATATATATATAAGGTAACAGAAAAGAGTGAAGACAACAAGCTTTGTAAAATGTAATAAATAATTATTTCCTTAGAAAAACAAGGTAAAAATGAGAAAATGAACATACGGTTTTACGAATCAATCCAAAAGCTAATCAAAGAATTAAAAAATAGAAGTCCTATTATTAAAAAGCCCTACATGAATCTAAGATCGAGTCCCGATGAAATCCAAAATAGAAGGCGATGACGTCTGTTGCAACAGTCAAAGTGCTGTTGTGTCAACAGTTCCTTGCTGAATCACAGAAAAAAATTAATCCAGTTTTTTGAATTCCGGATAAATTTAAATGAAGGTCTTCGTTCAAGAATTCTGTATGAGCACTTACATATTTCCAGGGAAAAGAATCACTTGTATTCCATAAAAAAATTTCACCTCAAACTGGTCACAAAAACACCTTTAAGTGTCAATGGTTTAGAGCCCAAATGCCTACATTCTATCCAGAAAACAATTATATACTAATTTAAGGAGCAAAACAGATTCCCATATGAGGGTCACATGGTCACCCTTCCAGAACAAAATAGAAGCTTTTTACATGCTTAACATCACGTACTCCCAGTATGGCCTTTACAGAAATCAATGCTTCTTACTCTGGGAGAGAATAATAAAAAAATTTAAAAAAGTTGTTTACCAGAACCCTTACTGGTTCTGAATCAAGGTCAGCAACTAGATACAGTGCTTTAATATTATGACAGTCAGGTCAAACAAAACTGAACTGAATTTTTGAAGAAAAAAAGTCGAATCCAGTAGGCAAAGTTACCTTATAATATCATGTAATGGAATAAAATAAAGTAGAAAACTAACAAATAATGAAATTACATATACATAATATACTAATAAGTCATGGGCATGTGATATTTGTATTTACGTCTCAGTTTATTTATTTTTTTTATTTTAATGATTATTTGTTTGTTTATGGGGACTCTGTAATGTGACGATATTTCTCAAACCGAGAATTCTATGTACAGACGTCATAATTAAAGTATTCAAGAAACTTTATGATATTATGGGTTATGTTGTAAAATGCTCCATCTCTAATTTTAGCGTAAAAAATTCCCGGATATGTTACGTAAATGTGTCTATTAATTTGAGATATGGATAAGTCTTGGTGTTATATGTTTGGGTCGTGTCTCGTGGTGCGTATCGTCAAGTAATACTACTTGGCTTCTTAAAGCTTACTAATTTAGATACAAATGTGAAACAACAACAGACAATGTAATTGTGTAATTAAAGTTTCGTGCTCTGTGGCCAGAATGTGGTAAGAGGAGAATTATTTGTACTATTTATTGTTTAAGACGCCGTCAGTTGAAAACAGCTGTTGTCTTGAAGTTCTTGGCAATACGGTAAACAAGATCCTTGGAAACAAGGTAAGCAACGGACTTCAATCCTAACTCACACGGGTGTTTTATTCGCTCTAAAGTAATCAGAGAATAAAGGGACAGCTTCCATTATATCAATACTTTGTACTAATTAAACCCCTACTTAGAGAATTTTTACTTCAAAGTCTGTTAGAGAATTCCAAGTCAGTGATCACTTCCAACAGTAGCTAATATATTACAAAATTCGATGACCCTATATCGCAGAATTCAGAGCTGAATATATGGGTATTGGACAACACATGCCGAGAGAGAATTAAATCTTACTAATACACATGGACCCTATCATCCACTATTTAAAGAGTTTAGATATAAACTCCTCTTTGACATTTGATCACTAGGAATATTTTTGACATACGAAAGAAGATATGAATTTCGGATAGAGAAATCATCGAAATAAGGAGAAACTTATGTCTCTCGTTATGAACAATACGTACAACGTAGATCGATTCTGTCAATATTTTGCACTAACTGAACCACTACATAGACGATTGTGATTTGAACGCCTCTTGGAGGGTCTCTTCTTAGGGATCTTTCCAACGGTAGGAAATGTTTAGAAAGCAATCGTCGAGCCGATCTCGAGAAATAGGGAACTCAGTATTTGGTAGGTATAACAAAGCCTCTTCAGCCCTTCCATGGACAATACAGTTCACCCTCAAAATGATTTTCAAGCAGTTTTAAAGCGCTAAAGTCTCTGAGCAGAATGTTGTCACACATGGCAATGAGTGAACATCTACTGTTTGACTGTTGGTTTCATCCCCTGTTTCACAGATCCTATTGATGGATCTGTTCCTCAGTAACCAAAGTTTTAAAAAGATTCGTCGAGCTGATTTCAGGCCAGATAATGGGGAGTGGGGTTGATGGTACAGCTCATGACAAGAGAGGAGTAAATCGTATATGAACACACGAGTTATAACATACCCTCTTTAAAGAGTTTGGACATAAAGCCATCTTTGTGCTTTTATCTCTTAGGATATTTTTGACCCAAGAAAGAAAGCTTAATGAATTTTGTCCAGAGGAAACGGATTATAAGGAGTGTCTTTTGTAGATCTCAGCAGTATACAAGCGTTACAGTTTTGACGCAAATTGTAGTCCGTTTTTGCAACGCGCGAGGTCCAACATAGCTGATATAGATTCAATGGAACTTTGACAGTTTCTTTTCAAGGATCAGTTCCAACAGTAGTAAAAGTGTTTTTAAAATCGTCGTGTCAATTTCAAGAATTAGGGGTCTAAATATCCAGCAGATATAGCAAAAAATGCAGGGAGATATCCTCAACAGCCCCTACAGGTACTAAAGTCAGTTTTCGTCTTTCCGTGAAATTCCAAAGTACACGTTTGGGACATTTCCAAGAAAGGGGTCCTTTTTTTCTTCTCGTGATACCTCCTAAAAAGGCCTTGCAATTAATTGTAACAAAAGAGCGGCAACTTTCAGCAAGTGTCCTGTTAGAATGGGTATAAATCCTCCGCGTTGCACCAGCATATTTTTCTTTTGATTGATGTGTGTTTTCTTTTTCATTATTTGGCAAAGAACGTTTGATGTTTCCTAAACGTTCTTTCTGGTGCTTGGACATATGACCGTTCCGTTTAGGACGTTCAAACAACATCCACAAGCGGTATCGATGATTTCTTTATGGACTGTTTGAATGGTTTGTTTTCGCATGGGTGGATTGGCTTTCGTCATTCCTTTCAAAGCGTCCAAGTGTTTGACTAAACGTGGAGGCAGTCCCCCTTTATACTCATTTGGCAAGAGAGTGATGGTGTGCACATTTTTGTTTGGGGGAGGGGGGACTTTTTTCTCTCAGGAGAAAAAATGAGTGATGTGAATCGTCTCACTCACGTCTTTTTTACAGGAATGAACCTCCACTGATGATTGGTACGTCGTATCATCTTGATGACGGGCATTACTCGACTTTGAGGTGTTTGCAACGGACTAAATCGTGACATTTCTTGTTTGGATGTATCCAGTACACTCTCTAACACTCCCGTTCTCTTTTGGATTTTGGTCTTCACAAAGGGCATTTTTTTAAAGGCAGCCGCTGAAGCTAAAGAAGAAGATATCGTCTCTGGGGAATAAATTCCTTTAGAAATGTGTTTCCATTTTGTCATAAAATTAATAGAGATGGGTGTTAGATCGGGTTTGGCCGGCATCATGGCCAACGACGAAGTCAAAGAGACTGGAGACACGATCTCCATGAGACGTACTTTGGGGGAGTACGGTTGCGTTCGAGCTGCTGGGCCTCTCTTTCTGGTAAGAGTTGTTTACTTCTTGGGAATTTTCGTTTTCGTATTATGTGTTCTGGACGTGGCACGGCCGCTAGTCTTCTTGGAATGTCTTCTGGGAGAGAATTTGTTGGTGTGTTCACTTGGGCTTTAGGATCCCATTTTAAGAGGAAACAAATGATGACACCACATAGAAAGCCGCTATCCCCGGGATTCAAATTGATTTTTTTATTTTGGATTACATATCGATTCATTCTCTGATCTGACAGTTGCGACAAGGCCACTTTATGTTTGTCGAAAAAGCACTTGATTTGATGAGGGATATGGATGATGCCTTGAAGTAATTGACACAGTGAGCGTAAACCATCGTAAGACTTCATGGAGACTGGTGTCTAACAAATGGGCACTAACTTGTGCATTTTTCGCGGCTGTTGCCGTACAGGGCTCGAATCAATTTGGCTGGAGGATGGGATTAAAATGAAGTCATTTTGACGAGTGTGAAACAGACAGGAAGTGTATGAGGTTTTTATGTTTTTCACACCGATGGGGACGTGTAAGTGACCGGCCCTCCATATTGGCACCAGTGGTGAAACAGATGGGTATGAAATCTCAAATAATCGGGTGTGGTGGTTTTTAAATGGTCGAGGAAATAGGCATGAGGTGTTTGAGTGGCATTTGAGTTTAGTTAACACTTGCTCTTGAAATTTATCCTTGGGACGTTTAAGCAAGACTACTTAAAGGACATTGACTCTGATGGTACAATGGGCTTCACTTTGTTCAAACAAATTTTGTGTAATGGAAATTATTCTTGTATTAATATGATGCCCTTTGCGTGAAAAAAGTTTAATTTCTTCTTCGTCTTCTCCCAACATGTAATCCAAGATAACCAGATTTGTTGGACTGTGTCGGACACGATCCCATCGTCTTCGCAAGGAATGCCTTCAACAAAGACAATGGATTCTCCTTGACTTCAAGTAGGGTGTAAGCAGACTGCAACTATTTGTAACACCACACAATGCGTTGGGGTGGACGATTCATCCAATCAATGATCTTTGTGTTTGATCATGCGTTTCACAAATTTGGTTTTGCCTGCACCACGTGACACAGCAATCAACAGGTCAAAGGGATTGCAAGGATAAAGTGTCTCTCAACTTAGACGATCTAATTTTTCGTCAATGACTTTGAAAGTTAGATGAAGAAGGAGAAACTATAGGGAGGTGTTCAGAATTCTGAGAGTAACAATTGACAGCACACGAGTTTTATATTTTGAGGACACGTTTAATGAATATTCAAATAAATTGACAAATATTAAAATACAAAAGTATTTAAGAGAGAAACGACCATGTACATGAATAAGATGTACATCAATATGGCTAACGTGGAAAAAGTTAAAATGTACAACATTTACTCCATCAAAGTGTACCCCAGGATTTTTAGGGACACGCTCAAATGTTCTTTTAGTCTCTGCACCATTTACAGTCTATAATCTTTCTTCTAAAAATGACCCTTCATTCGTGTCGATGTGGACTCTCCTGAAATTGGTTTCCTCTGTGTTGGGTTCTCCTACCACTGTTTCTAACACTAGGTGTAAATGTCATATTCACTTTGGGTTAAAGGTCCACCACTTTTCTTGAATCATTTGCACAAATCGTTGGCATTGTCAGACACTTCTTACGTCCAATGATAGAAGCCAAACTGTTTAAAGTCACGCACAACTTTCCAGTCGATAATCTATTGGTGTAATCAAACAGCTATACACATTTGTAGGTATGTGTCGATTGCAGATAATGTTCAATGAATGACTTCTTCACACGGAGGTACACAACTTCTTTTTATCACTATGTTCAGTACTTTTAACACAATGTGTCTTTCGTGGACAGACAAAAATTCATCTGGTCATGATATCTTCGCAAATACTGTTAATAAATAGTCTACAGTGAATCTGCTATTAACCGAAATCTCAGAAACGCAGCCACTAAGAAGCACACGACATGACGTCCCACATTCAATGGAAACAAATGTCGTAAAAGGTGTTGGAAATCCTTCAGTGTCTGAATACCGTCACTTCCTTCCTTCCACGGAATCTGTTGCAACACTACTGATTAGGATCGTGGTATGGTAAGATTTTATGTCCATGTTTCGTTTTGTGACAGAAGTAGTGTCTCCTAATAATCAGTCTTGTTTTACTGTGCAAAACAGCGGCTTACAAATGGAGTAATTATTCCGAATTTGCATTTCGCTGCTATCTTGACAAACTCTTTGTAAATGCGTTCTCTTAGCTTCAAAGGCTAACTATCTGTTATCCTTGGTAAAGTGTCCATGAAGATGAAATTACTTTTTGGGTCCTTCCAAAGGAAGGCAGTGACGGATCTGAGACCACAGAGTTAATTCTCTTTAAAATTATTCTGCGTGTTGAAAGAAATCGGAACATTAAAACAGACTGCTTACTTGTAAAATCAAATGGTGCCGCTTCAAATTCGTCCGAATCAAGCACATGATCGCCTGAAAAATGTAAACAATATTTAAAACAAATGATTTTATATGAATAATTTTTCATCATGGATACAATCAACAATACCTTGATAAAATTAATCAGACAGGCATACTACACTTTATATCATAGTACGAATGTTAAGAGAATATGTTTAAGAATGTGAACCTTTCATAATAAAGGGATTTAATTCTTGATACTTTTAACTAAAGTAATAGTCGAAATTTCATTGTGTATCATGTCGTGCATGTTCACTTACCAGTGCTTTGCGCTGTAAACTGAAGTATGTTTCTCCAAGCTTAAGTAATTTACATTAAGATGAATGAATGGGTGGATTGATGACAAGATGGATGGGTATATGCATCTATCTTTTCACAATATACAATGAACAGATGACACTTCTGAGTGGTGGGTGGAAGGGTAATACATTTGGCAAGAACTCACATAATGTTTACAATTCAAAATTGTCTATGAAATGCAGCTTACCATTAGTATCAGCAAATTCGAACACCTCATTAACCTCCCCTGGCGGTAGACTCTCCGCTGTCGAAAACTCTTTGGGTGAGATCACATTGTCTCCGTCCAAGTCGTAATGATTGAAATCCTTAGACATAGCCACAACTCTGCTCTGAACGTCTGATATCTCGTCAAAGTGAATCTGTTTTCATTATATATATATATATATATATATATATATATATATATATATATATATATATATATATATATATATATATATATATATATATATATATATATATATATATATATATATATCAGGATAAGAATATACAAGCAAAATAATAAAAACTAACCAAATACAAACTATGTTGCTGTAACCAGTTTCCAACCCGCGACCTCTAGTGTCCTATATATATATATATATATATATATATATATATATATATATATATATATATATATATATATATATATATATCACTACGTTGTATCGTTGCAATACCACGAGATGCATAATTTTTCATTATTTTTTAAAGATATATTTATGCAACGAGCGGTATATCAAGGATACAGCGAACATACTATATTACTGTGTTTATATCGTAAAACATAACATTCTTGCTTTTTGAACTGAGTGTAACTTGACTACAAGCAATTTTTTTTAATCGATGTTTTTCTGTTAGCCCATTAGTCTGCTGCCTGCACAACCAATACAGAGATATAGAATTGTGTGTGTGTGTGAACGATTTTCGGTCATTTAAATATATAAAAATAGTCTGTGTTTAGAACCTTTATACAGGTTTAAGCCAAAGAAAAAGACAGACATTTGGAAAGATTACAGTGTATATCTGCCTCATAAACAGGAAATTTGCCGTAAAGTTTGGTCACACTATTGCTTAACTGTTCCACAGATTTCTGCGTATTTTCGCTTATGCATTAGAGAGAGAAAAGAAATAGTGTACCATGTTAATTTTTTTTAGAAAACTGGATTTGTAACATTTGTTTCTCGTTATGTTATTGCCTCTTTAATGATCAATCAAGTAGAAATTATCATTGATCGATCGACTAATGTTGAAACAATGTTTATGTATGCATATTAATGCGCCACGTGCGGAACAGCTTGATATACGAATAGTACACGGACACGTTAAAAGCCATGTCATTTTTAATGTGTTATATACATATATATATATATATATATATATATATATATATATATATATATATATATATATATATATATGACAGAGCTAGAGAATGGAAATTGAAGGTTAAGAATCAGGAGTTCATTGAACGATAAATCAGCCTTTTAAAGGAATACAAACGTTCCAAGAACTTCATTATTAATCCAAATTATGTTATCCAAAGAAGCTATTTTTTACTTAAATGGTATAAATCTCGTCTTAATATCTGCCTTTATCACATTCTTGCCAAAAATGTCAGGAGATCTGATCCATATATTATTATTATTATTATTATTATTATTAAAAATCTATGAAGTCGTTTCCTCAATTCAAGCACAGTATCTGACTCCGTGTTTCGGTAAAGAACTCTTTGATTTCCTTAAAGTATTTATTCTATTATAGTATTGACTACAAATCAAGTGAATATGTTGTACCATATAACTCATTTGACTTTTTAACGCCCGATTTAGAAAATCTGAAAGAACGTGCACTTACACCTCTCTTGCATAGGTCGCTGCATTCGATATGGCAACCAGATTCCAAGCTAATAGGGCACAGCTTTCGACAAGCAAATCCACAGTCGGGTTTGATAGCTTTTATAATCCCTGTAGCATTTACGTAAGCTTCGAAGACATCGAGCAGCAGAACCAACAGAATCAAACACACCTTAAAAGTTGACATTGTCGAACGTTTTCTAAAATATATGTATACAGAATGGAATGATCGCATGATATTCCTACATTTAACATGATCTTTTCAAAAATAACACGTTGATAATTTTATGATTGCGCATGAAAACTAGAAGGAAATAAAACAAATGAATATATGTCTTGAGTATCTAACTTTTTATCCGTTTTTTAAATATCGTAGATATGTATGAAATCATGAAACTGTTTCGCAAATACAAAGCCATGTGGACAAAAGTGAGAAAGCCATGTGTCTATGCATGTATTTGACTCAAAGATGGCTATCTTGGTACTGGCTGGTAAATACAAAGTAATTTAGATGAAAAGTTGTCAGCAAAAGTAATGGACCTCCGGTCGTAAGGCAGCCTCAGATACCATTAGTTGGGTGACAACGTTTAAGTACTGAGTCCAATACCGATAATTGTCAATTATTACTTTTTGTGGACAATGACTGAATGAAACTGATTAAGTGATGAGATTTGGTTACTGGATTTACGGGCGGCAGAGAACGGGGAAATTATAAATATACATATTTCTCATTTTTCTCATACGCAAGCATCCGATGCAACTTTACGCTTTTAATATTTTTGAAACAAACCTTAATCACGTAGGCAAAATCTAAGATAACCAGTACAATTTGCAGACATGAATAAAAATGACAAAATGAGATAAAATCATGTACCAGGAGTTCCAAAAACGTATAGATATACATAACGCCAGTTTCCAGATAATACAACAAAGGATTATTACAGTGCTTACAGTGCATATGGTAGAGAAGCAGAATATTTTTTAGGTTTACGTGCTTTTAAGGTGTGGGGTGTTTTTAGAGAGGGGGCAACTATTGAAAAATATGCGTGTATGATAGATGCAGTCAGCTATTATAATTTCAATGTCTCTTAACTAAAAAAAGCATGACCCCTTTCCGATGTGTGAGGTCGCACACACAAAAAGTAGATAGATAGATAGATAGATAGCTGGAAAGATAGAGCGATAGATATGCTTATGATGACTTTTTTCGACAAGTTCAAAGTGTATTTAAATTTTGCGGTGTGTGCTCTGCTATTTTTATAAACGAAGTATGAACTATTTTCCAACTAGTCCTATATAAGACAATTCTATAGCACACACGTGTGTACAAGAAGACAGACGCAGAGATAAATAAATCATGCAACCCACAGAAGTCCTTACATCAAAAAGCTTTCAAGAAAACGGATAATATTCACAACAGTTTTATCTTTTAAATAACGCATGCCATTATTGCAAATACGAAATTGTCAGATTCAGAACACACACAAACACACGAACAATATTACTCAGTATACTTGCCTTAGAATTGCTGCATGTGAGCCCCGAATAGGAAGGAGTGTGTGCAAGTGTATGTTGAACTTTTGAAAAGTACTTAGATATGTCTCTTACTAGGACAGTAACAAGTCTGAATTAAATATTATGTGATTTCTGTTTTCTTATATACGAGAGAATGTATAGCCTTCTGTTTTTAAATGGAAAAAAAAACAGTACGTAATCTCTCAAAAATAGAACGAGGTCTTTTTCAATGAGGTGTGAATCAAATTATGTTGCTTATAATGTGGGTAAACAATAAGGACTATTGTCAAATTATGTATAAAACTGTGTGACTCAATGAGCTCATATGAATCGAGTATGCCGAAGTTAACAATAAAAAAGGGGCTGGTTTAGACAACAATGGCAAATGTGATTCAAATCAAAACGAAAACCGATAGATCTGTCAGCCTCATCCGTAAATGTTAAAGTTCCTTTAACTTTTAAAAGAATTACACCATCGCTCGAGCGTTTCCAAAATTGTAATCTCTTTATTATGCTGAAATGGCAAACACAAGTGGCAATGGAATGACTTTGTAACTTCAGTTGACGAAAGCAGCCACGTTCTCTTTATTGGCGGTTTATTGAATCCATACAAATTGGGGTGAACATGCCATAAATGGCATTGGAAAGACTGGCATAGACTCCCTGCCAAAGCTGCAATGGGAAACACTGGGAATGGGGGGCGGGCGGATCGGCATCGGGTACATGTTAAGCACTGACCTAAAGAGACACACAATAAAATATAATTTATATATTTGCGTGTGTCTGTGTTGAGTGTTTGAAAGGTACTTGCATATTGGACACTAACTAACAAGTTTGAACATAAAACTGTTATTTCTGTTGTCTCACACACTAGATTATTTATAGCTTTTTTAATTGGAAAAAAAACGCGGAACGTAATCTTCCATAAATAGAATGCCAATGATGTGTGAAAAAATTAGATTGGATATAATGTAGGTAAACTGTAGAGACAGTTATTAACTTAGGTGTGGATGACCTTCAGTGCCTAATTGAGTGCATTTGAATCGATTAAGTGAAAGTTAACAATATGAAGGGTCTGGGGATACAATTATGGCAAACGTGATTCTACTCTACATGAAGAAAAAACATATTAAAGTTCCTTTATGCTTCTACTTTATAAAACAATTACACGAGTCTTGTAAAATTTTAATGTTTTTATTATGCTTATCTGGCAAACCTAACGAGGAATCGTAATCAATTATCTTTCCGACAGGCGGATTTTATCGTTAGCCAGAACAATCTATTGTTGATCAATCGAGCGATCAATAATACAATGACAATACTCGTATCAATGAAATCTAATATTGTCTTATTTCATTTTTCGGTGTATCAAAATATATACTATATTAGCACTACAAGACACTAAAATCGCCGTTTGTCTTTTGTTTCAGTTTAATTAAAATAGCATATCTTACCACTTTTGGTCTCCTTATGTTGAAATCTTTAGTGCCAGCCTACTAAATTTAATTATACTAAATTCATTTTCTTATCCGCTGATCAGTGTGGCTTTAATAAAACCACGTGATTAGTGTGGCCTAATGAAATCGCTCTAACAATAGTTACAAATGGAACGCTGCATTTTCTAATTAAGTACATGGAAGAAAGAACTTAATAAGTAAATACAAAATGCATAACTTATTGTCTTATTATTTTTATTCACTCATTATAAGACAATTAATTTATGCAAAAAAAAACGTAATAACAGTTTCATATTTAAACATTAAACGAAAATAAAATAATTGCTTTTTATTTGGTGAACAAAAGTGAAATATATAGTCACAATGAGGCAGATAGACTTGGTATGAATTTATAATAATTACCTCTATGAAAAGGGTCAGGCTCGTATTATTAAATAATTAAAAAAGTGGAATTACTTTTGGAACTTTAGTTGACGATGCTAGGTCACAATAACCGGAGTGGTGGTTTGTTGTATCTATAAAAATGGGACTGAACATGCCATTGGCCAGGGCAGGACTGTCATCGACTCCATGCGAAAGCTACAATGGGAAACAGAATGACATCGGGTTTATTATTTGCTCATTCCGTATTAGGAGAGGGGGAAATATAACCAATTTTAACTAAAACATTATCCTTGACTGGTTTATGAAAGGGTTTATGCTAATGAAAGTCTTTAAAGTCAAAGCATGAGGCAGTCGCCATAATTAGTGGATGAAGGTATGTTGGAAAGTTCATGTGGTAGAGTTGTTGTATGTTCTTGCCCATATCAAAAAAAAAAAAACGTCATAATTTGTCAAAAGTGTATGAAAATTTACGAAACCTTAAAAATACATTGTTACATGACGGACTGTTTGCATACCAGAAGGGGGTTCATTGTCACTAATGATGATTTCATTGCGGATAACAACATTTTTCGACGTAGTGTCAGATTGACCGACTGGCAAAGGTGATTGCAATTGAAGAGGAGCAGGAGTGTTTTCTAAGTTTACCTGTATTTACATCATTTGAGAGAGAGAGAGAGAGAGAGAGAGAGAGAGAGAGAGAGAGAGAGAGGTGGGGTGGGGGGGGCTATAGGCCTCGCAGAATATGCGCTTATGATAGTTGCCGTCAGGAACTACAATTTCTATGTCTATAAACCTAAGAATGATGGCCCATCATGAGGTGTGAGGT
Organism: Sinohyriopsis cumingii; assembly: GCA_028554795.2. Taxonomy (NCBI): domain Eukaryota; kingdom Metazoa; phylum Mollusca; class Bivalvia; order Unionida; family Unionidae; genus Sinohyriopsis; species Sinohyriopsis cumingii. The sequence continues at coordinate 132,408,390 of CM068826.1, read as the reverse complement.
CGAACGCACACACAACACGTATAAGGATAGATAGATAGATAGATACATAGATAGATAGATAGATAGATAGATAGATAGATAGAAAAGTTTATGATGACTGTATTGACTAGTTCAGTATGCATTTGATAGGTAATTCAAGTTACAACGTTTACGTCTAAGTGTAAGCGAAAAGGAAACGTTTCATGGTATTTATTACAGTTCTAATAATACAGACTTTTTCGATGTGTGATCTGCCATTTCATAAACGAAATATTAATGATCTGGAATAGTCTTATGTAGACCATTAAATATTACACACATGCGCAAAGGGAGCCAAATGCAGAGATAGACATATCCAGTAATAAATACAAGTCCTTCCTTATAAAATGCACATAAGGTGACGAAAACTATTCACAACAGTTTTATCTTGTAAAATAACACATGCCATTATTGCAAATACGAACTTGCCAGATCCAGAACACATATACACGCATAAACTGACATCGCACTGTGTAATATTAATGTGTACACTAGTTCTAGGACTACCTCCTATCGAAATGTTCACCCCGAGACGTGTGTGTGTGTGTGTGTGTGTGTGTGTGTGTGTTGCGTTTTTGAAAAGTATTTACAATATTTTGTCCTTTACTGCAGCAGGAAAATGTTTGAACTAAAAATTAAGTCACACACACACACACACACACACACACACACATATATATATATATATATATATATATATATATATATATATATATATATATATATATATATATATATATATATATATATATATATATATATATATATATATATATATATATACTATTATTTAAGGTGGGTCGTGGGCAGTTTTGTCGTCCTCAGACGGTTTCGTGGGCAGATAAAAGTTCGTGGGCAGATTTCCATCTGCCCACGAAGCACGTCGTCCTTTTCTGCACTCTTGCCACAAATATCAATAAAATAAATGCATATTTATGCTGCTGAATGTTAAATATTCGATAAATATTCATCTGCAAAATAAATAATTGCCTTTTTACCTATTTATTTCCATTTTTTCATTAATGAATTGAATTGAATAGCACAACTTGAGTTACCTCCCATTATGTACTAGTATATATTGCACCTTAAAAATAGATTGACCCGGAAGTAGTATGTTTCAAATTTACTGCCCATGATGACAGGGGGTCGTTACAAAGAAAATCAAGGGATGGGGTTCTAACCTGTAACAATATAATATGTTAATAGTGTTACAGGTTAGAACCCAAATCTGTTGATTTTCTTTGTAACGAGCCACTATGCCCGTGATTATTATTGTGAGAGATCAAAACTGCCCGGGAACCAGGATGTGGAGTGAATAATCTGCCAATGTCGCCAACAAGCACCATACATATATACTATTTATTTTGATCTCTAAGAAGTTTTCAATAATGCTAATTAGTAACATTATAATGAGTGAGCTGTTATATGTCTTTCGAAATACCTCTATTCACTATTGCTTGTCTTGAGCCCAAACTAAGAGGATTGTGGCTGTCATTAGAAATACAAGTGATACCATTTATTTAAATTCAGGCTTAGTAAGTTCATAACTTCACTTAAGTTCATATTATATGCTGCTGCATTTTCTTCTCTCAGTCTACCATTAACAACGACAACAAAAGAAAAATGGTGTTTACTCAGAATTTGTTCCTATATTTATCAAAACATTTGTTTTGGAACAGATATTTTGTTGGAAAAGCTGAAAGAATAAAATTGGGGGAAAATCATGATGGTATAATAATACAATTGTTTACTTATAATAAAAGAATACTGGATTTAGTGTACAACATCCTTGCAATAATTAAATGGCATTGTGAATATGCAGAACCCCAATTCTTTAATGTACATGTACTGTTTAAGGTACAAAACTGTTTTGCATACTTCATAACTTATTTCTCTAATAGTACAAATAATAGGAGACAGAAGACATTTAGAAAGAATTAATTTGTCAAAATAAGTTAAATATCAAGATTAGTTTAATGGACGTTTGAAAATTTACTATTAAAGTAAAATTGCCTATTTTTGAGAGAAACATCCTAATAGTAATACACGTAATTTTATTTAAATTAGCAGTAATGTAGAGGATGCTGATTTATTTATGAAATATACCATAAACGTGTGTTTCATGTTCATTACTCCAAAGTAAAATACCCAAGAACCACCTCAGAAAATCAGTAATGACATATTCACGTAAAACACAAAACACAATTCTAAAAAGGTGATGGAGATGCAGTTATCAGCTGTGAGTCACATAGCTAACACATGTTGAGTAGCAGACTGGATGATTGGTATGGAACGAATTGTATTTGCCTTGTCAGAATAGTTGGTAAAGATTTTAAGAGGACTTCCTGGTTGGAAAAAAGTGAATTGGAGAAATGTATTATTTTTTTCATCGTATGTGTCCTTGTTTCACTTCATTAATAATAATGATATGACTTTTGACAAATCTTTTTGTCCGAGTGACTCAATGCTGATAAGTGTAAAAAAATGTCGAGGCTGCGACAGATGTGTCCTCTGTAGAAATGGGTGTTTATTAAACTAGGTCAAAATTAGGTAGTGTAAAAATAGGAAGTGGAACAATACACAATATGGAAAACGCTCGCTGTGGAAGACATTGGGCGGACATACAGACACATCAAGATGTATTTAATAAGATTCATACACATATTATATACTGTTGTATAGCTCTCCTTGTATGCTTCAGATTTATACTATAAACATTGAAGTGTGTGATACCGAGACAAACGGCAATGGAAGATGCACGTATCAAGGTTATGAAGATTGTTAAATTCACAAGCGATACAGAGTCAAATATACCAAAACTTTCATATTGCATTTTCTTACATTTCTACTATCACAGATCGATTTAGACTGATGCGAAACCTATCAATTTATATCAAATTTGTCAAAATCGGGGTTTATTTACTATTGTTATGAGTTATTCACCTGTATGGAAAACGATCGTATAGGAAGACATTAGGCGAAATGACAGACAAAGGAAGATATACTTAATAAGATACATACACATACTATTTACAGTTGTACGGCTTTAATTATATGCTTTAGATATATAGCAATAGCATCGAAATATGTAGTACGATCGCAAAACGGCAATGGTAGATTCACGTAGCAAGGATATGCAGATCGGTAAAGTCGCACCCGATATTCAGTAAAAAGAACAAAACCTTCTATTTTGCATTTTCACACATGTCTATTGGCACAGATCGATTTAGTATGATTAGAAACATATCAATTAAAATCAAATTTGTCATCTGATATCAAATGTGTCAAAACCGTTGTTTTTGCGATTGTTATGACTTATTCGCCCATATGAAAAACTTTCGTATAGGTCGGATCTAGGCGCACGGACAGACAAATAAAGACGTGCTTATTAAGATATATACACACATTTTATAATATTGTATAGTTTTAATTCTATACTTCAGATCTCTAATATTAGCATCGAAGTATGTGCTACAATCACAAAACGGGAAGGGTGTATTAAAGTAGCAAGCATATGAAGATCGGTAAAGTCGCACCCGATATTCCGTAAAAAGTGGAACTTTTTTATTTTGTATTTTCACACGTCTATTGGCACAAATCGATTTAGGCAGATGAGAACCTATATATTAATATGAAATTTGTCAAAAGCTGTGTTTGTTTACTATTGGTATAAATTATTCACCTATATGGAAACCGTTCGGATAGGAAGGCATCGGGTGCACAAACAGACATATGAAACCGTACTTAATAAGATACATACACATATTATTTAATGTTGTACATCTTAAATTATATGCTTCAAATCTATAGTATTAGCATCCAAGTATGTGCTACTATCGCAAAACGGGAAGGGTAGATGCACATATCAAGGATATGAAGATCGGTAAAGTCGCAAGCAATAATGAGTCATAAATACCAACTTTTTTATTATTAATTTTCTCGACTTTTTTTGGCACAGATCGATTTAAACTGATGAGGAACCTATACATTGATATTATATATGTCGAAATATATGGTTGTTTAAGATTGGTACAACTAATTTACCTATATGGAAAATCTTTGTGTTGGAAGGTATTTGGCGCACGGAAAGACAAATGAAGACGTACTTAATAATATATGTAAACATGTTATATGCTGTTGTTTAGCTTTAATTTTATGCTTGAAATCAGTAGTATTAGCATCGAAGTATGTTGTAACCCCCCTCCCCTTAGTACGCTACTGCAAGCAGACTTTGTTAAATGCTAAGAGACACTAATTGCTCGAAAATTATAATTTAAAAATATTTATGTATTTATGGACTCGTATATTATAACCTTATAATGCGCCTTCATTTTCCATCAGGTAGGTCTCCAGGTCGAGTTGTCATGAAAAACAGGAACCAGTATCGTACATTCTTTACTAAGCGACTTCTCCGATGGTGCAATGTGTCTATAGAGCGTCCGCCTCGGATGCGAGGGGTCGCGTATTCAAACCCCGGCCGAATCATACTAAAGACATAAAAATGGTACTAGCAGCTGCCTCTTTTGGTGCCGATCATTAAGAGGTTAGTGTTCGGATTAGTCGGCCTGGTGTCAGGATAGTGTGACTGGGTGGGACAAGTTTGTCTTATGTCCGCTAAAATGCAAAAGCCTACTGAACCAAGTCGAACAGGTTACGTATTATACAACTTATTTTCGAGGTTTCAGCGCCCCCCCCCCCCTTAAATGCGTACATATATTATCAGTATACCTCCATGCTCAAGCCTATGCATTTGGATTACCCCCACCCCCACCCCTCTATGCGTACATACTAAATGGACGGCCCCTAACCATTCATGAGATGGTATTGATTCAAATTTACGAGTGCGATTGTGATGTACGCATTTCCCTACACAAACACGGGATGGTATTATTCAACCGTACATGTCCACAAAACTATATATATTTATAGATATATGTATACAACCATGGTACATCAATTAGGTATCTAATTACATAATGACAGTGTAGTGGTTAGCAAATTTGAGAAATATACTTTTTTATTCAGACACCATGCCAAAAGGAAAGAACTAACTTACAGTTTACGCTGAACTAAATTAAATTTACTATTTTTGTTTCCAGCATGGTCGGAATATGTTTACATGTTTCATATTAGGAAACAATTTGCATTATGGCTAAGTATATCTAAGAAGGAAATAAGATGTTCTTACAAACTCTTATTTTGTTGGTGTATTGGTTACCTCTCAACATATGAACCATTCTTTGCCATCTCACGATTATAATCCGTATGTACTTAAGCGTTGTCTCATTTGTAGTGTTAATTTTTAAATGTATACTTTGCTTGTAAAATGATCCCACTTTATATAAATGTACAAACACCGCAATCGTGATGTGCTTACAGGAATACATTCTTCTGAGTTCTACTGAAGTCAGTTATTCAGTATAATTTGTAAAACGATATGGACTGATTGATAAAAGTGACTGTTTTCTTTACTTTGGTTTGTCGCAATATTTTTCTAACAAAGTACTAATATACACTGGTCACACATGACGCCCCAAAGAAGCAGTTGTAGTTAATTCTTTTTTACCTGTAGTAATGGGATTTTTACAATATATGGCTGTGGCAGATGTACGTCGATTATCAGACAATGGTCGGCTTTTGCACTATTCGCTTATTTCCCTACTTCGAGTGCGGACTGATTGACCGTTAAGCAAAATCTCAATTAATCTCTGCGATTTATGTGCAACGTACGATATTGTCCCCAGTGTTTATTTAATTCCATCATCGTTTAACAAAACTTCTTTTCTTATCCTCTCTAAATCAACTTTTGTTGACCAAAGACAATACATTTTATAAGCAAGGCAGAACGCAAAATCACATTACCCATCCACGAGTACAATGAAAATATGTAAACAAAAATAGTTAATAAAATTCCAAGGTATGTATAATATTGTAATATATTTTGGAGTATGCGCATTTGTTTACCGCTCTCCATTTTAAGGATTCCTTATATACTTGCTTGAATATGGGAAGTCGGTGCTGGGATTATAGTCTTTAGACCAAAATAATTAGCCAATTACTAGGGGCAAACGTTACGGAGTGAAGTGTAAGTGAGTTTCAAGATGACATGGTTTACTTTTGGTGAATTCAGGTAAGAGCCGCATGAGTATCCCTGTCACTCAGTAGTCCCTATTCAAATCTAATTGCGTGAATTGATCGTGTGACTCCAGGTGCAGTATTTATGACTGGAGATTGGTAAATTATACAATGGAATCAACAGAAAAGGACTGTTCCGCCGTCGGCGGGCGCCATTTATTGTTGCTGTGGTGGTAAATATGTTACAAAGTTACAGGCGAAATGAAGCTAAAAATCATGATTTAAAAGGCCTAAGGTGGCGTAGTAAAAACGGTTCCCTGTATTAGGTTGTTGAGTTGTATAGTTTCACGGCGTGAAATACTGGCGGTAAGTTACGGAAAGTTAACGAAGAGAAGCTTTGCAGTTGTGACATTGACATACAATTGGGAAGTTGGGATTTGTGGTCATGTATTAATTAGAGTAACATTACTGATAGATTGGACGCGTTGGACTTTCCAGTTTGCAGAAGTAGTTGTACAGGATTCCTTTGAATCGGGGAAACCTATGACTCGTAGCGGGATTCGCGCAAGGGCTTGACATCGCTCGGTCAAGAAACCCATTTGGTTGATACAATATTTCTTGCGTGAGCATAATGCAAATGTGTATATTGGCTTGCACTGTTTGCAGCTATGATGTACGATGTTAAGATCTCAGTCGGTCAGGATATTCTTTAACAACGGTATCTTTTATCCTAACACGTCTTTCAATACGGTACCATTTACCCCTTGCAATAAAGTATATCAGTTGGAGGTTGAGGATGAACTAATCGATATTGAATTTCTCTAAGTACTGTTTGGTCAATGTTCGGATCTCATTATCTTGTTATTGCAAAAAATATATATTGGTTATAATCAATTACACCTTTAGTTTTATGATTATTTAGACATTCTATATAAATCCAGCATGGTATCAGTTAATATTTCGACGATATTGTTATATGTGACCAGTACATTTGAACATGTATGATTATAAACAGTAAAATTAGGCATTTAAACTGTAGGAAAAAAAATTCTACTGAAAAATGTTTCATCAGCATAAAAAACTAAGGCTTGTCAAATCCGAGACTAGCAATATTTTATAGTACCTATATTTGCTCTTTTCAGGCCAAGTTCTCACGTAATGGCTTGTTTTAGTAAATTGCTTGTTTTTGTGTGGGTTTTTTTTTGGTGCTCCCACACAAAATGCGCATGCGCGGAATTTATTTTCCGTTGCCATGACGTATAAAAGTTACCGGCCATGCACCAACATTTTTCTTTATACATCAGATTTGCATAACATGATTAAAAGTAGTTATACTTGAACAAAAAGAACCAAAAGAAACCTATAAAGTGTACAGAAAAAATAATTTAATTTCTCGAAATAAAAGTATACATCACTGTTACTTAGATACGATTTTCCACCTATAGAGGACGCCAGCAGGAAATGACGTACATTTATCCCCACAAGACGAAGTACTGGGGGGGGGGGGGCCGGCACCAGACAGACCCCCCACCCCACTTTTCCAAAAAATTATAGTGTTTTATGTGTATTTATCCCCCCCCATGTGTTGTATGTTTTATATTATGCAAAAGAATTTAGGTCAAAAAAATTTAATTCTCCTTTTTAACGGGGTATTTCTTTTAAAACCTAGTTTTATCTATAGGGTTGTTTTTCCGAATAGGTTTCCATCTTTCCATCACCTGACTTGAAATCCCTTCCCTATACTCTTGGTTGACCTTGGCTAGAGGTCGCCTATATCCCGTGTGTGCTATATATATATATGCTATAGTTTGTGTATGCTATATTTTGCTTCCATGTTGGGATAGCCTTTATTTTTTCCCAAATCTCCCCAGTAATCTTAGGACCTTATAATCGGATCAAGAAAAGGTTTATTTTTATTTATTTAATATATTTTTGAATTTTGGCTAAGTAACGGTGTATTATAATTTAATTAAGAAAAAAAAACTTAATGTGTTCTGTGTGCAAATATATTGTGTCATTATTCACATATTGGATTTGTAAATTGAAATCCGCTGTACTCGAGTTGGAGTCCATACACTTTTTTATTTGCTTGTATTTCTCCCACCTAGAGTTAGGCCGTCTCAAATTATTTATTGGATTTCTGCCAAAATCTCTAAAAATGGTTGTTCTTCCCACACACACACACACACACACACACACACACATACACACACACAGTGGGGATTTACCGTGCAGTGCGAGAGCTGCACATTTTGAGCAAATAGAATTAGAAGAGAGACTTATTAGATCCTTTGTTTTCGTGTATGTATGTAAAGTTTCCTATATGAGGTGTTTTTCCCGACTCTTTCATAGCCCCATGACGTCATTATCTCGTTCTTTTCCCATATAGTTTCTCTGTCCCGATAATTAGGATTTGTGATAGTTTACGTAATATAATTAAAGTCTATTTAATTATTTAATTTTAATTGTAATGGATAATAAAAAGAAACTGAAGCTGTTTAGGAAAATTTATAAGAATCTAAAAGGGTGGCGGCTACAGCAGATTCCAATCCGGGGTGGGGGTATGAGGGCAAGGGTTCACTTTGTGATGGTCCCCTTTATGGGGAGATTATCCATTGCCCCATCTCCCTCCCCTTCTTTTCACCCTTTGCAGCCCCGTCCCTCCCATTCACAAATCTTCCTAGAAGTTCTTTTTTCTAATTAATTTGAAAGGATTACAAAAAAATTTGCCTATTCATTTTTTTTATGTTTATGACTTGGTCACACGCCATCATGGTTTTAGTTATGTTATCTGTTATTTTTCCTATTAAAGTTTTGTTAAAGTTGCCGTCTTGATATAAAACTTGGTTTCTTCTGTATTTTTATTTCTTGGATATCTCCATAATTAATTGTATCCTGTCTTGTTTCCTAAACTCGCACTGTGCCATCGCATGATATTTTGTGAAGTTCGCACATTTGCACATGAGATAATTTACATGTATGCATATGTCGTGTAGATATTTGAATATCAAGCTTTGTATTTTTGGAGAGCTGATGTTGGTCCAGTACCTCTAAGGTCTGTCCCAATTAACCGAGATATTTCCTCCTCTACTTTATTTTTAATTTTAGAGGTTAAATTTTCCCTTATCCAATTATATGTTTCCTTAGTTTCAATTCCCCAAAGTTCCTCATTTTCCCTATATTTACATAAAAGTTCCTTTATACTTCTAAAGGTCCTTGTTGTTTCTAGTCTTTTTACCAGTTTATTATTTTTGTAGATGTCACTTATGTTTTTCATGCTAAAACCAAACCAGTAAATGTATAAAGCTTCCTAAGGGGTTTTGGGTTGGATATTTACTTCTTTTACATTATAAATTAAATACTAGAGAGGAGGCCTAACTCGAATCGGGAGAAACACAAATAAATAAAGAAAGAAAGTGCGGACCCTGACTCGAATACAGCCTACCTCATTTTGAAAATAGACTTTAATGTGAGAAACACCACACCATAGTCAATCACATAAAACAAAAGGTTTTATTTTAATTTCAAATGGTAGTATACCGTTCATCTCGCCGGAATTCTAAATTGCAAATTAATTCAAAAGCAACTAAATTTATACCAGGACAAACAAATAAATTTGAAAAGTCCATAGAAAAATATATATTAAGACAACAGAGACAAATTTGACATAGTATTGCTGTCCCTACACACAGACTATATAGCATACACACACCATAGCATTGATACACATAGCATACACGGAACATAGAAAATTCTTGACAAAGATCACTAAAAATCAAGGATATGAAATCTGAAAATGGGAATAAGACCCATGTTTCAGACTACTACCCTTTAGAAAACACTAGGACTAATTATAAACTAAAAGTTTGATCAAAATTCCTTTTTTAAACTTTAAACAAGCACACACATCTTGGGGTATACAAGAGTACATGAAAACACTTTATTTTTTATGTGGTGGGGGTCATCTGTCTGGTGCCCCCCCCCCATGATACTTTCGTAACTCATACCTGCGAAAGATTATCATTTGCACTCACATTGTATGTTCTTTAAAATAATGATTTTTTTTTTTATTTGCGAGATATCGTCGTATAGTTAACCTGGATACAATATAATCTTGGTCCGTTTGCACCTTGAAACTTATCATGCGTGAATGGCAGGCGCCTTCAAGCAATCTGGTGATATTTTCGTCTCTTTTGCGATATTTTTTTTATCTGACATTAGCGATACACACACAGTAAGGATGCATACGCATGCCGGCATCCGCTACATTTACGGAGTTCGTTGATATATTTTGTTCTGTAAATTTCGCATGATGAAAAAAGAAGGAATACATTATAACAATGCAAGGTTAGTTTCTTTTATTTTATTTTCAATCAAGTGTTTGTTTATTGTACCGTGCCGGGGCGGGGTGGGATGGGGGGGGGGGGGCACAAATTCAACACAAAATTAGTTCCTTTATTATCTGCATGGAATAATGGAGCAAATATGATTGACGATATTGACTGGTAATAACAAGCTTTCAATTTACGCGCGCACACACGAAGACAACTTGAAAAATAGAAACAAACAATAAAATTAACTGGTAACTTCGCACTTGCTCAAGGCTTTGTAGTTACAATGGGGGGGGGGGTCTGTGCTATTATCTGGTTAGGCATGACTATTTCGCAGAAATACAAACAAATCTTTTGAGATGAGCATAAAATACAATTATTTCTTTTCCTCCATACATTTACGATGCTCTCAAAGGACCCACATATTTAGGTAAAAGTATGACCGTTACCAGGCGTTACCGAGTTGAAAATATGCCGAGTAAACTTACGAATTACGCCACGTACAATGTATAAACAACACTTGGCAACTTTTAATGATAAAAGATGGTGTTTTTATTTATTTACTTATTTATTTAGTTATCAGAACTCTTTCAGAATAACAATGTAACTGCCGATTATACAGCTCGCCTCTAAGAAGATTTTCGTAGTTTCCAACTGCCATGCATAAAATAAGTTTATGCCGAAGTGATCGTGACCTACAAAATGTTGGCCATTGTCACAGGGCATAAAATTCATAAAACAATAAAGAACATTCCTTTTTGTTCTACCAAAGCAGCGGAACCATAATGAGTTGATAAAACACAAGGATATTTGTTGTTATTTTGCAAACCATTGCTAATAAAATCAGCTTCAGAAACTATTATTATTGTCCGCCCTAGAGGAAAGATTTTACAAGGTGGAAATCACTGACTGTCAGTATCCCTGGAATGACAACCAGTATGACAACTATAACTAGTTTGTGCATCAGTAAATAATCTTGAGTAGCCACTGCACCTGAAATGCGTGCAGTCCATTCATCGAATACCTCCTATTCATTCATTGTATAATACACATTTTACTTACTAAGAATACCCTATCACAGTATAAATGTTTAGTCATAAATCGGGAAAGTTTACAACTGTATATGCATATTTATTTCTATTTAAACCGTACTGTCATAAAGGTACTTCTGTGGAGGCTAGTGTGTATATGTCATGATGAAAGCTTATGTCATTAATAGTTTTCTTTCTTTGCTCTTTACAAAAAATCAAAATAATAAGACTTTCGTTATCTTTTGTCAGATTTCATATTTTCTTGAGAATTTTTTTAAAAATGTATCTGGAAAGTAAACATAAAAAATACGATAATTTAAAAAATGAAATTTGGGTCTCCATCTAAAGAATTTATATATTCTTAGTTACTACTCAGTAATTTTTAATTATTCATAAATGATTGTAAGATAAATTAGTTTTACAGTGTAAAAGTGCGAGTTTGCTCCATTTACAGAAGGGTTTACTTGCTATTCTCTTTGTATAATTCTCCCAGCTTTAAACTACAGATACAGAACATTACATAAGACAGCGAATTTCAGTCTTAACCTAAAGCTCGAGGCTGGAGAAGAGGTCACTAAATTACCGTTTCCATAGTTACACACTGGTCAGATAGAGCAGTCTCCCGCAGGTATCATTCCCTATAGATGAATTAGAGGCCAAGTAAACTGCCTTCATTTCATGAGCTATACTAGTGTAGTATAGATGAAATAAGTTTTAAATTGCAAAAGTTGTCTCTTTTGTAACCAAAGTGCAAATCAATAAAGAAATATAATGACATGTAAAATTACATGAACAGCAATGAAGGATCTTTTCACGAGAGTCGCAAAAGATTGAAACTATTTAACGAATTTCATAAATTTCATTTTAAATAAACTTAAATGTAAGATTATGTTATGTGTATCACATGACAGAAATGATATTCAATAAAAAGCATAAAAATAGGTTACATAATTGACTTTAAATTGCATTCGTCATTACACCTTCAATTCATATGTCGTCATGCCGGCATTTGCTGAGTTACTGGGTGTTATTAAACGTATCATATAGTTACGTATGATACTGGAAAATATCATATGGGTATATTAATCTTAAGAGGAGCAACATTGGCTCAGTGGTTAGCGTCTCAGACCTGCGACCGAAAGGATGCAGGTTCAACCCCTGCCATCGGATCAAATCCTCGACCTTATTGGAAAATAATGAGATAACAAGTACATTCTACAAAGACATGGAACCTATTACCTCCACTGAAACGTACGAAATGATCATCTAAATTTGCAACAAGTGATCAGGAGAAGTGCGACCTGTTGAACTCGGAAGTTTGATATGTTACACGTTTAAAAAATTATGATAAACAGTTACCGCATTTTGAAGTTAGAAATGAAACTTTTATTTCTGCCATCATTATATATAAACAAGAAATTATAGATGTAGTAACTAGTCTTGACCTAAACAAAACCGCTGGAACCAATCCAATAAGTAATAAACTTGTACAAGTATAGTTGAAGAAATGTATGTTCCATTGCAAATACATTTAAATAAATCACTCCCAGCCAGCGTGTTCCTAACACAGTGCAAGCTAGCGTATGACATACCGATGTATAAGAAAGGAGATAAAACACTACCGTCTAAATGCAGACTAATTGTTGACTTCAGCTAAATTATATACACTATTCATAAGTCCAACCTTAGAATATACTTCTGGAGTCTGGGATAATTGTTCTATTGAAGATTCGGAAAGATCAGAATAAAGGGGGGAAAATCAGATGGAAGATGCACGGATCGTTCCAGATCTATACCCATTAATTCTTCTAGATAGTCTCTTTATGCGGAAACTGCTTGGTTTGCACAACGAAGGAAAAGGAAGAGATTATGCATTATGTATTCGATTATAAATACTCAAGTACCTAACTATTTAAACGAACTTCTTCCACAAAGGAGATATGAGGCATCTAATTATCGTCTACGTTACTCTCAAAGTATCACACCAATCTCAACCAAACTTTATATTTTCACACGACCTTTTACCATATACGATTCGTCTTTAGAACTCTCTGCCTGATGATATCCGAAATCCTCCAAATCTTTCTATTTTTAAGAAACGTTTCTCTAATTTAACTAACGGGTCATCACACAAGCAGAAAGACATCTTATTGTAGGTGAGTAGTCACGTCACTTTTCAATGATAAATCTAGACTTAACCAAGAAGTGTATTGAAAGGTAGAGCGAAAGAGCTGGGATCTTTGGCATTAGGTAAGGGGCAATAGACAAAGCGTTCAACTTCTTCATTATCATAAGCACATGCACACGTGAAAGAGTTAACTAAATTCACCATGTAAAGGTCGGATTTCAGGAGACTACCTGCTTGTCTAAGTTTAGTATGTAGGATATTAAGGTGACATTTGTCAGTAGCGTAATTTTAGCGTGATGACCCGTTAGTTGAATTAGAAAAACGTTTCTTAAAAACAGAAAGATTTGGAGGATGAGAAACCTATAAACTAATATCAAATGTGTTAACATCGGTGGTTCTTTACAATTGGCATGACTTATTTGGTTATATACAAACCATCAAAAAACGGCAAGGGTAGAAGCGGGTAGCAAAGATATGAAGATCGGTAAGTCGCAAGCAATACCGAGACAAAAAAGGCAACTTTCAAGGTAGCATTTTCACACATTTATATTGACACGGGTCGTTTTAGACTAATGAGAAACCAATGACTGGATATCAAATAGGTCCAAATCTTTGTAGCTTTTTTTACGATTAACATGACATATTTAGCCTTATAGAAAACGATCATGTTGCAAGGATATAGGCGCACGGACAGAGAAATGAAGATGTACTTAATAAGATACATACACATAATTTTTACTGTTTTATTGCTTAAGTATATGCTTCATATCACTAGTATCAGCATCGAGGTATGTGATACCATCGCAAAACAGCAATACTAGAGGCACGTAACAAGGATATGAAGATTGGTAATGGTAAAGTCGCAAAGGATACTGGGTAAAATATATAAACTTTTCTAGGTTGCATTTTCACACATTTCTTTAGGCATAGATCAATTTAGACTGATGAGAAACCTACCAAATAATACCAGATTTGTCAAAATCTGTGTGTGCTTACGATTGGTATGACTTATTCGACTCTAAGATAAACGTTCGTGTTGTAAAGATCTAGGAGCACTAACATTCAAATGATTATCATCGAATTATATGGTACCATCTCAAAGCGGCAAGGGTAGAGGCACGTAGGTAGAATATAGAATATGATGATCCGTTGATGATCCGTAATATCGCAAGCGACACCAAGTAAAAAATATCAACTTTTTTACTTGCATTTTCACACATTTATATATTTCACAGATCAATTTAGACTGATGAGAAACCTATCAATTGATATCAAATTCGTCTAAATCGCGTTTTTAAAAAATTACTAATGTTATAACTTATTTGCCTATATGGAAAACGCTCATTGAGGAAGACATTGAGCGGACATACAGACACACAAAGATGTACTTTATAAGATGCATACACATATTATATATTGTTGTATAGCTTTCCTTATATGTTTGAGATCTATAATATTAAAATTGAAATATGTGGTACCGTGGCAAACTGCAATGGTAGAGGCACGTATAAGTCGCAACCGATATCGAGTCAAAAATACAAACTATTTTATTTTCATTTTCACACATTTCTGTTGGCACATATCGATTTAGACTGACGAGAAACCTAACAATTGATATCAAATTTTGCTAAATCGGTGTTTATTACTATTGTAATGACTTATTCACCTGTTTGTTAAACGATCGTATAGAAGACATTAGGAGAAAAGACAGACAAATGAAGACGTACTTAATAAGATACACACACATATTATTTACTGTTGTACAGCTTTAATTATATTCTTCAAATTTGTAGTATTAGGATCGAAATATGTGGTACAATCGCAAAACGGCAATGGTAGTTTCACGTACCAAGGATATGAAGATCGGTAATGTCGCACCCGATATTCAGTAAAAAGAACAATCTTTTTTATTTTGCATTTTCACACATGTCTATTGGCAGAGATCGACTTAGAATCATGAGAAACGTATCAATTGATATCAAACTTGTCAACATCGTTGGTTGTTTGCGATTGGTATGACTTATTCGCCTATATGGAAAATATTCGGTTAGGAAGGCACTAAACGCAAGGACGTACAAATGAAGACGTACTTCATAAGACGCATACACATTATTTACCGTTGAACAGCTTTTATTATATGTGTCAGGTTTATAGAATTAGCATCGAAAAAATGTGATACGATCGCAAAACGGGAATGGCAGATGGACGTAGCAAGGATACGATGATCGGTAACGTTGCAAGCGATACTGAGTGAAAAATACCAACTTTTCTATTTTGCATTTTCACCCATTTATATTGGCACAGATCTATTTAGACTGATAAAAATTTATCAACTGATATCAAACGTGTCAAAATCGTTCTTTGCGATTGGTATGACTTATTCGCCCATATGGAAAACTTTCGTATAGGTCAGATGTAGGCACACGGAAAGACAGATAAAGACGTGCTTAATAAGATACATACACATATTTTATAATTATGTACAGCTTTAATTCTATGCTTCAGATCTATAGTATTAGCATGGACGTATGTGCTACCATCGCAGAACGGGAACGGTATATGAACGTAGCAAGGATATGAAGATCAGTAAAGTCGAACCCAATATTCAGTAAAAAGTACACTTTTTTGTATTCTGCATGTTCACACATGTCTGTTGGCACAGATCGAGTTAGACAGATGAGAAACCTATATATTAATATGAAATTTGTCAAAATCGGTGTTTATTTACTATTGGTATGACTTATTCGTGTATATCGAAACCGTTCGTAGAGGAAGGCATTGGGCGCACGAACATACATTATGAAGACGTACTTAATAAGAAGATACATAAACATATTATTTACTGTTGTACAGCTTTAATTATATGCTTCAAATCTATAGTATTAGCATCCAAGTAGATGCTACCATCCCTAAACGGGAAGGATGGAAGCATCAAGGATACGAAGATCGGTAAAGTCGCAAGCGACAATGAGTCGCAAATAGCAACTTTTTTATTATTCATTTTCACACATTTTTTTTAATTATTTTTTTTTTTTTTTTTTTTTTTTTTGCACAGATTGATTTAAACTGATGAGAAACCTATAAATTGATATCATATATGTCGAAATCGGTGGTTGTTTACGATTGGTACAACTTATTTACCTATATGGAACATGTTCGTGTAGGAAGGCATTTTGGCGCACGGAAAGACAAATGAAGACGTATTTAATAAGATATATAAACATGTTATGCTGTTGTTTAGTTTTAATTTTATGCTTCAAATCAGTAGTCAGCATCGAAGTATGTTGTAAACTCCCCCTCCCCTTAGTATGCAACTGCAAGCACACTTTGTCAAATGCTAAAAGGCACTAACTTTCTTGAAAATTATAATAATCAAAAAAAATTCCGGATTCGTATATTATAACGTTATAATGCGCTTTCATTTTCCGTCAGGTGGGTCTCCAGGTCGAGTTGTTATGAACAACAGGAAACAGTATCGTACATTCTTTGCTAAGCGATCGCTCAGGTGGTGCAGTGTCTGTACAGAGCGTCCGCCTTGGATGCGAGAGGTCGCGGATTCAAACCCCTGCCGAATCACACTAAAGACATAAAAATGGTACTAGCAGCTGCCTCTTTTGGCGCCCATCATTAAGATATTGGTGTGAGGATAATGTGACTGGGTGGGACAAAATGCTGTATGTTTGTGGCATGATGCCACATTGCTAGACATCATTATAAACTGTCACAATGAAGACATGGTAGCGATATGATTGCATTTTTTTTTAAAGCTACGTTAAAAATTACACACACACACACACACACACACTTTGCTTAGTTATTTGCTATTTGAAGAGATGGAATATTGTTCATATTTCAACCGCTTTTTATTAATGATCATCGATGTGACCAACATATACGATAATAATACTCCCGATGATGATGATGATGGTTGTTGTTCTGATTTCTGTATTACTACTGCTCCATGGGTATATTATATATCGAACTTGAAAACAGAAGCACTACCAGCAATAAAGCAGCTTTGAAAACAAATCGCACTTAATCGATATCAATATATATTGACATCAAAATGAACGTCAAATGCTCTGTGCAACTGTATCGAAATGAACTATTACATGCTGGGTTTTTTTTTTCTTTTTTGGGGGGGACAGTTTTAGACCGAAAAAAGTAGTACTTCAAGGCTCTGTCTATGGTATAAATATGTTCATGTACACTTTTCCATTGTAACTTTAAGTGTATAGACTGCAAATACGATGAAGCACAAATCGAGGACGTCGAGTGTTAGCATTGGAACAATGTTACTACTTCGGTCGAGAAGGATAACGACCTATATATGTATTCCTGCCCACTACCATGTAGGATGTATCAAACTGTATATTACTCAAGCGCTCTTTGTCGAGCGTGCTGGTGTGTGTGTACAAAAACAAATGGAATATAATAACTTTAACTGAAATATATACAATTAAATTCTATATAAAAGTGATGCGGCACCTGGGAGTAAAGCAAAAATGGAAGAAACAAATTTCCGGATCGCTACTATCAACAGCAATGGGATAGACAAAGCGAAAGCAGACAAAGTAGCCAAAGAAACAAACTTTGGTGTAATAATGATACAAGAAACACACTATAGAATTAAGCCAGAGTTCGAAATTTTAGTAGAAGACAAACTTAACGCAATAAAGATATGCAACAATTTTGCAAATAATGATATTAGAGTTGGTTGCAACAATAATATTTTTAAAAAGCTGGGAAAGGTTTGAGGAGGGGGGAATTTTTTAAGGGACGGTTGCTACGTGTTAAAATGTTTAATTGGCATATTATAAATGTGTACATGCCAGCTAATAGAAATAAGAAACTAATTTTAAAGAAAACTTATACACCTACCTACAACAATATTCGATGGAAAATCTAATCATAGGGGGAGATTTCAACTGGGTAGCTATAAATTAAACCAGTCTAGCAGGATTGATAAATTTTACGGAAATTTTTATGATCCATTAATATATATTAATACTGCAATAACCAACCAAAAGCTATCAGACCATTTCATGCTCACTATTGACCTCAAAATGAAAAAAATAGAAAAATGTGGGTCAGGACTATGGAAACTAAATAATAAGATTTTAAATGACAAAGAATATGTCGAAATAATAATTAAAAAAAGAAATTTAAACCGTCAAAAATGAAGAAAATATTAATATAATAATTGATTGGGATGTTTTAAAAAACAAAATAAAAGGTATAAATATTCAGTACTCAAATAGAGGGCGGAAAAACCCCAGAAAAAAAAGACAAACACGAACTCAAATTAGAACTAAGCAAAACAACAAACGACGATGGAGAAAGAAAAAAAAAACGATTGACAGACAAAATTAAAATCGTTGAAGAAGACGAAAATCAGGGGAGAATAATAAGGGCGGGAAAATTTACAGAGATCTACAACGAGGCAAAAAACGTATATAAGCGAGAAGAATTTAGAAAAGGGGGTGATACAATTTTAAACAATATCAAAATAAACAATGTAACCCATACTGTAAAAGAAGATATCCTAAATAATATTTCCAAATATTATAAAGAACTATACACCACACACCACACAGAACATATACTTCAGCACAATCGACAGCTACTTAAAAAATGTCGACTGTGAGATGACATCAGCAGTACATAGAGACCAATGTGATGATGTCATCTCAGATGAAGAAATCACAAAAAGTATATCAACACTCACAAAAGTCACCAGGGAAAGATGGACTCATCGTGGAATTCTACCAAAAGTTCCACGGTGAACTGACGCCGATCTTAAACGCTTTGTATAATAATATAGTTTTAAGTAAAAATAAAATGACTAAATCTATGAGGGAGGGAGTTATCACAATTATATACAAAGGGAAAGGGAATAGAGACGAGATTAAAAACTGGAGGCCTATATCACTTTTAAACACGGACTATAAGATTTTAAGTAGGATTTTAACAAATACAGTAAAGGGTAGGATAAACAAGATAATTAATGTAAATCAAACTTGTGGGGGAGGGATATACAAAACAATATTTTAAACATTAAAACTATAATTAACTACATAAATGAAACTGGTATGATGAGTGCTATGGTACTCTTCGACCAGGAGAAAGCTTTCGACTGATTTGAACAAAACTGTATAAAGAATGTTTTTAAAAAATTTGGTTTCGGACCCAATTTCCAAAATGGACCAAAATCCTACACACTGGGATAATTAAACGGGAAATGCACGAAAGAATTTGAAATACAACGATCAGTGATACAAGGATGTCCACTATCAATGCTAGAATACGTAATGGCAATATAAATCCTACGTCACACGATAAGAAACAACCCAGATGTGCAAGCAGGGGCGTATTAACCATTAAGCAGACTAAGCACGTGCATAGGACACCAGGGCCAAAGGGGGCACCACAAAGTTGAGAAAAGGGTGAAAAGAAAGAAAGAAAAAAGAATGAAGATTTGTAAAAAAAACTGATACAACTAGTGCAAATTGATCATGATGTTCTGTTTCTTGATCATGGTACACCCTAGGGTTATCTTCTCAGGTGTACGTGGAAAAGAGGGGCGCGCCAAGATTTGTCAGTGCTTAGGGCACCAGTGAGCCTTAATCCGCCCCTGATTATACAAGGCATACAAATACCAAACCTAAAAAAGAATTAAAAAATGCTCTAACATGCATATGATTGCAACATCTTTATAAGAGAGGGGAAATGCTATAAGCGTCGGGTTCCAAAATAAACCACAACAAGCACGAAATCTTAAAAATAGTTAACTGGAGGGGCAACCACCCTGGATTATCGCCCCCACACACACACACACACACACTTACTGAGAGACACTGTAAAGGCTCTAGGGGTTTACTTTGGCAATAAAAAAAAGAAGCTGTAGAAAATTATGAACATATTATCAATAAAATAAGAGAAAATGTGAAAATCTGGCCATGGCGCCATTACCTATCATGGAGCGGGCCCAAGTGGCCAAGACTTATTTATACTCAAATATTAACTACATAATTAAATCCATAGATATGGATAATACAATTTTAAACAAAACAGACAACGAAATAATAGATTATATATGGAATCATAAAATGCATCATGTAAAAAAAGAGACATTATATAGGGCCAAAAGTAGAGGGGGCTTGGGGTTGCCGAGCCCTCTACTACTATAATTAACTAACATAATCAATAGATTAAAAAAAAAATGCACTCAGACCCGGCTACAGCGTGAGAAGCACCGTACATCTACTGGTTCGGCTTCACCTTGAGAAACCGACCAGAGATATACAAAAATAACAAATTAATATAAAAAAATCGAAGTGCCACGCAAACATATGAGAACTAATTTTAAAATATAGAGACAAAACAGATTTATGAAAAATTTAATAAGTAAAAGTCACGCTTGGATTAGGGAGGAGGTAACCAAAAATATAAAATGTAGAGTAGAGCAGGACAACTGAGGGGGTAAATTGGACAAAAAATTGGAAAAATTGGGGAAAATAAGATCTGTCAAAACACAAAGTATAATTTTTAAATACCTGCACAACACCTGGCTAACAGGCGAAGAAACAATCAAACATCGTATGCTGAGGATAATGCCGAAATGCCCTTTATGTAAAACAGCGAACTTCACCAAACTACATACGATTGTCCAATGTGATAAATCTAAACATAATAGGATAAAGTTAATAATGAAAATTTGCAAAAAATATAAGTATAACAAAAATAACATTTTATTCATAGATTTAGACTACGAAAACAAAATCGTTCTAAAATGTATAGACTATATAGTAACTACGATGATATCCTGTGGACAGGTGATAAAGATTTTTAAATAAGATACGTGGTAAAAATGAGAATATTAACCACAACAAGAACTCAGTACGTCTTACGACGAATAGATACTTACCGTCAGGTTGATATAACGCAATTGATGTTGGAATTGGGGGAGAGAGGGGGAGGGAGGAATAGGTATTACAGACCGAAGGGTCGCGTAGCGCAATTGCGAGCTGATGCCATACCCATACCCCCTCCTCGCACCCCACAACAGCCATATTTCAAAGAAAATTTCAAATTCTATTTCAAATATTTCAAAGAAACCCATATAACTTTTTTTTTTAAAAGAGAAAAGGGAAGAAAGGAAGAAAGAAAAAAATAAAAGAATTTTGTAATTTAATTTTTTTTCTTCTTTCTCTGAAAGAAAATTCTAAAGACATATATAGGAAGGGATACAGGGAAAATATAAGGGGGAAGTAAATGGCGATGACATCATGGGGCTAAGTCACAGGGCTCAGTGAAGTGCATAGGCCCATCATGAGTCTTTGAAAACACCCAATGTAGAACATAAACAGACAAAATAAAGACACAAATACATACTGTATAACACTTAGTTTAAAACCCTACTAACTTCTCCCGCACTGCATGGTTGACCACTATAGAATAATGTGGTCTCATAAATACGTTTGGATCTTTCAATAAAGCATAATCAGATAAACTAAATAAAGGAGGCCTAACGCGACCCAGGAAAAACACATAGAGAATAAAGAAGCGTGAACCTTGGATCGAGCGTAACCTACCTATCAACATCTTTAAAGACTATTATGAGGAACGACACATATTATCACTCGAATAATAAAATAGGAAATTATTTTTTTTAAACAAAGTCTAAATAGTACACCATTCCATCGTCAAAATTAGAAAACCATAAAACAAATTAAAAGATACAATATAACATCATAAAGGAAGAAATACAACTGGGAAAGATATTTGATCTATACTTGCTGTCTCAAACATAAAGAAAATATAGCATACACACAATATAACACCATTACATATAGCAAACGCTGAGATCTAGGCGACATATAGCAAAGGTTACAAAACATTTCAAGGGAATGAACTTCGAGCAAGGTGAGGGAAACCAGACTCGGACGAACAACCCTTTAGATAACACTATGGAAACATAAATACCCCATCAAAAATTCTAAAAACTAAATTTTTTATATAAAATTTTGTTTTAATAAAACGTAGAACACATCTGAGGGGGAAATACACAAATATAAAATACTTTTTATTTTTGGGGGGAAATGGGGGCATCTGTCCGTTGCCCCCCCCCACTCCCAAAAAAGTGTGTGTGTGTGTGTGTGTGTGTGTGTTATTATACCCATTACATTACTTGCAAAATATATATGGTGCTGACATTTTCGGCAAGAGGGAGACCTACCGATATTCTGCATATAATTATTTTAATGTTTTTCAGAGCGAGAGTATTGGGGCCTGATCTGTTCAATATATTTCTCAACTGATACAGCAGGTATAATCAGAGGCGTAGCGGGGGGGGGGGGGGGGGGGGGAAGGGGAGTACATATGTCCCCGGGCGCCAAGGTACAGGGGCGCCAAAATGAGGCTTACAACGTTACATTATAATAAGTAAACAAGGGTAATATTCAAAAATGTGATTAAACGGGGAGGGGGCTGGGGCGCCAATTTTATAGTTCGTCCCCGGGCGCAAAATATCATAGCTACGCCTCTGGGTATAATAGAGACCCCCCCCCCCCCGAGTTTGCCACAGAGCGCTCGTGTAATATACGGTTTAATACAAAATACATGATTGTGGGCAGGAATATACAAAATTTGGTCGATATACATGATCGTTGGTATCTATTCAAACGAGGGCCATGAAATACATTAGCAAATTCCTACAGTATTTTAAGGCAGGCGATTACGAATTATTTAAACCACGTTTTTCATCTGTCACAGATTTTATAATCATTTTGAAGTGGCTGCTTTATCTCGAGGAAAACGAGCGGTAAGTGTTATACAAAACAAAATCTTAATAGCAATTTGATCACTTTCGCGTCATTTGACAGTAAGAATAGTAATAAATAGAGGATAATTTCTTTTCCTACGTTAGGCCTAATACCTGGTATGTTTTTTAGTGTGGTACACACACAAAAAACAACCCCAAAACAACACTAACAACATTTTAAAAAACCCACAAAAACGAGTGCCGTGCCGAATCCACGGGCTAAAATGCTTTATTATCATTTTTTTTTATTTATAGCATCAATCACAAATTGAAATATATACAGTATTAGCGTTGGAAAAGAAAGTTTTCTTTTTGTTATATTTTTTTTCTCACCCTAGCGAAACACTTTCTGCAAATGACCTTAATAAAGAAAAATAATAAATTAACCTAAACCACTTTGAATGTCGACCGTATCTTTTATTTACACGGCATCATGCGCGGAAGAAAATACCAACTGAACCGGGATTTCAGACAGCAGATGAATTGAAGTTGATTCATTGAACATCATTAGCAATTGTACAATCAAACAGATGCAACAATGAAAAGTGGAACTATGAAAAATCGAGAATGTTAGATTTGCGAAGGATTTATTCCGAATCATTGTCTGCTAATAGAGAATTCATGTCAGTTGCTGTGTCGGCGATGCCCACACAGCGCGCCGTCCAAATGTGAAGTTGCGTTTTGCTGACAGACATAACACTGTGCCATAATTTATCTGATGGCATGTAAAGAAGCTGCTTAAATTATAGTATTTAAAAGTTTCTTCATTTTGTAAGAGCTCAAGAAATTAATTCTGGTTTGAAAGACAAGATGACGGTAAAACTCAGAAGACGTAGCTGTACAGTACCGTTGGTGTTGGAGACGTCATAATAAAGGTAACTGCGTTAACTTCGCTTTTTGTTTGGTAATTTGTTGGATATTATCTTTTGCTGATCTTCTTTGAGCTTGGAGTAAATTTTACATTCTGAACATTTTTATTTGCACTTATCTGCTTAATATGTATTGCTGGGATATCATATAGAATATGAAGTCAGTATAATGGTACTATATTACATATTTGAATGATAAAAGACTGGTAAATGATATAATGATAAACTACAAAATAAATAATTTGCCCAATATCCCAAATATGTTAATTAAAACAAACATTGAATGTAAATTCAGATATAATGAGCAGTTGTAAGAAGTAAGAAATAACATTTTATCCATTGAACCTGTTATGTGTTATCATCATCAGTTTTAAAATAAACACATGGAGACAAGTTTGCTTAAATTCTAAAATTAACACACACACACACACACACACACACACATATGGTATTTTAATCTAATACAGAAATGGTGACATTGATATATGCAGACCAATAGTTTTTTTCTTCTACAGATATAAATTAAAAAGCCTAATTCTGAGAGTTTCACCTACAACATTCATGATGGGAAAGGGCCACTAATTAAGAACTGACATATGTGGAAGAAAAATACCATCCATGTTGAAAAGGGCTAGAGGTAATGTGAGAAAACATAATTTATCAATCTTATTTAACATTATTGTTGATATTTTATCTCAACTGGTCAAAAGGCTAAGTGGGTTTATGTAATGGTCCAGAGTGTGTTATTTATTTCACATCCCCTTCTGTCTTTCAACAGTAAGAAATTAGCTACTTTGGAGTCCATAGTTCTGATCAATTTGTTTATATAAAACTTGGTTTTGGGCTTAAATCAACATCTTGGATAAATCTAATAATGAGCAAAATCCAAGTATATACATGTGATCATGTATAAGATTAGTTGAGTTTTTTAACCAGCCTAAAAGCCATACTTCCACAATATAGGCTAAAATCATTAAGTTGTCCTTGAAGTTTGATGAGTGTTAACCATTAATAATAATAAGGTGATCTTTCATCTGAGTATGTTACCACTGCATGCAATATTTATACATGTAGTGCAGTTTTTACTAAACGTAGAATACATGCTTATATAAATGAGATCTAGATTGAAGAAGTGAAGATGCATACAAATACATGAGGTTATAACCACTACTGCTGATTCAAGTTTGATCATGCTTGGCCATTGGGCTTATAGAGTCAAGTTTCACAATGATGCTTATTATGAGTGTGATAAAGGTATGGTAGTGAAGTGACCTTGCATCTGATTGGCAGAGTTTCTTATGATTTGCACAACAGTGTTTATGATCCAATTTAGATCTGACTTGTTTAATTATTTGCTTGTATGTCTGAGGCTATAAGCAAAATCTATGCATATAATGTGGTGGTTCTACATCTCACTAGCCATTCTTGCTACTGCTCTTAAAACTATTTCTCATTAATTTCATCAGACTTGGTGAATAGATTTATCTCATCAAGATATAGCAAAAGAGCAATTTTGTAAAAAAAATATTCATTCATATTAAACTCAAATTCTGCATCTGATTGGTTGACCTTGCAAATACTATAAGGGCTCTATTTCTGACAAAAAGATTATTTTGATCTAATGTAGCAGAAATGCTTATATGATCAAAACATTGAACATATTTGATGACAAATAAGAAATAGTTTTTCATGCAAATTTGATAAACATTGATAAATCGGTTCATATCATTAAAAGCTTGGAAGAGTTTGATTACATGTGAGACCATCACATATTAATCATTCTTTATTTAGAGAATTATTTTTGTCAGGATTTAGTAAAATATGTAAAATCAATATGGACTGGTTTTGTTATGTACAGCAACACTAGCTGTTTACTGAGTACTGAGGGAATTGGAGTAAGGCAAGGGTACATTGCAGTAGGTAACCTGGTTGACTTGATAACAGGATTTTAACACAAACATTTTTATCAGGAGTCTAGCATACTAACCATTGATTCACTGCAGATCCTGCCCCCATTAGTTACCTTTTAATACATAAAGCATTTGGGTTTTTTATGTCACAAATCCCATAGGGATTAAAATTAACATCATAGGTCTCACTGGATAGTTTCGTATTTTGACATCCCTCTAATTTTTAAGGTAGAAGGCATGAACCTAATTATCACAAGCCTAGCATTTATAAATTTACACATAAGCTAAATCTATAATGTGGTTCAGATTTACTTTGAGTTAGGCATGGAAATAGGTTGGCTTGTTGGTGACTGCCTGTCACAGTTAGATGAGCATTGGAGATCATATGCGTAACTTAGTCTGCAAATGAGCTGCCGACTTTTATTTGTGTCTGCTACAGAGGTAAATATAAAAAAATCTTGATGGTAGAGGGGTGATGAAAAGTATGCTAATTTGTTATAGTACTAGTGAACTTTATTCATGCATAAGGCACATACTGATTCTTTTAGTTGCCTTGTCACAGAAAAATATTGAAAATAGCTATTTCTAGTAAAAAATGAATGTAAAATGTACCTGCATCCTTTGACCCTACCAGAACCAAACTAAAAGCTCAAATTTGTGCAGCTGCTTTTGCTCATCACAAACATAATTGGGAGTATAACTGCTAACCCTACCCTCTAGCACACATTTCATTCATTCATTGGATTAAAGTCACGTGCACCTTTCGGTATGTGCGACTGTTTAGTTTGTACACGTTTGTGTACTTTTTGAATTTAGTGATTAACTTATACAATGCCCCCAAGCAAGCAAGCCGAAGCCCAGGTGCCCCAAAAGGTCCCGCCCAGGCTCTCATCGCTGCAACCTTCTCCATCGTTGTACTCCGTTGATGGTCTGTTTCTGCATCCTGCATCTCCTTCCTCTCTCATTT
Source organism: Sinohyriopsis cumingii (assembly GCA_028554795.2). NCBI lineage: Eukaryota > Metazoa > Mollusca > Bivalvia > Unionida > Unionidae > Sinohyriopsis > Sinohyriopsis cumingii. Next base: position 132,381,238 of record CM068826.1, on the reverse strand, counting down.
CAGGCAGTAACCGAAGCACACCAGCAGCAGTATTATGAAATTTTCGTTGCAATCAATGCCCAGTTCCCTATATTTATTGGGCTATTCCTGTACTATCTTGCCAAACATGTGATTGTCACATACGCTTCAGATATTCCTGAGTTGTGAATTTTCCTATCTTTTGTAAGGTCTATTAAATTTTGTGTACTTTGCGTACTTGAATTTTCCGAAAATTTTTTCACATCTAGTAGGCTTTTAGTAGCCCTTTATTTTGTTTTGGAGATCTCAATTTGGTTAAGTATTTCGTACGTGTGGCTTTAAACCAATCAGTGTGTTTCAGGGCCAGTAAGTTGTTGGTCAAAAGAGGGCTTTCGTGGGTCAGAATGAAAGCCCTATGTGGTAAAATTTGTTTGTAAAAAAGAAAAAAAAAAAGAAAAGAAAAGAAAAAAAAGGTGGGTAGGGAGTGTGTATGCTATATTTGTGTGATGGCTATAGACATTTTTGTTCGTTTTTCTGCTTTTCCCACATATCCCGACAACACACATTCACGCTCACTTTCTCATTCACACTTATAAGTAGATGTGGGGGGGGGTGGCCTTATTTCTTTTGTTTGATTTCGGGAAGGCAATTCTTTTCATACTGGGGGGTGGGGGTGGTTTGATTATTTGAGGCATACTCTTTTCATTGTTTCTGCCTTCATTCCCCAAGGTCTGCAAGTGTCCTGTTCTTTCTTCTTTTACTGCCTTAGGACGTTTAACTTCATCCTGTGCCTTTTCCTGCTCTTCTTTATTTCAGCTCTTTCTGCCTTATCCCGTGTCCGTTTCTATTTTGGTCTTCTCGTCCTTTTGATACTGCCATGTTCGCCGTGAGATGTTTTCTTCGAGGGAGGTGGTTTGATTGCCTTTGTTTCCCTTCGCTTTGACCACTTGGCTATTTACCTGTTATTTTTGTTTAGCTTAGCTATTTGTGATTTATTTTAATGTATATTTTTTTTATTTTTATTTTTTTATATTTTTTTAATTTTTTTTTGATCCTACGGGACCTAGCATGCCGTTATAATTCCGAAACAGTGATTTTGTAATATTCGTCCTTATCTGGTTTTTATTGTTCGGGTTATGAGCGGCGGTGTCAGTCTGTGAACCCACTAGCCCGAGCCGGCCGTCACAATTCCCAAACAGTGATTTGTAATATTTTGATTGGTTTTTTTCTTTTTTGGTTCGATCTTTTAGGTTTATTGGTTTTAATTTCTTTACATGGTCTCTCTTTATACCCAACCCTTCATTCGGTTTAGATTTGTCCCCTTTTGCCTATTTTGTTAATGAATGTCATGATGTTATTATAGGTCATTCCTATGTTATTGTTTTTTGCCACAAGTAACTCCGGGTATGTCCACCGTTCTCCTATTTGTTCCTGTTGAGATTTTAGTTCGGCCCTTTCCTGGTTGTATTTGGGGCATATATTTATTAAGTGTGCGATTGTTTCTGGAGTTGGGCAGTAGGGGCAGTTTTCGGTTGGTCCCCTTTTTATGTGTTTCCCTGCGCATCCTGCCAATAGTGTTTTACCTGTTCTTATTCTATTTATTATTGTTATATCGTATGGATTTTTGAAGGTCGGACTTTCGACTTTTCTACTTACTTTTTTCATCATCGTGTGTATTAGACTGTTTGCATCCGATTTTTCCCATAGCTCTTGCCACATGTCATTGATCTTGTCCCATGTTATTGATTTCAGTGACGCTGTATGCTATATTTTGGGCTTTTGGTTCGTTTGTGGCGTTTTTTGCTTCTGCATCTGCTTTGTCATTGCCTGGGATTATGGATGTGAGAGGGTATCCATACGAATTCAACGTGTTTGTTGTTTTTTTCAATCTCTTTAAGTAGCGATCTTGCATGATTAATCATATTAGGTCTGCTCTTGGATTGGTCTGTTGCTAACGATTGTAGTACACTGTAAGAGTCGCTTAGAATGACTGCCTTAGTTGTGGGGTATGTTTTGACGTATGTTAATGCCATTAGTATTGCCATGAATTCTACCGTGTATATAGCGCATTGGTCTGGGAGTCTTTTTCCAACGGCGACATCTAATTTTGGGATCACTATCCCTGCTGCAGTTTTATTTGGATTTTTGGTTTTTGATCCATCTGCGAAGATTTGCGTGTATGTCTCGTATTTGTTGTCAATGTACGTTAGTATTGATGCTCTTAGTCCTATCGGGTCATTTTGTTTTTGTCCTAGTTTACGTAAGCTAAGATCTATTTGTGGTGTGGGACAGGTCCACGGGGGGTCTGGGTAGTACCTTATTTTTTCTGGGTTGATATTTGCGATTTGAAATTTCCTTTTTAATTCTATAATTATTTTCCCACTAGGTATTTTTTTATTTTTTCCTTTTGTATCGAATGGTTTGTCGCATGCTAAGAGGGCTTGTAGCGTGAGGTGGTTGGGTTGGTGTATTGATATTCGAGTCGAGTATCGCAGCATCAATTCCTTCCGCCTTAGGTCTAGCGGGGGTTCTCCTACTATTATTAAGATATCTTGTGTGGGGGTACCATTTAGGACGCCGGTGCATACCCTTAGCGCTTTGGACTGTGTCTAGTTTCTTTAGTAACGTGGCGTTCGCCGCTCCATATACCTGGCAACCGTAGTCCAATTTTGCTCTTATAAGTGCTCTATATAGGGTAACGAGTGTTTTTTTGATCAACCCCCCAATTCACCCCTCTGAGGTTTCTGTGGAGGTTGATGTCTCGTTTGCACTTCGTTACGAGTTCTTGGATATGAGCTGCCCACGTGAGTTCGTGGTCGAATACCATACCTAGGAGTGTCGCTTGTTTTTCGAATTTGATGGGTACCCCCTTTAGGGTTAAGTTTGGAGTGGGTGGGGGGTGGCCACCTCCCGGATTGAAAACTATGCCTACTGTTTTTAGAGGTGACAATTTAAATCCCCATTTATCTGTCCAATTTCCTATATCGTTTAGTCCTTTTTGTAAGTGCTTGGTCGTTTCTCTGCTGGCTGGGTTGCCAGTTTTCCATACGGCGCTGTCATCGGCGAATTGGGATAAGTCAAGGTGGTTGGGTTTTACCGCTGTTTCCAGGTTGTTTATCATTATATTAAATAAAGTTGGGCTGATTACGCTTCATTGTGGCGTGCCATTTTCCAGTTTGTATCGTTCGGAGTAGTCTTGTCCTAGTCTGACTTGTATCTTTCTATCGGTTAGGAAGTTAGCAATAAATTTGTATATATTGCCAGTTATTCCGTATGGTTTAAGTTTACTTATCAGTCCCTTAGTCCACATTAGATCATATGCTTTTTCCATGTCTAAGAAGATGGCTGTAACATATCTGGATTTTTAAAATTTTTCTCTAGATGCTAATTTGACAGCGGTTTCTAGTCTCATGAGTTGGTCTATTGTGCTTCGGTAGTTGCGAAACCCGCTCTGTGTATTAGCTAGTAGTCCTTTGCTTTCTAAATGGTATTTCAGCCTGTTGTTTACCATAGTTTCCATTATTTGACATATATTGTCTGTTAGTGATATGGGCCTGTATGATTTTATATCGCTTGAGGGTTTTCCAGGCTTAAGAATCGGGACCACTACTGCCTTTTTCCATCTTATAGGTATGGTACCGGTTTCCCATATTTTATTAATGAGGTTAAGTGCAATTGTGACAAGTTTTTTGGGTAGGTTCTTGTACATTTCATACCCCAAAGTATCCTCCCCGGGGGATGTGGTCTTTTTGCCGGCGAGGGCCTTTCTCCATTCGGCTTCTGTAAACGGAAGGTTTAGTGGGCCGTCATTATTTCCTGCTTCCTTTATGTTGTCAGAGTTGCTTTCCTCAAATTGCCTTTTATGATTTTTAAACTTATCCTCTAAGTTGGTATTGCTACACATGTTGGCGAAATAGTTTGCGAATAATTCTGCCTTATGTTTGTTGTTTTGTCCAGGTATGTTGGGGGTTATTGATTTAGTTTTGCCTCTCATTTTTTTAATTCTTTACCACACCTCCTTCGATTTTGTGTTAATATCTAGTTTTGAGCAGAATTCTCTCCATGAGTTTTGTTTAGCTATCATAATAGTTTGTTTGGCAGTTTTTTCCTTTTCCTTGTAGTAGTTAAAGTCCCTATTATTTTTAGTTCTTTTGAATTTGTTTAGAGCTCTTTTTTTCTCTTTAATTGCTATTTTACATTCATTATTCCACCAGGGCACCGTGGGTTTGGGTGCTACTCCTTTAGTTTTAGGAATTGTTTCTTGGGCCATTGTGTTAATGGTTTCTATTAATTTGTCATTAAAGGTGTCAATGTCCCGGTGATATATGGTTTCTGGGTCGATTGAGTCACCTATCTGTTTGAACCTAATCCAGTTGGCCTGTTCGTATTTCCATCTTGGTGTGAAGGACGCTTTATTTTGAGGTATTCTAATTTGTATTTCTATATTTATAAGGTAATGGTCACTTCCCATAGGGTCGCTTTCATCAACTTGCCAATCAGAAATGCCTGTTAATCTTGGTGTGCATAGAGATAGGTCTATTGCTGATGTGTGGCCTGTTCTGTCATCTATCCGGGTGTGCATTCCGTTGTTTAGAAAAACTAAGTTGCATTTTTGTGCCCATTTTTCTAAAATTTTTCCTTTAATGTCCGTCTTTTGACTCCCCCATAGTTCATTGTGCGCATTGAAGTCCCCGCATATTACCACCCATTCTCCACAGTCTTTAATCATTTTGATTGTTTCGTCTGCACTTAAATTGCGCTGCTCATTTGTTTCATAGAGGTTAACGATTAGTACCTGCTTAGTTTGAGCGGTTATTTTGACTATCTGTATTTCGAAGTCATTGGGCGGTCTACTATCTGTTAATTTATGCATTTCTGATGTAATTCCATCTCTAACAAAGGTTGCTAACCCCCCTCCTCTTGCTGTGGGGGATCGATGCTTTAGGTATTTGGTGTTGTAGCCTATGATGTTTGGGATACGTGAGGTATAATTTAGGTGGGTTTCCTGTATGCATATAACATCTGGTTTTCTTTCCTGTTCAAGTATTTTGTTATTTAGTTGGTCAGCGTGGGCCCTAAGGCCGCGTGCATTCCATTGCCATATTTTGATTTCTGCTCTGGAATCCATCTCTAGTGCAAAAAGTCTTAATAGTTTGTTTAATTTACTGTTGTTTTCGTTTTATGCGTGTTTCCTACCAGTGAGGGTGCTACCTATTTATTTTGTTTTTGGTATCCTGATTTTTGTTTTGGCCTGCTTATAGTTTACCCCATGGGAGATCATATATTCGACTATTAGGGCTTCTCTAAGAGCCCTGGGGCATTCTGCGTGGTTTGGTTTGTGGTTACCACTACAGTTAGCGCAGTGCTGATTGGTGGCGCTACATGTTTTCCGGTCTGGGTGGTGAAGACCACATTGATTGCACCGGAATAGGTTTCCGCAACTCTTAGAGTAATGCCCCCAATTTTTGCAGTTGCCACAGAACCGTGGTTTGTTTTTGAAAGCAAAAATTTTTTTAGCCTTGAGTTTTTCAGCTATTTTGATAGTTTCTGGGGTGGCGCCCTTAAAAAAGAGTACCACTGCAGTGCTATCCTTTCCCCTTCTTGTTTTTAGGCGGATTGCTTTCTCTACTTCCTGTCCTTTACTCCTTATGTAGTCTACTATTTCATTGGTTTTATTTTGAGTTGATACGTATATGACTCCTTTGTTGTGTGTTTTTGGGGGGTTTGGGTCTATGTGTTGTTTTGTTCTGTTGTGTCTAGTGACCTGAACATTTATTTGGTCTATTCTTTCAATTTCCATATATTTGGCAATCTGTTGTTCAGTGGTGCATTTGATTATCAGCAAGTCGTCTCTAGTGCTTTTAAGCGTGAATTCTCCTTGGTGATGTTTGTTCAGTTGCCATGCTATGGTTTTAAAGGCTAACTTCGTTATTTTGGAATTTACTCCCTTGACGAAGAGAGTCAGTTCAGCGGGGTGTTTCTTGTTTTGGATATTTTGCAGACTGGTCTTTTTTCCCCTGGTGTTTGTCTCTTTAGCTGACTTTGTTTCGTTGTCCATAACCGGCTTGCTGGGTCTTGTATTCTGACAGTTAGTGTGTTTCTTATTCTTTCTAACTGGTATTTGGGATTTGGTTTTCCTATTATTCTTACCTTTTGTTGAGTCGTGTGTGACTGCTTTATTTGTGGTAGGGTGAGGGCGTTCTGTTTCATCTAGTAGGTTCTCAGTTTGAGTCCCCTGGCTGCTAGTGTTTTTAACCAGCATGGTCTGGGTTGTTTTTGTGCTTGTTGAGTATTGTTCCTCAGTTTGGGTACTCATGTCGGATGTAGTTTTGCGGTTACTCGGTAGATTGTCCACATTCTCGTTTACGCTTGGTGACAGGTAGAGTCTACTCATCGAGTCAGTTGGGGTCGAGTTGAAAATTGGCGTTAAGAACTGTATCTGTCGTTTTTCTCTTAGGGGGGATGAGACTGCTTCGGAGTAAGTTTGCCTTAGTTTATCTGCCTTTAGGTTGACCAGGCAGCTGAGATAACTATTTGATGATGTGACATTAATTTTGTTGTTATCCATCTTGAGTTTCTTTATTTGATGTAAGGTATATATGACGGGATATTTCTTTAGTTTTAATCCTGGGTTTGTTTTGATTTCTTGCAATTTATTTGAGTTTAATTCTAGCTTAAAGCTATCTGTCTTAACTATACTTTATTCTACTTAGTACTATGAAAAAGCAACAGCTGTAAGGGGATATGCAAATAGCTTTTATTCTGATTTGTGTAATTAATTATTATATTACTATTATCCAATTTAAACTTATTGAAAATTATTTTCTAGCCAAATGGTCAAAGTAAAAGGTTTTACTTACCCCGATCCAATTTTCTTTTTAAGATCTTTAGAGTTTTTAAATACAGCCTTCTAATTATACAAGTTTCATTACATTGGTCAATAATTAGTCACATGTGATGACACTTGTAACTAATCAAACCACAGCAACTGAGAGCAGACTAAGCACTGATATTTATATGGTACAGTGGCAATATACAGTCTGTCTGCCGCAACACATGAAACAAACTGGACAAATCTGAAAGCCTTGAATTTGACTTTATTTATCTGTATGGTAGAACAGAACCTGAGTTGAAAAGCTTTTAAAGAAAGACCTTGATATCAAACCTAATAATAACTGCAGGAGTTATATTATGGATAATTAACCATTCTCTCAGTTTCAAACTGGGCATTCCATCCCATGGGGTTCTAAATGTAAACCAAGTGTAACTGATATCCTAATGAACTGTAAAGACCATAGCAGCACAACAGCAGGGGACCAGGTATGTCCAGATCCAGAAATCACAGACCAGTTTCAAACTGATGATGAACCACATAAAAATTACACATCTGCTAGAACTTATGTTATGAAGATAACTTAAATTGCATTATTATTAATCCTCCTCCTCACATTCATCATAATTGAGATGCATCATATATGTTTTATTGTAAAATAGTTTATGCAACATAATTCAGTGAAGACCTTTGCTGCCAATTTACCAGTGAACCATTTGTTTCAATGAACATATTTTATGTTGTAACAAGGAGCATCATTTAAACATTATGATACACTTATCATACCTGTATATGAAATCTTAATACTAACACTTATACTTGCAATACTACTACTAATAAAAACACCTGCATTGATAATTTGATTATGTTCAATTGGACTTGTATCTAAATGATCACCAGCTGTATGAAAAGACATATTTTAATATATAGATATTGGATGGAATACTAGTTACCACAATTGAATAGTCATATGATAAATGATATATTATTTTAAACAATTTATATTTGCAGTGAAACATACTTTTACATTATTTTCACTTAAATTTCATTTATAGAGCAGTATACTCTGCATTCATTAAATTACTGAAATGGTTATAATACAACAACAAATACTGCAACTTCCAGAATCACAAAAATCAAAAGATATAAACAAAAACTTCCCTACATGTATCAACAGTTGTCACTTAATAGACAGAACTCTGAAGATTTAGAATAGGATGTTAACAAATTAGGTATTCAAGTTAAAAAGAAAAAAATACCAAGTAAGCTTACTACCAAAAAATCAAACAATAACAGTGAATTTTAGTACATTCCCAGGAAACAGAATATATGATTTTTCTTAACTTGATCTGATACATCTTAAATCTATAGAAAATGATTCATATTGTATGACTAAAATATTATGTAAACAAAAATTCCATCACTTTTTTCAGATGCAACATGCATACCCCAACCCATCCTTCTTGATCATAAAGTATACCAGCATTCCACTATAAGATGGGGAGCTGTAGTGGCTCAGTGGTTAGCTTTCTGGACCTGTGAAATAAGGTAGGTTCAAATTCTACCATCAGACCAACCTGGGTTAGCTACCATGGTGTGTCCTTGGGCAAGGCACTATACTTAAAGTGCCTTGGCACTAAATAACTTACTTGTGTTGGTTTACCATAAAAGGCCAAACCAAACACAAAAAAACAACAACTTTAAAATATGAGTTTTGTCAATACTAAGTAATTGAAAATCATACTGAAGAAATGTTTTTGTTAATACAGATTAATGGATCTAAAAAATCTCTTTCTTCTGCAGGAGTTTAAAATGTTAAATTAAAAAGGTCATGGTACACATTGCTTTGTTCGTACACATCAGGCTCCGTAACCCATATCCAACTAAAAATTTTAGTAGAGTCTGAATAAAACATATTTTAATCTGGATGATAATATTCTTTCTCCATTCATATATTACACCACCAAGATTGATCCAAATAAGATTACATTTTACTATAACACTGAGGATGAGTATGCCTCTTAACAACTTACAAATGTGGAGAGAATGGAGTTAAACTGAACTTTGATGTCTTTTCAACCATAGCACAAGATGATCATTTATTATGAAAAAACCTGAATAAAGTTGGAGTTCATAACCATGACAGTCTTGATACAATATAAATTCAATATATTATTGTTGTCTTGAGGTATAGTTCTGTATATTACAATCTCACACAAGATCAGGGTATATTTTAGTACTATACAGTTAATTCGGGATTGTATTAATACCTATTCTGGTGAATGAACATTAAATAAGATTTACTATTTTGGAACCAGTTGCAATAAAGTTTACTAAACAAGAGAAAATATGACTTTACTATAATATCTAAAATGTAAAATCTGCAAACAGAATACTTGCTTGACTTTACACTTCAACTATATCATAATATTTATTTGAAATGAATTTATACAAATGGCATTAAATTTGGTTTCAGGCTGGTAATGACAATGGTAGTAGTGAATAGGGACGGTCTAGGGACTAGGGAACTTCCATGTTAAAAAGGGTATATCCACTCTGGGGACTATGTAATTTAACATGGGAGAAAAAAAAAAAATATCCATTCTAGGGACAAGGGGAATTTAACATGGGAGAAAGAAAAAAAACTATTCACTCTAGGGACAAGGGAAATTGAACATGGGGAATAAATCGTGGGACTGTCTTGGGACTAGGGGAAATGGAACAGGGTCGGGACCCTATTTTAATAAGGTCCCGACCTGATGGGTCTATGAAAATGGAACAGGCGAAAATTGAAACAGGGAGGGGTCTCTATTTTTTTATTATTTTTTTAAACAAAAAAATAAAAAAAGGGGTAGGCAATTGAAAGTCAAGATCTTTTCGAGAGATAGGAATGGCCCTGAAAAGGGCCTTTGGTTTTATGTTAATATACCCTTAACATAAAGGGCATCTGTGACATCTTCTTCTTGACCTTAGGCTGTGCCTGACTGCAGGACCATAGATTAAGACTCTTTTGAGGCATCCTTGATGCTCCACATAAGATTCTTCGCATCCACAGGCTGGTGTCTGTCCTGTGGATAACTGTCCAGTTGGATCGGACATACATTGATATGTCCGTCCGGAACATCATCGAAGACACAAGCGTTGAAGATTGTACATCGGTCCACATGTTGGGGTGCTGAGTAACAGGTGAAGGAATGCAGTGAACTGTACTTATTTATAGGGGGAGGAAGGATTGAAACGGATTGAGTTTGTTGACCAATCCAAACACGCGTTACAAAATTCAGTCAGCCCACGTCCAATCCGAAGAGAGCAGTCTGTGACGTCACATAGTCTATATAGATTCGCTAGCGCCTGTGCGTAGTCAATCTAAGCGACAGTTTTTCAACATGACGGAAACTCAGAAAACGATCAGTTTGGGTGCACTGATGGTGGAGACTACCCAAGGGAACCCAGACTTACTTTCAGAAGAGGTGAATTGGGATTTTGTGGATTTTTTTACCTTGCAAGAATTTGTTCCTGAACCTTCGTCACCTTCTCCTTCATTACCGCACATGGAAAATTTTAGACAGAGACAGAAAGAAGAATTGGAGAAATTTATACAACAGCAAAAGGAAGCGGAACAAGCTTTTCTCCTACAGCAACAGCAGCAAGAAGAAGAGGTAAGAAAAAAACAAGAAGAAGAAGACGCAGCAGCAAAGAAACAAGGGTGTCAAAATCAAACGGTCACGGTACTGTTAGACATTTTAGTTAAGAAGTCTGAAACAGATGTATCAGACTTCTTTATTACGGCCGAAGAGAATACGACCTTCCCAAGCTAAACACTCCAACCCTGTGACTACGCCTACTGCACCATCCTTAGTGATTTCAACGAAATCATCATCAACAGTACGCAGTCCAGAAGTAGGCCTTGGCCATGGCAAAGGCTTAAGACAGTTAAAGTTGATTGTTTAAACTCACCCCTTACACCAAAAAAGGCCCTTTTCAGGGCCATCCACGTCTCTCGAAAAGAGATAGGCTTTCAATTGCCAATAACTAAAAAAAAACATTTTACCCAATAGTACCTGTCTGTGTATGAGTGTGCGTGAGTGTAGGTTCTTATTTTAAAATCAAAACCCAAAGACACTTACCTTTTATAATTAATTTATTCTTTTATAAATATTTACAATTCACAATTCACAACAGAGCACTTTAAAAAATTCATAGACTTATTCTGTCTCATTGTTCACTCTCTGTTTTTTTAATTTCTTCACCGTCATAGTCTTTTCCTCCTCTTCCTCCTCACTTTCTTCCCTTCTTTTCTTCTCCTGTTTCTTTTTCTTCACCTGTCTGTTTTCTTCCTCTTCCTCTTCCTCTGAAGAATCCCTCTCTTCTTCTGACTCCTCTTGTTTCTTTTTTGGGCAGTCTGGTGACCAATGTCCTTTTTCTTGACAATAATAACAGGTATCTTGACTTTTGTCTCTTCTAACCCCTTTTTTTTCTTTTTTGACGGTCTGGACACTCTGAAGACCAATGCCCTTTCTTCTGACAGATATAGCAAGTATCTTGACTTTTATCTTGAAAGGAAGGAGAGTAGTCCCTCGGCTGGTCTGAAGAGAATTTTCTAATGACCCCTCGCAAAGCTCTGATGAAACGTTCAATCTTGGTAGTCTCTTCCATTGTTGTGCTCAGTTTGAGAGTGAAATGAATAGTGAAAGGACAAGACACATACCCTTTATATACGCTGGTCTGCTATGACTATAAATTAATCCATGGTGTTTAAACTTTAGTCATTTGACTTTTTGCTATCGAGATGAAATGATCCAATTCATTTGAGAAGAAAGAAGAAGAAAGTAAGAGGCAGAAACATGATCTATCGCCTCGTACTAGGGCTGAAGTCTTGGCACAAATTCATGCCAGTGATTTTGAAGAGGACATGAGTGAACCAGAATCCAAACCCTCTAAACAAAGTTTACCACCCTTAGTCAACCCTGAAAAGTACTATGACATTCGAGAGACGGAAAAGCGTCCCTCTAGAAAATTTAGAACTACGGCTTACAAATACACAGTGAAGTTTAAAGATTTCAAGTCTGAAGTACTGTTAGAGAAAGCAAAAGGGTTCATCACCGACATGTGGGATTCTTTGCTCACCACACTCAAGCGACAATGTCAACCCGAAGAAGATGATCGCTTGAGACTTTCCATACAACATGACGGCTTGAAATCCCCTGTTTGGATCGAGTTTAGCAGCCCTGCAGAATTGACCACTTCCAAAGTCATGGACAAGATTCAACACGTGCAACAATCTAATGACCAGTTTGACATCACCGATGGAAAAGCCACACTGGACATGACCCACGTCTCTCCTCCTCAAGGGACCGGACAATGCAGAAAGACCTTATTGGTCAACAACCTTCGCATTACCAAAACAAGTCTTGTCCAAATTAACAATTTTCAAGACCACATGTGTTTAGCCCGAGCCATCGTGGTGGGATGAACCTATGCCGACAAGAACGACACGGTAGAATGGAAAAGAGCCTGGGAGAACATTCGAAAATCGAACCGAGCCAAACAACGAAATGAAGCAGAACTTCTGTTACAACAAGCATGCCTGTCCAAAGACACATCCTGTGGCATTCCTGAGATGCAAAATTTGCAAGATGCCCTAGCTCCACGATACACCTTGAAAGTGCACCCTCAAGAAGTGCGCGGGTCTCTGTTGTTTCGAGGGAAAGACTTTAAGGATGGAAAATACATTCACCTCTATCATCACGATGACCATTTCGATACCATTACCACTATCACTGGATTCCTGGGATACAAATATTACTGTGAGAAATGTGACTTATGATGGTTATAATAATCGAGAGCAACACAAACATTGTGGATCGAAATGCTCAGGATGTTTGGCCTCTCAACCCTGTCTGAGCGAAGGGCAAGAACCAGTGCATTGTCCTGCTTGTCTGCGCACATTTGTCAGCCCTGCCTGTTACCAACAACATCTGAAGATGCAAGGTTCACAGAAGAAATGTGCTTGTCAACTCCTGAGATTGTGCCCAATGTGTGGACAAGGTCTATGTATCAACAGTACCAAGGCACACGTATGTTCAGGAAAGAAAAAATGTCACATTTGTCACTGCATTGTGGACTTGGAACACCAATGCTACATACAAAAATACCAATCCCAACCAGAGAAAGAGGATGGTCACAAGAAGAAGAAAGGCAATTTCATCTTTTTCGATTTCGAATGCATGCAAGAGATCAGTATTCACATTCCTAATTTCTGCGTGGCTCATCGAGCGTGCGAGAAGTGATTCAAGAACCTATCTTGAGTTATTGCCCTCACTGCAGTAAGATTCCTGGAGGGCGTGAAAAAATCTTTCAAGGACCGAACATACTAGCCGATTTCACACAATGGGTCTTAGACCCCATCGACAAGACGTGGAGCCAAGAGGACATCGAACATTATTATGGAGATTGTCAGTGTCATGCCACGGTGATGGCTCACAATTTCTCCGGATATGATGGACAGTTTCTTTTGAGATGTTATACGGAACGTGGCATCGAGCGTCCTAAAATCACTTTGAACGGAGCCAAAATCATTTTCATGCAAGTGGGACAAGTGCAGTTTAAAGATTCGATGAGCTACTTAGCCATGCCTTTGAGTCGAATGCCTAAAATGTTTGGAATGACAGAAATGGCTAAAGGATACTTTCCACACTTTTTCAATACAGAAGCCAATCAACACGCCGTTCTACCCCATTTGCCTCAGGCTCACTATTACGACCCTGACAACATGCGTACCGAACGAGAAACTTTCTACGCTTGGTACCAGGCTCACGCCTCCGACCCTTTCGACTTTCAGGAAGAAATGCTAAAGTATCGTCGTTCCGACATGGACATTTTACGGCGATGCTGTGGAAAATTTCGAGAACTGTTCATGGAACATGGAGGGGTTGATCATTTAAAAGAGGCTTGCACCATTGCCAAAGCGTGTTCCTTAGTCTACCGACAACGATTCATGCTTGAAAACACTGTGGCTGTCATCAGTCCTCAAACGACCAACTATGTCAAACGTCAATACTCGGTCAAAGCCCCATGCTGGTTGCATTACTTGTGCGACAAGGAAGACAAATGGATTCAGCATGCCCGCAACGGACAGGGCGAAAGATCATCGGAATGCATTCGGTCAATGGCTGGGACTTAGAAAACCCCAAGATCATGTACGAGTTTAACGGTTGCTTATTTCACGGATGTCCCGTCTGTTACCCTGACCGCGGCACTAAAAATCAGTTCTTACAACGAACCATGGAAGACTTGTACCAGGCCATTTGTCAGCCACGCCTAAAGTTAGAACAGGAAGGATACCAAGTGGTGGAAATGTGGGAACACAAATACAATCACCGTTTGAACACCGATCCCGAGTTTAAACGCCTCATGGAAAGTTACCAGTTCATGGACCCCCTGAACCCAAGTAATAGTTTGTACGGAGGAAGGACCAATGCCACCTGTTTGCTGTACCAAGCTGACGAAGAGAAAGGAGAAGAAATCATATACTTGGACGTGTGTTCACTGTATCCCTACGTGTGCAAATATTGTTGCTTTCCTGCAGGGCACCCACAATTGTTCACCGAACACATCGACCTAAAAAACATTCGACAATACGAAGGCTTGATCAAGTGCAAAGTTTTGCCTCCCACGAACCTATACCATCCCATCTTACCTCGCCATTGCCAAGGCAAACTTATGTTTCCTTTGTGCCGTACTTGTGCTGAAACGTGCAACCAAGATCAACCTTGTCATCACACCCAGGAAGAACGGGCCTTGACGGGGACATGGGTCAGCGTAGAATTGTTCAAAGCTCTGAACATGGGATACCAACTGTTAGAAGTGTACGAAATTTGCCACTTTCCCAAGACACAATAATTCCACAAGGGTGACCCCACGCAGAAAGGCATTTTCGCAGACTACGTGGATGCCTTTTTGAAACTGAGCAAGAAGCCAGTGGCTATCTGTCCTGGTGTCACACTCCCGAAGACCAAAAGACATTCAGAGAGAAATTCTGGGCACAAGAAGGCATTACTTCAGATCACATTGAGAAAAACGAAGGCAGGCGATCGTTTGCCAAAGTGATGTTAAATTGCTTGTGGGGTAAAATGGCACAATGACCGTGTTTACCCAAGACGGAGTATTTCACCGAACCTTCCCGCTACTTTCAGATGATTCACGACAAAGCCAAATTCATGAAACACGTGGACGTCGTTCGTGAGGATTTGATCTTGGTGAATTACGAAGAAGATCTGAACTTTGTAGAAGATGACCCCTTTGGAAATGTCATCATTGCAGCTTACATGACAGCTCATGCTCGCTTAAAATTGTACGAAGCTTTAGAACTGTTAGGGGAACGTGTCTTGTACTTTGACATGGACAGTTGCATTTATATCGATCACCCGAGTCAACAGCACCCTGACATCGAAGGAGACCGTTTAGGAGCCTGGACAGACAAGCACCCCGATGACAAGATTCTAAGTTTCGTTAGTGGTGGTCCCAAAAATTACGGCTACGAATACTGGGCCAAACAAGGAGAAGTGCACACGAAGTGTAAAGTGAAAGGACTTACTCTGAATTATCGTACCAGTCGAGTGGTCAACTTTGGCATATTGAAAGAAGCCTTGCAGTCTAGAGATAGTGACCACCTATCAACCCAACAAGATTGTACGTTTACCCACACACCACATCGTCAGTCGACCCTTGGAAAAAGTCTATCAAATCGTGTAGCAGAAGCGAGTGCGGCTTCCCACCCACTTTACTTTGCCGTATGGACATGTCGGTATAAAACATTGGTTGTAAGAGGATAGCCACCCACCAGAAGGATGACTTCGCCGCAGCAAGAATCGAGTGAGAAATCCAGTGAGAACTCCAAGTTCAAACCCTACCATTTTCCAGTCTTCTTACCTGACTATTGTGATTGTGCCCGTCGATTGGACATGTTTCAAAAATGGCCTACGGATAGGGAAGGATTACCTTCTTCGTATGTTTTAGCTAGAACAGGATTTGTCTACTTCGGACCCGAGTCAGGATTGGGATACGAAGTACAGTGTTTCGCTTGCGGACTTAAGTTACGAATGGATCTATGTATCTACAAAGATTCAGCTATTCTGGAACATACTCGATGGTCTCCGCACTGCCCTTACCTTTCAATGGCCTTTCCACCCATTAAACTACAGTACAATTATGATGGTACCTTAGAGACGGTACCTTCCAAAACTAGACGTAAACACATTGCATCCTATTTCATTGTTGTTTCTTTTCCACATAATAGCTTATTTTTTATAAAATGTTAAACTTTACTAATCTTTTTTCAAGATCACTTTAGTTTGCAAAAATACATCTTGTCATTTATTGGCATTCTACATTGAATTTTGTAAACTAGCTATAAACCTGACCTAATTACTCAACTTAACTGCTGACAGAAACAGTCTACAGTAAATGTATTTCATTTCTATAGCTCGATGGATAAACATTACATCTTTTAAAGCTGTGCACAGAATAGGCCGACATATCACGAGTCAGGAAAACATGGGGGTGGTATCCCCTGTGTCCAAAATTAATATCATTTTGAATAGAATATTCTAGTGACAATTGCCTCTTTTCAAATGGTAAGCATTGCTTTTTTTTATTTTCATCAATCTGTCAAATTCGGTATGCATTTTGCTTTAATATTTGAGATGGAAACCTTAGGTGCATAGAAATGTCAGACAGCATTGTACATCATGGATGGTGTCCAACATACTTTTATGATCATAAAACAAAATCCCATTTTTTAGTTATGGCCACTGATTTAAAAAATATTCATCCAAGCTAAATATAATAATAATAATAATGAGGACTTTGTATAGCGCCTAATCTTTAGAAGCTCTAAGCGCTTTGCAACATTAGACAACATAAAAACATACACAATGATATGATTACAAAAACAAACACCATGAAATTAGAAAACATAAAAAACATGCTGAGAATATTTAAGGTAGTTAACATTATTAAGTCATTAAGTTTGTTTTTGTAGTCAAAATAAGTAGTTTTGAGAGCACTCTTGAATGGGATCACTGCGTCTTTGTGACTAAGTTCAGTGGGCAATTCATTCCATGTTGCTGGGCCCTGGTATGCAAAAGAATGCTGTCCATGTGACTTTGTTTTCATAGTGAGAATAATGAGTATATGATTGTCGGAAGAGGAGTGTAAGTATCTTGCTTGTGTGTACACATAGGTGAGGTCGGATAGGTATGTTGGACTAGAGTCTGTCAGTGAAACGTAGCACAGAGAACTAATGTTGTGTTTGATTCTGGATCGAATGGATAGCCAGTGTTGGGTACAGAGCAGCGGGGAGGTGTGCTCTGATTGTGGTACTCTTAGTATGATCCAAGCAGCTATGTTTTGAACTTTTTGAAGTCTCTGCAGTAGATATTAAGATGAACCAGACAGAACTGAGTTACCATAGTCCAGTCTTGAAAGCAGTAATGAACACACAAGTGTTTTAGTGGCATCAACTGAAAGATATCTGAGAATGGAGCTGATGCGTCTCAGCTCAAGATACGCAGCCTTGCATATGTTCATGACATGTTGGTGCAATGTGAGAGTACTGTCCAGAGTAACACCTAGGTTTTGTACTGATTGTGTGAATTTAATGTTGGTGTTGCTGATATTTATTGTGTGAGGTAAAGGATGTGAATGAGAAAGTCTTTGATAAGTAAGTATGGCTTGATTTAAATTGTGTTTTTCATGTGACTTGCCAGAGATTTTTAAATGAATTGATAAAGTAACTTGAGACACATTTCAAAGTACATGTTTTAAAAATATTCCATTGATTATTGCTGGCATTTAGAAAAATGCAATGCATCCTTTGTTGTGAAACTTATTTTAAAACATTGTATTACTCATGCAGAAGCCTGCTTGAAAACTAATGGCAAAGCAAAGGCAAATGGAATGGAAGAGACCATATCAGAGACCCTCAAATATGCACCCAACCAACGCAGAATGATAAAAAACAAGGTAATCCAAATGACTCTTATTTCATCAATTTTGGATTCAGTTTCGTCTTTTAAAGCATAGTATTTGCAAAGCGGATGCATTTCTAAACTGATAACAAAATCAGCTTATCCTATTGCCCAGGACTATCAGAGCTAGAGTCCAGCTAACTACAATATGCATATATCTTGTCTGATCGGACAAGTGCCTCCATTTGGAATTTTTATTCACATGAAATATTTGGATGAAATAAATTCATCTTTGTGCAAATTGATTGCACCATCCACTTGCCAGAAATGACAAGTAAGTGCAAAGTTATCTTGTATCATGGCTTAACGATAGTAAGGGAAGCACAAGTGCAGTGAAGAAAATTTCATACATTTTTATAATGCTGATTAACATGACTTCTGCATATGTAACTAGTGCTGAGATGATATGACTTTATTTAAGCATTACAATTTTGTTTTAATTTGCAGGTGCCTGAGCAGAAGAAGTAATAGATAAACTTTACAGTGGAGTTGGAGACTGATTCTGATTCATAATCTTAATTAAATCTAGAAAATAAACATTAAAGTCATATTAAAATATCTGTTGTATTGTTTCCTTCTTTCATTTTTCTCTTAAAAACAAATGTCTGAACCTTTAGTCTGTAAATTCAGTGGATTCCTTATCAGCCCATCTACTTTTACTTTACACCATGCTACTTTAAAAAAAAAATGAATTATCCCCATTGGGGTAGGTCCCCCCAACCCCCCACCCTACTTTGTCAACTTACCTGCCACATTTAAATCTAATGGAAGGCCCTGCTGTAAAGCCTGTTAGTAAAACTACCCAACAAGAGGATTTCATACATTTGCAACTCCTAGATGGATGGTAATGTTTTCATTTTTGTAATGTAGATTTGGACATTCTTGCCACCAGTATGGAATATGTGTTTCAGAAACACAAGCAGCTTTCATCAGATTTGCATATAGGTTTTATATGTTGTGAGTATGTTGTAGGAAGTTTTTTTAAATAACATCATATGAGATGATGCCAGTGGAAATGGCAGAAAAGTGTCTGTATTGTTCACCAACTACACCTTGTTCTTACAAAATGTGGCTGTTACACATTCCCATGATGATGTCACTGACAGCCATCAGTGAGGAATGCCCCAACAAGCATAATACAAATTGCTTCCATTGTAATTGTTACAATTCCATTCTGACCACTCCGGTGTCCTAGTGGTTAGAGCGTCCGCCTCAGAAGCGGGAGGTCATGGGTTCAAACCCCAGCCAAGTCATACCAAAGACTTACAAAAATGGTATTAACAGCTACCTCGCTAGACGCTCAGCATTAAGAGGTTAGTGTTAGGACTGATCGGCCTGGTGTCAGGATAATGTGACTGGGTGCAACATCATACTACATGTTTGCAGCATGATGCCCCAGTGCTATACATCACTATAAACTGCCACACTGCAGACATCGTAGCAATATGACTGAAAAATTATTCAAGCTACGTTAAAAATCCAATCACACACACACAATTCCATTCTACGATCCAGAACCAACACTAATTCCGTACTACAGTTCTTGCATTTCAATCCAATTTTGCTTTTGAAATGTAGTGCCACTCAATTCATAATGAACCCATTCATTTCAAACACTCACAAATACTTATTATTCCTGTCTACAACTGAAAAATATCTATATAAAAAAACGTGTAACTGTGTTTTATGCAAGGGCATGGAGATGCACAAAAACTTGCACCTGAAGCTTGAATAAAACCCCGACTGTGGATAAGACTTTACCCATCGATTACCCCAGCTTGGGGATAAATTCCGACCGTGGCGATTTATTATATATCCTATGACTGCTCCAGCTTGAGGGCAAAATCCAAGCACATCCCTAAAAAGATAACAAGTATAGCGGCTCTTTACCTTCTGTAAATGCCACTTGAGCTTCCTGATGCTGTTGTATCTGCCATTTGACAGAATCATGAATGTGGATATATTTCTTAATTGCCTCTAGTTGTTGAGCTAGTTTAGCTGTATGAAATTCCTTTGTGCAGACTCACTCATTATTAATATTACAACAGTGATTTAATTACACATCACCTGTCAGCACACCGATGATAAGTCAGTTATTTTATAACACACCAACAAGCTTGCCCCTTGCACCCCCCCCCCCTTTTTTTTATTATTTGGGCACCTGTGGACATGAATCTGCAAGGCTCAAATTGTCATTTTTAATATAAGATCTCAACATTTTTAAGGCCTTAATTTTAAAGACATCCTTAAAACCCCCAAAAGGTTATCAACTGGATCACCAGCCTTCGTTTAGAGTAACAGCAAGTATATATATATATTTAGGTCTAAGGAAACACAATAAAAATGTTTGATTTAACAATGACATATTTGCCTCAGGTCTGTGATCCTGAAGTGAATATTAACTGTCCATTTATTTTCTTGGCTTTTCTTTACTAGGAAATTGATTATAGAGATTTCTGCAATGGTGAAGGCAATGTAAAAATTGGTTACTATAACATACTTTTTACGCCATGTTTGAAAAAATAAATCCAATGGAAAGGTTATAGTCTGAAAATCTTCATTAAATTAAGTTAATATAGGGGAAAAAACTTTAAGAGTTCATAAATATTTTTCAGTGCTGAATAAAGATATAACATAACACTTTCTGCTGTGATTTTAATAGTTTCTGAGAGCATGAAAAATTTCTAGAACTATAATGTATAAATGTTTTCAAAAGATTATATTAATATGAGGGAAAAATCTGTTATGAAATAAACTGACAAGATCTTGTATGAATTCATGTTATCTTTAAATATGATATTTGTGTGAAAATATCTGGAAGAAAAAACAAGATGGTGCCACTCACACATACAATGTGGTTGCCACAGTAGCCATATTAAGAAACTTTTTATCGCTACTTCTGAATGGATAATTGTGTCAGCGTGTCAACATGTGTACAAAATACTTATGTTGATGTCTAGCAGGTCCTGAATGAGAATTATGGTGCTGTACAGACATCCTATAAGGCCACCAATGTGGCCATCCTGAAAATCTTGGTATAACTACTTCTCCTGAATGAATCGTCATATCAGTGAAAGACTTCTTATGTCTAGTTGGACGTAAATGAAAATAGTGCCAATCTAACCTCCAATATGGCTGTTTTAATGGGCATCTGGAAAACCCCTTCCTTGCTACTTCTCCTAGATGGCTGGTCATTTTGACATTGTGCTTTCACTAGATGACCTATTTGATGTCTGGTTGGCCGTAAATGGAACTATGCATATGGTTTTGATGTCTAGTTGGTCCTAAATGTGGTTTTTGCTGCTCATAAACTTCTAATGGTATTATAGTTGGTTCCTTAATGAAACTGCTGTACAAAATTAAAAGGCCTTCTCACTTTCTGTCAAGTTGGATACAATTATCTTTACCAGCTAGGATTTCTTGATCCTCTTTTTTATACATCAACCCTTCGCATATGTAGTTAGCTAAAACAGTATTTTGAACAATTAATTGCCCTCTTGCAAATACAATCCCAATTGCATGCTTTTACCAGTGTGAGAGCTCCTTATATAAGTAGCTAAGTATTCAGTAACTGAATTTCCACATCCACATGCATCAACTCAGAATTAAAAGTTGCAAAACATATACAAATTTGAAAATCTTGAGACATGTGTCACTTTGCATGGTGGGTGTTATGATTTAAATGCAACAAGGAAATTGAATTAGGGTTAATTTCTTTAAGCTGTATTCAATCATGGGGCCCTGGATTATAGAATGGTCTAGGCATACACATCACTAATCAACTCTCTCTAGTCCAACCAATGTGTGTATATGAGAAAGCTTGCCAGTAGCGTTATGTGTGTTGATTTCTTCCAATAAATATGTTGGCTGCCATGTAAAGTCTATGATGTCCTGAAAAATGGTGTTAAGCTCCATACAAGCAAGCTAAACAATCAATGATATAATGGAACAGTAGACACCATTTTAGCTAAATATGCCAAGAATTGATTTAGAGACTTGGTTAGTGATGATGACTTAAAATTGGCAAGGGATTAAAAAGATAAAAGAAATGACCTTTCATGGCACTGTAATATAACAAATGAGGAAAAACAAAAGTTTATTGCATTTGAACCTTTTGTTTTTTCACAGTTTCAATTTAAGTCATAAGGCCCCTTATTTTGCCTTACCAAACATATAGCAAGTTATTACCTCAAGCCCTAGCACTAATAATGCCTCACAAGTAAGCAGTCTTTTATGAAGTCTCAGGTCTGAGTATATGTCTAGCAATACTTATGTCCAGTTTGTTTATAAAATTCTTTCTCACATGGTACAGTTTTCAGAGAGACACGATAAATTCAACAAGTGTGGTAATGAAGGGACAGGCATTCTTTATTTATGCACACATCCCAAAGGGACATTGCTATGTTTGAATCAACACTGAACTGAAGAATGGAGCATCAGCTGCATCAATTAAAATATTGTGGCCCACACAAAATACTGCAAGGACTATAATCAATTTATGAGTGCAATGGGCATGAATTACTGTAGCAGACTGGAGGAAGTAATCCGAATTTATTAATATCTTGAAGCTAAATATAGTAAAGTTTTCATCTATAATCTGTGGAATCATTTTTGCACACAGTTTGCAGGATTTGTCTTTGGGTCATCGTTTTTCTTTTTCTTCATCTTTCTAGCTTATGGTATCTTGATAAGTCTTATGGTGCCGTGCAACTGCACTTGATGATTACCACAGCCAGTGACATTGTATCAAATCTTCTGGGATCAGATGATTCAATGCAAATTCCACATAACCTATCACCATCCTCATGTTTGCCATCTGACTTACTAAGTTATTTTGCCTAAATAATAATAAAAACAATCTGGTCTGATGTATTGATAGCGTTCTGAATGACCATAATATATTCTCTGTATCTATCCTAGAAAATCCTGAGTGGATTGCTGTTTGGTTTTAATAAACCAAAGTAATCCAATGAAAGGCATTTTACAGACACAAGTGTCTGTTTCCTGTATGCAGTGATTAAATGATAGTATTATGTCTTTATTTTTTTAAAACTGATGATACATATGATCACCTTCAATGTGCAATATTAGTTATGTTAATTAACGAGTGGGCAATATTTGAATTTCAAAGATAAAAGTGTATGCCATGATCACTTTAGTAGGATGATTTGTCAAGTGAGGTTATCTTTTCTGTTTGAATAAATATTGTTAACTAAACTATTTTCGCAAGTTATGACATAAGAATGATTCAAAGAAAGAAAATTCATTAAATTGAACATATAAAATGTAATACTGCAACAGAGTCTAGATGAACTATTTCTTCAGAGACACAATCCAGACTCTGTGGCAGCAAAATTATCAAATAGGACACAACTAAGAGACAATCACATTTTCAGTCACAATGGTTTGACAATTATCAATGGCTTGAATTCATTGACTGTGAAGGCAAAGTGATTTGCAGTTACTGCAAAAAAAGTTCCCAAACTGTCACAGATTTTAAATTCTACCAGTGGACTTGTAAGTGTAACTGACAAATTCAGGATTTAATCAAGCAAGTCTCATGATAGTATTATACCTAATAAAGCAAAATGTAGCACAGTATATTCATGACACTTAGGCCAGCATGTACAAAATATTCCTCAAGTTACAGTTGCTAGCACTCCACTAAGAAATGTCATTTTATAATAAATAAAAATGTAATGGAAAAAAAAATCGATAAAGTGATTGCACTCTTTAACATAGCCTACTACCTAACTCAATAATGAAAATGATTTGGTTCATTATATCTTTGTGTTTTATGGAATAAATGCATACATCTGATTGAATTTTAGGCAAGAGACTGAACTTTTGGGTTAAGTTAAAATGTATGTGGAACAAATGCATTTTCTAAAACTACTTGTATCAGTGTGCATTGTGACTTTTCTTTAAGATAACTCTAAATGGTACTGGGTATATATCATTTTCTTCAACTGCACACTGTTGTCTTCCATTTGATTTGATGACTTACAGCTATACTGTCTACACAGTAGGCCTCAACGTCAGGAAAAATTCTGTATACTTCAGTTACAGCTGAAATAAGTTTTGCATTAGTACCTGAATCAGACAAAAAAGGTTGTGTTCTGGTGTGTGAATAGAAATGGCTAAAAGTAATATAGACAAAAGCCATTAGAGTACACAAGTTACATATGAAAACCACCAATTCACTTGCATGTGTGGCATACAAGTTCAAAGATTTGCTTCATGTTTATTTCTGTACACACATTGTTCAACTCATAAGATATTTTAAGAGCTATTTCTCTATTGTATGCATAATTCATTTACAAATGTGATTAGTGGGCCACACCGAAGGCCATACTATTAGTTCACTTGGCAATATGGTAACGTCAGCTGAAAAGCATAATCATCCATTAAAAGAGCATTATGATATGAACATTAGGTATTTAGGACATATAGATTTTTCTTTTCCAAATGGAGTCCAAGTAATTATTGCCCAATCCAGGTATAATTTTGTACACAAGTAAAGAACAAAATAAGATAAATCTTCATTTATTTGCAATTGACAATACACTTCTTAATGAATATACACTTTTGCATTTAGGGGCCCCGAGTGGCCGAGTGGTATAAAGCGGTCGCCGTTACGGATCACTGCCATCTCACCTCTGTCTGCGCCGGTTCGAGTCTCAGATTCAGCCAATGTAGATATGTGAGAAAGCATGCCAGTAGCTTCTCGTGGGTCGGTGGTTCTTTCCGGGGTTTTCCCGGGTTCTTCCTCCACCATTAATACTGGCCGCCATATATGGCCTATCGTGTGCTGAAAAATGGCGTTAAACCCCACAACAAACAACAACCAACTTTTGCATTTATTTTGTATCACTTGAATAAACAATATTTCTTTCAGTTCATTTTAAACTTTTATTTTATATCACTTGAGTAAACAATATCTCTTTCGTTTCATTTAACACTTAGAAACAGGTTCTTCCAGTTACAATAATCAACTCTGGAAACAATAAACAAACTTGAACTTTTGACCTAATTATATTACATTTACTAGGGTTAAAACAATAAATTCCTTAACATAATAAATTAACAGTTCCAGTTAATCAAACACAAAATCACCTTTTATACAGGGTGTGAACTGTTAATATTTACAGGATAAAGCTTATAGTTTCCAAATTGATTGAAGCTTACATGTTGCAGTTGCTGGCACATATCTATTTCCAGCATGGTTTGCATACATTCCACCTTTAATAATTTTGTTACTTCCCTACCCCACCCCATTCAGTAACAAGTATCAAAAATCAGGCTCATTCTAAGGCAAAGTCTGTAACTTGTGTACCACAGTCATCAGAGAGACAAAGATGCAAAACTTTATGATGCCTGTCAAAGGAAGAAAACAGTTTGTTGTTTACCCAAGTTTTGAACCAGTTAACTTGAATTCTCAGACCATCAATTGCTACAGCCCCACTAATTACAATTGTTAGGGAATAATGAGAACTCACCTTCAGTTATCTGTGTATATATATAATTTTAATAACCAAGAATACCGGATGTCTGGGAACATTATAGCATTCAATGGTAACGTCAGAACTGAGATGAGAGAATTAAACAAGCATAGTACATGACATAATATATCCATAAACTATTGACTGGGAAAAATACTACAGAACACCATTTCTGCTTGGAGTAAGATGTTGAACCTATATGTCATAAATATCAGGTTGGACATCTAGGACCAGTAATATTCATAATGGGCAGTACCCACCCCCCACCCCAAGTGAGAAGGGCCTGATTTGTAATCTAAGCCACCCAACCTATCACAGCCTTTATAGTACTTGAAACAAATATTGAGTAATAGTAAAACAAACTCTGAAAGTTATTAAAACCAATTTGTTATATTTCCATAACTCTGCATAGTTAACTGTGCAAGCAGACTTAAACATATCAGTGTATGACAGTTAAATTGAGCTATAGCATCGATTAACAGAAGCTACGAATTCATCAACAACCAGTGAACAATCATCTTCACAATAAATGTCAAACATTAGCATCCATAAGCTGTCAAGACAAGTTGTTACACTGGATATATAATCATCCATTTATTTCAAACAAGCTGTGAAAAACGAACCTCACGTCCGCTATATGTACGCTGGCCATTGCAAAGGATGCTTTAATAGATTAATGTTTATCGTCGTGTCTTGACAACCATTTTGCGCGCGCACACCGGAAAGTCATGCTATATATTTGTTACTTGTGAACGTATTCGTGGGCAGTACGCTATATATTGTTCCCGTGACCGTATTCACGGGCAGAATGCTATATGTTTGTTCTTGGTGAACGTATTTTTGGGCAGTTACTTTGTCATCTTCAACCTAAAGGTCAAAACTGCCCATGAAATATATATATCTGCCCACGAACCGAAAACATGAATAGGACTATAACATAAGTGTATATACTTATTTTCAACATATACATAATTACTATGTAAGAAATACAACCTATGTATATGTATTTTGATTTGAAATGTAAACTATATCATGTCCTTCCCGTAAACCCACTTTCGGGATGACTGCCCACAACGCACCTAAAACGTGTATATATATATATATATATATATATATATATATATATATATATATATATATATATATATATATATAAAAGTAGTGAAGTGGGGCTGTTTAGCCTCAATGGGAATTAGCATCAAAAACACCCCTGGGCCTGTTTAGCGTCAATGGAAATTTAACATGGGAGAAACACCTGGGCCTGTTTAGCCTCAAGGGAATTTAACATGGGAAAAAATTTTGGGCCTGTTTAGCGTCAAGGGGAATTTAACATGGGAAAAAAAATAATCTTGGGCCTGTTTAGCCTCAAGAGGAATTTAACATAGGGAATAAATCGTGGGACTGTCTAGGGACAAGGGGAATTGAACAGGGGAATAGAGTTTGGGCCTGTCTAGGGACAAGGGAAATTAACATGGGAAATTGAAACAGGGAGGGGTCTCTATTTTTTTTTTTTAAAAATAAAAAAAAATGGGGTAGGCAATTGAAAGTCAAGGTCTTTTCGAGAGATTGGAGTGGCCCTGAAAAGGGCCCTTAGGTTTCTTCTTCTTCTTCTAATTTCTTCTATTTCTCCACCAGCTTCTTATTTTCTGTCCTACACTTTTTCTATTCTTTTCTTTCTTTTCTTCCTCCTTTTTCTTCTTTTTCTCTTCTTTCTGCTTCTCCTCCTCTTCTTTCTTCCTCTTCTCATTTTCTTCTTCTTTTCCAATTTTTTCGTTCCATGCTCTCATCCTTATCCTTTCCTCTTCATCCTCCTTCTCCTCCTTTATTTCTTTTAACAGATCACTGATGATGTCCTTTAGTTTTCTTAATTGTTGATCTCCATCTTCACTCGATGGGGACTATAAGAATAGTGATCCTCGTTTAGGTTAACCAACATTTGCTCCATCATGCCCAAATTGTCCAGGACGTCTTGCAATTTTTTCATTTTATCAAGGTGGTTCGAAGCCATCTTTTTTTTATTCTTTGTAGAATGGTGTGAACGACGAATACTGTGGGTTCTTATAGTTAAAGCGCGGACGTGATGGAAAACATCCCCCTAAAGCCCAAAAATTATATTACCTAGATCACGACCAAACAACGCGCGGACGTGAAGGAAAACATCCCCTACTTTTCTCATCTCATATTATCTACTATCCACATACGTGAAGCAGCAATAAACGAACCCAAAATCTACTATCACACACGCAAAGCATTAAAATGAAACCCAAATCTACTATCCACACAAACCAACTTAAGCGCTTACAAAACCCAATAATCTACTATTCACACAAACGTACGTGAGCGCTTACAAACACAAACACATACAATCACACCAGAAAAGAGTGAGTGTTTATATTCACACTACTCTACTTACACACATAGGCAAATCGATTACTATTTCTTTTCTAAAGGTATGGGTAGCCCTGAAAAGGGCTGTTTGTTTTGAACTCCAGGGCACCTGGTTAATGATGGCACCTTCCAGGTCTGGCACCACACACACACATCTCCGACTCCAGTCTCATTTCACTCTTCTTTTGACTGGGAGCGCAGAGGGAGGATGATTGGCTTCAGCACCCCAATCCTCTGTCTCTGGAATATTGTACGACATCCTCTCTTCTATTTTCTTTTCCTCCTCTTCCCTCTGTCTTCTCTCCTCCTCTTCCTTCTTTATTTTTCCCTCTTTTACTATGGCCTCCGCTGCCAGTTCATTTAACAGGCGCCTGGCGTATTCCAGATGCATCTGGAGTTCAAGAAGTTTGCTTATTCTGGTATTCATTGTCTTGTTAACGAATGAACAGGGTAGCTAGACTGCCAAGCGATTTTCAATTTATAGTTAAAGCGCGGACGTGAAGGAAAACATCCCCCAAAACAAAAATTATCTTACCTAGATCATGACGAAACAACGCGCGGACCTAAAAGAAACACTCACTCACTTTTTTATACTACCCATTACTAATTTAAAAATTTTCATTAATCACTTCAATATACTATCCACATACGCAGAGCAATCAAATCAAACCCCAAATCTACTCTCCACGCACGTCAAACAGCAAAAAACATTATCATTATCTACTATCCACACAAACACATACACTCACACCACATAAGAGTCAGTGTTTATATTCACACTACTCTACATACACACATTGGCAAATCGATTGTTTTTTCTTTTTTAGAGTATTGGGTAGCCCTGAAAAGGGCTGTTTTTTTGTGTGCGAAGTTGAAGCTAGGGCGATCTTTTAGTTTCTAAGAATGCGACGTTCTCTGACGATAGACTTTATGACAATAGGTCTGCTTCTTCGGAAAGAGAAGAAGAACTCTTTTGTGTCGATACGACAGTCGACAAAGCCTCTGTCAGGTTCAGGTTCCTCTGCTGCTGCTGCTGCTGTTGTTGCTGCTGCTGCTGTCTCTGAAGTCTGTACTTCTCTGTCCATTCTTCTTTCTCCCTGTTCATTTCTTCTCTGAAGAGCTCTTCTATCAGGTCTTCAGTGACTTGTAACATTCTCACATTCTCTGTCTCTTCAGGCTTCGGTGTCAGACTGTGTCTGACCCTATGCAAATTCACGTAGGCTTCGTTTAGCTTAGCTAGTCTGGAGCACATCTTCGTAGGAGGATGAGTCGACAATGGATGGTTAGACATGAGGCTACCCCGGCTTTAAAGTCAGAGCGCGGACGTGAAGGAAAACATCCCTCCACGGTTTTCGAGCCGGAACGTTCAATGAGTGTCATGAGAGGGATAGTAAGAAGTCAAAGAGCATGAATCAAGATTCTTATAGCCAAACAAACCACAAAGGCATTTTTTTCAAAACACAACATTTTTTATTCAAAATCACTTAACACTAACAAACAACTATAACATTTTTAACAATAATCCAACAATATAACATCAAACATTTTTTCAAATGACAAACATTTTTTAAACATTTTTTCAAATGACAAACATTTTTTATCAACTAACACATTATTTTGGACAGGTCTGACAACGTTGTGAATGAAATTGTGATTTCCACTGTTGGAAGTCATTAGGCAATTGATGGACACTACGTTTCCTAGCTTGAGACAAAAGATAAGCATAATGGTCACAAAACCATTTATCTACTTTCACATCATTTCTAGAAGAAGAACGAGGATCAAAATGAATCACTAAATGTTCTAAGGAATAACCCAGTCTGCGATGATGCAGAAAATACACACAATATTGTCCACACACCAAAGAATCTGTGCCTTGTAATTTCACATTATTGAATCGGGTGGTCTGAGCATTTCTCTCATAAAGTCAATGATATCGTCTTCCAGAGGAGGCAATCCATAGGAATATTCCACACATCCTTCTTGAGGAAAGTAGACGGCTACCCAGTGGGTTCCTGGGAGATGACTGTCGTCCGTGTTGATCACATAAGCTTGATGGTCTTGAGGTTTGGGATGAGGGAGTTCATCTTTAGCACAGACGACAGGATTCCAAGAAGCCGTGTACGAACTGTGGTTCAAAAGATAATAAAGTTCCCAGGTATCCATTGATTTGTGTGGGTTTTTTTCTTCTTCTTCACAGGTAATGGTAAGTGATCAATTCGATCCTGACTTTTTGCTTGAAAATGTCTGACAAGTAAAAGGCGTTTAGCTCCGACTTCTTACTCTGGTCAAAGAGAGATTCGATGCGACGGCACTCCAGAGACGTTAATGGAGGAGAAGAATGTTTATCCAAGCCTTTATACCACTCGTTCAACACGAATTCTATCTCGATGTGACCCCAAGCTTTGTCCAAATATTCGTCCAATTTTTCTTCTTGACTCAACATTAGACATTTGTCGTGTTGAATTTGACTGGGATGATCGTTGTGACATCCATAACACTCTTCCTTGATCAATTCTTTCATTATATCTGCCAGGAATGTAGCAAATCAGGAGACTAAATGGGCTTCTTGTTCTGGCCATCTTGACTTCATGATAACTTCTTCGTCTTTGTCTTGAGATTCTTCTTCCCCGGTCTCCTCACATTCCATCTCCAAATTTTCTCCAGTAGGTAAAGAGGGATAATAGTCTTCCATGGCTTCTAATAATCTAGAATGACTTCTCTCAAACTGTTGATTTCTATGGTATTGTCAAATTCTGCATACAGGAGGACGTTCACTGTGTGATCTGGAGGTGGATTTGCAAACTGAAGTTCCACACGAATCTGACCCGATTTTATGGGGTGGAAATGTCCCTCGTCGCTCCCTTGGTCTGGAGTGAAATCAAGACCCCACAAAGCATAGCCTCCTGCATAATCGTCGTACGAAATACCGTGACTGGTGTTGGTTCCTAACTGTCCCATGGCTTCGTACAGGGACAAGTACGATCTCAAATAATTCTTCGCGACACCAAAGTTAGGCTCAAAGGGTCGGGTACACAAGGTCTTGCCGTCGCGACTGACTTCGATCTTGGACTCATTGTAATGTTGAAACTCAAAAGGATTTTGATCGTGGGTTCCGTTGAAGGCTGAATTCCTGACGATACCAACAATCAAACGTTTGGGTAACTGTCCTTGGAACAGATGATCTTCGATCATAGATCGCTGTCCAGCGGGAATGGTGAACGTTTTCACTTCTACGCGTCGTATCGGATACTTGGCGGTCGTTCTGCTCAACGTGTGACTGACGTCGTTTCCCACTTTAGGTAACACTTCCACACGACGCACGTAAAGTCGGGATTCTTGAATGATAGTTTTGTATTCATTGGCATCGGCCATCAAATGGAAAGCGGCACTGCTACGATTCAGTCTCAGACGGATATCCACCCCGTTGAGCAAGTACTTTTCCTGTAACCACATGTCCAAATGCGAACGATCCATCAGTTCTAAACTTCGCCCTTGCAGAATTTTCTTACGACGGTCGTTAAACCACACATTGTGAGGATTGTCATCTTCTGTCAGGACTGTGTCGCTAAACGTGGCTACACCTGCCGTGTCAGGTTTCCCTACCACGCAATCATCCAGATGAGTATTCTTGGCTTCTTTTCCGTACGTCAAGAGATTTTCCAGGTAGGCACGATATGGGTAAGTATCCATGCTGCTGCTGACCAGTTTGTTATTCAAGTACAAGTCCACTTCGCTGAACAAGGAATGCATGAAATTGTTGACAAGAGCTACTCTAGCATCGCCTACTGGATTGGTGTTGTCCGTTTTGATCACTTTCACTTTCAAGTACAGGTAACTGCTATTCAGATCGATGTAATCCTCGGGCTGACCTTTGATTTCAAACTCGATGGGAGCGGAATCCGTCAAAGAGGAGACGGGGTGAAATTCCACCCATTGGGATTCTTGCATCGTCATCATGGTGGGGGGCATGGCAAACAGATCCAGTTCCGACTTGGAACAGACGCGAGACTCTCGGTGCATCATTTTTTTCTGTTTCTCAATAATCGAAAACGTCTAAGTCTCGAACGGTTCTTCTTTCCTTTGTCTTTCTAGCTTTAGACGTGTGAAGTCTGGTGAAAGGGTGTTTTCTTCCTCGTCTTTTTCTACCGTGTCCTTGCTGTGGCTTCAAAGCGGGAATGCCTGACTCGGTAGCGTTGAGGGCATTTATAGGTGTTTCTCGTCGACCCAAAAGGTCTTTGCCCGTTTGCAGCAAGACATTTTTGCCTGCCCTCAAGAAGGCTTCTTTTGGGTTTTGTTTGTCGATGATGACATTTTGGAGAAATTCTTTACCGTGTGTCAATGCCGCATCTTTCAAGGCGTGCAATCCGCGTGTCACCATCGGTTTTAACACCGGAGCCACCGAACGAAAGGCTGATTTTAGCATATCTCCTAAACCGTGTCCTCGCTGTCGAGCAACCCCTCGGTACACTGGATACATGACTTACGAGTCGTGAGAGAACCGTTTTCGAAAAGGGCATGATGGTCACTTCTTTTTATAGTCGATGACTTGCGAAGCGTCGATCCAAGAATCAAAACTGGGTGGATATCCTTTCCAACGTACTTTGAC
Organism: Sinohyriopsis cumingii; assembly: GCA_028554795.2. Lineage (NCBI taxonomy): Eukaryota > Metazoa > Mollusca > Bivalvia > Unionida > Unionidae > Sinohyriopsis > Sinohyriopsis cumingii. The sequence continues at coordinate 132,348,919 of CM068826.1, read as the reverse complement.
TTCTTTAACACGTCGTTTACCCACTTTACGGGTTCTACGTTCGAGAATGCTTTCGATGTCGTACACGTCGTCTTCTTTTTTGGTGACACGTTGTAACTCGGGTAAATAAAACGTTCCTTTGAGCACTTCTCCGTTCATGTTTTCTAATTTATAGACGGCAGGATGACGGCCATGCACTCGTCCAGTGACACGAAACAATTCGGTAGTCCAGTTAGGTAAGTAACCTTTGTCAAAAGTGCGTTTGGTTTTGCCAATGCGCACCCAATCTCCTACGGTCAACACTCCACTTTTCTTGGGGACAGCCCTCGTCGGGGACGTACCAAACATGCGCTCAAACTCCAACACTTCGTTCTCGGGAGTCACTTCTTGCGGGGCACGTCCAATGCTTCGATGGTAAGATTGGTTGTACGCTTGCACCAGGTGCGGTAAGATGTCGATGTACTTCAGAGTGTGGTGATGCGTAAAATATTGCCACATGCGTTCTTTTAAAGTGCGTTGAAAACGTTCCACGATGCTGGCTTTGGTTTCAGGATTCTCGGTGGTAAAAAACATGAATGTCATGTTTCTTTAATTCTTTTTGGAAAGCTTGGTTCAGAAATTCGGTGCCTTTGTCCGTTTGCCATCGAAGAGGGTGACGACCTCTTTGTTTCAACACTCGTTGCAGGGCTCGCACTAACTCACTGCTCGATTTGGAAGTCAAGGGCACGACCCAGGCAAATTTGGAAAAGACGTCGATGACACAAAACAAATATTTGTAGCCGCGATTGTAGCTGGCCAAATGAGAGACATCGGCTAAATCGTCTTGCCATTGATGATCGATGCCTTCCACTCGGGTGCGACTTCTGGAAAACTTGCGTCGAATGGGTTTGTGTAAAGTGGAAGTAGCTTGTTCTTGTAACCATCGTTGCACTTGAGGTAAACGGAGACTTTTCAGTCGCGTTTTGGCAGCACGATACAATTTTTGAACTCCTGCATAACCTGCAGGATGGGAGGGATCGTAGTAAATGCTTGCTAACACATTTTCCATTTTTTGTTTGTTTGTTAATAAGACACCCACTCCTGGAGGATGCTACTCTTTTTCTCTTGGGGTATTTTTTTGGATTGCAATGCTTTGCGTGTGCGACCAGCAATAGGTGTCGAAGAGGAGGATGTCTGAGCGGGGGATATCGGTTCTTGTTTCACTTCTGTCTTCACTTCTGTCTTCACTTTCTTTTTCTCTTGTGATGAAGAAGGGGTGGTCATCATCTTTTTAATCCATCCAATTCTGGAGGTAGGTGGTGTTGTTAACTTGCGTACTTTTTCTGGTGGAGTTTCAAACCCTTCTTCTTCTTCTCTTTTTTCTGTCTTGGTCACTGGTAGTGGTGATGGTGCTGGACTTTTCATCAAGGTCTTAAAATCTTTCAGAGTGGGAAGAGCTGTTTCGTCTGGGGCTTTCTGGTGAAAGAGTTGCAGTCGTTGCAAGAGTTGACCGTACTTTTGCGATTTTTCTGTTTTGGACAAATCTTGGCGATCCATCAAGGACTGCAATTCGTGTTGTAACTGGGACATCTCGCTCAAATTGGGATTGGGAGGTAAATGCGGGGTACGTTGTTCTTGCCAACGATGGTATTCCATCCATCGTTTGTAAGGCACTAAAGCTAGTTTTCGTCCTTCCATGGGATGTCATGGGTCAATTCTGAGATCTTGGGACTCCAGAGGGCCTTTTTATCTTGCTCCCATCAGTCCTCCCAACATGGTTCCCAAAACTACTTTCAGTAATGGGTCTAACAAGAGGGGTAAAATTCCTCCACGTTCGACCAACATCTTCTTCTTTTGTCCGATGGGAATTTTCTTTTGAACCATTTGGCGAAGAACGTGACGATGTTTGCCTAAGCATTGTTTCTGGTGTTTGGACAAAGGGATCGTGCCTTTCAAGACGTTCAAACAACATTCGCACACGGTATCGATGACCTCTTTGGAGGCTGATTGAATGAGTTTTTTTCATAGGGGTGGAGAAGCTTTGGACAGGACAGATAACATGTCCCCATGTTTGACTAAACGAGGAGGCAGTCCTTTCCTTTTCTTTCCTTGGGGTTTTTTAGAAGAGGGATGTTTTTTGGAGGGTGAGATCTTCAGGAGCACCAAAACACTGATACCCCTACTCGGTCACACACCTTTTTTTACTGGAACGCGTCGCCACTAATTGTCTTTACGTCGTATTAACTTCAGAACAGGCATGACACGTCGTGCAGGGGTACGTAACGGACTAAATCGAACCAGTTCTTGCTTGGACAAATCCAGTAAACTTTGTAACATGCCCGATCTTTCTTGAACTTTGATTTTGGGAGAAGGTACTTTGTCAGCAGCAGCCACTGCCACTAAATTGGAGGGTCCTGCCACTGGAGATATAGTTGGGGTCATCAACGGAGAAGTTCTTGGTGTGATCAACGTCTCCAAGTACTCTTCAGTTCTTGGTGTCATCAACGGAGAAGTGAATGAACCTGAGGCTACCGGAGACGCAGTCACCGCCGTTGCAGGTCGTGGTTTGCGAGTGTAAGGTTGCGTCCTGGCCGAAGTGCCTCTCTTGCGGCTAGTTTTTTGTGGACTTTTCTTTTTCTTGGGACTTTTTCTCTGCTTCTTTTTCTGGGGACTTTTCTTTTTCCGGGGTGGTGACTGGTAAGAGGAGGGTCCCGCCACTGGAGAAGTTCTTGGAGACACATGTCTCCTTGGGGACCTGGTCTTGATACCGTGGCTCTTTTTCTTCTTCTTGGAGCTTCGTTTGACTTTTTTCTTGGGGAGAACTTTGGGGGCATTAGGATCCCATCTTAAGAGGGAGCGAATGATGACCCCTGCTAGAGTACCGCTCCCTCCAGGTTTCAAAATGATTTGTTTTTTGGTTTGAGTGTCGATGCGGGAATCGGCCAGTTGGGTGAAAGCGACTTTGTTTCGATCAAAAAAGCGTTTGGTTTAATGAGGAATCAAAATGATCCCTTGGAGTAATTGACGTGCCGTCACCGTGAACCATCGTAAGACTTCTTTGAGACTAGCTTCTAAGACACGAGCCCGTATTTGTGGAATTTTTTCTCGACTGATGCCATACAAGGCACGAATCAATTTGACGGGAAGATGTGATTGAAGGGACGTCATGCTGACGCTGTGTGAGACAGACGAAAAGTGTCTGAGGTTTTTATAGATTTTTTTTGTTGAGTGAAATTAAGTCGAGGACGGAGACGTGTACAGGACAGGCCCTCCGTCTTGGCCCCAGTGGTGAAACCATTGGGTACGAAATCGCAAATCATCGGGGGTTGTAGGTTTCAAATCAACGAGTAAATAAGCGTGTGGAGTTTGAGTGGCATCGTCGTACGCCTGAGTCAGCCAAGGCGTCCCTAACTGTTTGGCTAAGACTTGCACTTGCGATTTATCTCGAGGGCTTTTAAACAAGACCACGTAATGTACATTGAGACTAATGGTGCGATGGGCTTTACTTTGTTGAAACAAATTTTGGGTGATGTAAACGACACTGGCATTACGATGATGTCCTTTTCGCGTGAACCACAGTTTAATTTCTTCTTCGTCTTCTCCTAACATGTCGTCAAAAATGACCAAATGGGTTTGACGGGAGTCAGAGACGATGCCGTCGTCTTCTTTAGGAATGCCTTCCACAAACACGATGGAATCGCCTTGACTTTCTCGCAAGAGGCTGTACGCCGATTGCCACTCTTTGTAACATAACACGATACGCTGAGGTGGTCGATCGATCAAATGATGTTTATGTTCGATCAAACGTTTGACGAATTCGGTTTTGCCTGAACCGCTAGGTCCAGCAATGAGCATGTTAAAGGGATGGCGAAGATACAAAGCCTTCCAACTGGCACGATCTAAGTGTTCGTCGATGACTTTGACAGTGGAAGAAGAGTCTATATACTTTTTCAGAACACGTTTATTGAATGTTTTAAACATGAACACGAAAGACAAAAATACATAAAAGCCAAAGGCTTAAGTACAACGATAAAAGGCACATGAAAACCATTAACGTGGAATAAACACAAGTGTCTGTACAACATGTTTTGGGTAATGTTCTGACCAGTTCTATAGGGGGTAGGGTCACGCAAGTGTCCTCCCAAAAAGGTCTTTCAGGCATGTCCACGACAGTCCTGTCCTGGGTGACGGGTTCTTCTTCTGGTACCGTCACCAACACAGGTTGAAAAGTAACTTTTTTGCTTGAACAACTCTCGTGCATACTGGGCCACTTCTTGGGTCCAAGCTTCAAAACCCCCTTTTTTCCAGGCACGGACATCTTACCAATGGGGGTGTAAGTCACAAACTACACACACATCGTCATACACATCTTGGGTAGCTAAAAGTTGACGAATCTTTTTTTCCCGTAGAGGTCGAGAAGTATCCAGATGAAAACGCAAGGCTTTGAGCAAAATGAGTGTCTCGTGAACATTTAAAGGCACCACTTTCATGTTGAATGGGGTGGTAAATACTGTTTGTAAAGAGTCCACAAGGAATCGGCTGGTAAACGAAATCCCAGAAAACAAGTCACTAAGGCACACACTATGCGTCGTCCCAAATTAAACGGAAACAGTTCTTGTAATAATTGATGGTAATGATCCACGGTTTGAATATGGTCATCGAGTTCCTTCCACGGATTCTGTTCAATCACTTGTGACATAAGCCGTGGCATGGATTCCTGATTTTATAGTCTCTTTATTTCGAAAGCAATAAAGGTACTTTCTAACTAGACATCTTCGTTCTCCAGTGGGGAATCTAAATCTTGCATACTGTAACCTACACTTCAGAGTTTGTTTAGATGTTTCCTCTTCCGCTAAGCAGATTCCACGTAAAATATGTTGGTAATCTTTTAACTTGTCTTCCTCAATGCGTTGCTCTAGGTGAATCTCGAAGTAACCAAAATTACAAACATTTCGTTCATTCACTAACTCAAAGTGTTGAACAAGGTCTGACCACTGAAACAATTTCTGGCGAATCAGTTCTTTTATACCATTCAGGTACCAGTGGTTAAACATCTGGTGACGTAACGGATGCAACTGTTCTTTACGTTTGACTTGTATTTTGACCAGTTCTTGGTAAATGCGTTCTCTCAACTCCACAGGCAAAGCACGAATGTTCTCTTGTAAAGTATCCATGAATAGGTCAGTCCGTACAATTCACAATCTTCTCCTAGAGCAAAAGTAATCCACATAGTGAGTAATTTCTGACCACTGCCATTCAGGGTAACGTCCAAGAATCTCACTGAACTCTTTTGATGTAAACGGTCTAGAGTGATATAATAGGATGAATGCACACTTGACCCAGAGAAATCTAACACACTGGTTGACTTTTTTCACTTTCCTCTAGTGAATTTCTCGGCACAAAAGTTCTACAGTTACCCATTGAGATTTCACTCTGGCAAACCCCTGCCAAACTTCCTTGTAAATCTTCTCTTGCAGTTCTTTAGGTAATGATTCAATATCGTTTTTGAAATGAAGTTTAAATACTGGTCTCGGTGATGTCCAACATTTGACTCCTAGCCAATCTGGTTTCTTCTTCAACGACATGGTAAGTTACTTCAATGTCTCGGTCCTACTAAGGGTAAGTAATGACAATTCGGTGACCAACGAGCATGTTCTAGGTAGGCCGAATCTTGCGGTTCCCAGTGGTGAAGTGACACACCGCAACTGAAGCACTTGACTTTATCCCCTTCGCCCAAGTAGAAAAATCCGGCTCTGGCTAATTCTTCAGGGGTCGGTCCTCCCAGATACTTAGGCCATTTTTCTTTTTGAACGATTGAAGACGATTTTCAAAGTCGCAGTATTCCGACAAACGCACAGGAAACGAATATTCGTCTTTCACAGGTTCGTTTCGATGAGGGTTGGGTGACATGGACAGGAGTTTGCTCAGGGCTGGATGACATCCGTAGGGGGGTAGACGTGAAGGTGGACATTCACCTTTAAAACGAAACCCAGTAAAGTGTCCCAGAAGACGAGCGGCATCGCTTTCGCATCCCTCAGGTTTGACACGCACAGCATCACTTTCCATGATAGGGGTAGTGAGAACAAAGTTCCCATGATGCTTTACGGCATCGCCAAGGTCACAGCGTACAGCATCGTTCCCATCGCAAGGCTCACAATCGCATTCCACTTCAGAAGCCCCAAACTTGAATTGTGCCTTTCTGAAATTGTTTTGTGTTTCTCTGACAGTATTCATCTTATTCGCTGGGTCTTGGTAGTCACAATGAACTATCGATCTTGCCTAGGGTTCCTTTTTATATACAGACCAATACCGACGTGTCCATACGGTAAGGTGAAATGATTGGGAAGTCGCACTCGCTTCTGGTAGACGAATTGATAGACTTTTTCCAAGGGTCGACTGACGATGTGTTGGGTGGGTAAACGTACAATTTTGTTGGGCTGATAGGTGGTCACTTTAAAGTGTTCATCTTCTCTAGACTGCAAGGCTTCTTTCAATACGTCAAAGTTCACCACTCGACTGGTAAGATAATTCAGAGTCAATCCTTTCACTTTACACTTCGTTTGCACTTCTCCTTGTTTGTCCCGGTATTCGTAGCCGTAATTTTTTGGACCACCACTGGCGAAACTTAGAATCTTGTCGTCGGGGTGCTCGTCTTTCCAGGCTCGTAAACGGTCTCCTTCGATGTCAGGGTGCTGTTGACTCGGGTGATGGATGTAAATGCAACTGTCCGTGTCAAAGTACAGGACGCGTTCCCCTAACAGTTCTAAAGCTTCGTACAATTTTAAGCGAGCATGAGCTGTCACGTAAGCCGCAATGATGACATTTCCAAAGGGGTCGTCTTGTACAAAGTCCAGATCTTCTTCGTAATTAACCAAGATCAAATTCTCGCGAACGACGTCCACGTGTTTGATGAATTTGGTTCTGTCGTGAATCATCTGGAAGTAGCGGGAAGGTTCGGTCAAATATTCGGTCTTGGGTAAACACGGTCGTTGTGCCATTTTACCCCACAAGCAATTTAACATCACTTTGGCAAACGATCGCCTGCCTTCGTTTTTCTGGATGTGATCTAAAGTAATGCCTTCTTGTGCCCAGTATTTCTCTTTGAATGTCTTTTGGTCTTCGGGAGTGTGACACCAGGACGGATAGCCACTGGTTTCTTGCTTCAGTTTCAAAAAGGCATCCACGTAGTCGGCGAAAATACCTTTCTGCGTGGGGTTACCCTTGTGGTATTGTTGTGTCTTGGGAAAGTGGCAAATTTCGTACACTCCTAACAGTTGGTATCCCATGTCCAGAGCTTTGAACAATTCTACGCTGACCCACGTCCCCGTCAAGGCCCGTTCTTCCTGGGTGTGATGACAAGGTTGATCTTGGTTGCACGTTTCGGCACAAGTACGGCACAAAGGAAACATCAGTTTGCCTTGACAATGGTGAGGTAGTACGGGATGGTATAAGTCCGTGGGAGGCAAAACTTTGCACTTGATCAAGCCTTCGTATTGTCGAATGTTTTTCAGGTCGATGTGTTCTGTGAACAATTGTGGGTGCCCTGCAGGAAAGCGACAATATTTGCACACGTAGGGATACAGCGAACACTGGTCCAAGTATTTGATTTCTTCTCCTTTCTCTTCGTCGGCTTGGTACAGCAAACAGGTGGCATTGGTCCTTCCTCCGTATAAACTATCCCTCGGGTTCAGGGGGTCCATGAACTGGTAACTTTCCTCGAGACGTTTAAACTCGGGATCGGTTTTCAAACGGTGATCGTACTCGTGTTCCCACATTTCCACCACTTGGTATCCTTCCTGTTCTAACTTTAGGCGTCGCTGACAAGTGGCCTGGTACAAGTCTTCCATGGTTCGTTCTAAAAACTGATTTTTAGTGCCACGGTCAGGGTAACAGACGGGACATCCGTGAAATAAGCAACCGTTAAACTCGTACACAATCTTGGGGTTTTCTAAGTCTCAGCAATCGACCGAATGCGTTCCGATGGTCTTTTCACCCCCTCCGTTGCGAGCATGCTGAATCCATTTGTCTTCCTTGTCGCAAAAGTAATGTAACCAACGTAGGGCTTAGACCGAGTATTGACGTTTGACATAGTTGGTCGTTTGAGGACTGATGACAGCCACGGTGTTTTCAGGCATGAATCGTTGTCGGTAGACTAAGGAACACGCTTTGGCAATGGTGCAAGCTTCTTTCAAAGGATCGACCCCTCCGTGTTCCATGAACAGTTCTCGAACTTTTCCACAGCATCGCCGAAAAATGTCCACGTCGGAACGACAATACTTTAGCATTTCTTCCTGAAAGTCGAAAGGGTCTGAGGCATGAGCCTGGTACCAAGCGTAGAAAGCTTCTCGTTGTTCGGTACGCATGTTGTCGGGGTCGTAATAGTGAGCCTCAGGCAAATGGGGTAGAACGGTATGTTGACTGGCTTCGGTATTGAAAAAGTGTGGAAAGTACCCTTTAGCCATTTCTGTCATTCCAAACGTTTTAGGCATTCGACTCAAAGGCATGGCCAAATACCTCATCGAATCTTTAAACTGCACTTGTCCCACTTGCATGAAAATGATTTTGGCTCCGTTCAAAGTGACTTTAGGACGTTCGGTGCCATGTTCCGTATAGTATCTGAGAAGAAACTGTCCATCGTATCCGGAGAAATTGTGAGCCATCACCGTGGCATGACGATGACAATCTCCGTAACGTTCGATGTCCTCTTGGCCCCACGTCTTGTCGATGGGGTCTAAGACCCATCGAGCGAAATCGGCTAGCGTGTTCGGTCCTCGAAAGATTTTTTTCACGCCCTCTAGGAATCTTACTGCAGTGAGGGCAATGACTGAAAATAGGTTCTTGAATGCACTTCTCGCACGCTCGATGAGCCACGCAGAAATTAGGAATGTGAATGCCGGTCTCTTGCATGCATTCAAAATCGAAAAAATGAAATTGCCTTTCTTCTTGTGTCCATCCTCTTTCTCTGGTTGGGGATGGTACTTTTGCACGTAGCATTGGTGTTCCAAGTCCACAATGTGGTGACAAATGCGACATCGTTTCTTTCCTCGACATACGTGTGCCTTGGTATTATTGGTACGTATGCCTTGTCCACAAGCACATTTCTGCTGTGAACCGTGCGTCTTCAGATGTTGTTGGTAACAGGCACGGCTGACAAACGTGCGCAGACAAGCTGGACAATGCACCAGTTCTTGCCCTTCGTTCAGACAGGGTGGAGAGGCCAAACATCCTGAGCATTTCGATCCGCAATGCTTGTGTTGCTCTCGATTGTTATAGCCATAGTCACATTTCTCACAGTAATAACTGTATCCCAGGAATGGGGTGATACTGGTAATGGTATCGAAATGTTCATCGTGATGATAGAGGTGAATGTATTTTCCATTCTTAAAGTCTTTCCCTCGAAACAACAGAGGTCCGCGCACTTCTTGAGGGTGCACTTTCAAGGTGTAGCGTGGAGCTAGGACATCTTGCAATGTTTTCATTTCAGGAATGCCACAGGGTTTGTCTTTGGGCAAGCCGGCTTGTTGTAACAGGAGTTCTGCTTCGTTTCGTTGTTTGGCTCTGCGCGATTGTCGAATAGTTTTCCAGGCTCTTTTCCATTCTGCCGTGTCGTTCTTGTTGGCATAGGTTCGTCCCACCACGATGGCCCTGGCTAAACACATCTGGTCTTGAGAATTGTGAATTTGGACGAGACTCTTTTTGGTGCTGCGAAGACCATTCACCAATAACACCTTATTGCGTTGTCCGGTCCCTTGAGGAGGAGAGACGTGGGTCATGTCCAGTGTGGCTTTTCCATCGGTGATGTCAAACTGGTCATTAGATTGTTGCAGGTGTTGAATCTTGTCCATGACCTTGGAAGCGGTCAATTCTGCAGGGCTGCTAAACTCTATCCAAACAAGGGATTTCAAGCCGTCGTGTTGTATGGAAAGTCTCAAGCGATCGTCTTCTTTGGGTTGACATTGTCGCTTGAGTGTGGTGAGCAAAGAATCGCACATGTCGGTGATGAACCCTTCTGCTTTCTCTAACGGTACTTCGGACTTGAAATTGGTAAACTTCACCGTGTATTTGTAAGCCGTGGTTCTAAATTTTCTAGAGGGACGTTTTTCCGTCTCTCGAATGGAATAGTATTTTTCAGGGTTGACTAAGGGTGATGAAATTTGTTTAGAGGGTTTGGATTCTGGTTCACTCATGTCCTCTTCAGAATCACTGGCATGAATTTGTGCCAAGACTTCATCCCTGGTACGAGGCGATAGATCACGTTTCTGCCTCTTACTTTCTTGTTCTTCTTTCTTCTCAAATGAATTGGATCGTTTCATCTTGATAGCAAAACGTCAAATGAGTAAAGTTTAAACACCATAGACTAATTTATAGTCATAGCAGACCAGCTTATATAAAAGGGTATGTGTCTTGTCCTTTCACTATTCATTTCACTCTCAATCCGAGCACAACGATGGAAGAGACTACCCAGATCGAACGTTTCATCAGAGCTTTGCGAAGTGTCATCCGAAAATTCTCTTCAGACCAGCCGAGGGACTACTCTCCTTCCTTTCAAGATAAAAGTCAAGATACTTGCTATATCTGTCAGAAGAAAGGGTATTGGTCTTCAGAGTGTCCAGACCGTCAGAAAAGAAAAAAAGGGGCTAGAAAAGACAAAAGTCAAGATACCTGTTATTATTGTCAATAAAAAGGACATTGGTCTCCAGATTGCCCCAAAAAGAAACAAGAGGAGTCAGAAGAAGAGAGGGATTCTTCAGAGGAAGAAAGCAGCCAGGTAAAGAAAAAGAAACAGGAGAAGAAAAGAAGAAGGGAAGAAAGTGAGGAGGAAGAGGAGGAAAAGACTGTGACGGCAGATTGTGGGGCGATATTTTGCAGTGCATGTATCTTTACTTAGAACATTTTAATTTCAACCCCTATTTGACAGGGAACTGTTAAAACAATAGACAAAATTCGTCGAGCCAATTTCGAGAAAATGGGGGATAGATAAAGGGGAAGGAGAGACAACATATGACGTAAGAACTTTATATCTGAGGTAAACCCAATGGCCGTAAGATAGCTGCTTTAAAGAGGTTTGGCATGGGCCCTTCTTTTACATTTTATCATAGTATCTTCTGAGGGATCTTTGCATACAGAAGGTAACGTTTTAAGAAAATTCTTTTGTCCAATTTTCAGAATCAGTGGGATCAGTTTATAGTAGATATTTCGACCCACAAAATTAATGAAAGAATTAAAAAAGAGAAGTCCTATCATTAAAATGTTTTTATAAGCGAAGTATGAACTATTTAAACTAGTCCTATGTGAGACAATTCTATATTACACACGTGTAATAAGATAACCGGTGGGATTTCGCTTGTACAACAGAACACTTTTGATGGTGATACAAATACAATGTTTAATGACGAATGACTTGAATGGGAATATAATTATGATTAATACGTGCATATAATATCTAAATATTGGATCAATTAACAATCCGCATGAACTAGATAATAAAAATACAAATAAATGAGCTTACACAGTACAAGGACAAGGGGTGAATGATTCACAGTGATTTCATAACGAAAGAATGATGTGTTTTACTCAAATAGTAAAACTGATATTTTACTCATATAGTAAAAATGTATCCACTCAAATAATGATAAAAATGATGAAAACAAAGGGACAGATGTACAAAATATCTTTACGTCCCCAAAACACACCGGGTATTATAAATCTCAAAGATTAGCCCACGGCTAAAATAATGGAGTTACACACTCCATCACCAGCACACTTGGCTACCAGTCACACTGGTCGATCAAGCAGTCAGTATTTCAGGTTGGTCAATCAAGCAATCAGCGCCCACCAAATCTCTTGTCAGCAACTCCCAATCACCTGCTACTCGACCAGCAACAATGGTTACTCAGCTCTACGGCTGCTATGGTTCAGCTTCACAGCTGCTATGGTCATTGTCTATGGTTAGCTCTGCGGCTGGTTCCACGTCGACCCCGATCACTCGGATAAGTGATCACTCTGGTCAGCTATACAGCTACGACTCCGATCACTCTAGTCATCACTCCGGTCACTCTGGTCAGCTCTACAGCTGTAGATGTGCAAGTCCTTACATTTTATTGGTGTGGTCCCTCTCAGACTTGCATCATAGAGGAGACCCCCAAGCGTCTAAAGTTAAAGGTTTTTATGTGCTTATGTTTTTCCCCAATATGTCTTTTATTGTATCAGTTTCAATAAATTTGGATTTTATTACATTTTGTTCTAGGATTTGTATACCTCCCAAACTAGTGTTTAGATACTCTTAAACCTTGGCTGGTCTTAGAGTTTTGTTTACAGAAGTGATCCGTGCCAGGGATCAGTGTTGTCAGGTGTTTGCGATGTGTTTTGTGCTATATTGTTTTGTATGTTAACCCTTGTATTTTGTACGGACTGGCTGGTATCAATCAAATTTTTTTAGTTGTTATTTAATTATGCAAGATTTAAGTTTTGTAGAAGCAGTTTAATGCTTATAAAAGAGAAGGAAGTAATTGTTTGGTACAAAAGAGGAATAGGGAATTTTGAACTGTCTGAAGAATTGCTTCATATGAAACAAATTTATGCAGCACATTGTGGTGAGAAACCTTCAATACCCGTAACAGTTGCCTCAAGTGAGCGTTCTATCAGTAAATTGAAACTCAAGAATTTCTTGCGCTCAACTACGGGACAAGAACGAACTAGTGACCTTGCCATTTTGAGTACTGAGTGAATTAGCGCGAAAACTTAGATTTCCATGATATCATTGAGGAATTTGCAAAAACAAGTGCAAGAAAAATGACCTTGTAACAAAAGAAAACTGGACTTCTTATAATCGGCGATTTATTTTTTTATGGGGGGGGGGGGCACAAAATCTTAATGATGCTCGGGGCCCCAAAATCCTCTGCACGGCCCTGATCATAGAGGAGACCCCCTAGTGTCTCATGTTTTTTCCCCCAATATGTCTTTTATTGTATCAGTTTTAATAAATTTGGATTTAATTAAATTTTGTTTTAGGGTTTGTACACATCCCTAGCTAGTGTTTAGATACTCTTGGACCTTGGCTGGTCTTAAGAGTTTTGTTTACAAAAGTGATCCGTGCCAGGGATCAATGTTGTCCGGTGTTTGCGATGTTGTTTTTGCTATTTGTTTTGTATGTTAACCATTGTATTTTGTACGGACTGGCTCGTATCAAATTTTTTGAGTTGTTAATTATGCAAGATTTAAGTTTTGTAAAAGCACTTTTAATGTTAAGTAAAAGATAGTAAATGTAATTGTTTGGTGCAGAATAGGAATAAGGAAATTTGACGCACGAGTTCAAATTACGGTCGCTTAGTTGTAAATTATTCTAGTCTGGCAATTGGTAGCAAATCTGGTGAAACTATTTGGTAACATTATAGTTTAACTCTAGAAATTAGTATAAATGAGTAAGCCGAATACAAGTTACTTTCTGTTGAAACCATTAGATAAATCTGAAACAAGTATAATAATGTAACAATACATAAGAAGCACTGGAATTGCTTAGCGCACGAGTTCAAATTATGGTCACTTAATTAAAGCACGGGCAGCTGACACGCTATGCATCATCGAGCTAGTGAGCACTGGTCATGCTAGCTCACGTGCTGCGGATTTATTGTCAATATAGCTGATTAGGTATATGTAGGTATTAGTTCAGAAAATTTGAGTTATGGCAATTGATAGCAAATATGGTGAAATCATTTAAAGACATAAAATGTTTGGTGTGGTGCTTGTATGTTTGCAAATAATTTAGAAGAGGTACAGTTGAATAGTTGAGAGTTACAGAAGCTGTTAAATATTTTGTCTCTTCATTCATTCCTTAGAAGTATGAATGTCCTTTCCTGATGTGGACTATCTGTTCTTGTGGAATGTTCAGTCATCATTATCCTTTTCCTTCCAAGATGTATGGTATACATTCTATTGTATTGTTACCTCGGTTACCTTGGTCTCAAGTTATATGCCTCGACTTGTATTCAGTCCTGTTATAGAAACCTTCATATGCATTTCATTGAGAATATGAAACTTTATCCGTTGTCCTTATTCCGTTTCAATATTGTAGTAGGTATATTATACAAAATTCCATCATCCTTCATTCCACGTCAACAGCATTCCTCCTACTTGATTGAAATAGGGGTTATCCCTCTCGGCGAAAACCGGGGGATTTTCTCTTGTAATATTCCGTTTTATATATTTATTTCCCCTTGTATCCATTGTCTGAATCATAGTACATATTCAGTCCGGGTCATGAAAGTCTTTAAGTGGACCGCTCACTGACAAGACTTCCATAATGTAAAGAATTTGACCTACGGTGATGTATTTATACGCAGACGATGCCGCAATACATCGTCTGTGCGCTGGACGTATTCGGTTTTTCCCATCCAAAGCACTTCGCACGTGTTGCAATGGGTGAATCGAACTCACTATTTCGAAATCTTTGTACAATATACATAAATCACCCTCGGGTATCGTTGTACACAAAAACGAAAGCCGAGTACAATTATTTAATAAAACAAAGGATCTATACAATTCCGTGACAACATGTGCGCAGGAAGACAGACGCAGAGATAAACACATCAGGTAATCCACAGAAATCCTTCCATATCAAAATGCTCTCAAGGAAACGGATAATATTCACAATAGCTTTATCTTTTAAATAACGCATGCCATTATTGCAAATACGAAATTGTCAGATTCAGAACACACACACACACACACACACATACGAACAATATTACTCAGTATACTTACCTTAGAATTGCTGTATGTGAGCCCAGAATATCGAAGGCTTGTGGGCGAGTGTTTGTTGAGCTTTGAAAAGTACTTAGATATGTCGCTTATTTGGACAGTAACAATTTTTAATTAAATATGTGATTTCTATTCTCTTATATACGAGAGAATTTATAGCCTTCTTTTTTTAATGGAGCAAATCCAGTACGTAATCTTTAAAAAATAGCACAATGTGTTTTAGATGAGGTGTGAATGGAATTATGTTGCTTATAATGTGGGTAAGCAATGAGGACTGTTGTTAAATTATGGATAAAACTGTGTGACTCATTAAGCGCATATGAATCGAGTATGCCGAAGTTAACAATAAAAAGGGGCTGGTTTAGACAACAATGGCAAATGTAATTCAATTCTAAACGAAAACCGATAGATCTGTCACCATCATCCATAAATGTTAAAATTCCTTTAACTTTTAAAAGAATTAAACCATTGCTCGAGGGTTTCCAAAATTGTAATCTCTTTATTATGCTGAAATGGCAATCACAATTGCCAATGGAATGAGTTTGAAACTTCAGTTGACGAAAGTAGCCACGTTCTCTTTATTGGCGGTTTATTGAATCCATAAAGGTGGCGCTGAACATGCCATAAATGGCATTGGAAAGATTGGCATAGACTCCCTGCCAAAACTGCTATGGGAGACATTGGGAATTAATTTTAAGCCAAACACTTGATAGAAAACAAACCAACTTTAATATCTCGGGTGAAATGTCATAGGTTGGGGTTATTCAACATAAACATACTAGGCAAACACGAGCTCTGATCTATTTGTAAACATTCCTCCTGATTCCGTACCTAGCAGTGGTCGGCTGATTCATTCTTTTTAAATGCAGATCAATAAATCAGAAATAAAACAAAACTAGAGCATCACAATACCGACCTCTTTTCTACATATTCCAACCTCCCATCTCTTCCCAACCCACCGCCAGACAGCAACCATGTAGTGATATGATACATCTTTCTGCTATGACTGCATGTAAATGTATATGAATTTTTTTTTAAAATGTCAATATAACTGACATTACTGTACATCGGACCTCTGATCGCGATCACAGCTGGAGCTATGATGGCCATCTTTTGCAGGTGATTATTCTAAAGACAACACAGCTGTAATGTTTCGTGAATTTCCTCTCAGTGTTTACGAGATGTGGTAACACACATGACTATACGGACTGATGGACAGAAAGAGAGAGAGGGACATTGAGGGCATCACATTATAATAAAACATTCCCATGCCTCACATGACTTTATTATTTTCTGCCATTTTATGTACACTTTAGCTATTTCTAGTTTTCAAAAATTATTATGTAAAGAAATTAATTAACATTTCCAAAAGTACTTACATTTCTAAAATTTAATTAAAAAAGTTACTCCTACCAAATATTAGAGGCAAAAAAAATTCTGATTTTATTGGGAAGAGACATACTATATATAAAATGGATTTAGGGTTCTGATACCCGAGCGATGATGAGAATGGGTGTGGTTGGGGATACAAAATGAAGATTTGCAATGGAATTAGCTCAAGTCCTACTGCTGTGTTTAGCAATGATGGAAAATATTTGCTTGAAGATCTGGCTGCACTTTCAACTTAGTATCAGCGTTTCCATTTACGATCGTACAAACTATGTATATGCCAGACTGCTTCTCCGGAGGTCAGGAATTTGTACCACTGGACAGCATTTTGGACATCCTTTTCTCCAACCTATAATGTCCCAAGAGTAAACCATATTGTTGCAACTGTTCCGAAATTCATGTTGTATATGCCACTGTTGCATTGTCAGATCCGGGGCCCCGAGTGGCCGAGTGGTCTAAAGCGCTCTCCGTTACGGAGCACTGCCATCTCACCGCTGTCTGTGTGGGTTCGAGTCTCGGATTCAGCCAATGTGATTATGGGAGAAAGCTTGCCAGTAGCTTCTCATGGGTCGGTGGTTCTTTCTGGGGTTTTCCCGGGTTCTTCCTCCACCATTAATACTGGCCGCCATGTATAGCCTATCGTGTGCTGAAAAATGGCGTTAAACCCCACAACAACAATAACAGCAACAACAACAACAATGTCAGATCCACATGGGTCTCTTGTTTATTCAACACATCGTCGCAATTTTCAGTTAGAAAGATTTGAAAAGGCTCTGTTTTCTTTATTTGTCTTGCAGAGATTGCATCACTCAAAACCTATAGCATAGTGTCTACTGAATGTTAGTAAGAACATTTTGTATTTCAAATAATATGGTACTCTTGAAATATTTAGCTCTTCTGTCTTGAATAGGCCGGTCAAGATATGTAAAGGGACATAACTTGTTTTCTAATTTGGAGACAAAAATGATTAGATTCTTTGCCTCTAATTATATTGACATCCTTGTAGCGTTTCATACAATACACACTTGTTTCGGTATCACGTGTTTATGTCCTGTCATTGCTTAAATATGTTATTTTTAAATCAGTTCTGGTAAGAGACAGAAAGGAAATACTTGAAACATTGATAGGTAAGATTACAAGTATTTATATAGATATTGGAATTTGCTGACGATCCAAAGTTAAAAATTTATTGCCACTCTTAAATGGAAAATTGTGTAAAGTTTCACTAGAAGACTAATTAGATACTTGGGTGCAGATAGGGTTCCTCTCTATGATGAGTATGAGAGTGACCGTACCAATAAAGGATGCAGATAAAATATTACTGCTATGGCAACCATCTTGAAAATCATCTTGTTGCTACATTTTCACCAGGAGACTTTCTTTGATATTTAGTTGGTCATAGATGAAAATAGTACTCTGCAGACCTCAAGTTTGGATGACACAATGAACAAACTGAAATTTTGTCAGTGATTCACCAGAATGGGTGATCATATTAGAAAGGGGTTTTAGCCAAATGTCTTTTAATGGAGTCAGGTTTATCCTCAGTAAAACAAAATGGTGCCAGTCGTACAGCCAATGTTTCTGCCATACTGTCTTATTTGAAAATCTTGTCACTGAGGAATATTAGAGACAGTTTCAACAGTAAACATAAAAAACCCAAAACAAATAGCACAAATCATTTTGTGGACAAGTGTGTCGTGTTGAGTAAGACGAGGGCATGGAGGAGTAACTATTGCAACTTCTTTGTCAAGTGCTTTGAAAAAAATCTTTGTTATGCCTGTATTACCACTGATAATTATGAAGATAACAAAAGACAACAGTTGGTATGCACGATATTGTTCCGCTCACGTCGGCACACCAGCTGGTCACTTAAGTTGTTGTTGTTGTGGGGTTTAACGCCATTTTTCAGCACACGATAGGCTATGCAACGGCTAGTATTAATGGTGCAGGAAGAACCCGGGAAAACCCAGGGAAGAACCACCGACCCACGAGAAGCTACTGGCAAGCTTTCTCACATAACCACAGTGATCCGTAACGGAGAGCGCTTTAGACCACTCGGCCACTCGGGGCCCCGGTCACTTAAGTAAAAAGTAAAGTAAAAGGGATATGTTAGCCATCACAGATCCTCTCTGTCTCTCTCTCTCTCTCTCTCATTTGTAGAATACAAAATGTATTTAACTGAATATCAGACTAAAACCAGGTGATCACATGACACGCTCACTTCTTTGGTAGATACAGAGCATTTCATGCAATGGCTACAGTGTCGTTGTTTCCAATGAAGGAAACAAGTCATTACAACAAGTGCAAAATGTCATACATTTTCACTTTACAATGAGGAGAAAAGCAATAGAGGAAAAAAGTCCTTTGACCACAGCTCAGAAATGTTGTGTCAAAAAGAATTAAATAAACGTCATTGTACCTTTTGCAGCTTGGTTAAATTAAAATGGGAAGAGAATGATAATTACAACGAGGTATTTGTACATTGATTTTATTGACAAGCTTTTGGAATTTGTTTTTACTGTATTTGATGATCAGTTGTAATTATTTAATCTTAATTATAAGTTTTATGATTCCAAAGTATGCATCTGATACTTGAATGAAAATAAATATTGAAAACTATGCCGTTCTTACTTTATATGTAATCATTACATCTTGCGACCTTCTAGAAAGGCCACCCCTGTTGTAAGGTCACTTTCCTGTTGCAGAAGGGGTCACCTTACAAGATAGAGGCCATTGTCCAACTTTTTCACGTTATAATATGTAGGGAATAGAACTTTATTTTTAAAAAGCAACAAAAAAAAAAAATGTATGTGATGTACAGAAACAAGTTCCCATACAAATATCTCCCTTCAAAGTTAATAAATGAATGTGTTCCAGGAGCAGCAAACACTATATATAGCTAAGGATGGAATTATATGTACCCTGAATGCCAGAACACCCATCCTGGCTGCAACTAACCCTGTAGAGTCCCATTAGAATAAGAACAATCCTATCACAGAGAACACCATGCTGCCTCACATCGTGCTGTCAAAGTAAGTTGATTCGATTTTTGATACACCTGCCTCATAGGGCTGTATACTGTAATTCAATGACATTTTTGTTACACCTGCCTCATAAGGCTGTATACTGTAATTCAATGACATTTTTGTTGCACATGCCTCATAGGGCTGTATACTGTAATTCAATGACATTTTTGTTACACCTGCCTCATAGGGCTGTATACTGTAATTCAATGACATTTTTGTTACACCTGCCTCATAGGGCTGTATACTGTAATTCAGTGACATTTTTGTTACACCTGCCTCATAAGGCTGTGTACTGTAATTCAATGACATTTTTGTTACACCTGCCTCATAGGGCTTTATACTGTAATTCAATGACATTTTTGTTACACCTGCCTCATAGAGCTTTATACTGTAATTCAATGACATTTTTGTTCCTTTTAAGTTTTGATACGCATTTGATTCATAAACATCGTACTTTCATTTGGTACTAAAATGCTTTGTAGATATTTGTTTTTTAATTTATAATTACACACTTAATATTTTTTTTACACATGTGGCATATAAATTAAAAAGATTGATATGCTGGAGAATTAAACACTAAAACTGTTGGCAATTTAAAATTTATTCACACAAATTTAAAGCTTGATGTGTTTGGGAAATAAATTGTGTATGTGAATAGTTTATGGAAAAAGGCAGAAATAAAACACCTTTGTTGAAAAATCTGTTCTATACATCATTAATTTCGTTCCTGCCATTTTTTGTATATGTAAGGTACACTAATCAATATCATTGCACAAAGAAAGGGTACGAGCTGTGGCTTAGCAAAACTGGGACGCCTGGGGTGGGGTGGGGGTGGGGTGCATTTTAAACAAAGCATATAGTAAAATGAAGTTATTCCAGTAACTCTAGACTGTTTTTGGTGTATTTAAATCATCGGGTATAGATCTTTACACGACATAATGCATACCAACATCCTTCAAAGACAGCTGAATTTGGATGAAATGTTGACAGATATTTGCAGCACGTGATGTCTTTGGGTTTGCAAGTCTATTTACAAATCATGATGAAATAGTCACCATTTTTATACGTCAGTCAGTGCATTTTTTTTTCACAGTGAGGTGTTAATCCTGTACACGATGGGTTTGTGATATGGAAATCAAAGCCTCTTGTAAATGAAAATGGTAGAAACAAAAGTGACCGAATGAACTTGATTGTGTATTCCGTTTCAATGGTGATTTTACAAATGTAAATATGCAAAGTTTGTATGAATTTATGTTTACAACAGGCCACATCTACATTGTCAAGATTCTAGCTTTAAATACGTTTCATAAGATGAAATCATCTCTGTATAGGATATGCAGTCTACCCCATCCTTTTTCCTTGGTCCAACTCTTAATGCAATTAACATGGTTTACTAAACGTAAAAATTAAAAGAAAAAATGAGCACATAAGTTAAACAGGTGAAACTATTGCCTTTTGTAATGGACGTGGTCAGCATTTCAGGGTCACGTACGGAGGAAAGGATGATTTTGTGTGTATATATATATATATATATATATATATATATATATATATATATATATATATATATATATATATATATATGTGTGTGTGTGTGTGTGTGTGTGTGTGTGTGTGTGTGTGTGTTTGTGTGTGTGTGTAAGCTGTCTCAGTTTTCTACTTTTTCTATTTTCTATTTACTTAATAGTGCTAACAAGAGCTTTGTCAACAACAAACCAAAGAAACTAATCAGACCTTCAACTTGTGATTTTGAAAATAACTATAAAAAAATTGCACGGATCCAAGTTTAATAGCTTGTGTTTAATCTTACTAAATTGATTTGGGACAGACGAATGGACGGACAGCAGCACAATAGTTATGCTACAAAGTTATGCTATTGCTGTGTGGTTTAGAAAATGTCAACTACGGTAAGAAGACTGCAATTGAAAACACTACACAGTGTTTGCCAGGCGATATTTTGCAAAATACTTTTTCCCTGAATGTTTTTTAATGGATGAACTTATTGAATGTAATTATTTCTGAGTAAAGTGAAAAGGAATTCACACTTTCTTCAACCTAAATAAATAGTGCATAATGTGTAAGTATAACAAAAATAGAACAGAAGAAAACAAAACCCATTTTTTAATGTATTACTTCAATGTATTTCAAACACTCATATTGCTACAAGTGGCACAATAAAAACAAATCTAATAAGTTAGTGAATACAAACACACATTGAAGAATCATAAAGTGTATGAAAATAAAAAGTACATCTACTGTAACCCATGCAATTTGAGTAATTTTAATTTGTATGCATTTATGCAACAGAAAATAAAGACTAAACCTCATTTTTTAAACATTTTAACATCAACTGCTAACAAAAAAAGCAGACGCTAATACGGGTTATATTGAAAATAGTTGCGAGAATGATAAAAAAATGTTGTTTTTTTATTACTTAATTTGTGCAGAGAGTTTGAAAATGTTTGGATTAAACATTGAGATATCATTTCAGTGAATCCAACAATGTAGTATAAATCAGTTTTGAACTATAACAAAATTACTTTCAAAAAGGTTCGAAATCTGAAGAAACAACGATGGAAGACAAATCTTAACGGTTAAAGCTTTTTAAAAGAGAAAAAAGAAACACACCTAATACCATTTCTCTTGACCCTAACGGTGTAACCGGCAGTACAGTTGAAAAGAATTGTCCACCTTTTAAGACAGTGGCTCCCTCTGTCTGGAGTGTAACCTTCAGGTGAATACTACCAGACAGATGGCTGACAAAAACAAAAGAAAACAAAACAATGATCTTGGCAAGTAAGTAGAATACTACAAGAATATCATTTCCTCACCGTCTCTTCTGGTCACTTCTTGTTCTTTTTTAATAAATGCTCAACTTCATACGCTTTTCTTCCACCAGTTATTCACTTTTTACCATGAAAAATCGTAATAACAAAATATATTGATAAGACATCTGCAAATATCTTTCTGTGACGGTAACGAATAATAAATTTTCGTCTATACTGAGCTAGTGAAGTATATGAGAAAATGTATCGTGAAGCAATCCATATCACTAATGTTGCAAGCCGTGTTTGAACCAAAACATTGTTTATTGCAATGATTTCATTTGTCGCCTCTGTGTTAGAGTACGGACGACGGTTTGAAAATTTTGCAATTATTTACTCGTGAATCAACCTTTCTTTGATTATGTACTTATGTCATCCCCATCTGCTACCATAACGACCTTTGCCCTTCTGGTGTTTCATATAGAACCTCAAAAGCTCCTGAACAACTGGATCGGTAAAATCAATCTCTCGTTCCACCCGGATCAAAGGGGTTGTCTCCCTTTCTTGTCTGCTTGAGTATGGCGTACGGATCCCGAAAAAGTTAGCTTTACTTAGTCCGAGCATATCACGATGATATTCGACTCTGTCACCGCCTTTGTTTTCGACTTCTGTCAAATCGAGTGGAAATATCCTACCGAGAACTGTTGGCTTATTTCGTTCATTCAATAGGCTTTGCAGCCTATCCACATTAAACTCAACCCCTTTCTTTTCAGTTGAGAAAGAATTTATATGATTAGATCCTGAATCAAATGATGAAGCTTTGGAGACAGCTGAGTTGTCTTTCATCTGGCCAGTTCGTTTGAGCTCAATTTCCTTTTCTCCTATAGAATTCAAGAGCCGGGCATTGTTTGTAGTCAAACAACCGAGTAGGACGATGACCATGCTAAGAATGTTCATTCTGGAAGTGAAATGTAAAGAAAAATTTTTAAAGATTGTTTAACTTGATTTGACAGTGAATTTACCAGTTCATACAATTTATAGTATGGTTTTAATGGACTGAAGTGACAATTTCTGGAGGTAAACGAAAACAGAAAGTCCGGGATAAACGATATTCTTGTACATACTTGAATCCCATATCCAACCCGGAACCCCATAGTTGCAAAGGGAACGGTTAACCACTGTGTTATCCATGACATACAATTGTTTTCTAGATTTCCTACTGTAACACTTACCGTTTATACTTCGTAGAGACCTTTTAAATGGTAGTAACGACACAAAACTTCAGATTTCTAATGATCTCGACTAGTTTGTGTATCACCGTAACGTTCTTACTGAGATTCTAAGATCAAGGACCATAGTCTTTGTATACCTACAGAGCCGATGTAGTCCGATTGTACACCTACGATGCCGAAGTAGTCCGATTTTGTTGTTTCTTTTGATACTGGTTTAGAAATAATAACCTACTTAGGTATCGTTTTTGTCTGAGATGTAGAACAAATAACCTTGTCGCAAGCTGACACAACTAATGTGTATCGTACTGCCTTCTAACAGTGTTTGTGTGTGTCTGTGTGTGTGTGTGTGTGTGTGTGTGTGTGTGATTTGGATTTTTAACGTAGCTTTAACAATTTTTCAGTCATATCGCTACGATGTCTGCAGTGTGGCAGTTTATAGTGATGTCTAGCACTGGGACATCATGCTGTAGACATGTATTGAGATACATCATGCCGGAGACATGTAGCATGATGTCCCACCCACTCACATTATCCTGACACCAGGCCGACCAATCCTAACACTAACCTCTTAATGCTGAGCGCCAAGCGAGACAGCTGTTAGTACCATTTTTATAAGTCTTTGGTATGACTCGGCCGGGGATCGAACCCACGACCTCCCGCATCCAAGGCGGACGCTCTAACCACTAGGCCACCGGAACGATAAAAAGCTGACACAGCTAATGTGTATTGTACTGCCTTCTAACAGCACGAATCGATCATGGTATTTATTGGAGCATCACCTACATATCGTTAAAAGTATCGATTCTGGACCAAGCTGCCAATGCACACAGGTATAACGGCCACTACGCGAGGCTCTTATGGTATTGAATTTACTCTGGAACACAAACGGATTGGTTTAAGAAGTTTTAAGCAGGCAAAGATACAATTTAATCATTATTTGTTTTTGGCGGGGGTGGGTATGCTAATAGTTAAAGTGGTGGTTTGGGAATAGTGAATTCAGCAGTAATGGTAAAATTCATTTTTGCTGCCTCTAGAAGAGAATGAATTCGTGTGCCGAAAGGTGCTAGAAAAACTCTCAAATATGACGATATATTCTATACTGTTGACATTGGTAATTAAACGGGGTATAAAGCAAGTAAAGCCGCCATTCAGTCATCCGTTTCTGAACGGAATATTCCACATACTGACTTCAAATATTATATCAATTATCATGCCCTGTATTACTTGAAAAAAAATATGTTGAATAAAAACTCAACAAACTTCAAAGCATCAAACTCAACATTAGAGAATTGCATCCTTCATGTAGAACAAATCGCGTGATGGACGTGGTATTGTACTGTTAGCGTATAGACGCGCTTACGTAAACCTTCATACCGCTTTAAAAAGTGAATGCATTCCTGCGTGTGTCCGCTAACAGTTGAAACACACTGTTGTGGAATATATCGATATGCACCCTACGAGACATAAGTTTGTAGTCTTTTGTTAATGTGAACTCATTTTAATTTTTTTTTTATGATGTACCACCAAAGAAAATCTTTCACTTTGAAATAACGTATTGTTTCAGTTATGTGTCAATGATATTGTATTTTTACATTCATTTTTATTAGATATACCCATTACAGGCTTTTTTAAATATAAAAATCTAAACCTTTCATCTCCCGGATCTACATACTTACATTTATTGGAAGGTTTATCACCAAAACATTTTGTTTTTGAATTGCTGTCATTAAATTTTTTGGGGGAAATTAGCTTTTAGTCAGCAAAATAGAGCCTGAATTGTACTAAAATGCCGTTGAACCCTAGATATAAAAATACAATACCCCCCCCCCCCCGCTCTCTGTGATTGAATTGAGTAACCGCCGAAATTCAATGTAAACTATCTAAGGCTCCACGTATTCAGCTATTTGGTCTTGTTTATCGGGTTCCTGATTTTCTGTGACCTAAAAATATTTTTACACCATAACACACTCGTCTAAAATGTGTATTTCATGTTTAGTATGAATTCTTTGTTATTGTTGTCGGTTTAACGTCATTTTTCAGCACACGATACATGACGGCCAGTATAAATGATGGAGGAAGAAACGAGGAGAACCCCGCGAAGGACCACAAACTCATGGGGAGCTACTGTCAAGCTCTCTCATATAACCACATTGGCCGAGCCTGAGACTCGAACCCACGCATACAGAAATGAAATGGCAGTGTTAGAAAAAAGCGTGCGCTTTACACTACTTGGCCATCCGGGGCCCCAGCATGAATTCGTTTAATCAAATCAGTTAGTTAAACATTGCATTCGTTTTTCGATAAAAGTGCCCACAAGGAAGTTCAACTTCCGTCTCTCATTTTACTTGCACATTATCTGCAACTACATGCTTTTCCAAACAAAGGACTAATGTTTTCTTCTTTTTTTCCGGGGGGGGGGGATAATTTTAAAAGGTGCAAAAATATGAGTTCTATAAATGTTTGAGTTCGTACATCTCCAGTGGTATGGAGGAGGGAAAAAATTCAATTGCAAAGATAAGCTATCATAACTACTAATAACTGTATAAGCCCCAGACATGGACAATCTCACAATACCAATAATAACAATAACATTTCATTCTTCCTCACTCGTCTCATCATAGTCATCATCAGAAAAGAAAGAAGCTGGAGGAGGTAGAGGAGGACGAGGAAAAAGATGATGTAGTAGGCGTTTTAATAATAATAATAATAATAATAATAATTATTATTATTATTATTATTATTATTATATAACAACAATTAAATACTGTAATTCAAATGTAAAATACGGGGAATACGGTGATTGAGAATATACTTAAATAATTACATTATTCAGTTATTAGATGACTGAACTTATTGATTTTTAAATTTCATATAAGCACTTACCTCTTAGAGTTGATGCAATCCAGTTAAAAATTTTCCCCTGGTGCTTGGGTGCCATTCTGCCAGCTATTGTGTATCCTCCCCCTTTTTATAGTAAATAAGTGCGCCTGGGGGGAGGGCCTTTAATATATGGCGTGATTGATATTCTAAATCTGGAATGCTGTATCACACGGTAAATACCTCTTTCGTTCGAGGTTATTAACTAGACATACTTGACAACAACAAAAATTATCTGATATAGCAAACAATCTTGTTCTGTTTGCTGGACAAAAATTGTATTTGCATACTTGATTTATATGTGTATAATTTATAAATTGATCTGTTTTATTAGTTTATGCCTTTGCTATTTTGTTTTCTTTATTTTGTTCGGTTTTATATTTCTTCGAGCGTACCTCATGCTCAGTTAAAGAATGATTTTCATACTGTAGAATAATACTGCCTTCATTTAACTGTAAAATATAAAATAGTATAGTGATGTATTATTAATCGATATCTTTGTTGTTTTTTTTTTTGTTGCGAAATCTTCCTTTTTATATTTCGAGCCTAAGTCATGTTCACTTAAACGACTGTTTTCAAATTATATAACAATACCTTCATACGAATATCATGAAAATACAAATAAAAAGCAAACAGTCAAATCATGCAAAAAAATAATCAAATTAAACAAACTAAAACCAAGTCTTCATAAAGGTTTCGAAGAGAAGTCTTGGATGGAGCACCAGTAACATGTTCGCTTGACACCTCTTTGGTGCCGACTCGATTCTCGGTTCGGATGTATGCCTTGGTATGCAGTCACTTACCCAGGGTCGGTTATTTTAACCGACGTCAGCGTCTGAATCGTCGATAACGCTTGGGGGCCGTCTATTTAGTACGTACGCATGGAGGGGGGGAGGGGGTTAAAACAAATGCATACGCTTGTGTATGGGGGGGGGGGGTCTACTGATAATGTACGTACGCGTAGGAAACGGGGAGTGAGTGAAACCTCGTTAATAATTTGTCTAATACGTAACCTGTTCGACTGGGTTCAGTCGGCGTTTGAGCTGACGCTAGACAAACCTTTTAAAGCTACGCAGCTTATTTCTTTGATGCAGCCAGACATTCAACGTCGGTGGACTATCTGTTTTATTAAACAGGTTAATATTATTAATCCTTAACCGTTTCTGCGTGGATTAAATATAGAACGTTCTATAGAATTGGGGGGAGGGATGTGCGTCAAGCGTACGTACGCAGATGGGGTGGGTGTAAAAAAGTACGCACGTGTACAGAGAGGGGGGAGGGGTCAAACTTTGCCAGATTTTTGCGTACGTACTAAATGGATGGCCCTGGTTGGCAGATCTCTTATCTAATGAGTTCTTGTCAATCGGAACATCGTCGGCCTTTTCCAACTAAAACGAGAAAGAAACCTCGATGTTATTTGCCGCCGTTGAGAACTCTATTCTAAATTACTCTTGTTCACTTGACAACGTAATGAGAAAAAGTCACAATGTGAATATAGTCAGTCTATGCAGTAGTAACATGTGTTATACATTCCGCCTGAGGCGAATCACCAAACCTTTAAAATTCATATGTATTCCTACAACCACTTCCGTTTTCTAGTTTTCCATACTTGACGGAATTAGCCGACCAATGTTCCGATCGAGTGCTTGTGTAAGATACTGTCTCAATCGAAATTTCTCAGACATTTGGATCGGTTATTATTAGTCGATAATGTATGAATAGACACGAATGATTCCTAAACATGCCTGCGATGATGGCACAATATTCCTTGAAGTATTCGATCGATTTTATTTTGATTCAATCGATCTCAAGCAACTCTGACGGATCCGTAATCACAATGATCAACAGTAATGTTAAATGCTGTAAATTTAGCCACTTTATCCGAAGGGTCACATTGATATAAAGTATTCAACATTCAACGGGACTCGTCTGAATGGAAGCTATGTGCCTCTTCTGTGATTGTGTTTTTGTCATGGATTAAACAACAGTTGAAAAAGGGCCATACATTAAAGAACCTGCGTGCCAAAATTATTACCATCGTTACATCCGTCACAAATGTGAGGAAAATGTATCGGAATTTAAGAAAAAATGTATAATATGTTAAATAAATATCAATTCCATATGTTTGCATTTTTAATATATGTATAAACTGACGTTTTGTGCGAAGATCCATTTTCAGGCCTTGCAAAGGACATCATTCCATCAAAGTTTGCCATGGAAAGAACAAAAAGCTCACCGATCAATCCTGTGTAATCGCATCAAAACGAGTTTGAAAAAGGACGAATGAGTTAGGCAAACGGACAGACGGACAAATACAAGGACTCATAGGATGCATGCGAGATGTTAATGTTCTATTTCAGTTGTGAAGATACAAGTCACCACTGCTGCCAGTAAAATAATAATAATAATAATAATAATAATAATAATAATAATAATAATAATAAGAAGAAGAAGAAGAAGAAGAAGAAGAGAAATACGGAAAAAGAATTATGATGATCGTGACGACCATTATGATAAATCATTGCTAACACAAATGACAATTCGCGTCCCCGCTGAACGCTGTTCCTTACGGCACGTGTAATATCGCATGACACGGTAAGTGGCCTGTCTGTTGGGTCATTCCATGGTCCAGAGGTGGTCGGTGTCCTATTTAAGGATTTATCAGAAGAGCGATGGCTGGATAAAAATATAACAAAGTTGATGGATGGCACCTAGCTTAAGATAATGACAAGATAGTGTCATCACGGGGGAACATTCCACGAATTATTGTTGCCTGATTTGCTGCTGCTAATAACATCACCGTTTGTTACTGCTCGCACTTGCTGCCATATTGTTATTGTTGTTGTTTCTGGTGCTGCTGCTACTACAATAACTACTACTACTGGTCTAATTTTTTCTTCATTTACAACAACGATTTGGAGATGATTAAAAAGTAACCTTGTGTCACGACAAAGGTAGTTATCATTTAAAAAACGTCATGTTTAAAAAATCGCTACTTTTGCCACTGTCTTTTTTTTTAATAGCTTTTTTCCATCTTCTTTGTATTGACACAATTTTACTTCGCTTTCTACAATGCAAGAAGATATAGAGAAGGCTTATATGGTTAACTTGCGTGAGATTTACTTATTTTCATAATACAACCCTCTACGTATCCCTGCCCATTGTTTCCGAAATTATGGAGGTAAAGTACGTTTGCACGTAAGTCTGAAATGGGTAATTTTTTTTTTTATTGACCTTTGACAGAAAAATAGACCGAAAAAAACATATCTTTAAATACATCATAAAAACTGATGGGTTTTGGATTAATTAATCGCTTCGTTTTCTAGACTGTGGTAAAGATATAGCGCTTTAAAAATGTAACCTACTTTTGTCCTGACTTATGTGAAATGTATAAATGTGTGCGCGTGTGTTAGCTACGGGCTCTGTCAGAGATAAACAAATAAACCAGTACATGTATCGGTGAACAAAAAAAAAATTATTTATAGAACACTTTTAACAGATTGTTCACTTTCCAAAGGATCGAACAACTTAGTTATTTTCTTAAAGAATAATATTTATGTGCGGGACAAAGAACATGCAATAAGGTTCCACTTTTTATGTTGAAAACGAAGGCATGTTTCGCGGAATGCGGTATCTAGCCTTGTAACACATCGGGGTTTTCTGCAAAAGCCAAAATCAGTAACTGACGAACAGAAAGGACTGAAGTGCTCAGGATGGATATCTCGCCTGCGAAATATGCTGTGACGTAGGCCTATTTGTGCTACAATTGTATCTGAGCATACGTCGTTTCAATAGCGTACTACCAAGGTATCTGATTCTTCCTAAAAGACAAACTTTGAAATAAATTTACAAAACCCAAACAAAATAAAAACATGAAATTCATTCCTCCGATTATCAAAGCTTCGTTTTATGATAAATTCATCGCTAGCTTCAAAGACTGGAAGTATAAAATTCAAGCGTGGACTAGAAGTGAGCAAACCAAACGCTTTTACGCAACATATTATGTAAGGTTAGTATGCGATCAGTGGAGGCGCGAGGTGGGGTGAGGGGATTATTGCCCAAGGGCTTCAGGCGACGCGGTCGGGCGATTTTTTTTTTGCAACTGTATTTGTCGTAGTTATTCTCCAACATTTGAGCATAATGGGGATAATTCTTCACAATACGTATATTTAGGAGAGGGAAGGGGTGAGCTCTTGATATAACCATTCTTTGTAGCAAAATTGAGAATTCCACTAAAGAACGTTGCCCCCGTGCACTTCTAACCTTCGTGCCGCCACTGTTTCATCTACAGTATGTTGCTAATAATTAATTTGAAAACAAAAATATATAAGATGCACTTACTATTATGATCGTTTGTTTTCGATGTATCCATGAAATACTGAGAGCCAGACTTAAACCGATTAGATAGATTAAGCCCAATCGGGCCCCGCGCTCACAGGAGCCCCGCGCGATAGTAAATTTAAAAAAATATATCTTTAGAGAAATGGTGTGTGTGTGTGTGTGATTTTGATTTTTAACGTAGCTTTAACAATTTTTCAGTCATATCGCTACGATGTCTGCAATGTGGCAGTTTATAGTGATGACTAGCACTGGGGCATCATGCCGCAGACATGTAGCATGATGTCCCACCCAGTCACATTATCCTGACACCGGGCCGACCAGTCCTAACACTAACCTCTTAATGCTGAGCGCCAAGCGAGGCAGCTGTTAGTACCATTTTTGTAAGTCTTTGGTATGACTCGGTCGGGGTAGAGAAAAGGTAACTTTAAAGCGATGGAAGAAAATTTTAAGTTCGATATCATATAAATCATGTTTAAAAGTTTATTTATAAATGCCGTGCTCACAGGGGACCACGCGCGTTAGGAGCAGGAAGCCCCGCCAAAATGATCCCAATCGGGCCCCGCGTTTGCTGAGGCCGTTACTCTACATACTAGTAAATGTCGCATATGTAGGTCTATTTAAAGACTATTTATATAAAATATTGTAAGGAAATAAACAACATTAAACATTTGAAGAAACACAAAATTAAAGGCTATTCAGATTTATGAATTTAGAATTGTAAAGTCATATGTCTTCACACACACACACACACACACACACACACACACACACAGACGGACGGGCATTGAAAGATAACGTGCTTAACGAAAGAAATACTTGTATCCAATTTGTTCCTAGGGGGTCCTTTCAAGTGGTTTATAACATGAAGATGAGTGCAGTCGTTCGATGATCCATTTGATAGCATATCTGCCATAGCCTACCTCTGGAATTTGTATGGGTAAGCAGTCCGCTTCTGTGGCGCCAGAGAAAGGGTAGTCAGTGTAGATTAAACTCATAAATCGATTACATCATCAAAATGCCTGATAGTATTCGGGACCGCCCCCTTTCCATTCATAAACTGCAAGGACAGACCCATTTTATTCGTAACGATCTGATTTTGGTTTTCTTTGGTGTTTTCGGATCATTCGAGTTTTAGCTGGAGGGTGGGTGCCAACAAAAAAGGATAGAAATAGGGTGGAATGACCGCTGATTGTTAAAATGGTGGTGGTGGTGATGGTTGGATTACATAAAATAGAAACTACTTTCACGCGGGCGGGAGTGGTGGTGGGGGAATTTGATTTGAAGCATCTTGACAACATTTTTACTACGTTTTAAAAAAAATAAATCCCATACACATATATAGCAATCAAACAAGTTTCGAAAGAAGGAAAGTAAGAAAGAAAATTCCAACTGGCTTTATAACATTGGCCTAAACTGGGTGGGGGACGAACAGCAACTTTTCATGTATCTATGGGTTGGGGTTGAATTTCATAATTGCATATGTAGTGCATGGGGGCGAGTAGGTGAATTTCATTAAAAAATATTGCTGAACATTTTACAAACCAGCACCTCTCTCCCCTTAATGATGAACGCTTCCTTTAGTGCCGAGGCAAGGAAGATGTAGTTAATTTGATTCTCACTTGTTCACTAAGTACAGTAAACACTAAAAGGTTACCGTTTAATTATTCTTGTACGGAACAATAAACATATATTTTAAAAATCACAAAACAGCCAAGACCTTTGACTGTGTGTGTGTGTGTGTGTGTGTACATATTTACACCAGCGCACTCGTGTAAGGATTCAGCGACTCGTTTTAGAAACAAAATGGAGTTCAAACGAGAAGAAAGAGTGAAATTTATTTAAACCAACACTGTCGTACAGGAGGGATACGACAACGCAAAATGAAATAAATTTATTGCATTGCTCTAGAGACTTCGACCATAATGTATTGATATGAATTCAATATTCACTCAGAATCATATGTATTTACTCTAGCGCGAGCGGACTAGGAATTATATGTTACCCCGAGAGGGGGATCACTTCATGATGCACCAGTGAAATAAGGTTTTGATGTACGTTCAGCCACAGGATTTTGAAGTTTAATCTCATTTTCTCGCCGCTCACCTTTTCATTAATATCTTGTGTTTTAGTTGCTTTTATTTTTAAAACAACTATTGTGAGTCAGAACGCTTTTACAATGACGTAAAGCACTGCATACACTTGTATGACACTTGTGACTCTCAACGGACAATGTATTTGGTACGTCACTTCCGACTTTGCAAAGAACAACGTATTTTGTGTGACACTTATGACTATGCAAAGGACAACGTATCTGATATGACACTTGTGATTCTCCAAGGGACGACATATTTGGCATGACACTTGTGATTCTCCAAGGGACGACATATTTGGTATGACACTTGTGAATATGCATAGGACAACATATGTGGTATGACACTTGTGACTCTCCAAACGAAAACATATTTCGTATGACACTTGTGACCATGCATAGGACAACGTATTTGGTAACCCACATATGGATAAGAACGTTCCTTAACTTTCCAAGGATGAGTTAAATGGTGTTCTAATTATTTAATTTTGTGAGTTAAGGCCAAAACTTTAATCACGTAGGACTGACACAGATGAAAAGAAAGTTTTCAAAAGAATAATTAAGAGCATACACGTAGAGAGCGTGTGTGTGTGTGATCTGGATATTTAACGTAGGTTTAACAATTTTTCAGTCAAGTCTGCAGTGTGGCAGTTTATGGTGATGTCTTGCACTGGGGCATCATGCCGCAGACTTGTGGCATGATGTCTCACCCAGTCACATTATCCTGAGACCAGGCCGACCAATCCTAACACTAACCTCTTAATGATGAGCGCCAAGCGAGGCAGCTGTTAGTACCATTTTTGTAAGTCTTTGGTATGACTCAGCCAGAGTTCAAACCCGCGACATTCCGCATCCGAGGCGGAAGTTCTAACCACTGGGCCACCAGAGCGATCCACATAGAGAGCGAAAAGAATCATTCAGGTTGTCTTGTAAAGGGAATCTGACTTCATCTTAAGCAAAGTCACGAATCAGACACGTTTTTGCTAGAATCTAGGAGCTCTGGCAGGTGGGAGTGTGGTGATAGGGGCGGTCATATTACCAACAACAGACCAATTATAGATGAGGTATCCCTATAGAATACCACCTTACACCTCGAGAGCGGCCATAACGAGGCGGGTAACGAGGCGGTCAACAAGCGACCACCAACATCACGTTCAGTTAGATCCGCAATCTGTTGATGATACTCCATCTGTAGCCATTGATCAAACCAGGAACAAATATGTTGGAGACAGAGAGCACCATGTGGACAAAAAATGTTTTTGCACATATTGACATGCTGCGCATGTGCAACCGCTGAGGAGATGGCCAATATTCGGCAAGTTCGACGCATAGAATTAAAGGCCAGACCACAATTGGTCCTTATCGAGTTGCATAGTGAAGTTCATCCAAGCACCAGGTCAAGCTAATCAACACAAGTCTCTGTTAAATTAGCGCTTGAGCAGGAGCGTATTCTTGCCAGTGACGACCCGAAACGCACATTTAGAGAAAGGCAAGGTACCGTAGCATACATAGCATGTTGGTCATGGCCGCCAAAACGGGTTGACCTCAGTCAACAGCAACCGGCAATACCTTTTCATTCAGAGGAAGGATGTGTATCACAGATATTATATCCCACGTAAACGCTAGCGATAAATATGGATATCATAGAGCAAATGAACGTCATACTCGTGGAAAATCGGGTCACCGAGAGAAAATATGATTATATGCTGGAGGCAGCACTGGCCGCCCAAGCAAGACAGCGAACCGTAGCTATCAAACGGCTTGCTCTGCCACCACCACCCCATCCCATGCGTAAAAAGCCCATATCTACTGCAATGCAGCCACACACACACGCTCATGGCAGCAGACCACGCCAGCCAAACGTGTAAAATGACGAGCCAGACAGAAAGGGGCCAGGGCAGGAAAGGAAGTTACCCCTTTCCAATTCCTGCACGAAGATCCCAGCAAATACAGGCTCAGACACCAACTCACGTACGAAAAGAAACTCGAAACGGAAAGGATAAAATTGTAGTCGACTACCAGGCTACGATACCGCACAGGCATCTGCTAGAAGTCATTCTATTTAAGTTGCTCAAAGTCATGACTTTAGGCGTAATAAAGATTAAAAAAAAACAGGAGACTGAGAAAGAAAATTTTAAGTTGAACAAAAGAGGAGGCTTTTAACAAATTAAAGCCCATGCTTAAGAGTGTACCAGTACTTTCAGCTCCAAATTTCAGTCAATTAAGTAAAATGTCTGTTGATGCAAGTGATGTAGGGGTTGGATGAGTTCTGACTGAAGAAGATAAAACTGGTCTGGATCAAGTGTGCTAGTTTACTAAAATTTAAAAAAAAATACATCAGAGAAATTATTCTGCAATCGAGAAGGAATGTTGGGCTGTAATGTTGGCTTTGCAACGTTTGAAGTTTATATTAGTTCAGCTCCTTCTCCGATTATTGTATCCAGTGATCACGACCACTCTAAGTTACAAAATGACAAACAAAACTCAGATATTGTTGAGGCGCCATTTGATGTTGCAGTAATACAATATTGACATCAGGCACATCAAGGGAAACCATAATCTGATTGAAGATGCACTCTCGCGTTCATATTGCTTTATGTAATTTTGTGTCATTCATGAGACATCTTCCTATCAAATTTTAATATAATTTGTATATCTGACTATCCAAAAGAAAGCTTTATCTTATATATTTGTCTTTTTCTTTATGAGACCGCTTCGATGGTCTCAGTGTTTAAAGCGTCTGCCTCGGATGTGGGAGGTCACGAATTGGAACCCGGCTGTGCCATACCAAAGACTTATAAAATGGTACTGGCAGCTGCTTCGCTTGGCGCTCAACATTACAAGGTTGGTGTTAGGACCAGTCAGCCTGGTGTCAGGATAACGTGACTGGGTGGGGCATGATGCTACATGTCTGCGGCATGATCTCCGTGCCCTAGACATCACTATATATTGCCACACAGCAGTATCGTAACGATATGACTGAAACATTGTTGAAGCTACGTTAAAAGTTTGCTAAACATGTATAAACATGAAAAAAGACACCAGACATTAGTTAGCATTTATGAAGTTAACTATGCGCCATCATTTTTTACTAAATGCAAATCGCACCCAGTAGTTGATTCAAAGCATTAGGTCATTAAAATGGAAACAATCATGTATATGCACACCTTTTTAGCAACGTAAATGTTCAAGGTCTAATTTCTTATTCTAGTGAGACTACCTATTTTTACGTTTGATTACTCGTAGACAATCAACGATTTGCTTACACATTAGATCTACGAAAAATAAAACGATAATAAACCTTACAGTTTAAAAGAAACATGTACACACTACCTGGAAGAAAACAAAGTATTACTGACTGGGTTGAATTGGGAACTTCAGAAAAGATGAAGAAAAAACAAAACTGAATCAGGATTCAACTGTGTTATTGTTAAATACGGAAAATTAATGTCTACAGCAGAAATTTTGATTGATGGTTTAGCATTTACAGGTAGCCAGCATTTTATTCAAGTTCTTCGATTCAAAAGGATCTGATGACAAGAGAATTGGACACAACGAGTTTGACTGAGGATTACCAGAAGAAAACTGAAGACTTCAGTTAAGAAAGAGCCGGGAAACTTAACATCTTGTGAGAAAGACTGACAGAACAAGGTTTGGTCCCTCATTAAGTTAGTAACCTGGACGATGCATTTTCTCTGTACTCGTTCACTCATGATGACTGTGGTAGATGTTGTTTAAATGATCAAAACCTTGAAGTACAAACGCATTCTAAAATTAATGATGTTTTCGCAATCTTGGAATAAAAATGTAAAATACGAATACATTGTGATTGCGATCGTCATTGATGTTTCCAAAGGAATGCCAAAAAATGGAAGAGAGAATGATAATATGTATAGGCAGGAATCATAGTTTGATTTTCATACACAGGGCAAGAAGAATATCAACTGAGAAATGACCGAAAGCGTAATAGTTGCTCTCACATCTGGTTTCCTAGTCTGTCTCTTCAGTCCATCCAAAGTCTCAGTTTATCATAGATCCTTTAGATAATGTACACCCACCCACCACAAAAACGTCACTTAACGATAGCCCACCCAAAAAATGTTACGCGAAAAAATATATTAAACATTGGGCAAGATGATCTGTTGAACAGGCCAGGATTGGGATACGTTGTATTGAATTCTGAAAGACTGGAAGCGCTTCACAATTGCATTGTACTTTTCCAAGAAGGTTCAATTGAACACTGAAATTTGAAACATTCTTGTAACCAATAACTGAATAGACGCCATAATTGGTTTGTTATTGTATTTGCACGTTTTGCCTCATAGGGTAACATTTCATTGAATCTGATCCACTGGGTAAGCGAAATTGAATAAGCGGTTGCATTCTGTCCGCATGTCATATGTTCTATTTTCTGTTTTATCTTAAGCTTTAAGGTCTGACGAACTAATTGACACTCTGGTCTCAACACTCCATTGGAAATACGTGATTTGTTATAAACAATACGAACAACTGGTTAGTTATTAAAATGAAAAATATACTTTTTTTAGTTCGTTTTATTATGTAACAAATATATGTGGCTAAAACCACTGGGAATTGTTCCAAAATGTAATATCATGCAATTTACCGACATAGCTGTCCTTTTTCATGTCTGGGAAAGTCGGTTAAATGCGGTTATATGAAATCAGTGCTGAAACATTAGATTTAATGGCGTGCACTCTAAAAAATATTTTATCAACTCGATGCAATAAACTTAATATATAGGACTAAGTTACATGTTCTTGTGTTCAGAATTATTTTTGCGGCCTCAAGATATCTAGGTGATATTGGGATCTTGCATATTGATAAGACACAATAATAGTGGTTATATAATCCTTACAACCTGTACCTGATGGCTAAGAAGAGTCGTCTAAAGGTCTTACCACTGGTTAAGTTATGTGTGTGTGTGTGTGTGTGTGTGAGAGAGAGAGAGAGAGAGAGAGAGAATTTGTTATTATCTTTCACTTATCCGGATGAATGCAAACATTCACATTTAGAACACGGAATATTTGAACAAATGTAAGAAGTAGTTCACTATTGCTGATTTCTCTGCCCGACATGGAAAATGACTTTGTCCACGCCTTATGAATTAAAAACAAATAATTACCAGTAGATTACGTTTTGAAGGTTAATGCAAAACTTTTTCAATGATTGGCAAGTCAAAAAGGTGCTAAACTCATTTTTCGAGTAAAAAAACAAATAATCTACTGTCTCTGTGACTGTAATAAACAATACACCTTAAATGGTTTTTCTTCTTTAAACTTAATTGATTGAGTTTGGACGAAAAGTTTCATGTCCACAAACATGATAGAATTTTATTATTTCCTTTCAAGAACTAAGTTATTTGAGGGAACTATTTAATATATCTTCATTTAGACCAGACTGATGAGCTAATTGCTGTGTAAGGACCTCCATATTCGAACATTGGTTATCCATGTGAGCGTGTTTTTGGGTTTGGAGAGAGAGAGAGAGAGTTATAGGAGCGGGCGATGGGTGCGACAACCAGGGGGCGCCATTTCGCTGGGTTTACGGTATTTTTTTCCGAAGGACACAGAAGGCAACGCTCACCCTGGCGCACCGTTTTGTCCAGAGCAAACTTGCGATTATGTGTGTGTGTATATATATATACCACGAGATGTATAAATTCTTCATTAAAAGGAAACGACGCTTGCAGAGTTCCCTTGTCATGAAAATTGTATGCAAAGAGTGGTTTAACAAAGATAGAGCGTACATACTATACATATATTTTATTTACATCACATCCAAATACACATACTAGCATTTCCACCCGAGTTAAGATTGATTACAGGAAACTATGTATTGACGGAGTTAGTGAATTCGTCACATCCCTTCCCAGTGTGTCCGCTACAAAATGTAGTTCTGTACCTTTTACCACGATTCCCAATCCTCCATGCAAATTGATAAGTTGCTCCTTTTCTTGGGGGTGGGGCAGCTCCTATTTTCATTTATATTGATTAAATAAATACAACACACGCTAACGATTCAAATATGAAATAAAGAAATAAATAAAGCATTACAAACAGCATGGTTAGTCATTGACGTAACAGCCATCATATTTAAACGAATGAGCAATATCAGCTAAGCGAAATGACGAACCAAGAAGAGGTCATTCAAATATTTAAATGCATTTAGAGTTGATGGAAGTCATTATTATGCTTTAATTAACATTGCTAATGATCATACCATTGCTTTTATCTTCCATCTCTCTCTCTCTCTCTCTCTCTCTCTCTCTCTCTCTTTCTCTCTCTTCCCTTTCCGTCGGTTGGTTAGTCTGCAAATTTTAGCACCATTCATAGGTCCAAAGACATTGTCGCATGACGCAAGCAAACTTTCACTATGCTATTTCAAGTTTGTTTTATTGATGTTGTGAACGCAGTATATAAACCCCATGTAAAGTGTACTTATACCGTTATGACGAACTAGGTTATTGTAGGTTACTTGGTGTAAGTTTAGTTTCAAGGGTTTCGTCAAGCCAAATTATTTTCTTTCTCATCCCAGATTTGCACGTATTTTGTTCCCTAACATATGAGAGAGAGAGAGAGAGAGAGAGAGAGAGAGAGAGAGAGAGAAGCGACGAAGGTTTTCAATGAAAGTGTGTAGCATGTCGAATTCAAGCTGAAAACTAGGGCTTCATATTTCTCTCGGAATATCTTTCTCCTTAATTTCTTTATGTCGTTAATAATTAATTAGTGGAAATTCATCCCATTAGCTAACTATTTCTCATACAGGCATGCAATTTGTTTATGTCGTTAATAATTAATTAGTGGAAATTCATCCCCTTAGCTAACTATTTCTTATACAGGCATGCAATTTCTTTATGTCATTAATAATGAATTAATGGAAATTCATCCCCTTAGCTAACTATTTCTCATACAGGCATGCAATTTCTTTATGTCGTTAATAATTAATTAGTACAAATTCATCCCCTTAGCTAACTATTTCTCATACAGGCATGCAATTTCTTTATGTCGTTAATAATTAATTAGTGGAAATTCATCCCCTTAGCTAACTATTTCTCATACAGGCATGCAACACGAGGCTTAAAATTCCAGTTGTCTTTTATTATAAACTGGTCTAAATTTATTTCATTACAATATTTGATGCAAAAATTCCGAACATCTGATGCAAATTTATATCTTAGTTCTTGTCTCCTGCTCGCCGTATGGCCCACGTCATTTGGTAGGTTTTTGCAGCGTCGTCGTATGAACTTTTTATCCTCGATTGGTCGCGTTCGCGTACCGCGTGTATAAAGGTCTCAATTTCTCGAAGATAAGAATCATCATCTTCGAACGTGAAATCCTGGTCTTCATTTGGGTCGGGACTTGTAATGTTTCGAACACGAAGCGTGCAGTGCTTTTCATACGGCTCGATCAAA
The DNA here is from genome assembly GCA_028554795.2 of Sinohyriopsis cumingii. NCBI lineage: Eukaryota > Metazoa > Mollusca > Bivalvia > Unionida > Unionidae > Sinohyriopsis > Sinohyriopsis cumingii. The sequence continues at coordinate 132,309,053 of CM068826.1, read as the reverse complement.
GACAATTTGAGTCCATCTAGTTGCACATCTATATTTGCTTCATAGCGGGTACCAGGCAAAGCTACCGAATGCATGAGGGTCCCCACGCCACCATTTTGGAATTTCCAATGGCTGATAGTGATTCGAGGAATTCTTTTTTGAGGCGGAATGTCTTCTTCTGCCTGATTCGGCACGTGCGACAAATGTCCTGCGCCACCTTCCTCTGTATCCTTGACCATGATGCAATGTACTGATGCCATATCAATGTCGCCAACGATGTATCTTGCAAGATCACAAAAATGCGTGGCCTGCTCCACGATAGGTCCACCGCTAAAATCTTCATTAAACCAGTATTTGTTGATGCCTTCCGTGTATGCGAAGTAATATCGCGCGTTGAAAGCCATAACCTTGCCGCCGTGTAGCTGTATCAGCTCTTTCATCTTTTGGACGGCTGCATGGTATCTGAAAAAAAAAATATATAAGTCGTAAATAGTAGCACGTACGCAGAGGAAAATAAAAATCATTCCTGTTACGTTGTCTTTAGAGTATTTAAGATCATCCAATTCATTTTTACTACAAATCTTTTAAGCATAGATCTACTATTTGTTTCACTTTTTACTCCTAAATTTCAGAAAGAAAATTAATGCATATAATTGGGCTAAGTGTCATCTTTCTAAAGGATCATTCTAGTCAGAGGAAACAAGGACTTAATCCTGTTTTAACTTTATTAAAGTTAACCATACGTTTGCTCGTGGAATAAGCATAACCTTTCCATGTTATTTTGGAAGGTCGAATAACCATCACTAAATCTTCGGGCTATGTTATTACTAGGAAGCTGAATGCACTAGATTAACATCCCGATCATTCAACTAGTTTCAGCGAAAGTCGATGACATAATAGTGGTCTTTTCAAGCACCCCGAAGACTTCCCAATCCACAGCGTCTTCAACGTGGTGCACAGTAAATAAAAACTGTTTAACCACACTCCTGTGTCACTAAAAGCTACCGTTAAGTTTGACGTCAATAAAACATCCACCATATACATAATTATCTGATCCCAAATGACACATTTTCTAATTTAACTACAGAGTTGATATCTCTGTCGCTCTGTCTCTCTCTCGCTCTCGCAGAGGACAACAAGGCTTGCTGTATATGAACAAGCCGAGTATAAATCAGAACATTTGGGTCGGAGCATGGAAATGAAAATATTTTTTGTCACAGATAAACTCTTGGACTCTCTTATATCTCAGGGTTACTGTGAAGAGAGAAACACGGAGAAGTGTAATGTCAAGAAAATGAATTTAGTTTGATGGAAGAGACGACAACATTATTTATCGGAGATTCATTATACCTGAACATGTATCCAACTGATAATATCACGTTGTGTTTCTGGACAGCCTTCGTGACTGCCTCCACATAGGGGCTAAATTCTTCTGGTGGAACCACAGACAGCGGCTTCTCCACAAAAACATGTATCCCTGCTTCGACAAAACGGAGTTCAAGATCGTGGTCTTTTTTATGAGATCCTCTAAATGCGGGCGGTATTCCTATAAATACTACATCCGGTTTCATGTTAAGTAGCTCATCAGAATTAGAAAGGAGCTGACAGTTCTGATAAAACTGTCGCTTGCCTGGCGATGAAAGACGTTCCTCAAGGACATTTGTTGCTATCTTTTGGTCTGGATCAACGATGCCAATCACTTCAAACCCGCCAACCTTTTCAAGACGTGATGCATGGTCCCACGGTACCTCCGGTTTGCCAAAATTAATAGCTCCGGCACCAATGAATCCAACTCGAAGTGGTTTGACTTCCATATCTGAATACGTAAAGACAATTGGAGCAGAATTAACATACATACATACATACATACATACATACATACATACATACATACATACACACACACACATACATACATACATACATACATACATACATACATACATACATACATACATACTGGTCTTCGTCACTACAACAATCACATCTATCAGTAAGTAGTGATACAGGTTGGCTAGATATGTCTGTCTGTATCAAATTAACTTAGCTGATTTTGACTCAGTGCACAAGAGCATCATTGTTGTGTGTGTGTGTGTGTGTCCTTTGTAAGTATGACTGAAATGAACACTAATGACAGATGCTTACACTGGATCTATGTTTGTCGTAGGCCTTATGACTAACCTGTATATATTTGTTCCGCCGCTTTTCCCAGCTATATCAATGGTTTATACTCGCTATGGTTGAAACTTTGCTTGCGGTAACTTAGAAGTAAATGTGAGGTGTGGTGGCAGCATGCAGAGGCTAATATCTAGGTCAGATTAACACAATCTAGCACGCTACATAGGAATGACGTGGCGGAAGCATACCAGTTAACCTAGTATCAGCGGCCGTTCGTGTCAGAATTGGCAAAAGAAACGCGTTTCTTTTAAAAAGTAACCCGTTAAAAAACAAACTTTATATGTATTCTACGCAAAAGAAACGCATTACTTTAAAAAAAGAAAAACTAAAGCCTCATTTTTACTACTTCAAACACTAACGGCCACAGAAAATCCAGATTACTTGACATCAGATTGCATGTCCTTCTTGTTATTATGGTTTTAACGCCATTGCCCAGCGCAAAATAAGCTATACATGGAGGCCAGTATAAATGGCGGATGAAGTACTCGGGATAACCCGGTAAGAACCACCGACCCACGGGAAGCAAATTGCAAGCTTTCTCAGATAAACACATTGACCAAATCCGATACGAGAACCTACGAGAACTGAGCATATCCTTGTCAGATCGGCAATTTACTAACTTACTGATCTCACACACACACACACACACACACACACACACACACACACACACACACATATATATATATATATATATATATATATATATATATATATATATATATATATATATATATATATATATATATATATATATATATATATATATATATATATATATAAGAGGCCGTAATTTTAACTTTCTGGTTAAGGGTGATATATGGTTTATGAGCGCCGGCTAAAGGGTGTGAGAAGGCCAGCAGCAGATGACCGGCTATGTGTTCATTTAGTGATTAGACGGTTGAGTCGGCTTGTCGATTCAAAAGGAATTAAACTCTTAGTGTCGCTAACAAAGCCAGATTTCGGCGCCCACAGTTAGAAGTGAGAGGATATATGTCAAACGCCGCCGACCATCAAACGAAGCGTACCAGCCAATCGGAATGAGAGGAGTTTAAAAATAAATCTGGCAGTAGCAGGAACTAATGTCTCATGCAGACAAGGGGACAATGACATATCTAGCCATACCTTTGTAAAATTAATCAGTGATTTACTGACATTTGAAAGGAGCGGAAGATACAATGATGTATCAAAACAATTGGGGGAGGGACCACTCTGAAGGAATGAGACTCGTAAGAAAGATGAAGAGGAATTGAACTGGGAAAGAAATAGAAAGGTTCTACGGGTAGGAAATATCTCAACCGAATATTTGTGTTGATTTGTGTAGATAAGAATTTAATAGATTGTGTATTATAACGTATACTTAATTTATTAGGACATGGAATACAACATATCGTAGAATTTTTACAGAATATTACCTCATAGTGTATAGTTGAATCTATTAAAAAATTGAATTGGGATATTATTTGCATTTATCAGTATGTAGACTAAGAACTATGTGAAGTAGACAGTGAATTTGCATGCATATGTATTTACGTATTTTTATGTACCATTCTATAATTCTTAGGACACAGACAATGTGAATGATTACCGTCGCAACGGTAGATTGCTGTGTCAGAATATAGTATTTAGCCAATTTTAGTCGGTGTGCGTGTGTTACGCAACTTCTTAAGTAATATTATTTGCATATAGAGCAAGGCGTGTATGGAACGAGAGACAATAGCGTGTGAGAAAGGCCTGGTAAATTGTTCGCCATTGGTCTGATAAGAAGTCCCTGAGAGAGTGGCAAATTACAAAGATGCGTATAGGGAGGACATGATTACTTCCCTTATATTTTCTTCAGGAAGTTCCCAGGTGTACGTAAGAGACGGCACTAAACACTCGAGAGAGGAGAGGAGACAGTACGAGAATTTGTACAGAAGGGGTGCGGAAGGGAGGAGTACAAGGAGTAGCACAGAAAGGGTCCATATTGGATGTAAAATCAGCACCATCTATATTTAGGACCAGCTTGACATCATAAGTATTGTTCATCTGGTCATCAATCTAGTATGAGTAGCAGCAACAAAATTTAAAAAAAAGGCCGACATAACGGTCACATGGGATGTCATATTGGCACCATTTTAATTCAGGACCAGCTAGGTATTATAAGTAGTCTTCATTGAAAATTTAAAACCCCATGTCTATATGACTTTGCGTTTTATGTATCGATGTCAAGATTATTAAGATGGCTGCCATGATGGTCCTATTGGTCGTTATATCGACATCATTTTCATTGGCTAGGGATTATAATAAGTCTGCTGCTGAAAACCCCAATCTGGTATGACTTTACGTTCATGAGCAGCAACGATCTCATATTTTCAAGATGGCTGCCTTGGTGGCCTTATCGAATGTCAGATCAGTACCATTATCATTTGGGACCAACTTGACATCATAAAGAGTCCTGACAAAATTTCATGTTGATATGATAATTTAATCAGGATGAGTAGCGGTAACAAGATTATCTAAAAGGGGGCTGTTGCGGCCGTTTTGGATAACCGAGCGGCACATTTTCATTCAGGAGCAATGAATGCGGATGCAAAATGTCATGGCAATCATTGAAGTATAGGAGTAGCAATAACATACGTGTTTTACGGACAGACGGACGGCGGACAACATGCCATCCTATTGACCATTTTGGTCTTTGACCACGTGAGTTAAAAGTTACCAATCATCCTAAGGTTTAAAGTCCCCATCTTAAAAAGTAAAGGAGGAGTGGCGAACAATTTCATGTGCTGTGTTATGCCTCGCAACTCCTTCACATTTCAACTTACATACATACATACATACATACATACATACATACATACATACATACATGCATATCGTGTTAACGTTCATAGTATTCGTTTGAATGTGAGAACACTTTGACTTTCTTTGACATAAACTGGAGGAAAACAAAAACTACTTTTATTTTACCTAATGTTGCAGTGCTCTAAACTAATTAACTAACCCAGTGTAGGGACCGTCTATCCAAAATCAATATGAATCTACTTCTATCGATTTGCTTTCCTAAACTGAAGCAGTAGCAGATATATATATATATATATATATATATATATATATATATATATATATATATATATATATATATATATATATAATGTTAAGTTGGTCATCAAAGAAAATACGACCGATCTGATATTCAATATGGCCGCCATCTCAAAAATCTTGTTTTCTCTACTCCTCTTTAATAAATGGCCATATCGATATGGAGTTTTTAGTAAATGAGCTCTTATTATTTGTAGTTGTTCCCATATGAAAATGGTGCCCCTCGGACATTAGTATGACCACCTTGGCGACCATCATGAAAACTTTGTAATTGCTATTCATAAATAAGATTATTAGTTTTCATATCATCACTATCTTGTCCCAAATAAAATGACGCCGATCGAACCCAAAATATTGCCGCTGGTCAGTGGTGGTTATCTTACAATTTTTGTTATCATTGCTCCTCGCGAAGAGATGGTCGCATCGATATACAATGTGTTTTGAAGAAACATTCTTAGACAAACTTGTTATTACTACACCTCTTGCATGAATGGCGGCAATGTTCTGGGGTTTTCGCTAAAACACATCTTCTAGTATTTACTGGATCTGAATGAAAATGGTGCAAACCCGGCCACCAGTATATCCGCACATATCTTAGAGATTTGAAAACCAGACCTAAATGACCTTGAGGTAAAATCAATGGCCACCCCTTGCATTTTGTACTGCAATGAGTTTATAAACACAGAAACATAAACATGTACAAGTGAATTTGACCAGACTTTGTATTTTGGTATATTTCAGTAAACAAGTTTATAATCAGCACTCTGGCGTTGATTTTAAAAAGGAAGGAGTTGACTCGATGCTTTGATTCTATGATGGAAAGCACTGACTCGAGATTTTCATTCTATGATGAAAGGCATTGACTCGAGGATCTGATTCTATCATGGAAGGCACTGACTCGAGATTTTCATTCTATGATGGAAGGCATTGACTCGAGGATTTGATTCTATGATGGAAGGCATTGACTCGATATTTTCATTCTATGATGGAAGGCATTGACTCGATGCTTTAGCTGTGCTGACTTGTGAGCATGATAACACAAACAAGTATGAATGGATATTTATCAAACACATCTTGTGAATATATCTTATGAATATCTTGAACTGTACCACTTAAATAACTTTGTCCCCCCCCCCCAAAAAAAAATAATAAACATTATAATTATAGATTTAACCAAACTTAGCATGTTGGTATGTCATGACATTTTATATCGATGACATCAGCTTCAAAATCAAAGGCCATGGCAAAGAACTGTACTACATTCACAGGTATTTTGAAAACATATTAATTCAAACATATAGGAAAATATTTCACATGCGGGGACTAAATTTAACAACTGCTTCCAACTGTTTGGCAAACGTTTCGACTCGTTAAGGAACATGTGTCGGTCACTATTTTGAAAGAATTCACCCAATTTTGGATAAGGGCAGTAAGTACATTCTTGGAAATATAATGTCACTTTTCGACTTCTTTTTTTTTTAATTTACATCGATAATTGTACACTTCTTCTGAAAATTGACTTGTTCGTGATGATACAAACATTTCACGAAAAGAAAGGAACACGAAAGCATTTTTCGTGAATAAGTGCGATCTTTACGAAAAGGGTCACTTCTTCGCAAAAGTGTTCTGTTTATCTAAAGAATGTAACATTCTCGAGATAAAAGTGCTTTTTCGCGTCGATGCAGCTGTTCATAAAAAAGGTGAAAATTTTCATGCAAATTGTGTAATCTACCTGAACAAATGTCTACATTCGTGAAAAATGGGAACTATGCACGAAGAAAGATGACTAATCAGAACAATTTTCTTCTGGAAAAAATTATTCGATCTTTGACATATTTGGCCAGTGTGCACGCTTTTTACGTCATAACTTTATCGTTAGGGTTTTGACAACAATGGCTAGAGGCTACAGGCTGCTTCAAACCATGGCTGATTCGGATCAAATTCCGGGCTGATTCGGAGCATACGAAATATTAAGTTGCGTCCGGGATTAAAATTTGACATTTGCATATGTTTAAAATATATTTATCATTCTTTCATAGGTACACTGATCAGTTCAAATATGCAATTAACGCCTTTATATATATATATATATATATATATATATATATATATATATATATATATATATATAAAATTAGATTCTGTCGCAAACAAAACAATGAGCATTCGTTGGCTAAATATATAATGTATTATTGAACTGCATGCATAATATTATTGTAAATGGACAAGAGGAAAGATTAGAAAAATAGCATATTATTAGTAATTTTATTTATCTAATATAACAATAGAGAAACTAACATGGTCCATGAATGCTCGCACTTAACTTTAGTAGCTAACTGATGGAGATGCGATTCTCAGCATAGGAACGTCCACATTTTTGTACTTGTAAATACAATGCGAAGAAAACACGATTTACTTGAGAAATCAATAATACACTGAGTGAAACTATATGCAGTACTGTTTGATAGTGTTGATACTGGCCCAACTTATGAAAAGTTAACATTATATTTTCTTGATTGAAAATTTAGAAAGTTTGGTTGGTCATAAAATATAAATGCCATAGCTCATATATATTATTTTCTGATTTAGGTGTGCTAATAACTATCTGATTATAATTTAAAACCTGAATATAAACATTTTGCATGGTATTAATATTACTGCGAAAACAGTAATTACTAATATAAATAAAGTATGTGTGCCATTGTTTCAGGTTGGCATTTGGGCCGAATCAGTCCATAATTTGGGCTGAATCAGCCACGGCCCGAATCAGCCCTGGTCCGAAACAGCCAGCGCTCCGACTAAACAGGTCTTTGTGAAAAGAAAGACAAGGTTTTTTCGTGAAGAATCACTACGTTAATGACATGAAAGGACATTCATAAGCGACCTAACTCGCTTATGAACATTCTATTTAGTGGTATTCATACTCAGGTTACTGATTGAGATCGAGTTCACAACATCTGGCATTGTCTTTAATCTTTCTTTTCTTTTAAAAGGCTCATATTATTTGCTAAATGCAAAATTCACCAAAGGAATCCAAAACGAGAGAGAGAGAGAGAGAGAGAGAGAGAGAGATGCAGGGACGACTGGGACATTTAAACAGGAATTGTTTACCTTAACATCAATTTGATCAACGTGACATGTCACGTGGCAAGACCTGCACAGTGTTTATGTTTTGTAACGAATAGACGCCATCCATTTGGAACAGTTAAAGATTGGAATTACCCAGGGAGCAGCTGAAAATAGAAGAAATGGTTTGAGTGATCATAAACGGTAGGTGTACAAAGAGCTAACTGATCTGTCGTAACTGAGGTTCACACGAAACTTTCATACAAACTATACTTTATCATCGATTTCTGCTGAATCATCGCCCTTGTTCGTTCTTGTCACGTTTCAATGTCGTTATCTACCAGGTGGTAGCAGTCACAGTCAGCTACGGTCCGAATCAGCCAGCGTTCTGACTAAACAGGTCTTCGTGAAAAGAAAGATAGTTTTTTTTTTTTTCGTGAAGAATCACTACGTTAATGACATGAAAGGACATTCATGAGCGACCCAACTCGCTTATGAACATTCTATTTAGTGGTATTCATACTCAGGTTACTGATTGAGATCGAGTTCACAACATCTGGCATTGTCTTTAATCTTTCTTTTGTTTTAAAAGGCTGATATTATTTGCTAAATGCAAAATTCATCAAAGGAATCCAAAATGAGAGAGAGAGAGAGAGAGAGAGAGAGATGCAGGTACGACTGGGACATTTAAACAGGAATTGTTTACCTTAACACCGATTTGATCAACGTGACATGTCACGTGGCAAGACCTGCACAGTGTTTATGTTTTGTAAAGAATACACACCATCCATTTGGAACAGTTAAAGATTGGAATTACCCAGGGAGCAGCTGAAAATAGAAGTAATGGTTTGAATGATCATAAACGGTAGGTGAACAAAGAGCTAATTGATTTTATCGTAATTGAGGTTCACATGAAACTTTCATACAAACTAGACTTTAATCATCGATTTCTGCTGAATCATTGCCCTTGTGTAATTCCTTGGTTCGTTCTTGTCACGTTTCAATGTCGTTATCTACCGGGAGGTGGCAGTCACATTTTACTGACTGATTTATCCAAATTTGTCTGAAAGGAAAACAACTTGGAGGGCCAAAGCGTTAATTTTCTTGATAGTAAAATAAATAGCCTTTATATATAATCAAGATCTGATTTATTCATTTTGAATGATACAGTAGCCTGGCTTACCATCAGTTTCACTCTCAGAAAGCATATACCAGACACAGTTACAGCTTGGAATTATGTAATCCCGTCATACATTAGAAATTTCAAACCATACCATGTTCCGTCTGGACAGACTTTCACAGGGGCTTGTATCGTTGCTTACAATTGACCTGTCATACATGTATTATATAATAACTACAAGGGAGGACACTTGTCTCCTTGCTCGCTTGACCTATTTAAGAATAAATGCTGATATTTCAAGCTATGCTTAAAAATTTGGTACCGATATTTAGCTCAGGCATTCGACTGTTTATCCCTATCAACAGTTTGACTTAATGTCATACCTTTAAGGAATGCCAAATAATTTTCCCATGCTACTGCTCGACATGGCCCTGATCGCGCCCGCTTAATATGCAAGTGATATTCTCTGAATGGAATACTGTCTTCTCATTGGTTAAAAGAAAATGACATCTTATTTTTATTTATAACTTCTTTTTTACAATCCAATCTTTTCCTGTGTTTATATATATATATATATATATATATATATATATATATATATATATATATATATGTATATATATATATATATACACTAAGGCCTGAAAATTGAGAGTATGGATGAATAAGATCCATTGCTGATTTTAGGGACTTTTCAGGCATTGAGTGAGTGCAGTGTCTTCTGCATACTGTGAAATAAGATATTCAGTATGATTTATTTGTATTCCATTAGTAATAGAGTGTTTCCTGATTGTATGGGATAATATCTCTCTGCACACAGAAAGAAAATATATGTGGAGAGGGGATCACCTAGTATGCAGTCCCTTCTAATATCAAACCATGATGAATATTGTCTATTTATGGTAATGCATACAGAGTACATATATTTTCCCTATATATCTTCCCTTGATAGAACCATTTTCATAATTATTTATAATTGCTTGAAGAATTTGCTTCTCTCTATTTGTATTACGTGCAGTTTAGTAAGCTCCATTAAGTTAAGAGATGGGTCTCCAATTCTTCAAATACAGTTTTGATTTGTCCCCATTTGGAAGGCAAGTTATAACACTCTCCTGAGTTGATGACAGCTCCCCAGATTATGTGAAGAAATTATTGCTATTACATAATATGGACCGATATTTGCCCTAATGAATTTTTAAAAAACTCGACTGAAAACCCAACAGATCCTGGACTTTTATTATTTGACGTGTACTTTAGGCTTGCAGTGGTTTCAGTCAAAGTTAAAGGGCCATTTAAAGATTCTTTATGTGTACTAGCTAATTTAGGAATATCACAATAACGGGAGAGATCAACTGGATCCACCTGGTGATAAGAATATTGCTTGTGATAAAAAACAATTCTGATTCTTTCAAAATTTCAGACTGATTACCAATATATGTTCCATCAGATTTTAATAGATTTGGCATCATTTTACTTACATTGTTTCTTTTTTCCAAATTGTAGAAATATTTTGATGTCGGTTCTCCTTCTTCAATCCATTTTGCATTTGATCTTATTCTCACACCTTCCATATTTTCCTATGAATTTCCACCAGCTGATTCTTTTTGTTCTCCAAAAATTCTGGAAGTTATTAATTTCATTAGTTTGTAATTGGGCTGCTTTTTCTCAAGGTGTATGTCCTTGTACTAGTATATCTCTCTCACCAAATTATGTTCTGTACATATATCAAGAACCATCCCTTCCTGTGGGAATATTCAGTGTATTACAGTTATTTGTATCAAATTCTAGATCCTTTACTAGGATAAAGTCACCTCCAATAATGACACAATCATTGTTGAAAACTGTTATTTGGTTAGGAAACACCCAGCTACTGACCACAGAAGGTAGGTGATTGTTTATATGCAGGACTTTTATGCAGGATATTTGTTAGTTGGGGGTGGTGGTGGATTAGAATGGCCAGTAAGAACAGGTAATCGCTACATAAGGGTAACTGTTTGGACAGGTTAGACTGTAATCATTTTTTTTTACCTTTTCAAAAATATGGAGTACCCTATAAATATTCCTCTATGCATATACATTTAAAACTTTACAATAGAACCTCTCTTAAGCTTTTAACAAAAGGATTAATCAGTTTGGCTACAGAAGGGACTCGGCACTTTATTGAGGTATATAAAAAAAAAACTGGTTGGATGTGAAGGGTGATCATTTGAGGGATGTGATCATTTACTGGGTGTGACTGTTCTGGTAGGTTCCCTCTGTATGAACAGTTCTGTGCTGTTTACTGATTTATAATTTAATGGATGTAATATAATTTGTCACTTATTATTTAACTGAGCAATGCTTTCAGTGGATGTGATTAAATCTAATTGGTCACTTAATCTTTTATTAATTAAATTGTTTTAATTTCAGCCTGCAGTTATGTAGCGGATAAGATCCGTAGCAGCTGCAAAGGCAAGAGAGATGAGGAGGGTAAAGATGAGATAAAAGGGATCAGAGAGAGGAAATGTGTACTCAGCTCAGGAACTGCAAATGGTAAATGTAAAAATAGACTGCTTTTAAAAAATAGTGAAAAACATTAAATTCAACAGCAATAAGTATGTAAATATGTAAATCCTCAAGAAGTACAGCAAATATCCATGTGTATATGTATCTATATATATATATATATATATATATATATATATATATATATATATATATATATATACATAGCTGCCAACCCTCACGAATTTGGTGTGAATTTCACGACTTTTTCAGCGATTCATGGATTCACGCCGTAAGACAAAAATTCATGAATTTTCCGATCCTCAATTATTTTAAATCTTTAATAAAATAACCGATTTCCCATTAAGCGCTAGTCGTGATATTTGCAGTTGCCAAAACGGTCTGGTACCACTGGTCACGATATTAGTAGATCTACAGCCGATTAGTACAGTTGGCCCGGTCGTAAGCATTTTAGCCTATTTTAATCTTTATATATAAGAGCAGTTTTACAAGTGCTTTTGAGAGAAACTGGGGCCTAACCGGAAATTTGATCCACGCATGCGTCAAAACACTGATTCGAGTTACCGTTCAGCATCGCATGTAAGATTTTGAAAACGTCTTCACCACCAAGGAAAAAGAAATGTATTACTCAAAAAGTGAAGTTTAATTTGGAATATATCAAAAATTGGCCGTGCATTCTGCCATTAAACATTGATATTCATTCATGCTTTTTGTACTCAGTGTGCAATCGCAGAGACGATGTAAGGAAGAATGTCAGTTGCAAAAAACACGTAGAAGTTGGGAAAATTAAGAATCCGCAGATTTCAGCTCTGGAATATTTTAAACCATTGGCGGAAGACCCGCAGGCTACCAACGCTTGAGCATTATTTGTGAGTTTTCTTGTGTCGAACACAATCTACCTTTATCAGCTGGAGACCATGCTAAACATTTGTTCTGACATATGTTCCCGGACTCGAAAATCGCTTCCAAATTTTCATGTGGAAGAACCAAAAATGCTGCAGCTCCTGTGCATTCCTCACAGCAACAGTGACAGCGAAAGAGTATTTTCTTTAGTGAGGAAAAATAAGACAGACTTTAGGGCCTCCTTAGCTGCAGAAAATTTGCCAGCAATTTTAGTCCCCAAGATCAACCAGCAGGCAAGAAGTCGGAACTGTTTTTAGTGTTTAGAAAACAAATTTACTATCAAGCAGTTGAGGAAGTTCAAGTCTGCCATAGTATCATGTCTTGATAAATAAATATTTCTGCATATATGTAGTGTTTTATTTTTATTTTGCGAACTTGATATAGTGTAGTATTGACGGTCGGAGTAGTGAGAGTGGATGGAGTTATTGTCATGGTATTTTTCACGAATTCATGTCCAAATTAACGACTTTTTATCCCTATTTTCACTAATTGTGAGCCTGGAAGGTTGGCAGCTATGTATATGTATATATATATATATATATATATATATATATATATATATATATGGAACGATATTAATATAACCAAACAATCTGGTGAGTTAAAATTTTTCCATGAATCAAACCTATTATTACAATATGAATTAAAATTATGACCAGTTTGACTACATTGGTGTCATTTTACATCTGATGTGGAATACAGGGATAAGCACTTTCTTCTCCATTTGGTATAATTTTGTCAATTTATAATAATAAATTTATATATATTCTTTGCATTTCTAAATAGAAGTTAAGTTGGGTGTGTTAAATTTTGCTTGCCTTTGACTTTGTTCTGTATGTTTTGGGGGAACAAAAGGACCAGCAGGGATATTTTTAATTGCTACAGGTTATTTGTCATACACACCAACAAAGAGGGATGCTTTTTTAAAAAATGAAATGAATTGAATAAATATGCAGCCTGGATCCATCCACTTGTAGTCCCATTTACATGCAGTGTTAAAAGCAATGAAAGATTGGAAATGTATGATAGTCATGTGATTTCCTTTGCTTACATTGTTTTGCTGTCTGTTTGGTAATAGAGCTAGATATATGCTTAAGAAGAATAAACTGTATAGCCAGAGTATTTTGTAGTGACCTACTTATCATGCTCTAATTATATGCTATGTCTCCATGGCTGGATCCATTTCTAGTATCCATTGCATACAGTCACGAATTAATTGTACTAAAGGTAAAATGGGTCACTGACCTATATTTCACACTGGAGTGAATTTATAATTTTCTTTATTTAAGGCTTATTTTCAGTCGTATCAGCCTGCTATTTGAATAATCTTGATTTGTAACAGTATTACTGATGTTACTAGAGCACGAAGCAACAAGATGTACCTTATATGACCATGGATATATCTTTATTTATGCCAAATGTACTATATATGACCTTGTATAAATCTTTATTTACATATAATGTACTAGATGTGACCATGGATACATCCTTATTTACACATAATGTACTATATATGACCTTGTATAAATCTTTATTTATGCATTTTGTACTATATATGACCTTTTATAAATCTTTATTTACACATAATGTACTATATATGACCTTGCATAAATCTTTATTTACACATAATGTACTATATATGACCTTGTATAAATCTTTATTTACACATAATGTACTATAAATGACCTTGTATAAATCTTTATTTACACATAATGTACTATATATGACATTGTATACATCTTTATTTACATATAATGTACTTGATATGACCATGGACACATCTTTAGTTACATCTCCTTATTTGAAGCATATCATGTAAAGTTACTGTATTGATATCCACACTGTTGAAAAGAGTCTTCATGTCCTGTTATTGTTGTTTTTGGAATTTGTAACACTGTATGTATGTATGCCTGGAAGAATGATAGCGGCATAGTAATCTTTGCATTTTTACATAAAAAGACTTCCTTTATTTTCCAGAATTTCTGTTAAAAATCTAAGAAAATGCTTAATATTCCAGAATTTTATTGCAATATACTCATATAAAGATAACTAAATTTTATATTGCTTCTTCCAAGAAAAGAAAATATAACACTGGTTTGTGGTGAGGAACAGTGTTACAGTTGGTATATAATCCAGTAACAGCAATGGCATTCGACTTGAATGTTTTGTAATGCCCAGTCATCCATGCAGTTTTTTTGTAGCATCTGTGTAGGTAGATATTTAGTATATTAATGTCTATCAGATATATTCTTATGTTTAATTCAGAAAGACAAAGTATAAGCATATTTACCTGTCACAAAGTCTTGTAAATTAAGACAGTGTATATGCAAACTTACCTATTACAAAGTCTTGTAGATTAAGACAATGTATACGCAAATTTACCTATTACAAAGTCTTGTAGATTAATGCTGAATGAGCAATATTCTTGACCAATTGAATTAGGTATTGAACCTTATAGTATATGATTCTGGCACAAAATCAGAATAATACCTTTGATATATGCAGAAAGAAGAACCAACTTTGTTTCTTCTGTATAAGCCATCATAGCATGAGCAACAAGAACTAGTGGACTGACATTAAATGATCCTCATATCATACCCATAATTTCTATGGCTTGAATGGTAGAAGCATGCAAGCCTATCAATTTCAAGACCAGTGGTCAGATCACTGGCTGAAATATGAAAATTAGTTTCTGTTTTCAGTTATATACCTTTGCCAAAGTTTTATGATGGCTTGAAATCTGAAAATGAAAAAAGCCTTTTAATTGTGTAAAAAAGTTAAAGGTTAAGGTCACTATGACTGAATTTTTGTTGTTGATAACATCTTTTATTCCATACCTTGTTCAGAATTTGTAGAGGGTCACTCTTAAGGCATGGAATAAGGACTATTAATCCTTGGGTTAAGAAAAACAAAGGTCATCATCATTCTGACTCAAGGAAAAATGGGTTTTGCACATTGACTTTCATTGCTTGAACTAACTTTGTGGATAGATTGCACCTATGACATTAAAGACACCATTGGGTTTTGGAGTGTACAGGTCAAAGGTTACAGTCATGGTAACTGTAAGTCTAATAAATCTATAATAGTTTCTACAAGTTTAGTTTGAGACTGCTTACCTTGACTAAGATCAACATCATTCAGACCAAAGATGTGCCTAACTAGTGGGAGGACATTTAGACATGTTGAGGGCATGTCCACAGTACACTTGTTAAAATATGTATTTATGTTTTTAATGTTTTGTTGCAGATAATGGCAGGTATGTTGAAAAGCAGCCACACCCACAGTCACCTCCTCCTCCATACCAGGCTTCTGACTGCACCCGGAGGGGAGGATGACAATAATGGATGCCATTTCTATGGCAACTGTTGTCACTATAGCAACAAAATGGCAATATTCCAACATGCTACCCTGTGATTTCTATTCAGACTTCCATAATTTCTGAACAGAAACATTGTTTTATCTTCATCTTAAATCAATTATTGGAGTGAAATTACTGGTGGACTGTGTGACCTTAAGAAAAGTTTAGAAAAGAGGGAGAGAAATTTTAGGTTGTATAAAAGTTTACATTTATATATTTATGAAGCACAGAGAAGAAAAAAAAAAGACTCTATTCCACTGATTTTTGTAAGTGTATTAAAATTTTGATGGCTGGTGTTACAAATTTTGACAGTTGTGTGCTTATTGTTATTCATTTCTTCCTAAATGCACAATGAGAAATAAAATGATGCAGTCTGAAATCAAATATACCTTTACATTATGTTGGGATTTAGTCAGTGAATCAAAACATACCAGATGCATTTTACAGTTTTGTTTCATCTTGCAGTTTACAGCTTGCTTTCTCCATATTACAATGAAAAGTTAAAATCATGGTTGCTGTTTATGTTTTGTTACCTCAGCATAATATTTTGTATCAGAAGAAAGAATCTTGTATGATGTCATTATTCAAAACTACCATGGGTTAGGAAATAATGACTGATTGTAGAGTTTCTAACTTTTGTTACAGAATAATTAGGATACTTTATATGTGGAGTTGTATTTTTATGTAATTTATACAATTACTTGTAATATTGAATATATAATAAGAAACCTTGCTTGTGTTTTATAGATTCTTTTGCCTTATTTGTATTTCCTCTCGTTTTTTAAAGTGTCCTCAGGGATTCAACACTAATCTTGTGTAACAGCCATATGGCATATACATACATGTGACAGAAAAGACAGGACAGGATAGATCCGAAGATTTTCATTGTTTTGTTGAGGAATTTGGACCTCAAAAGATGGATGATTTTCATTGTCCCAGTTTTTCTCATGCAAATAGACAACTACTGAACAAATTTACATTTTTTAAATATTATAGTATATACATCATCTCATCAAATTAGTTCTTTCCCAGTAACTTATTGTCAGTCATACACTTCATGCCAATCACACTCTTCACGTCAGTCATACACTTCATGCAATCACACTACATGCCAATCACACACTTCATGCCAGTCACACACTTCATGCCAATCACACTCCTCATGCCATTCACACTTGATGCCAGTCACACTCACACACTTCATGCCAGTCACACTATTCATGCCAGTCACACACTTAATGCCAATCACTCTTTGTGCCAGTCACACATTTCATGCCAGTCACACACTTCATGCCAGTCTCACACTTTGTGCCAGCCACACACTTCATGCCAGTCACACTCTTCATGCAAATCACACTCTTCATGCGTCACACACTTCATGCCAGTCACACACTTCATGCTAATCACAC
Source organism: Sinohyriopsis cumingii (assembly GCA_028554795.2). NCBI lineage: Eukaryota > Metazoa > Mollusca > Bivalvia > Unionida > Unionidae > Sinohyriopsis > Sinohyriopsis cumingii. Next base: position 132,291,451 of record CM068826.1, on the reverse strand, counting down.
TCTTCATGCCAATACCACTCTTCATGCAAATAACACTCTTCATGTCAATCACACTCTTCATGTCAGATACACTATATGCGAATAACACTCTTCATACTAGTCACACTCTTCCTATATGTACCACAAGCATTTTTTAGGCATTATTGCTGATTATATTACCTGCAAATAATTTTAAATTACTATTTGCTCATTTTTCCCTCCATTAACTTTACATTGTTAGAATCGTGCAATATTACCCGATACTGAACTTGCATGCCAATACACATATAGCATTCACATACATAAAGGAACTACTTTCTATTGTAAACAAACAATGGACGCAGACACCAACACTTTTGATTGGTAAACAAATCATGTACACTTGCATAAGAGGCGCTTTATGTTGTGGTTGTTTAAATTTGTTTCTGAATGAACTAAACAGATGTTTCGTGGACTGCAACATACCAGCTGCTTTGGCACATACCTCGTTGACACCATGTTTTGGATTTTTCTAGCTATAATATAAAACAGACGCATGAAACGGTCCTTACAAATAACATACAAGTGACAAGTCATGTACTGTCTTCTTTAGCTGGTGATAAGAATGGCAAAACAAATATACTGACAGTTTTACATCCTGAATTTCCACAAAATGTACTTTCTTTGTTCTGCAAAGCTGAATTACATGAGCCCTGTCATAGGTTCTCAATCTTGATTACACATTTCAAAATTGTACTGTAATTTCCATGATAAATGCAATTACATCCTCCTTACTGCACTCAAAATAAAATAAGCATTAAATTCCATGGCGTCTTTTTGATAATTGCAATTGAAAGACTTCATATTTTTCCCACATTATGATTTCAAACATTCAGTGACAGAAGCAGAAACATATTTGCAGATGTCAACACACTTCTCCCTCGCTTCTTCAACCTATGTATTTCATGTGGAATTATCACATATAAATCCAGTCCATAATCATGAAATGTCATAGAATAAAAAAAAAAAAATACCAAAATCTATTCATTCCAAATCAAATGGAAAAGTTGTTGCAATGCACATTCATTCACAATATGACTCCAAATTTCAGTTTTAACTAGACACGCCAATTTCTTTTGAAAGTTATGTCGAGCACGCGACTAAGTTCAAATTTATCTGGGCCGAGTTATGTGCGCAGTAATAATGTTGTTGTGTAATGATGAATATGCGCTTGTGTATTTAGTTTGGAATGCGACATACATTCAGTTACTTTGTTTCGTGTAGTGTATTTTGTTAATATAATTAAGCATTAGTTGGAATTAATTTTTTTAGCATATAATAAAAAGGTTACTGCATTTGTATGGGAAAATATTAACTTGTTTTGTTGGATGGATTTACTGCACTCCCAAGGTCGTGCAGTATTTCCATTCGAAAAACTCGTTCATATTTTCCCATACAAATGCAGTAACATATAATGACTGACGTCAAGTATAGCCCGCTGTAATTTCCTTTGGTGTTTTGGGCTCTGACAAACCACTGAATCTTATCACTTCCATGTATGACATCCATTTTGTAGAATTTGTCTGTCAGTAAAGTCGCTTCTGATTGGGCTGCAACATTTTTGAGTCTATTCCAAGCTGTTCTCCATTTTATTTAATTCACCTTTGAATCAAGGCTGTGAAATATGTTTCTTTTTATTAGTGATCAATATAAGATAAATTTACCTTTAATTCCATGGCAAACCATTGTCAACGAATTGTATAAATCCCTTTATTTATTAAATAGATGTACTCTGGTTTAGTTTTTTTATGTACAACGATACCCGTGGGTGATTTATGTATAATGTAAAATATTTCGAAACAGTGAGTTTGGTTCATCCTATGCCGCACATGCAAAGTTCTTTCAGTGGAAAAAACCGAAAACTTCCACCGCACAGACGATGTGTGGCTGCATCGTCTGTGCATAAATGCCTCACCATAACACTAAAGTCTTCACATTACGGAACGTCTTGTCAGTGAGCGGTCTACTTAAGGACTTGCATCTATATTATTAAACAACTATAACTATTATATACTTGAACATATACTTATTCTAAATAAAAGAAAACAATCAATTCATTTTATATGATATACAACAAAAAAAAAGACATTATGCAAGAGGTTTATCTTATACAAGCTTCTCTGCATCGTTTATGTAATTTTGATATTCTCTATCAACATAAATACTGAATACTAATAAAATAGCATACTAATAAAAACACTGAATACCTCGTAAATACAAGCAATAACATCGATAGGTACAAAAAGAACAAAAACAGTGGGACAGGGATTGGCCTTACTGATGAAGGAGCATATGACGGTACGATGCCTAAGCTACGTGGCTCAGGCGATGTAGCACGGTTCGTATTGGATCTCCCCAAAGGTATGGTCAAATTATAGAACATTACGAAAACACAAAAATGGGGGTACATATACAATTTACTAAAAATACGAGCTATAAAATGCACAACATACATGCACTCAGCAATAAAAAAATTCTTTCTTTCTTCTCTTGATTATTTTATTCTCAAACTTTTACTTTCCTCTTCTATTATACACACAGCACTTTCACATTCGATAATGACTCAAAGGGGCCCTGAGTGGCCGAGTGGTCTAAAGCGCTTTCCGTTACGGGTCACTGCCATCTCACCTCTGTCTGCGTGGGTTCGAGTCTAGGATTCGGCCAATGTGGGTATGTGAGAAAGCTTGCCATTAGCTTATTGTGGGTCGGTGGTTCTTCCCGGATTCTTCCTCCACCATTAATACTGGCTGCCATACATAGCCATCGTGTGCAGAAAAATGGCGTTAAAGCTCACAACAACAATAACAAGGACTCAAAGCATAGGACTGAAGGTATTGACCTCTATCACGGAAGCATGTAAACAAAAGAATTGAGTCACATGCCACCGCCGCATGCTAATACCGGACCTCCCTAGCTGGAATTATTTTTTTTAATTTACACAGGAATCCTCATAACTAAAGACAACTCTAGATGTGATTATAGAGCCAGCCCATACAACCCCCCCCCAAAAAAAAAAACAACAACAAAACAAACGGGTAGCATACAGTACATATAGCATACGCATGTAGCATGCACTGGACAACATACACTGGACAGCATAGATCCCTGGCAACGATCACTAAGGTAACTAAAGCTCCGAATCCAGCCAGGGTTAAGGAGCTATATAAACACTAAAGTAGGACGATGTACAAAACCCTAATCCAATTGAATAAATCTATCACAATTCTATTTGAATATACACGCACTACATATACTATGGGGACAACAAAACAAATAAAATCATTCAAATTTCGGCAGCAGGGGTCCTTCCTATGATGGAGTCTGAGAGGGACCACACCAATAAAATTTAAGGACTTGCATGATCAGGAATGAATATGGACTATGATTCAGATAATGGATACAAGGGGAAATGAATGTATGAAACGGAATACTGCAAGAGAAAATCCCCCGGTTTTCACCAAGACGGATAGCCCCTATTTCAATCAAGTAGGAGGAATGCTGTCGACGTGGAATGAAGGAGGATGGAATTTTATATAATATATTACAATATTGAAACGGAAACTGAATAAGGACAACGGATAAAGTTTCATATTCTCAAAGAAATACATATAAAAGTTCCTATAATAGGACTGTATACAAGTCGAGGCATAGAACTCGAGACCAAGGTAACAATACAATAGAATGTGTACCAAAGTATACAACTTGGAAGGAAAAAGGATATTGATGAATGAACATTCCACAAGAACAGATAGTCTACATCAGGAAAGGACATTCATACTTCTAAGCAAAAACTTCCTATGGGAATAGTTCTAGTCGTTTTGGGGAACCGGGTGGGGTGTGCGCGTCGACTTGACCGTCAGCCTAAACATCGTAGATCTACCCCTGATCTTTAGACCCATCAATAGACAGTGGATACATTTTATTTAGAGTCGGAATTTCAGCGAATAATAACTGTAATGGTGAAAAAATTGTATATATTTTCCGCAGTCATTCTGTCGAGGAAATCAATAAGCAATTTTTTTCGTTAAATAAATCGTTCAAAGGGGTTTCATTCGGCTTCGTAGGAAAGGGAGCGATTACGGGAAAGGACAAGTTATTATCGCAATCACTTACAATATGTTTATTAAGGTAAATTTATAATTACTTTATAAATGTATTCGTTTTAAATTCATAAATCAAATTTTCTTGGGTTCGGAAGCTAAGTGTTTGCATGTATTTGTCTCGAACGTTACATGACTCGTGTATGATATGAATGTGCTCTAATTAATTCGTTGAGATGTAATAGAAATCATGTATTGTATAAATTTCATGCATTATTCTGATACAGATTGTGAGAATTAATTTATCTGTTTTAAATGATATGTATCGTGTATGCCAAGGATTGATTTTACAATGTCAGTGTCACTGAATCGCTAATTAGGAAGTAATGTAGTTAAGAAAAGACCTGAAGTCCATTAATTCATTTATGTAATTAAGTTGTGAATTCTCTTAACCGAGGAAAATCAGTGCGTATCGACATGTTCATTTAGTGATTTGCAGCACACAGGGGTGCAGTACTATTTAATAAGTGGTTTAATTATATCATGGTTTCAGTTAGGAATGCGAGTAGCCACACGAAAGGACACTACTTTATGCTAATAGGGTTGTCTTATCAGGATCAAGATGCAAACTGACCATATAAGCTCACTTCTATGGATTTACGATAAGACGATATCTGACGCTAAAGGAGTGAGAATATTGCTCGATCCCAGAAGTAAAAACGACATGATAAATATTTAAGTTGGGTATTATATATATCGTTTATTTCAAGGAAAAATGGCTCCATACGTGCACCACGTAGTGGGAAAAGACAGCAGACAGCCAAATTACGGTTAAGTACCCGAATAGGCTGAAGAGAGAGCGATATATATATATATATATATATATATATATATATATATATATATATATATATATATATATATATATATATATATATATATATATATATAGAGAGAGAGAGAGAGAGAGAGAGAGAGAGAGAGAGAGAGAAGACATACTGCAAAGCTGACATGTCATCAACAGTGAGTTGTAGAGGGCCGGAATCAATCAGGTTAGGCTAACCTGCCGGCAATTTTGAGTTCGATGGTTCACTCGATTCTATGACAAAATTTGGTATATCGGTATAACAGAACGGCTAATTGCATTTCGCATAAATATTGTTATTCTATTTCCATGAGAAAGTGTATCATTCAAATGTCATGTCCAGTTTAATTTTATTAATGAAATCGATTTTAAAAATATCTATTTTACATACGGGGGCTCGTGTGTTTCTGTTCCATATCTTTGCTCCAATCTTAGGTATTCGATCCATTAATTTCTTATTTTATTTTATTGCTTGCTCGATCTCGAGATAACGATAACTAAAGCATCATACCAGGCGGGGGATCATTTCATAGCATACCCCATATCACCCCACCACCTAAGAGTAAGATACATTAGCTTGTTGGGGCTCTTTAGTCTACTATGAAATAATGATACAACAATTTACTTCAACAATCAGACATACTTAACAATTATATATAATGCTTCTTTGCTAAAACTGGAAATCCCTACCCCATTTATACTTTATATTTTAATAATCCATGCAGGAAAATCCTCTGTTTGTCTGTCCCTCTCTCTCTCTCTCTCTCTCTCTCCAGTTACACGTAGTGTTAAATATACATGTGTAATGGCTGGCCAACACACACTTAAGATACTCTTCGCCTCCAAATTTATAATTGCTGTTTAAAATGCAGAGAAGTAAAGTTACATGAATAAAAATATACTCTATATTTACATGCGGTGTTAAATATCTTTGTTAAACTAATGGCTGGCAATACAACCTTAAGATACCGTTTATATGTATACTGATTTTATATATAAAAGGACAAGACTATGCAAAACTTACGAAAGCACACATATATATACATCTTCGTTAGCCAAGGTTCCGATACATTAACCCTATCTACACCAGCAGATATGTGTGTTTCGGGTCTGTGAATTTCATTAGATACGGTGACAATGAACTGCATCCAATTTAAAATTAAGTTGTTCAGATTTTAATACTATTCATACATGATCAAGAGAAGGGAAACAACAACTTGAATGGACGCACACAAAAGCGATTTTCCACTGCCGGTCCGTGTTTGTATAAATACCATTCACTCAAATACACCTGTATTGGCTTCTCTCTGGTAGGCAGTCATACTTTCTATGTTAAATTTACAAAGTATCCTTTCGAAGTCAGTTGCCTATACCCATTTTCAGCCGATGTATAATGTACCACTGTCACACACTATTGATTCGTTGGCATTACATGCCCAGGGAGGCAACTCATGTAATCCAATAGATGTCGCAAGGACAAAGCACTAAAATATCTGCTCGATCCGCCAAGATACAGATAGGGTTATTATATCGTAAATCTGGCTAGCGAAGATGACATACATGCTACTTGTTAATACATCGGAAGCACATCACTATTAACACTCCAATGCCGCCTTGCAAAGGTATGCCAAGTCATCTGAGGGGCCCCGAGTGGCCGAGTGGTCTAAAGCGCTCTTCGTTACGGATCACTGCCATCTCACCTCTGTCTGCGGCGGTTCGAGTCTAAGATTCAGCCAATGTGGGCATGTGAGAAAGCTTGCCAGTAGCTTCTCGTGGGTCGGTGGTTCTTTCCGGGGTTTTCCGGGTTCTTCCTCCACCATTAATACTGGCCGCCATGTATAGCCTATCGTGCTGAAAAATGGCGTTAAACCCCACAACAACAACAACAACCAAGTCATCTGAATAATACTGAATCTTGAAAGATAGGTCTATAAGTCCAAAACATCGTTGGGTTCCATTAACATTAGACAATAATGACGTGTCATCACATTATGAGCCATGTAGCCTAATATAAACCCCGCCATTCTTCGCATATGTACAAATTAATCAGATGTCGATAGTCGACGTCAGTGGGTCAGCCGATTTCTGTCGAAAACTGGACAAGATTTGATGACGTCACTGTTGTGAATATAAGTAGCCAACACCATGCTATGTCAGATACGGTAGGTAATCCTTATGTGATACGGTTTCTCATTGTACGTTTGATACGATGCGGTACTCGACCAAGCATTTTTTTTTTCTTTAAAAGCATAACTGACGCACAATATTTTTTTACAAGTCAGTGTTGTATACTTAACAATTAATATGAAAATCCAAGACAGATAGGTTTGTCTTCAGCCAAAGTTAGCCCATCAAAGTAATCCAGCACCCCAGCAGAACAAGAATATTCACCCGAGTCTTCTTTTTATGTTTTTAGATCCGCTTAAACAAAAGCAAACCTGTCTCTCTTCATTCCCACTCTAATCAATTTGTGCTTTACGTGTGAACGTTGTTGTTGTTAAATTAGTCACTAGCTGAATTAGTCTAGTATATCGCATCACTATTTTTAGAGCACTCCCGTAAATGAACGGAATTACGAGCGACTTCGTTCACTGAATTAAGGGGTGGACCTCTTAATTCTAAACTTAATAGTTACACGAAAATAAATCCCGTAAAATACAACCTAATTAGAACATGTATCAGTCATTGGTCTCTAAACATTATGGAATGAAGCAGAGCTGAATAAAACACAATAATGAAACACACATATATGCTATGAAACCAAAATTATCACAGATACATATTTTACCAAATTTATGCTGAGTCACAATTACAAAATATAATTTACTTGTATTAGACAGGATATATAACCACTTTTGTTTCTACATAGGAAAAAAAGAAAACCTCAATAAACCTAAAATCCCTCCAACTGAAAAATAAATTTGGTCCCGAGGGACTTCGATTTAGAGAGGATTCACTGTACAATGAATATTGTTTAGTAAGCCACCCCAGATCAATGGTAGACTTGAGTAAAGTACTTCTTAAAATTTATTAAGTTATTATGTTATTCAATCTATTGTCAAAATTATTAATATGTGTTTCTTGTTGTTGTTGTTGTTGTTATTATTATTATTATTATTATTATTAGTTGATATTGTTGGTGGTGTTGTTGCTGTAATAGTAATTTTTTGCAAGCTGCTGGTTAGTACAGCCTTTCCTTTGTTAAGGAGGTAACCAATAATCGCTTTATAATTATTAAATCGGAGTATTTGTTCTTTTGTTATTAAACAGATACTTGTAATGGTGATGGTTACCGACATAATTCTATGCGCGTATTTTCTATTCTCTTTCTTCTACTTTTAAAACGAGATTGGAATGGTGAATCCATGGTACAGTACGGGGCGGATGCGCCCACCCAACCTCAAACCCTTAGAAACCATCCCGAACCACTAGCAGCAGAGGGGGCGAACAGACCGACTTTGGAAGCGTCCAAAAACCGAAATAAGCCCTCCTAAAAAAAAAGATTAATAACTTTAAAAATCAAAATAACTAACTACAGAGGCTCTCTCAAAGAGTCCCTCCAAGAGTCCCTCTTGGGGTTAGTCCACGTTATTTCTCCAACTAAAAACTTGTTAATGGCGAGTATATTACAAAAAAAACGAACCAACTTGAGGTCTCGCCCCCTCTGCTGCTATTAATTTATCCAAATATTTTATCAAGTCCAATACGATATCTTGTTCTAGGATCGTGCAAATTTATTGTTATAAATCCATGCGGAGTAGCTTGCGCTCGTGAAAAGAAATTTCTGAATTTAATTATATCCATGTCACAGCTGCACCAAGTTTCATGAATATTTCGCAACGTATGTGTATCAACTCCATTAAACACAACTAAAATATTACAGTTATCTCTGATCACTTTTAGTATTTGTGTGTATCGTTGAGTAACATAAATGACATCGGTGTTTTTATGTCTACCTCGAGAAAAAATCCTAGCTGGATTTGATTGTTTGTCCAGCATCACATCATCGTATACAACTAAATTATTAATAAATCCGTCAATGGAATCAACTGAAGGTGCTTCATCAACATCGGTTATAAACTCGATAACAGCGTTATCTTTATCTATTCGCGCGTTTTCGTTAAAATCCTTGAGCACATTATAACATAGTTGATCATCAACTGACGGGGCTACCAAATACAATTTATCCCACTTTAACCATCTCATTATAAGATTAAGTAACAACTGTGTCTTTCCACTTCCAGATGGTCCTATTATTATCATTCTGATGGAATTTGGTAACGCAGGATGGTGCTTGACAGGTTCTCGTTTTCTTTTCGCTGAAAAATCAATTATATCCATGCTGTATAAAATATCAATGGACTTATATTGTGTGAAGTGCAGGACGCGTACCCCGACGGATACACTAGCAACTATTACTACAAAAAATAACAGATCAGCGGTTACGGGTAAGTGTACGCGGTGTGGTACAAAGAAATTTAAATTTATTCCCGGTGATAATTCAGGGACAAAGTCAGCGTTAAAAAAAAAAAAAAAAAAAAAAAAAAAAAAAAAAAAAAAAACCCAGGAGGTGATATTGCAGCAAAATTAACAAAATTACCCGGGACTCCGTGGGCTAAATACCCAGGAGAAAAACACCTACCAGGATATAATTATTGCGGTCCTGGTACTCGACTCGATATCAGGCTTGATCATCAGGATCAACCAAAACCAGGCGAGGAACCAATAAACGCTATTGATAAAGCATGTCATGCTTATGATGTTGCGTATAAATGCAATGATCTACAACATAGGCATATTGCAGATGTAAAATTAATTCATGCGCTAAATTCTATAAAAAATAAAAATATCAAAGAATCACTAGCTAATTGGTTAGTAAGATCCGCGATGAAAGGTAAATTAGCGCTAGGGGCTGGTAATATATAAATGGAATCGATTTATTATTCCCCAATTGGATACTGGAAAGGTAAAGCAGCTATTAGTAAACTCGCCGAGGCAACAAAGGTTACACGTGTTACTGCTAAAGCGTGGTTATCCAAACAGGCAATATGGCAAATTTACCTACCACCACCGAAACAAATTCAGTACGCGTATTTCGATGTTAGTGTTCCTAATGAAGTTCATCAAGCCGATATTCTGTTTTTACCACATGATACTGTACGTAGAAAAACGTACAAATACGCGCTAACCGTTGTTGATGTTGCAAGTAGATATAAAGAAGCAGAGCCGTTGTCAACAAAGACAGCTGCTGAAGTTGCTTCTGCGTTTAAACGAATTTATCAACGAGGTGGTCTACGATGGCCACAGCTGTTACAAGTTGACCATGGCAAAGAATTTCTTGGTCCATTATCATCGTTAATGAAGCAACATAATGTCAAAATACGACGAGGACTTACTGCAATTCATCGTGATCAGGCAATTGTTGAACAATTTAATCGAACACTTGTTGAGCGGTTATTTGGATATCAATACGCGAAGGAATTCATTCAAGATAAAAGATCTCGTGAATGGGTGGCAAGATTACCAAATGTGATAACTGCATTAAATAATGAGATTACTCGAACAACCAACATGAAACCTATTCATGCAGTTACAAAAGCGCATATACCAATACAACGACGTGATTTTTCAACACAGCCAGTATTAGGTAATATCACTGTAAGATATTTATATGAGCCCGGTGAACTTGAAGGTGGTAAAAAAAGAGCGACTGATCCTTTTTGGAGTGTTACCACACATACAATATCTAACATAACAAGATCCTCAGGTAGACCCGCAATCTACAGGCTGGATTCAACTGCTCCTCAACGTGGATTTGTACGTGAACAATTACAGATAATTCCCGATGACACACAATTACCACCCAAATCACTTAACTAGCACCTCTACGTCGGTTACATTCAAGAAAGGTCAACATGATATTTTCTCGTGTATGACCAAGATTGTTATTTTTTCTATCTACGGTAAATTGTCTTGGATCATTTTTCAGATACCGCCATAACATTATACAATTACAACTTGTACAATGATTAGTCTGTTGTTGTTTCAGCGCATTAATAAAATCAACATCAAGATCAAAATCGCGTTTTTTTGGTCACTTTGTTTATAGCCAGATAATTTTTTTCTTATTATATCATTTTGACATTCGTCAATATCATCGTTGATCACTGACGAGTCCATGACGATTCTCCGCAGTTGAAATATTTTTCTAACTCGAGACACTGCAAGATAAACTAAGTTCGACCATTCGATACGATCATCAACGATCCAAATAACTGTATCAGTAATAGTTAATCCCTGAGATGAATGAATCGTCATCGCATATCCAAGAGTCCACGGGGATTTATCAGCACGTAGAGCATCTTCAACAACATCAACATCAACTGCAGCAATATCATTCAACACAAGATTCTGTTTCCTTGACTCTGTCAAGTGTCCTGGTATATCAACGTCAATATTTTGCCGTCGTGTATCTGCTGGTCGATAACATAACGGAACTGGCAACGTTGGAAACTTTTCTCGTTGTAACTGAAACAACTCCCGTTGAAGTGTATCACGAACTATCTTTCTACTTGCAACTATCAAATCGTTTGGTCTCCACGTTTGCAGAAAGACTTTCATGGGTGTTTCTGAAATTGTCTCGCGCATTACTTCACACTGAATTTTATTCGGTTGTAGTCTGATTAATTTTTTAAATTCCTTTAATTCTGCATCAAGTGCTCTATGATCATCAGTTATTTCTACATAGTAATCAACGAAATTTTTCAGCCAATCATGTGGAGATGGTCCAACTACGGGTGGTGGTTGACCGTGATCGCCGCACATTATCACAACAGTATTTCTTGTTAATAACCAATCAAGAAATATTTTTAATGTTTCTAGCGGTACAGTGCATATTTCATCCCATATTATGATCCTTGGAATATATTTTTCTCTCATCCTTAAAGATGTCCATGTATCACCCTTCCATCAGAAGAAGCTGTGATAAGTACATGATTGTACTCCTAGTTGTTTCATTTCTCGCGCGAGTCTGTGTGTAGGTGTTAGCACAATCATATCTGAATTCTGAAATAGTTCGATAGCTCGAGTGGTTTTACCAGAACCACCAGGTCCGTTTAGATAAACTGTTTTGTGTCTAGTTATTAGATCGTATACCGATGGTAACAACGAAGTTGTCGACGATAGTTTCGATGTTTGATATTTTTTACAGTAAATATCTTTAACCGCAACATCAGCGCATTCGGAATAATTAAGTATATTTTCCTTTTTTATTCTCCACGAACCCCACGATGCACAAGTCTTTATGCTTAATTTTTCTTACATTATTGAATATTTTTTACTTATATAAAACGAATCCGTAGCAACTGTGACAGAAAACTTAGAAACCTTATTTATCATCGATAATAAATTTATCGAAACGTACGCTAACATTGAAGATCTTAAATGAGTAAACTGCGGTGACTCACCGTCCATGTAGCTCACAATTGTACCTAGTTTATTTCCATTTGGCAAGAAAGCTATTTCTCGACTTATAAACGTGTTCTTATTCGTTGTATCAGCGATTATGAAATCTAACTCAGCATCGTCCATGATCAATCTTGTACAATGTCGTTTATGATCATATGATCCTCCTTGGTGAACTTGCCAATTATTTTTCTACCAAGATCTTTTGTGATCTTATTTTCATAATCAGTTTTATCCGGGTTTTCATCATCAGAATATTCCTTTTGTTGTGATAACCAAACTTCGGTTTGTTTTCGACATGATATAATTGCTTCGCTAATCGTCAGCGATATTAATATCGCACAATCAAGCATATACCATAATAGAACTATTGGTGTCCACATTTTTTCTGAAAAATGTTTTCCAAAACAAAGATAACAAATTGGATGAAGTCCCATAGCAAACTCGAATGACTCGATACAAGCGAATCCAGTCAGGTCAAAATCCGGTAATGGTCCATTTATCGATTCTCGCGTCATTTCGTGCGTCGGATGACTGAATCTTTTTAAGTATACAGAACAATTTCCCATCCCGAGAAAACTTCCGGGATAACACGCGACCATATCAACTGAAATAACATCTCTGTGATCGTATTTAGTATTCCACAATCCGCCGTGTCCGTATTCGAAACAACTGGATACTATGTCATCAAGAAAATCAAACCTAGTTGGTTTCCACGAATTTTTCTTTCTAGCAAAATGAGCCGCAACTGACGGAACAGTAAAACAGTTGCTCAATAGTTCGTCAGTATCATCAGTATATTGCAGTGCAAGATTTTTCATTTTCTCGTGAAGAAGATCTGTTCGATAAATAACGCCATTTGGTCTCACAAACTGATCAAATTTATTTTTTCTTCCATATCTGATTCGTCGTTAGATCTCTGAAATAACCATTCTGACACAGGATCGTTTTTACTTACTTCGTTAATAAAATCAAACATATCTCCATCAGAATTATCTATGGGATAACATTTAACAGTTCAATCTCGTGGAAATATTGTTACTGCGTTAGTCCACGCGTGTGCGTTATGATCAATAATTTCAATCGAAGCTCCTTTTGATTTATAGTTTGATTCATACAAAATCTCTCGTGTTATCGTCGCTACGGTTATTGGAAATTTTAATTTTTTTCCTAACTCAGCGACATCTTTGATAGACGCACCGGTATCTTTAACCATTTCTCCCCACGTGTTTATTATTTTACGTCTTTTATACTTTTGACCGTTTCCACGAGTCGAAACGGTAAAATGTTCTATTACTCGTTCAGCCACACAGTTTATTTTTGAAAATTTCATCGGCGCAAGTTTATCAACGCTAGGTTTTTCATTTATCACATAGATTCCATAAATAACTGCTGTTACAGGATAAACTCGTTCATAATACGGTTTGTCAATACCTGTCAATAGACCTGGTTTGGAATCTTTACTTAGTACGACAGTTTTTTTTATTATTGTGGACAGGATCATATTTGTCACGGATAATCCAATCATCTGTTTCTGTTAGCACGACAAATTTTATTCTGAAAAGATATTTGCGATTATCAAGATAGTTAATGATAGTTGCTGCTCGTTTGTCGCTCATCATAGCGTCGATGATATCTTTGTTGCGTATAATCTTGAACGTTGACCAGACATGAGATGCACCATCTGTGCGAAATTCTTTCTTGGCGTCGTGAATTTTATTAATCAAACTTTTATTTTTCGGATCAACCAGATCTTGTATCGGTAGGTCAGGAGATATTCTGACGAGATTAAATTTATCTGCTTTCCAAGGCTTTATTCGGGATAATCTATCGAATTCGTTCATCTTATATTTCAAACAAATATTTAAATTAAAATATTATGTATACAATGTCTCAGTGCAAAAAGCTCATGGTGGGTTCATTGACTCGTTGTAATAAATCCTGCAAAAAGGAATTCTGCGGACAACACATGCAAAACGTTCACCGTGGAAGCTTAGGACCAATACCATGTCTGCGATGTGGTGCTTGAGTACGAGGAAAAACAGAGTTGTGTGCGTGTTGTGGTGGTAAACGATACAGAGAGCTTAAAAGATATTATGACAAAAACAATAACGACCCTGACAGAGTCAATAACAACGCTATAAAATCCGTGGAGGATTATCTAACTAAGTTTTCAGACAAATTATGATTTAAACAAACAATATTATTGTATAAATGAACCAAGAATTTGTCCCACATCCTATAATAACAAACTACGAAGCAAATCTTGATGGTGTGATCAGAAATTGTCAGAAGAAAGTACCAGTTGGTTTTGTCATTAATACTGGCTATCTAATGTTCACGTTTGTTGCTGATAAAAATAAAAATTATCTCTGTCATCGATTTGTGTACGAGTGTCCAAAGGGGTTGATCAAAGACGGTCTTGTGATCGATCACATCAACGGTGTGAAAACCGACAATAGTTTATCCAATCTTCAAGCTATTACACATAGCGAGAATAATACACGTGGTAATACTGGGAGATGTAAAACAACCGGAAAGAGGGCGGTAAAATCTACAAATACAGAAACCGGTGAAGAAATTATATTTCAATCAATAAATTCAGCTGCGAAATATTCTGATATTAATCCGCCTTCAGTACAATTTGTCGCGGAAAATATAACCAAATCCACTCTTTCCAAGAAATATAAACAGAAAATTATTTTCCAATATTGTTAATGAGATAAGCTATTATCACTATCAAATAATTACTTCGAATTACATTTATTAACCATTTATTTAATTTTTGTCTTGGTGACCCAACATTGTCCACTTGTATATTACTTATTTTTCAACTTGAGCGAAAGGGAGATAATTCTGTCAATATATTTCTCCGTAGATTTCTGATTTTTACGGTCGTAATTAGTCAATTAACCATCTACGTCGTAATTGATATCAATAAGTGTACTCGTAGAAAGATATTTATGGTTTTTAGCTCACAAAAAAAAAAATAAACGTATTTTACATCGTACAAAATACAACACAGTAAGTTATTTTTAGATCCGTTACTGAGAAACATACAATGTATTTTGTCATTTTGATACTTCTATCGTTGATGCGGAAAAACCCAGAAAATTCCCCAATTATGGGTTTTCCCGGGTTCCTCCACTATGTATACTGGCCTTATACGTTGTGTTTTTGCCTCTAAACTTGCTAGTGTGCGGTGGCAGACTAGGAGTTATGGGGCTTATATGTTGTGTTGTGTTTTGCCTCTAAACTTGCTAGTGTGCGGTGGCAGACTAGAAATTATGAGGCTTATATGTTGTACTGTCTTTATATGTATCCTCTAAACTTGCTAGTGTGCGGTGGCAGACTAGAAGTTATGAGGTTTAATGTTGTGTTGTGTATCCTCTAAACTTGCTAGTGTGCGGTGGCAGACTAGAAGTTATGAGGTTGTACTGTCTTTATATGTGTCCTCTAAACTTGCTAGTGTGCGGTGGCAGACTAGAAGTTATGAGGTTTAATGTTGTGTTGTGTATCCTCTGAACTTGCTAGTGTGCGGCGGCAGGCTAGAAGTTCATATGAGAGTTATTTGCGAATGAAAAAACCATAAAACAAACACTTCAGATTGTTAAAAATTTGATTTAAATAAATATATACCGTATAATAATGAACTACGAAAATATTAATGATGTAATTGTTGCTATTAAAAACTGGAAAAGATGGAATTAATATATCTGATGAACTAAATCCTGAAAAAATAATTTCTGAGTTTGAAATTTTACAAGAACGTAAAAACCAAGGAATACACACACTATCATCTGAATACAAGTTCATAAAACGGATTCAGGCGGCGATGTTTCAGTCGCTAGCTACTGTAGAAGATGATCAGGTCAAGGAATTCGCCCCTCTCTCTGCCGCAGTAGAAAAAATTAGATCAGAGTTATCCCACGAATACGATGCAAAGAAAACGATTAGTACTCGTATAAGACAATTAAGAAAAATTATGTTAGATCGTGAAACGATCGAAAGTAACTTCGTTGGTGAAACGACCGAGCACGTGAAATATTTTATTTATGCTGAAATATTTTATTTATTCTGAAACATTTTATTTATTCTGAAATATTCCAAAATTTTTAGTCAAATTTTTTATTTTTTTATAGCTATTTTAGTCGATTTGTTGAGGAAAATTGATGAATTTTCCAGTATCATTCGGGTCAAACCTCAAGCGGTTCTCTAATTAATTTATCGATAAATCGTTAAAAATCAGTAAAATTAGCTCAAAAAATGAGATTTTTCATGCGAGTTTTGTTAATTTTTCTGATAATTTTCGAAAAAATGAGGATTTTTAACGATTTATCGATAAATCAATTAGAGAACCGCTTGAGGTTTGACCTGACGAAAAACTGTAATTTGCTCTGTAATCAACACCACCTGTATTTAACGTTGCTTTAAGATGTATATCAACGACAGATTGTTTTGATAGATCAAGATGATCCAGTGAAAAATAATAAATCGGATACAAAGTTCTGAAATCTTACTGTGATATTTGCAACCCAGTATCTACATTTTGATCACGTCCCATGAATGACATCAAACGATGATATACACGTCCTATATGATTTTGTTCATAATTTAGTTGTAAATTTTCTGTTGGTTCTTGTTGTCCGTTTATCCGTAAAGAAATATCTGTGATACCCAGTTTATCAAATATCATATGAGAGTGAGTTTGTGAGTTTAAACGATTATGGTTCTGAAACGCAATAAAAATATGCCGTGCTGCAGAAACACCTTGTTGTGATGCTATATGCCATGTAAACTGACCGTTAACGTCAGTTTGCATACTATCTGTGCTTGTTGTTAACCATGACAACAAGGATTTACCACCTGTGTCCATGAAAGAAATCAATTTTTGTTATTCTGCGATCGTTGGGTTCATTACCGGCATCCACAGTGAAAGTTTCGATAATACTACTTTACCAGCATCACGAAGAGGTCACCAAAGAGCATCGTTATCATCACCCTTTCTTGCAAAAACAACCGTGTGTCTAGCTCCAAAAATAACCTTTTTAACATTCATACAAAATCCAAAAATATGCGATAATGGAATGTACATGAAAAACTTCTATTGGCTCCTAGCAACATATTTTTACGTGTTGCAAATCCCAAGTTGAAATCTGGGTTAGCACCATGAACCACTGGCCACACAGCAGCATCAGCGGTATTGGTATCGTTTCTTGGTCGTCTTATATTATACGGATCGCTTTCAGGGTTACCAGAATTATCTTTTACAAACATCATTGTGGGACCTGCTGATCTTGTATAATCATCAGAATATCTTGCTAGACCAATTATTGTTGTAGCAACGTCGACATCTTTCTGAATTGATTCAATATTTTTTCCATCTATCATATATGTGGCGCTATCAAATAATGCCATGATCCCGTTGTTGACAAAACCAACTTTTACTGCATCTGCGTAATTAGTATCATCCGTTTTCACAATGGTACCTTCTACCTCAATAAAAGCCTCAGCGGGTAGAAAATATCTACTTGTGTCATGAACTTGTAATTCAATTCTTCCACGTTGATCTGGTATTCGTGCGTCATACGAATAAAACTGATAATCACGTACCGATTCATCTTTAATGACAGGTGCTTCCATGTCAAATGCTGTGTCGGACATGCGCTTGAACATTTTATTGTAATTATTTTCGTCTAACACGTTGATTACTGCGTTCGGGAAATTCCACTTCGGGAAGTTCCACTTCCTGATATCAAACTTGAAATATTATTCCTTGGTTCACCGAGTCCTTGATCTGCTAACGCTGCCAGTTTTTGATTTGCAGCTTGATTTATTATTTTCCTGACATCTGCGGGCATAATTTCAGTATTTGGTAATTTTACTGGTTGTCGTTTTCGTCTTATTAATTGTGCTAGTCTATCTTTGATCGCCGAGAACACCAACCAACAACATTGACAATTGCACCAGGAGTTTTTTCACGAACAATATCAATAGCTTTCATCGATAATTGTTTTGCAATAGGCGTTGCTTTTGGGGCTAACCTTGTAAATAATCCCTGAATAACATCACCAAGTCCATCTCCGTAAATTGCTCTATAGATTGGTAATCGTGAGTATACCGCTCTGACCTGTACGGATTTACGATGATTATTGTGTACGATCATCTTATTTTATTTACCATTTATCTAATCGCGGTGACTAATCATCAACGAGCTCATCAATAAGTTCCCGGTAAACGCCAATATCCATGATGCCGCCGCGAAATAATCGTTGGCAAATATCACCTGCTTCATTAATTATTTCTGGTGAATTATTTCCGGCACGTTTTCCCCCTATGAGAACTTCTAACCGTGACACGTCATTGAGGATATTATCAGGACAAACAAAATTATTTTCTCCTGATGTAGTCAGAAAACCACTTCCTACATCATCATCCTCCCCTGCCAACATCCGTTCTCTTTCTTCTTTAAACTCCTCAATTGGTTCCCTCAGTATAGTACTTCGTCGGGTGTATAATCGCTGCAGGGGTGAAGGTTTTTGCTGTGGTGGAGGAAGTTGATATGAAGGTTCCTACTGGGAGAGTTGTTCTTGTTCTAGTTGTTTTATTTTCTCTCTATAAAGTCTTTTTACTTCTTTATCAAGATTTTTATATTCTAGATCTCTGGCTTGTTTTTTGTTTCTATATACGCGATATATCCATTTAATAAGATTATCATCACTTACTTTTTCATGACGGGGTTTTAAAATATCAGATTTATTAAATATACCAAATAATATTGTTTCGGGTAATTTTTCTCTTTTAGTATTTCTAATATCTTCGACAAAACCTTTCCTAAATCTTGCAATCAATTCTAAGTTTTCTTCTACTGGTTTGGGTTCAGATGCATGTTCTTTTCTCACGTCGGCGACTTCAGTACGAGGTTTTCCAATATTTTCAAGTATTTCTTCATCGACAGGTGGAGGTTGAGCTGCAGCTATATTAGTTGGAAGATCTCGTAAAATCTTTTTTGTTTGTTTGGTTCTTCTTGCTATTTTTTCAGTCTGCGCTGCAGTTTGTTCTAATACTGGAAAAATACCCTCTTTCCTCTTCTCATCTTCCTCTTTAATATCTCCCCATATAGTTTTTTCAACAGCCGCTGCAGCTTTCTTAGTAGCTGCAGTGACGGGTTTAAATAGTTTTTTAGTGTCTTCTTCGTACTCGTGCTTCCTGCTGCGCTTGTAGTTTTTTTTCTGAATGAATCTCTGACAGGAAGAAATTTTTTGATTGCTTCTAATCGTTCTCGAGCTATTCTTGCAGTATGAGATTCCGGATGTACCATTTTATTATAACATAATGATTTAATTATAAGTAGCAGAGGGGGCGAGACCTCAAGTTGGTTCGTTTTTTTGTAATATACTCGCCATTAACAAGTTTTTAGTTGGAGAAATAACGTGGACTAACCCCAAGAGGGACTCTTGGAGGGACTCTTTGAGAAAGCCTCTGTAGTTAGTTATTTTGATTTTTAAAGTTATTAATCCTTTTTTTTAGGAGGGCTTATTTCGGTTTTTGTACGCTTCCAAAGTCGGTCTGTTCGCCCTCTCTGCTGCTCCACTCAGAAACAATAAATGAGCGCACTGGATTCAAATTATGTCCTATAAATACCTCAATTGTCGAAGCTTTCGGGGGCTTTGCCATTTGGGTTCTGCTATAGGTTACATCCCACAGACTCAATGCATACATGTTTACGATCCCCCACCCAATCCCGGAAGATATTTCTGGATCTGCCCCTAGCATAAGTAGGGGCGGATATAGCCATCTTAAAGCAAATGAATTTAAAAAAATCACATTTTCACCCGTGTGAGTATGTATGCATGTATGTATGTATGCATGTATGTATGTATATGGGTGGGTGTGTACGTGTGTATGTATATATTTGGGTGCGTGGATCGTTAGGTGGGTAGGTGGGTAGGTAGGTAGGTAGACACACACACTGCATTGGTGTAATTGGTAATATGTTATTACATTGCCGCTATAAGAAATAATGTATTATTATTATTATTATTGTTGTTGTTGTTATTGTTGTTCTTGTTTTTATATATAAAACTTCACACAAATTGACATAGCGCAAAACATTTACAAATCATTTTGAAGGAGAAGACATGTACAAATGTCTTCACATGCGAGTGGTCATTTAATTAAGACATTATGCAATAGTGGGCGCTGATGTGGTTCTTTTTGAGATGGAGAGATGATGGGGATTTAGAAACTAACCCAAAATAAATTTGTTCTAGTAGCAGTAAATTAAATATTTTGTATCTATTAGCAGTTAACATTATGAAAATATAGGTAATATTAACACAATGAAGCCATTAAAACGTATAGCTTTTGCTGCGTACCTTAGAAGTACAAAAATACAATGTGTTATGAACACAGTGTTACGATTGTGTCACCGACAACGTAGGGGTATTGTTTCATTAGATTGTTCTATATTACATTTCTTTTTTGTCGTCAGTATTTTCAGGACCCTTCTTTGTCTTCTTCGAGTTATGAGATACATACCTGACACCTGAAGTTATTCCTTTTGTTACGAATTGTACATATTGACCTACCGTCCATTCAACTGGAGCCGTGTAGGCAATGGCAACGCTGGAAAGATTCCATCTTCTTTGTATCACGCAAATTCTTTGGGCAACGCTGGAAAGATTCCATCTTCTTTGTATCACGCAAATTCTTTGGGCTGAGCTTAAGTTTACTTTAAAATCTTGTATGAAAGGACTGGATAAATGAATCATCTGTTTGATTTATGAAATTTTGAAAACTCTCTCTCTCTCTCTCTCTCTCGATCTCGATCTCGATCCAGAGAGAGAGAGAGAGAGAGAGAGAGAGAGAGTGGGAGGGGGGTAAGGCAGCTCAGCAGACTGGGATTACAAGTAAGTTTATTAACTGTCTCCTCCAGTTAAAAGCTAAAATAACATTACGAGATGAGCGTTCTAGCAGAGGTCAAAGCAAATAGTATCGCAAACCGCATCTCTAGGGCCTTAAAAAATTGGCACATTTCCGACAGAGTTCTGGTTAGTCTTGGATGAAAAACATTAGACAAAAAATGAAAAAATGTAATTAATACGCTGCGATGACAATGGATGAAAAGATATAAAAGGCTGTCATCTAGGGCAGTCGCGAGTTGATCAGCACCTCCTTAATAAAAAGTACTTTCTGGGCCTCACACTAGAATTCCAGAATTCTTTATGAAATTTGTCCCACCTCCAATTGACGAGGATAAAATATCAAAAACTCTACTTTGTGAAATGTAGCATAAATTTGTTTGTTTCTGTGTTTTGCTGTGGCCAATATTCTCTGTGTGTATATTAGTATTATCTGAAGCTGTACTAATTATATGGAAGAATGGGAACACCAGTATAGAAATGGGTGGAGAGAGAGAAAGAGAGAGAGAGGTGGTAAGGCAGCTCAGCAGACTTTTAAGCCAAACAGTATATATAGGTTTGTCTGCACATAATTGGTTGATAACGAATAGCTAAATTTAGTAAGAAGATTTTTGTAAATAGATCTTATCTTAGGCTATTTATAGGGCTGACAAGAGGGGGTGGGGATGGGCAACCGGGGATATATCCCCCGGGGCCCGTGCTCGTAAGGGGGACGGGCCGAACAACACTTTTTAATTTTATAAAAGAACATTTTTTTAACAAGAACTAGAGGAGGCCGGGTTGTTTCTTACCCAGGACCAGTGATCGCTCTCTACGGCCCTGGCGTTTTGTAACTGAAACAAACAGAGACTATATTTCTTGGATGTAATTTCAGTCCATTTAGAGGCTTAACTTTGGAGCATTATTGTTGAAATTGGGACCTGATTCTTAGGTCGGGGATTGAACACACACGTTTTAAACATGTGAAGATTAAAACAAAGTGTGTGTGTGTGTGTGTGTGTGTGTGTGTACGTAAGGCAGATACAATTAGCGGTACGGACAATGACAATATCAACAGTTTAAAAAAATAATAAGGAACACTAAGTCCACCAATCAGTGCTGTGTCGACTGTAAATAATCTACTACACCGAGGCCAAAAGTCGTCTTACGTATGTCAAGTTGACGATGAGATTATTTATTTTAAAGACCATTTCCCTCGCTTATCCAAAATAAAACCTGTTTGAGTAAGCTAGGGGCGGATCTCTTTAAGCCGGTACCTATTACACTTAACATAGTAGAAATTCATGTACCTGAAAAAAGTTATTATTCAAAAGACTTCATTGATGGAGGGCTGAACACCGTGAGTGGGGCGGAGGAATACTCCAGAATATTGAAAGGTTCTATAGAAGAGTTGAACTATTACTACAAAAGAGTAGGCGTGGAAGTCCTCAGTGGGTGCTTTACAATGTGAATGATTGTATTTTATAACACTAAGAAATATGAACAATATAACTGGTTTTTGACAATCGTAGCGCAAGATACAAATAATAGACATTTTAATTTTATCTAACTATTCTCACGACATACTTCGCATTACTTCTCAAGACTGGTGGCATATTCTGTTCCTGGCACAAAACTGAACTGGATGAATTGGAAGATAATAAATCCGGTGTTTATTGGAGATTTATGGATATTTCGTTGCCCATCGTCATCATCAATTATTCGAGACGGTTGCCTTTAGCTGGGATTTACGCTGCCAGGACAAAATGATATCGATAAAAATCCTGGCCCGAAACAGTTTTTAAAGTTGATCATTCGCAATAGTTATGGAGTGCTTGGAAAATGTATAGGTGACCTATTTGAATATACGTGATACGCATCATTATTCACGAATAAATATTCCTAATTTTCTGCATTTGAAAATTTAATTAGTAAACAGGAACAATAGGAATTATCCACTGTATCAAATTATAGATGAATGTCAACATTAAAATGCTGTAAAAAATCGCGGCATGTAAATACTACTACCAAAATTACTGCAATTACTGAAATCGAGACTGGACTAAGATATAACTGTAGATTTTGATACCTTCCCGTAAGGACCTGTTTATTGTTTAATACCTTTTTATAGTATATCTGTACCAGTTATCAAGTTTTGATAGAGCAAGCAACTTAAAAAAATTCGAAAATGAATTTCATAATAAGTAATCCCATGGACGCAAGTCAATACCATTCGTACTTCCACCTGAGCCCCGATCTGGCGGGATTTCATGATGCCAGGGACCATAAGAGGAGTCACTCGGGGAGCAGTTTCCACCCATCCGCACACCCTTCAGAGGCCCCTCCCCAAGAGGAAGAGATTAAATTGTTGGAACGAGAACCGGATGGGTCAGTTTGTAAGCTTGATGGAATTAGTGAAGGAGAATATTCGTACGACAGTGTTCTCGCAGAATGTACACGGACGGTCATCAATATCAGCGGTCTGAGGTTTGAGACTCAGCTCAAAACACTGAACAGACTTCCCAGCACTCTCTTGGGCAATGAGGAAAAACGGAAAAAGTACTGGGATCCAGTAAGGAAGGAGTATTTCTTTGACAGACACAGACCCTCGTTTCCAGCTATTCTCTACTATTATCAAAGTGGCGGCAGGCTGAAAAGGCCACTGGAAGTTCCTTTGGACATTTTCTTAGAGGAGCTTGAGTTTTATGAATTGGGACGTGCTACGATCGACATGTACAAGGAAAGTGAGGGAATGATTTTTGAGGAACTACCGTGTGACATGCCAGAAACTTCCTTGAAAAAACTGTGGATTTTGTTTGAGCACCCGAGTAGCTCCATTCCAGCTCGAATCATCGGCATCGTTTCGGTTGTTTTGATCATGTTGTCTGTTGTGGTCTTTTGTTTAGAGACGCTCCCCGTGTTCAAACCTTCTTGTTTGTTCACTCTAAAGCACAATGATACGAACGAAAAAGAAATTTTCAGTTACACGGATTACACAGGCTGGATGTTCATATGCGAGTCCGTATGTATATTCTGGTTTGTAGCAGAGTTTGTGGTCCGAATGATCAGTTGCCCGTCTAAAATAATGTTCTGGAAATCCATCATAAATTGGATCGATTTGGCGGCCATTGTGCCGTATTTCGTCATTTTAGGTATCTCACTAGCTAACCAAACATGTTTGGCATCCAATAGAAGTGGTTTGCTGCAGGTAGTGCGCGTGTTTAGAGTAGTTCGGATTTTTAAGCTTGCAAAACACTCTCAGGGCCTGAAAATTTTAGGAAAAACGTTACAACTGAGTATAAGTGAATTAAACACGTTTCTGATCTTCTTTGTAATCGGGGTTGTAATTTTTTCGACTATGATATATTATGCGGAGAAAGGGGAAAGCGGCTCATTTTTCAGCAGTATTCCAGATGCTTTCTGGTGGGCTGTAATTACCATGACAACGGTCGGATACGGAGATGTATATCCGGTGGGAATAGCGGGGAAATTGGTCGGAGGATTTTGTGCTTTATCGGGTCTCTTGGCCATATCACTGCCGGTGCCAGTAGTCGTTACAAATTTCAATAATATATACAAAAATACCACTGGTAGGGGAAGGGAAGCGTAATACCGTAAAATGGAAAATCTGTGCTGGTGACTTCTCGTGGCTGTCCAAATATGGAAATGTGCCTCTTTCACTTTTGAGAATTTGACATGATTATTTTTGTTGATTCCTAATTATTTTAATATTTAATTACATTTCGGCTACTGTTGAATCGGCTATGAATAATGCGAAAACCATGAACGCAAAATGTTATCTTTAAAGAGATTGTGTTCTTCAAAAATGGGCAAAACCATGAAATTTAGACAACATCCAAACACATTCATGTGATGCCAGATACATGCATAAACACATGCATATGTTGATATTTGTGGTAGTGGCCTACATTTACTACAGACCTCACTGTCTTCTTCCATCACAAACTTGTTAATTGTTTTGAAACGTACTATACCGATTATACACGTTCTCTTCGATCTCATGATTTCCTGATTTAAAAAAACAAAAAAAAAAAAACAACTGTTTTCATCAACTCTTCAAAGCATTATTAAATGAAGGAATATCATCACATCTTTTAGTAGGGTCTTCATAAGGATATATGTTTTAAAATTTCGTATAACACGAGAGATGTGATTGTCACTGCTGGTTTTTTAAAAAAATCAGTAACAAGTAGCATATTCAATGTGATTACGTGCAGGTATTGTGCTTGACTTATTTAACTGAGAATTCAACGAGTGCGTTACACTTGTTTTTCTTCATCAAACCAGGAAGAATCTGAAATTCGTGCGGTGATTTCGCCGAATTCACCTCTAGTGAGGTTGAAATTTATATACAGCGATTTTCTTCTATTTTTACTCGTCTCTTTCTTTATTTCCCATGATGCATTGCGTGTATTTATATCCCATTCAATACAACGCCATTCATGGTCATGCTAAGTCTCCAGATATGTCTGGACTGTATTGAGATCATTTGTTATTCTTATTACCCGGATGTATTAAAATTAAATAAAATAGGAACAAGAGCCGATAACCAATCCCCAATTTGTCAAAAATAATCTGGATGATATTAATATACATGTACATGAACCAAGATATATATTTATCATGGTTCTTCAACACTTAAATACGTCTCTACCCTAAATAAATGAAGACTGTATATACAGAATGTAATGTTCCTAATGTGAGCGAAATATATTGGTTTGCACTAATCTATAATAATATAATTATTTGAGACATGCACTATACAGATAGAGTTCGTTAGCTCCTTTAATACAGAATTAACCAGCATCTGCATATTTTGGATTGAAATATAAATAACCATCTGTACCTACTCCCACTAGAGATGAGTGTGTGTCTCTGTGTGTGTGTGTGTGTGTGTGTGTGTGTGTGATTTGGATTTTCAACGTAGCTTAACAATTTTTTAGTCATATCGTTACGATGTCTGCAGTGTGGCAGTTTAGTAGTACTGGGAATCATGCCGCAGACATGTAGCATGATGTCCCACCCAGTCACATCATCCTGACACCAGGCCGACCAGTCCTAACACTAATCTCTTAATGCTGAGCGCCAAGCTCTGCTGCTCTGTTAGTACCATTTTCATAAGTCTTTGGTATGACTCGGCCGGGGTTCGAACCCACAACCTCCCGCATCCTAGGCGGACGCTCTAACCACTAGGTCACTGGGGATGAAACGGGTGTTTTCTTCTGTACTTAACGAATGGAAATTGAATGCCATCATTTCCGATTAAGATATTCAGAGCATGTCCAATCTTTATACCACCCTTTGCAAAGTGGGCGGCATACATAATTCACTCTGTCCATCCGTACGTTCCTGCACGTGTAGGTTCGTTCTCCTAGTTTAAAGCAATAATTCTTATGCTTTTTTTACCCACTGAAATCATTTTCGCACGTTGGTTGTATCTTGGGATGAATATTCTCTCACACCAAAACCAGGTCACTGTGACGTACTTCCTAAACGAGTATTAACTAATCGTGTCTAGTTAATAGTTCCCATACCCTTTACCTTATTACTATCAAACTTATATTGAATGTACATTTATGGATAGACACGTGTCGCGCCCCAAGTCTGATTTATTCTCAGCTTCATACTTTGATTTATTAAAATTTGCTTAAAAGTTATTTTCATCCAGCATGTTTGGGTTGTAGCTCATTTACACCTATTGACGTCAAACCTTCCGAGTGTGCGGATCATATAATGTGTGTCATGCACCATAACCAGGATGCTTTGTCGTACGTTATAGGATTTACAAACTAGAAATGGATAAAATCGTATCCATGCTTGATTGCCAACACCTTTTCACCTATTATCTGGTCACTTATACGGTATACGGTATCTTAGAATAAACGTTTGTCGCGCACCAAAACTAGATCACTGTGGCATACTTTCCAGAATTTATTCAACATTGCTAAAAAAAACTCCATATTTTGAACCTATTGTTACCATGTACATATATTGAAGGTACCTATGTGGTTTTAGCCGTATCACATACCAAAAGTTGATTGCTGTGACCAACCTTCTATCTTAGACTTAAAACTGCTAAGGATGCTAACTCGTGGTAGATAAGCCGAGATATGTTATGAACTCTTGCTTACTCTAGGAGTCAATATTTATATAATCATCCATCTTAATATTTCTTAATTTAATTTTCTCAATGCTTGATCATGAACACCAAAATCGAGAGATTACTGGAAATACCGGATGTTCGCATTATTGTCATTTTAATTTTAACTCTTAACGTGTCCCCTCACCCCACCCACCCCTTACAGTTATCGGGCAACACTTTGTTTCCTTTCAATAATGACCTTAACAAATAATCGTTACATGAATATGTCACTGTATTTCACTGTTTTTTTTCTTTTCCACTTTCAGCCGGCCCTAGTTTTGCAGCTTAGTCATCGCACTTATCGTGTGAATTATTACAATTATTAATAAATGTGAAAAATTCTACAATTTTATGCCATGTATAAAAAGTAGCAAATTCAGACAGATGCTACCAGTGTATGAAAATGTTATTGCTGTCATCAACAGTTAGTCCATTCTGTGGCAAACGACGATTTAGACGATAAAAGTCGTGTCCCATTTTACTCAATAACGTAAAATCATGTTTCAATGTCATACTCATATTTCATTTTTGTCACCGTCTGACTTGAAGAGATGGTCTTTCAACTACTGATGCAGATTTAAATGAGTTTGTTTAAATGTTAAGTCAGTTTAAAAGGCAGTATGCTCACAGAAGGCTGCACTATGCAATGTACATATTTAAGGAGAAACCCACTGCTGATAATGATATAATCGCAAGATAGCTGCTAATGTACTGTGATTGTTATTTGTGTTTCATCTTGAAAAACACTGTTCTCTCCTGAATACATTTGATGTATATCATCTGGGTGTCCTGAAATATGAGCCAACATATTATTCGGCATTCAGTGGGTCATACCAATGGCTGTTAACCTGACTTTATGTCTTTGTCAATGATAACGCTGCGGTGGCTCCAAATTCCGGGCTATCCGATTCCAGGTCAGTGCTTCGTAACCCACGGTAGGTTCTTACTGAAATCAGTGTACCCATGCGTGCTACAAAATGACAGGTAGATAAAATGTACAGTATTATATCACAATTTTGGCATTGTATAAATGCATATTTTATGTTGTGCTTACTCGTGTTTAATGCATTTAATTGTATTTTAATTTATGACAATGGAAATATATTCTTTTTAAACAAAGCCTTTTCGACTTTTATATTGATTGATAATGGACCTTTATCATGGGTGAATACCACATTTCAGAATCAATACTGAATGGCAGCCAATACTATTGTATTAATTTTTGCTTGAATTCCATCTCATGTGCTGCCACAAACATGCATGGGCTTTTTAAAAACAAAATATTTTTTGCCTGACTAAACTGTACAGTACTTGGACAAAAGTCAATTCACACTTCTAAAGTCCCCGAGAATGCAGTAGTAATGTACATCGTTTGAAAGTTTCACCAAGAGGCAAGCTAATGCAGAGATTCCAATATATTATTTCCTGTCAAGCTATAGTCTGAATATACCACCCCGCTTGTTTTTACCCACACCCTAACGATTTAAGAAACGAAAAGCACAAATGAAATAAAAGATGCACAAAACTTAGTTCATTTACTGATTTATCGTTTCAGACCTGATTATGTTCTGGAAGGACACTATCACCGTTATCGTCTATGCGTTTCATTCCAAAACGGAAGTTTTCAGTGTAAAAGACGACCCTGTTTGTCAGTCATTTACACCTCCTGGAAAAGTCCATTTTCAGCGAAGGGGATGTATAATAATAATAATAATAATAATAATAACAATAATAATAATAATCATAATAAGGACTTTGTATAGCGTCTAATCTCTTTACAACATTAGACAACATCTATAACATAAAAAACATATATAATGATATGATTACAAAAAACAAAAAACAAACACCATGAAATTAGAAAACATAAACAACATGCTGAAAATATTTAAGGTAGGACACATTATTAGGTCTTTAAGTTTGTTCTTGCAGTCGGAATAAGTGAGCTTTAAGAGCACTCTTGAATGGGATCACTGTGTCTTTGTGTCTAAGTTCAGTGGGCAATTCATTCCACGTTGCTGGGCCCTGGTATGCAAAAGAACGTTGTCCATATGACTTCGTTTTCATAGTGGGAATAATGAGTATACGATTGTCAGAAGAGAAGCGTAAGTATCTTGCTGGTGTGTACACATAGGTGAGGTCGGATAGGTATGTTGGACTGGAGTCCGTCAGTGAAACGTAACACAGAGAACACATTTTGTGTTTGATTCTGGATCGAATATTTAGCCAGTGTGGGGTACAGCGCAGCGGGGAGGTGTGCTCCGATTGCGGTACTCTAAGTATGATCCGAGCAGCTGTGTTTTTAACAACTTTTTGAAGTTTCTGGAGTAGATATTGAAATGAACCAGACATAACTGAGTTAAAATAGTCCAGTCTTGAAAGTACTAATGAACACATAAGTGTTTTTGTGGCATCAACTGAAAGATATTTGCGAATGGAGCTGATGCGTCTCAGCTCAAAATATGCATCCTTGCATATATTCATGACATGTTGGTGCAATGTGAGAGTACTGTCCAGGGTAACACCCAGGTTTCGTACTGACTGTGTGAATTTAATGTTGGTGCTGCTGATATTTTTTGGTTGAGGTAAAGGATGTGAATGAGAAAGTCTTTGTGTTGTGATCAGAATGGCCCCAGTTTTATCATCATTCATCTGCACCTTGCTACATATCACCCATGATTTAACATCAGAAATGCAGCTCTCTACACCTTGGATGGTAGCATCAACTTCAGTTGAGTGGCTAGATTTGTATATTTGGGTGTCGTCAGCGTACAATTGGTGAGACACTGGATGATGATCTATGACACTTGAGAGCGGCTGCGTGTGAAGAGAACAGGTCCAAGAACAGACCCCTGTGGAACACCACAACATAGATCAACTGTGCTAGAGAGTATTCCATTTACAGACACAATTTGTGTCCTGTTGACCAAGTAGGACTTGAACCACAGTAAGGCTGTATCATGAATGCCAAATACATGCTGGAGACGGTGAAGTAATGTATCATGGTATATTGTGTAAAATGCTGCAGACAAATCAAGGAGGGCGAGGACTGTAGTCTTTCCGCTATCGAATGCAGAGAGAATGTCATTAACTACTTTTAGAAGAGTAGTTTTATTACTGTGGCAAGAGCGATATGCAGATTGTACATTGCTAGAAAGACTGTTTGAATTCAGATATGATACAAGCTGGGATAGAACAACCATTTCTAAGATTTTTATTTGAATGGGAGATTAGAAACTGGGCGGTAGTTCTTTAAATCTTTATGGTTGAGTGTTTGTTTCTTCAGCAGAGGCTTTACAATGGCAGTTTTGAAAAACGATGGAAATTCCCCGGATGAGAGAGAGAGGTATTAATAACATCAGTTAGTTAAGGCAATACTGGATCTAAGCACTCAAGCAGCAGTGATAGTAGTAAATGGGGCCACATTAGGGACAATGGGACTTAGCATTAAAAACACCCCTGGGCCACTTTAGGGACAATGGAAATTTAACATGGAGAAAAACGCTGGGCCACTTTAGGGACAATGGGAATTTAACATAGAGTTTGGGTCTGTCTAGGGACAAGGGAAATTAACATGGGAATAGAGTTTGGGTTTGTCTAAGGACAAGGGGAATTGAATATGGGATTTTTTTTTTTTAAATTTAAATTTAAATTTAAAAAAGGGTAGGCAATGGAAAGGCTATCTCTTTTCGAGAAATATGGCTGGCCCTGAAAAGGGCCTTTGGGTTTTCTTCTTCTTCTTCTGCTTCTAATTTCTTCTTTTTCTCCACCAAGTTCTTATTTTATCTCCTACACTCTTTCTCTTCTTCTCTTTCTTTTTTTTCTCCTGCTCTTCTTTCTTCTTCTCTTCCTCCTCTTCTTTCTTCCTCTTCTCATTTTCTTCTTCTTTTTCAATTTTTTCGTTCCATTTGCTTATTCTTTCCTCTTCAGCCTCCTTCTCCTCCTTTATCTCTTTCATGACACCACTAATCTTGTCCTTTACCTTTCTTAAGTTATTAATTTCCATCTTTACACGATGGGGACTATAGGAATAATGGTCTTCAACGAGTCTTATTAACATCTGTTCCATCATTCCTAAGTTGTCTAAAACGTCTTGCAATGTTTGTATTTTGTCCATTTGGTTAGAAGCCATCTTCTTTGTAGAATGGTTTGAACGACGAATACTGTGGGTTCTTATAGTGAAAGCGCGGACGTGAAGGAAAACATCCCCTACTTTTCTCATTTCATATAATAAAACCCAAACTATACTCTCCACATACGCTAAGAAACAATAAACAAAATCCATAATCTACTATCCACACAATCGTACGTGAGCGGTTACAAAACCCAAACTATACTCTCCACATACGCTAAGAAACAATAAACAAAATCCATAATCTACTATCCACACAATCGTACGTGAGCGGTTACAAAACCCAAACTATACTCTCCACATACGCTAAGAAACAATAAACAAAATCCATAATCTACTATCCACACAATCGTACGTGAGCGGTTACAAAACCCAAACTATACTCTCCACATACGCTAAGAAACAATAAACAAAATCCATAATCTACTATCCACACAATCGTACGTGAGCGGTTACAAAACCCTAACTATACTCTTCACATACGCTAAGAAACATTAAAGAAACCCATAATCTACTATTCACACAAACGTACCTTAGCTCTTACAACCACCAACACACAAACACATACCCTCACACTATCTTAGAAAAGAGTTAGTGTTTATATTCACACTACTCTACCTACACATTGGCAAATTGATGGTTATTTCTTTTCTAGAGTATTGGGTAGCCCTGAAAAGGGCTGTTTTTTTTTGGAACTTCATGGACACCTGGTTAATGGTGGCACCTTCCAGGCCTGGCGCCGCATACACATCTTATCCCCCAGTTACTTTTTACCTTTTGGGGGGAGAGAGCAGAGGCACGATATGTGGCTTCAGAATCCCAATTTTCGGTTTCTGGGATTCTGAAATTTCTTCTTCTTCTCTCCTTTTCCTCCTCCTCCTCCTCTTCTTTGTATCTTCTCTCCTCCTCTTTGTATCTTCTTTCCTCTTCTTCTTTATATCTTCTCTCCTCCTCTTCTTTGTTTCTTCTTTCCTCCTCCTCTCTTATCCTTCCCTCCTCCACAATGGCTTCCGCGGCCAGTTCATTTAATATGCGCCTGGCATATTCCAGATGCACATGAAGTTCCAACAGTTTCTCCAGTCTCGTGTTCATTTTTGGTGTTGATCAATCAACAAGGGTAGTTGGACTGCCGAACGAGTTTCAATTTATAGTGAAAGCGCGGACGTGAAGGAAAACATCCCCTAAAAACATAAAATTGATCTTACCTACATCATGACCAAAAAACAACAACGCGCGGACCTAAAAGAAACACTCACTTTTTATGCTACCCATCACTATTTTAAAAATTTTTATAAATCACTTCAATAGACTATCCACATACGCAAAGCAATCCAATCAAACCCCAAATTTACACCTCAAACACCAAAAAAAAAGACATCATTTTAATCTACTATCCATACCAACTTACTTAACCACTTACAAACACAAACACACAAACACATACCCTCACATTTTTTTAAAAAAGAGTTAGTGTTTATTTTCACACTACTCTACCTACACACATTGGCAAATCGATTGTTATTTATTTTCTAGAGTATTGGGCAGCCCTGAAAAGGGCTGTTTTTTTGTTTGCTATGGCATTCTTTTTTAGTTTCTAAGAATGCGATGTCCTCTGAGGATAGACTTTCTGGCGATAGGTCTGCTTCTTCGAAAAGAGAAGAAGAACTCTTTGGTGTCGATACGACAATCGACAAAGCCTCTGTCAGCTTCAGGTTGCTGCTGCTGTTGTTGATGTTGCTGCTGTTGCTGCTGTCTCTGAAGTCTGTACTTCTCTGTCCATTCTTCTTTTTCCCTGTTCATTTCTTCTCTGAAGAGCTCTTCTATCAGGTCTTCAGTGATTTTTAACATTCTCACATTTTCTATTTCTTCTGGCTTCGGTATCAGACTGTGTCTGACCCTATGCAAATTCACGTAGGCTTCGTTGAGCTTAGCTAGTTTGGAGCACATCTTCGTAGGAGGATGGGTCGACAATGGATAGTTAGACTGGAAACAACCCCGGTTCTTAAAGTCAAAGCGCGGACGTGAAGGAAAACATCCCCACACGGTTTTTGAGTCGCAACGTTTAGTGAGTGTCATGAGAGGGATAGTAAGAAATGAAAGAGCATCAATCCAACATTCTTATAGCTAAACAAAAGACAAAGGCATTTTTTTCAAAACACTTTTTATTCAAAAATCACTTAACACTAAACAACAACTCTAACATTTTTAACAATAATCCAACAATATAACATCAAACAATTTTTTCAAAACACAACATTTTTTATTAAAAAATCACTTAACACTAAACAACAACAACTCTAACATTTTTTAACAATAATCCAACACTAAAAGTTTCTCCACTAGGTAAAGAGGGATAACAGTCTTCCATGGTTTCTAGTAATCTAGGATGACTTCTCTCAAACTGTTGATTTCTATGGTATTATCGAATTCTGCATACAGGATGACGTTCACCGTTTCATCAGGGTCTCGGTCTTTAAACTGAATTTCCACACGAATCTGGCCGGATTTTATAGGGTGGAAATGTCCCCCGTCGCTGCCTTGGTCTGGAGTGAAATCGAAAGCCCACAAAGCGTAGCCTCCTACATAATCCTCGTACGTAATACCGTGACTGGTATTGGTTCCTAACTGTCCCGTGGCTTCGTACAGGGACAAGTACGATCTCAAGTAATTCTTCTTGGTAAAGTCAGGTTCGAAAGGTCGGGTACACAAGGTCTTGCCATCGCGACTGACTTCGATTTTGGACATGCCAAAGTGTTGAAAGTAGAAAGGATTTTTTTCGGCAGCTCCGTTGAAGGCTGTATTCTCGACGATACCAACGATCAAACGTTTGGGTAACTGTCCTTGGAACAGATGATCTTCGATCATGGATCGATGTCCCTTGGGAATGGTGAAGGTTTTCACTTCCACGCGTCGTATGGGATACTTGGCAGTCGTTCTGCTCAACGTCTGACTGATGTCGTTTCCCACTTTAGGTAACACTTCCACACGGCATACGTAGAGTCTGGCTTCTAGGATTTTGGTTTTGTAACCGTCACTATCAGCCATCAAATGGAAAGCGGCACTGCTACGATTCAGTCTCAGGAGGACATCTACCCCGTTCAGCAAATACTTTTCTTGCAACCACATGTCCAAATGCAAACGATCCATCAGTTCTAAACTTGTGTCGGCTCCCGTGATTCTCTTTCTTCGTTCTACAAATCCATCATTGTTGTCTTTCTTTTCATCAGTTTCCAATATTTCAAACTTGGTAGGTTCGTCAGCTTCCCATACCACACATGCATTGAGATGAGTGTTCTTGGCATCTATTCCGTACGTCAAGAGATTTTCCAGGTAGGCACGATAAGGGTAAGTATCCATGCTGCTACTGACCAGTTTGTTATTCAAGTACAAGTCCACTCCACTGAACAAGGAATGCATGAAATTGTTGACGGGAGCTACTGCTTCATCGTCTATAGCACCTCCAGTCTTATCTAGAATTTTGACTTTCAGGTACAAGTAACTGCTATTCAGATCGATGTAATCTTCGGGCTGTCCTTTGATTTCAAACTCGATGGGAGCGGAATCGGTCAGTGAGGAGACGGGGTGAAATTCCACCCACTGGGATTCTTGCATGGTCATCATGGTAGGGGGCATGGCAAACAGATCCAGTTCCGTCTTGGAACAAGTGCAAGATTCTCGGTGCATCATTTTTTTGTCTCTTTTCTCAATAATCGAAAACGTCTAAGTCTCGAACGGTTCTTCTTTTCTTGGCCTTTCTCGCTTGAAGTCTGGTGAAAGGGTGTTTTCTTCGTCGTCTCTTTCTGCCTTGTCCTTGCTGAATGCCTGACTCGGTAGCGTGCAGGGCATTTATAGGTGTTTCTCGTTGGCCTAAAATGTCTTTGCCCGTTTGCAGCAAGACATTTTTGCCTGCCCTCATGAAGGCTTCTTTAGGGTTTTGTTTGTCGATGATGACATTTTGGAGAAATTCTTTGCCTTGCGTCAGTGCTGCATCTTTCAAGGCGTGCAATCCGCGTGTCACCATCGGTTTCAACACCGGGGCCACCGAACGAAAGGCCGATTTTAACATATCTCCTAAGCCGTGTCCTCGCTGTCGAGCAACCCCTCGGTACACTGGATACATGACTTAAGAGTCGTGAGAGAACCGTTTTCGAAAATGGAGTTTCACCGTGACTTTTCCTTTGGTGAATGGAATATTTTGTCCCAGATCTCCTTTTATAGCAATGTTGACCGTGTCCAAATACGACTTACTGACAGGCAAATAGTGAGGATGGACAAATTCGCGGTGGATGTGGTAAGTGTTTCCACCTTCCTCGTCAGTGTTCGTGGCAGAATCCACTTTGAAAGGAATGACACGCAGTAACGGTACGGAGGTGTGTCCCACCACGTTGTACTCCACCACATCGGAATACACGAACATCAAATTCAGTCCTTGGTTCAGTTCTAACGAAATACGAAATAACTTGCTAAAAGACTCGTTGTCGTAAACGATGGGTAATTCGTTTTTCTTGAGCATGGCCTTTCTCATGTCCATGTCTCCGCCCAACATGTCAAACAATTCAGGACAAAATAAAATGGACATGATTTTACTTCGTTCAAATTTCATCAAGAAGCGACGAGCTGCTTTGTGGTACTCCATGGTGACACTTTTGTTGACCTGCTCCAAAGCTTTCAGAAACACGACATTAAACCTGGAGACTATGGTGCTGACCAAATGTTGACCACTAAAATAATAGCCTGGGGGAATGAACAAGTGATAGGTGGTGTACTTTTGTGTACGGGTTTTCTTGTCATATTTGACATTGCTATCCATCCACTGTTGCATTTGATCGTCATGAACTTCCACATCAAAAAAATTTTGATTGGGAAGGACATTGAGGACTTGGGTCGGGTGAATGATTTCTACTAAAGCCACTTCCCAATGGGCTTCGTGATCTAACTGGATGGCCTGAGGTAATTTGGCCGTGTAACAGCACAACGTGTTCTTGGGAAACACCTCCATGGAACTGTCACTGGGTAAAGTTAAGTAAAATTGGCTTTGGTGACTCATAATTCCAGAGTTCTGTGGCTGTCCGAGGGGTTAGTGGACGTCAGAGGCGTGTCTCCGTCTAAAATGGGGTTATGGTTGTGGTTGAAGTGGTGACTGGCACTGGCACTGGACACAAGGTTCCCGGGGTTCCCGTTCGAGGTGAATTTCAGGGAGGGATTAGGAAGCAGGTAACCGATGCAACTGCTCAATAAAATGGTCCACAATTGTTTGTCTCCTTGTTGCAAACTCAAATTGGCGATGGCTGCCCCGATGACACAATACACCACGAAGATTTGGCAGAAAAAGACGATTTGCGTTTTAGGCACACGTTCTCCACACCACACCCACAAGGGTTGTTTTTGTAAATCTTGCACAGGAGAACTGGGTGAAGGAGGAGTGGTCGACGTAGCTGCGTCTGTGTGAAAGGGCATGATGGTCACTTATTTTATGGTCGATGACTTGCGAAGCGTCGATCCAAGAATCAAAACTGGGTGGATATCCTTTCCAACGTACTTTGACTTCTTTGACACGTCGTTTGCCCACTTTACGGGTTCTGCGTTCGAGAATGCTTTCGATGTCGTACACGTCGTCTTCTTTTTTGGTGACACGTTGTAACTAGGGCAAATAAAACGTTCCTTTGAGCACTTCTCCGTTCATGTCTTCCAATTTATAGACGGCAGGATGACGGCCATGCACTCGTCCAGTGACGCGAAACAATTCGGTCGTCCAGTTAGGTAAGTAACCTTTGTCGAAAGTGCGTTTGGTTTTGCCAATGCGCACCCAATCTCCTACGGCCAACATTCCACTTTTCTTGGGGACAGCCCTCGTCGGGGACGTACCAAACAGGCGCTCAAACACCAACACTTCGTTGTCGGGAGTCACGTCTTGCGGGGCACGTCCGATGCTTCGATGGTAAGATTGGTTGTACGCTTGCACCAGGTGCGGTAAGATGTCGATGTACTTCAGAGTGTGGTGATGCGTAAAATATTTCCACATGCGTTCTTTCAAAGTGCGTTGAAAACGTTCCACGATGCTGGCTTTGGTTTCGGGATTCTCGGTGGTAAAAAAATGAATGTCACGTTTCTTTAATTCTTTTTGGAAAGCTTGGTTCAGAAATTCGGTGCCTTTGTCCGTTTGCCATCGAAGAGGGTGACGACCGCTTTGTTTCAACACTCGTTGCAGGGCTCGCACTAACTCGCTGCTCGATTTGGAAGTCAAGGGCACGACCCAGGCAAATTTGGAAAAGACGTCGATGACACAAAACAAATATTTGTAGCCACGATTGTAGCTGGCCAAATGAGAGA
Organism: Sinohyriopsis cumingii; assembly: GCA_028554795.2. Classification (NCBI taxonomy): domain Eukaryota; kingdom Metazoa; phylum Mollusca; class Bivalvia; order Unionida; family Unionidae; genus Sinohyriopsis; species Sinohyriopsis cumingii. Next base: position 132,253,536 of record CM068826.1, on the reverse strand, counting down.
CATCGGCTAAATCGGCTTGCCATTGATGATCGATGCCTTCCACTCGGGTGCGACTTCTGGCAAACTTGCGTCGAATGGGTTTGTGTAAAGTGTAGGTAGCTTGTTCTTGTAACCATCGTTGCACTTGAGGTAAACGGAGACTTTTCAGTCGCGTTTTGGCAGCACGATACAATTTTTGAACTCCTGCGTAACCTGCAGGATGGGAGGGATCGTAGTAAATGCTGGCTAAGACTTTTCCATTTTTTTGTGTTGGTTGGTGTGTTAATAAGGCACCCACTCTTGGAGGATGCTACTCTTTTTCTCTTGGGGTATTTTCTTGGATTGCAATGCTTTGCGTGTGCGACCGGCAATAGGTGTTGAAGAGGAGGAGGATGTCTGAGCGGGGGATATCGGTTCTTGTTTCACTTCTGTCTTCACTTTCTTTTTCTCTTGTGAGGAAGAAGGGGTGGCCATCATCTTTTTAATCCATCCAATTCTGGAGGTAGGTGGTGTTGTTAACTCGCGTACTTTTTCTGGTGGAGTTTGAAACCCTTCTTCTTCTTCGTCTTTTCCTTTTTCTGTCTTGGTCACTGGTACTGGTACTGGTGATGGTGCTGGACTTTTCATCAAGGTCTTAAAATCTTTCAGAGTGGGTAGAGCTGTTTCGTCTAAAGCTTTCTGGTGAAAGAGTTGCAGTCGTTGCAAGAGTTGACCGTACTTTTGCGATTTTTCTGTTTCGGACAAATCTTGGCGATCCATCAAGGACTGCAATTCGTGTTGTAACTGGGACATCTCGCTCAAATTGGGATTGGGAGGTAAATGCGGGGTGTGTTGTTCTTGCCACCAATGGTATTCCATCCATCGTTTGTAAGGCACTAAAGCTAGTTTTCGTCCTTCCATGGGGTTGTCAGGGGTCGATTCTGAGATCTTGGAACTTCCGAGGCCTTTTTATCTTGCTCCCACCAGTCCTCCCAACATGGTTCCCAAGACTCCTTTCAGTATGGGGCCTAACAAGAGAGGTAAAATACCTCCACGTTGCACTAACATCTTCTTTTTTTGACGAATGGGAATTTTCTTTTGAACCATTTGGCGAAGAACGTGACGATATTTGCCTAAGCATTGTTTCTGGTGTTTGGACAAAGGGATCGTGCCTTTCAAAACGTTCAAACAACATTCGCACACGGTATCGATGACCTCTTTGGAGGCCGTTTGAATGAGTTTTTTTCGTAGGGGTGGAGAAGCTTTGGACAGGACAGATAACATGTCCCATGTTTGGCTAAACGTGGTGGCAGTCCTTTCCTTTTCTTTCCTTGGGGTTTTCTGGAGGGTGACATCTTTGAGTCTTCAGGAGCACCAAAAAACACTGATACCCCGACTTGGTCACAGGCCTCTTTTATACTGGAACGCGTCGCCACTGATTGTCTTGACGTCGTATCAGTTTGAGGACAGGCATGACACGTCGTGCAGGGGTACGTAACGGACTAAATCGAGCCAGTTCTTGCTTGGACAAATCCAGTAAACTTTGTAACATGCCCGATCTTTCTTGAACTTTGATTTTGGGAGAAGGTACTTTGTGAGCAGCAGCCACTGCCACTAAATTGTAAGGTCCTGCCACTGGGGAAGTTCTTTTGGGGGTCATCAACGGAGAAGTTCTTGGTGTGATCAACGTCTCCAAGTACTCTTCAGTTCTGGGTGTCATTAACGGAGAAGTGGACAAACGTGAGGCTGCCGCAGACGCAGTCACCGCCGTGGCAGGTCGTGGTTTGCGAGTGTAAGGTTGCCTCCTGGCCGAAGTGTCTCTCTTGCGACTAGTTTTCTGTGGACTTTTCTTTTTCTGGGGACTTTTTCTCTGTTTCTTTTTCTGGGGGGCTTCTTTTCTTTTTCCGGGGTGGTGGTGTCTGGTCAGAGGAGGGTCCTGCCACTGGAGAAGTTCTCCTTGGGGACCTGGTCTTTTTCTTCTTGGGGCTTCGTTGGACTTTTGTCTTGGGTATAACTTTGGGGGCATTAGGATCCCATCTTAAGAGTGAGCGAATGATGACCCCTCCTAGAGTACCGCTCCCTCCAGGTTTCAAAATGATTTGTTTTTTGGTTTGAGTGTCGATGCGGGGATCGGCCAGTTGGACCAAAGCGACTTTGTTTCGATCAAAAAAGCGTTTGGTTTGATGAGGAATCTGAATGATTCCTTGGAGTAATTGACGTGCCGTCACCGTGAACCATCGTAAGACTTCTTTGAGACTAGCTTCTAAGACATGAGCTCGTGTTTGTGGATCTTTTTCTCGACTGATGCCATACAAGGCACGAATCAATTTGACGGGAAGATGCGACTGAAGGGACGTCATGTTCGCACTGAGAGTGAGACAGACGATAAAGGGTCTGAGGTTTCTATAGATTTTTTTATGTGGAGTGAAATGAAGTCGAGGACGGAGACGTGTACAGGACAGGCCCTCCGTCTTGGCACCAGTGGTGAAACAAGTGGGTACGAAATCGCAAATCCTCGGGAGTCGTAGGTTTCAAATCGACGAGTAAATAGGCGTGTGGAGTTTGAGTGGCATCGTCGTACGCCTGAGTCAGCCAAGGCGTTCCTAACTGTTTGGCTAAGACTTGCACTTGCGATTTATCTCGAGGGCTTTTAAACAAGACCACGTAATGCGCATTGAGACTGATGGTGCGATGGGCTTCACTTTGTTGAAACAAATTTTGGGTGATGTAATCGACACTGGCATTACGGTGATGCCCTTTGCGCGTGAACCACAGTTTAATTTCTTCTTCGTCTTCTCCTAACATGTCGTCAAAAATGACCAAATGGGTTTGACGGGAGTCAGAGACGATGCCGTCGTCTTCTTTAGGAATGCCTTCCACAAACACGATGGAATCGCCTTGACTTTCTCGCAAGAGGCTGTACGCCGATTGCCACTCTTTGTAACACCACACGATTCGTTGAGGTGGTCGATCGATCAAATGATGTTTATGTTCGATCAAACGTTTGACGAATTCGGTTTTGCCTGAACCGCTAGGTCCAACAATGAGCATGTTAAAGGGATGGCGAAGATACAAAGCCTCCCAACTGGCACGATCTAAGTGTTCGTCGATGACTTTGACAGTAGAGGAAGAGGGAGCAGAGACAGCAGAGGTAGCCATAGTGTGAGAAATGTCACTTGTGACACGAAAACAAACAAGACAAGAGTTTATATACTTTTTTTCAGAACACGTTTATTGAATGTTTTTTTCAAACATGAATACGAAAGACAAAAATACATAAAAGCCAAAGGCTTAAGTACAAGAATAAAAGGCACATGATAACCATGAACGTGGAATAAACACAAGTGTCTGTACAACATGTTTTGGGTAAAGTTCTAACCAGTTCTATAGTAGGGGGTAAGGTCACACAAGTGTCCTCCCGAAAGGGTCTTTCAGGCCTGTCCACGACAGTCCCGTCCTGGGTGACGGGTTCTTCTGGCACCGTCACTAACACGGGTTGAAAAGTAACTGTTTTCCTTGAATAGCTCTCGTGCATACTGGGCCACCTCTTGGGTCCAAGCCAAACCAATCTGGTTTCTTCTTCGTCAACGACATGGTAAGTTACTTGAATGAACAATGAACTATCGATCTTGCCTAGGGTTCCTTTTTATATACAGACCAATACCGACGTGACCGTACGGCAACGTAAAGTGATTGGGAAGTCGCACTCGCTTCTGGTATACAATTTGATAGACTTTTTCCAAGGGTCGACTGACGATGTTATGAGTGGGTAAACGTACAATCTTGTTCGGTTGATAGGTGGTCACTTTAAAGTTTCCATCCTCTCCCGATTGCAAGGCTTCTTTCAATACCCCAAAGTTGACCACTCGACTGGTACGATGATTCAGAGTCAGTCCTTTCACTTTGCACGTCGTGTGCACTTCTCCTTGTTTGTCCCGGTATTCGTAGCCGTAATTTTTGGGGCCGCCACTGACGAAACTTAGAATCTTGTCGTCGGGATGCTCGTCTGTCCAGGCTCCTAAACGGTCTCCTTCGATGTCAGGGTGATGTTGAATCGGGTGATAGATGTAAATGCAACTGTCCGTGTCAAAGTACAGGACGCGTTCTTCTAACAGTTCTAAAGCTTCGTACAATTTTAAGCGAGCATGGGCTGTCACGTAAGCCGCAATGATGACATTTCCAAAAGGGTCGTCTTGTACAAAGTCCAGATCTTCTTCGTAATTGACCAAGATCAAATCCTCTCGAACGACGTCCACGTGTTTCATGTATTTGGTTTTGTCGTGAATCATCTGGAAGTAGCGGGAAGGTTCTGTCAAATATTCCGTCTTGGGTAAACACGGTCGTTGTGCCATTTTACCCCACAAGCAATTTAACATCACTTTGGCAAACGATCGCCTGCCTTCGTTTTTTTCGATGTGGTCTAAAGAGATGCCTTCTTGTTCGTAGTATTTCTCTTTGAATTGTATTTGGTCTTCGGGAGTGTGACACCAGGAAGGATAGCCACTGGCTTCTTGTTTCAGTTTCAAAAAGGCATCCACGTAGTCGGCGAAAATGCCTTTCTGAGTAGGGTCACCCTTGTGGTACTGTTGTGTCTTGGGAAAGTGGCAAATTTCGTACACTTCTAACAGTTGGTATCCCATGTCCAGAGCTTTGAACAATTCCACGCTGACCCAGGTTCCCGTCAAGGCACGTTTTTCCTGGCTGTGATGGCAAGGTTGGTCCTGGTTGCACGTTTCGGCACAAGTACGGCACAAGGGAAACATCAGTTTGCCTTGACAATGGTGAGGTAAGACGGGATGGTATAGGTTCGTGGGAGGCAAAACTTTACACTTGATCAAGCCTTCGTATTGTCGAATGTTTTTCAGGCCGATGTGTTCCGTCAGCAATTGCGGGTGCCCTACGGGAAAGCGACAATATTTGCACACGTAGGGATACAGCGAACACACGTCCAAGTATTTGATTTCTTCTCCTTTCTCTTCGTCGGCTTGGTACAGCAAACAGGTGGCATTGGTCCTTCCTCCGTACAAACTATCCCTCGGGTTCAACGGGTCCATGAACTGGTAAGTTTCCACGAGGCGTTTAAACTCGGGATCGGTTTTCAAACGGTGATCGTACTCGTGTTCCCACATTTCCACCACTTGGTGTCCTTCCTGTTCTAACTTTAGGCGTCGCTGACAAGTGTCCTGGTACAAGTCTTCCATGGTTCGTTGCAAAAACTGATTTTTAGTGTCACGGTCAGGGTAACAGACGGGACATCCATGAAATAAGCAACCGTTAAACTCGTACACGATCTTGGGGTTTTCTAAGTCCCAGCCATCGACCGAATACGTTCCGATGGTCTTTTCGCCTCCTCCGTTGCGGGCATGCTGAATCCATTTGTTTTCCTTGTCGCACAAGTAATGTAACCAGCGTAGGGCTTTGACCGAGTATTGACGTTTGACAAAGTGGGTCGTTTGAGGACTGATGACAGCCACGGTGTTTTCAGGCATGAATCGTTGACGGTACACTAAGGAACACGCTTTGGCAATGGTGCAAGCTTCTTTCAAAGGATCGACCCCTCCGTGTTCCATGAACAGTTCTCGAAATTTTCCACAGCAACGTCGTAAAATGTCCACGTCGGAACGACAATACTTTAGCATTTCTTCCTGAAAGTCGAAATGGTCAGAGGCATGAGCCTGGTACCAAGCGTAGAAAGCTTCTCGTTGTTCGGTACGCATGTTGTCGGGGTCGTAATAGTGAGCCTCAGGCAAATGGGGTAGAACGGCGTGTTGATTGGCTTCCGTATTGAAAAAGTGTGGAAAGTACCCTTTAGCCATTTCTGTCATTCCAAACGTTTTAGGCATTCGGCTCAAAGGCATGGCCAAGTAACTCATCGAATCTTTAAACTGTACTTGTCCCACTTGCATGAAAATGATTTTGGCTCCGTTCAAAGTGACTTTAGGACGTTCGGTGCCTTGTTCCGTATAGTATCTGAGAAGAAACTGTCCATCGTATCCGGAGAAATTGTGAGCCATCACCGTGGCATGACGATGACAATCTCCGTAACGTTCGATGTCCTCTTGGCCCCACGTCTTGTCGATGGGGTCTAAGACCCATCGAGCGAAATCGGCTAACGTGTTCGGTCCCCGAAAGATTTTTTCACGTCCTCCAGGAATGTTGCTGCAGTGAGGGCAATGACTGAAGATAGGTTCTTGAATGCACTTCTCGCACGCTCGATGAGCCACGCAGAAATTAGGAATGTGAATGCCGGTCTCTTGCATGCATTCGAAATCGAAAAAGATGAAATTGCTTTTCTTCTTGTGACCGTCCTCTTTCTCTGGTTGGGGTTGGTATTTTTGCACGTAGCATTGGTGTTCCAAGTCGACGATGTGGTGACAAATGTGACATTTTTTCTTTCCTGAACATACGTGTGCCTTGGTACTGTTGGTACGTATGCCTTGTCTACACGTAGGGCACAATCTCAGGAGTTGACAAGCACATTTCTTCTGTGAACCTTGTGTTTTCAAATGTTGTTGGTAACAGGTAGGGCTGACAAACGTGCGCAGACAAGTCGAACAAGGCACTGGTTCTTCGCTCAGACAGGGTGGAGAGGCCAAACATCCTTGGCATTTCCATCCACAATGCTTGTGTTGCTCTCGATTGTTATAACCATAATCACATTTCTCACAGTAATATCTGTATCCCAGGAAACCGGTGATAGTGGTAATGGTATCGAAATGGTCATCGTGATAATAAACATGAATGTATTTTCCGTCCTTAAAGTCTTGGCCTTGAAACAACAGAGGTCCGGGATAGGTTCGTCCCACCACGATGGCACGGGCTAAGCACATCTGGTCTTGAGGGTTGTTAATTCGGACGAGACTCTTTTTGGTGTTGCGAAGGTCGTCCACCAATAACATCTTTTTGCGTCCTGTCCCTTGAGGAAGAGATACGTGAGCCATTTTCAGTGTGGCTTTACCATCGGTGATGTCAAACTGGTCATTAGATTGTTGTACGTGTTGAATCTTGTCCATGACTTTGGAAGGGGTTAGTTCTGCGGGTCTGCTAAACTCGATCCAAACAGGGGATTTCAAACCGTCGTGATCTATGGATAGTATCAAGCGATCGTCTTCTTTGGGTTGACATTGTCGCTTGAGTGAGGTGAGCAAAGAATCCCACATCTCGGTGATAAACCCTTCTGCTTTCTCCAAGGGTACGTCGGCCTTGAAATCTTTAAATTTCACCGTGTAGGTGTAAGCCGTGGTTCTAAATTTTCTAGAGGAGCGCTTTTCCGTCTCTCGAATGGATTAGTACTTTTCAGGGTTGACTAAGGGTGGTGAACTTGGTTTAGAGGGTTCGGATTCTGGTTCACTCATGTCCTCTTCAAAATCACTGGCATGAATTTGTGCCAAGATTTCAGCCCTGGTACGAGGCTATAGATCACGTTTCTGCCTCTTACTTTCTTCTTCTTCTATCTTCTCGAATGAATAGGATCGTTTCATCTTGAGTGCAAAACGTCAAATGACTCAAGTTTAAACACCATAGACTAATTTATAGTCATGACAAACCAGCGTATATAAAAGGGTGTGTGTCTTGTCCTTTCACTATTCATTTCACTCTCAACCCGAGCACAACGATGGAAGAGACTACGCAGATGGAACGTTTCGTCAGAGCTTTGCGATTGGTCATTAGAAAATTCTCTTCAGACCAGCCTACGGACTACTCTCCTTCCTTTAGAGATAAAAGTCAAGATACTTGCTATATCTGTCAGAAGAAAGGGCATTGGTCTTCAGAGCGTCCAGACCGTCAAAAAAGAAAAAAAACAGGGTCTAAAAAAGACAAAAGTCAAGATACCTGTTATTATTGTAAAGAAAAAGGACATTGGTCTCCAGATTGCCCAAAAAAGAAACAAGAGGAGTCAGAAGAAAAGAAGGATTCTTCAGAAGAAGAGAGGGATTCTTCGAAAGAAGAGAGGGATTCTTCAGAGGAAGAAAGAAGACAATTCTATTTAAAAGAAGCAAAGAAACAGGAGAAGAAAAGAAGAAGGGAAGAAAATGAGGAAAAAACGGTGAAGAAATTCAAAAAACAGAGAGACTAAACAAGGAGAAAGAAGAAGTCAATGAACTTTTAATTAAAGTGTTCTGTGGTGAATTGTGAATTGGATTGTAAAAAATGGAGAAAAGAATACATGAATGATATAAGGTAAGTGTCTTTGAGTTTTGATTTTAAAATAAGAAGCTACACTCACGCACTCATACACAGACACGTACTATAAGGGTAAAAATGGGTTGTTGATTTGTTTTGTTTTTTGAGTTATTGGCAATTGAAATTGTATTTCTTTTCGAGAAATGTGGGTGGCCCTGAAAAGGGCCTTTTTATTTTGGTGTAGGGGTGAGTTTAACCAATCAACTTTAACTGCCTTAAGCCTTTGCCACGGCCGAGGCCTACTTCTGATGATTGGGTTGAAATCACTAAGGGTGGTACGATAGGCTTAGTCACAGGGTTGGTGTGTTTAGCTCGGGAAGGTCGTATTCTATTCGGTCGTGATAAAGAAGTCTGATACATTTGTTTCAGACTTCTTAACTCCGCTAAAATGTCCAACAGTACCGTGACCGTTTGATTTTCACCCTCTTGTTTCTTTGCTGCTACTTCTTCTTGCTGTTGTTGCTGTTGTTTTTTTCTTACCTCTTCTTGTTGCTGTTGCTGTTGCTGTAGGAGAAAAGCTTGTTCCACTTCCTTTTATCGTTGCATAAATTTCTCCAATTCTTCTTTCTGTCTCTGTCTAAAATTCTCCACTTGCGGTAATGAAGAAGGTAACGAAGGTTCCGGAACAAATTCTTGCGAGGTAAGAAAATCCACAAAATCCCAATGTACCTCTTCTGAAAGTAAGTCCGGGTTCCCTTGGGCAGTCTCCCCTGCTGGTGCACCCCAATGGATCGTTTTCTGAGTTTCCGTCATGTTGAATCACTGTCGCATAGATTGACTGCACACAAGCGCTAACTAATCTATATAGACCACGTGACGTCACAGACTGCACTCTTCGGATTGGATGCGAGCTGACTGAATTTTGTAACGCGTGTTCGGATTGGTGAATGAATTCAATCCGTTTCAATCCTTCCTGTACCTATAAATAAGCGCAGTTCACTGCATTGATTCACCTATTCTCGTCGCTTCAAGATGTGGACCACAGTTGAGTCATCCACCCTTGTGTCTTCCATGATGTTTAGGACGGACATGCTCATGTATGTCAGGTCCAAGTGGACTGTTGTTGATAGGACAGATACTAGTCAATGGATGAGGAGAGTTTACATAGAAAGACAAGGATGTCTCAAGAGGGTACTTGTGTATGGACCGGCAGTTAGAAGGAGTTTAAGAAGAAGAAGAAGAAGATGTGACAGATGCCATCTATGTTAATATTAATATTAACATAAACCCAAAGGCCCTTTTCAGGGCCAGCCATATTTCTCGAAAAGAGATAGCCTTTCCATTGCCTACCCTTTTTTAAATTTAAATTTAAATTTAAATTTAAAAAAACTTTTAAAAAAAAAAATCCCATATTCAATTCCCCTTGTCCCTAGACAAACCCAAACTCTATTCCCATGTTAATTTCCCTTGTCCCTAGACAGACCCAAACTCTATGTTAAATTCCCATTGTCCCTAAAGTGCCCTAGCGTTTTTCTCCATGTTAAATTTCCATTGTCCCTAAAGTGGCCCAGGGGTGTTTTTAATGCTAAGTCCCATTGTCCCTAATGTGGCCCCATTTACTACTAGTGATGTTGGAGTTGGATCGAGTTCACATGACTTTGGTGCACTATTCATCACGATTGTACGTACTAAATCCATAGAGACAAGTTAAAATGCTGCTAATGGTTGCCGCTGAAATTCTGTATCCCAACTGTGTGGTGACGACGAGTCAATTGAAACTGTGTTGTCAAGCTTATCTCTAATGGTTTGTACTTTGTCACGGAAGAAATTTTCAAACAGGTCCGGAAGGTCGACTGGAGAAAAGGTAGTTGGAAGTGGTGTACATTTGTTCCCTGACATTAACTTGTTAGTAATCTATAAGAGCTCTTTGCAGCTGGAACTTTCCATGACCTTATTACTGCAGTGGGCTGATTTCGCTGCACGGACTATGTTAGTGACGTTCTTCTTAGTGGCTTCATAGATTTGTTTATGAATACTGAGTCTGGTGGAAGGTCAAAGCCTCCCAGCTTTACGGCGGTCTCTTTTAGCAGTGCGAAGCTGGTCCCTAACACTGCTATACCATGGAGAACACTTTTGAATTGATACTATGCACTTGGTGGCTGGGGCATGTTTGTCGAGCAATGAACGCAAGCAGTTATTGAGTTGTTCTGCGGTAGGAGGTAAGCAAGTTGTTAGGTTTGCTTGGATGTCATGCATTAGTTTGGTTCTATTTATCATACGGAGGTTTCTCTTAGTAGCAAATAAGGGTGGAGGGTTAGGCATAGATGCATCAAGATGGCATATAATCCAGAGGTGATCTGATGCAAGTTCGAGTTCGTGGGATACCATGGAGGACTGTAGAATATTATCATCAGGTCTATGAAGAATCCAGTCTAAAATGTGACCATGTTTATGGGTGGGTTGGTTAACTGACTGTTTGAGGTTCAAAACATTAATGAACTCTGTGAGGTTTTATGTATTTGGGTTTCCGGGACAGTCAAAGTGAAAGTTGAAATCTCCAAGAATAATCAAGTTGCCACCTATCGAATTTCCATACTCCAAGAGATTCGGAAACTGCTCCAAAAAGAAAGATTCAGTCAGCTTGTTTTTTTAACTAGGAGGAGGGCGGTATAGGCAGAAAAAATGGACTGACCTTTGTTCCAGTGTGAGTGTGGTTTTGACTAGTTCTGACAATGTGTGGTAGAAATTGAAAGTTGTGGCGTGGTTAAGACGTTTGATCATGGAGTTCTTTGTGATGACAGCAATTCCACCTCCGCGAGAGTGGCGGGGGAACACTTGATGAAGTAACCGGTGGGTGTTAGCTCCGCGCACTTGGGCTCATCGCCTGATGTTTTTAGCCATGTCTCTGTCAGGAAAAAGACGTCGATATTCTGATCGTTGATAAAATTAACTATTTTTGTGCGCTTTTCTGGTGGTCCTACTGATTGGGCATTGAATAATGCAATACGCAGAGGTATCTCTTGGATAGTTGACACACAGGTTGACGATTTAATAGGAATTTGAATTAGGTTATCTAAACTAACGGTCGAATTTTTAAATTGTTGAGCCGGTGTAGTGTTAAATTTTGACCCTCGTTGAATTCTGACCCTCCGGGTTGCTTTTAACGTTGAAAGTTGACCCAGGGTCAGTTCTTAACGTTGAATTTTGATTTTCACAGTCGTTGAAAGCTGATCGCAGCGTTGAATTTTGATCAGATTTCCGGGTCATTTTTTAACGGATATTGTTTTAAGTTATGCATACATGGGTTTATGAATCGTCAATAAGGAAATGCTTAGTATGTATAAAATCAACAAAAGCAATGTAATGCAGTACATGTAGTAATGAAATTATGAATATAGTTATCTTCCATATTTGAAATGGATATAATGTAATTTTGTTTGTACTTCGCCTGCTGCGTTCCATCAAACAATCAATGACCCTCTTCGAGCCTTAACCAAACAAAATCAACCATGGGAATGGAGTGAAAAACGATAAAGCGTTTGAAAAACTCAAACAGAATTTAATAAAATAACGCAAAAATAGCATAATTCGATCCTAATAAGGAAACGTAATTACTTGTACATGCAATTCCTGTCGGTCTAGGCACATTATTAACTAATAATGGAAAGATTATTGCCTACGCTTGTAGAGCACTTTCAGAAGTAGACCAACATTTAAAGAAAGACATCAGAGTAGTATAGTGGGACGATAGGGCGATAATGGGAATTAGCATTACAAACTACCCTGGGACGATATGGCGACAAGATTTATAGCGAAAATGGGAATTATCATTACAAACCACCATGGGACGATATGGCGACAAGAGTTATAGCGACAATGGGAATTACCATTACAAGGTCCCGTGGGACGATATAGCGACAAGTACTTTGAAGTACAACCTGAGCCTGTATAGCGTCAAGGGAAAATTAACATAGGAATATATCATGGGCCTGCCTAGCGTCAAGGGGAAATAAACATGGGAATATATCGTGGATTATAAACACTGATACCACATTTAAAAAATAATTTGTTTTGGAGGGTTAGGCATGAAAGATATTTGGTTCTTCTGCTTTTTCTTCTTCTACTTTCTCCATTTCTTTATCCATCTCCTAAATTTTCCCAATATTCCTTTCTTTATGTGTTCCGACTCAGGAATCCAGTCTGGATGACCTATCGCTCTACATTTCTCCTGGACATTCATCCAGTTTTTGTTCATTCTCTCAAATGCTTCTTTTTTCTTTCCGCTCTCTTGTTCTTTCCTATCTTTTGCCCATGTGTCTTTAACGTTCTTGACTTCTTCTTCCAAGACCCTTTTCATAATTGTTTCTGCTTTATGGATTTGGTCCAGTCCCCTTTTGACAAAAGCCCACTCTGTCAAATTGAAGATATCATCCAAAAAACACCTGACTTTGATAACAATTTCAAGAGACTGCTTCAATGTTCCGACTCTTACATATTCAGGCGAGATGAAACCTCTCAGCTTCTTTACCTCTTCTTTTATCATCCCTTCAATGTTCTCCCTGGCTATTTTCAGATTGTTTGCAAAGTCCAAGCTGCCTGGGAACTTCCATTCTCTTTCAAGTCTTTTCACTACATACTCCAGATCTATCATCCAATACCAACTCTCATTCAACTGGTTAAACAAGTCAGATACTGCTACCATCTTCTTTTCGCGTATTCCGTAGAATGGCGCGAATGACGGGCCCTTTTTACATTTATATCTAAAGCACGGACGTGAAGGAAAACATCCCTACTTTTGTCTTCTCATATTATCTACTATTCACACAAAGGTAATGAGACAAAAAACTAACCACATTATATACTATCCACACAAGCAGAGATGCCAAATCAAACCCCAAAATCTACCATCCACACACGGGAGAAGCTAACATCATAACCACAATCTACTATCCACACACGCTGAGAAGCAGAAACATAACCATAATATACTGTCCACACACGCTGAGAAGCGAAATCAAACCCAAAATTTACCATTCACACACGTTAAGAAGCAGAAACAAACACACCATTTACTATCCACATACACAGAGATGCTAAATTAAACACAAAATCTACTATCCACACACCCGGAGAAGTCAAATCAAACCCAAACTATACCATCCACACACGGGGAGAAGCCAAATTAAACCCTAACTATACTATTCACACACACCGGGAAGCAAAAACAAAACCCAATTATAATATTAACACAAAAAGAAAGTTAAACAACCACGCCCTCTACTATCCACACAAACCTACGTGAGCTCTTACAAACCCCAATAATCTACTATCCACACACGGAGAAGCAGAAACATAACCATAATATACTATCCACACACGCTGAGAAGCCAAAACATAACCACAATCTACTATCCATACACGCCGAAAAGCCAAAACATAACCACAATCTACTATCTACACACGAGAAGAAGGCAAATCAAACCCCAAATTTACCATTCACACACGTCAAGAAGCAGAAACAAACCCACCATTTACTATCCACACACGCAGAGATGCCAAATCAAACCCCAAAATCTACCATCCACACACGACAAGAAGCGGAAACAAACCCACCATTTACTACCCACACACGCAGAGATGCCAAATCAAACCCCAAAATCTACCATCCACGCACGGGAGAAGCTAAAAACATAACCACAATCTACTATCCACACACGGAAAAGCAGAAACATAACCATAATATACTATCCATACACGTGAAGGTTTAAAAAACCATACTCTCTACTATCTACACAAACGTACTTCAGCGCTTACAAAACCCAATAATCTGTCATCCACACAAACGTACATGAGCGCTTACAAACACACACACACACACACACACACACACACACACAATTACACCAGGAAAGGGGGGAGTGTTTATATAAACACTACTCTACATTCTCACATTGGCAAATTGAATAGTGTTTCTTTTCTAGAGTTTTTGGTTAGCCCTGAAAAGGGCTGTTTTTTGGAACTCCACATACACCTTTTAGTGATGGCACCTTCCAGGTCTTGCTCCACAAACACATCTTCTGCTCCAGTAATTATCCCAGTTGACTGTAGTAGATGGGACAAATTTGCACAATATTGAGATTATGCTCAGAGAGCCGATTCCAGTCTCGTCGGTTCATGCTAAATGTGATATTTTGTGATCAAAGGTCCAACAGACTATATATTTGGTTTCCGCTCCATATCACCCTTACATGTTGAGGGATTTTGAACAAATAACACATAATACTAGTTTAAATGTAGCAAAAACTTAAGAGATTTTGCTTGCTTTTTGGAAACTTGATTGCTCCCAACTATTCAATTGTATTCGTCAGAATTTAAAAGATTGATGGAATGTTCGCTACCCAAGCACAGTATAATTTAATTCCAAGTGAAGGAAGCTATTTTTGGAAATCTTTTAATACAGGTAAATCGTGCTAAATTAGCGATATTTTACGGCCGCGGGTTTTACGTTTTTCTTGTAATAAAATTAAGAAATGTATTTTTAAAATTTAATATATATATATATATATATATATATATATATATATATATATATATATATATATATATATATATATATATATATATATATATATATATATATATATATATATATATATATATATATATATATATATATATATATATTGTTTACTTTTGGTCTAAACGTAAACATTGTCAATTGATCTCTGCTTCTCTGTATTGTCGGCCGATAGTTACATGATAACCGTTATAAACATTGGTGTATTTATAGGGAGATAAGTTATACCCATACATATTGATAACATTTGAAATGATTCGCATTAAAATGTATGCCATTGTAAGCTTTTTAAAATCTTGTCTATCAAAAAAGGGTCAATGGTTCTATTCCCAATCGATAAGATTAAAAAAAAATATATAATGCATAATGCATGCCGATGCATATCTGAGATTTTTATTTGATGTAATATCATGACAAAACAGTTAGCATTATCGATTTTAAGAGTACCCGTGTGCAATTTTAAGATCGTATCAAAATGTCTTAAATGCACGTATATATAAACCGCAAGCGAAGGCGCGGTCACTTCAGAAACATACACGGCATATTAAGTCTAACAAGAGTTACATCGCCACGCCTTTTTTGTCGTATCGCTTGAATATTATTTTGTACTTTAAAATGTTTATGAAAATAAAATAATATGCATTTCCCAAAAATAATTTAAAAAATACATTATAAACTAGAAAACGTTAGAACAAATTGCATATCAATACTTCAAAATTCGATTTGAAATAAATTAATAAAAGAGTGCCCTCACTGGGATTCGAACGCTTATACACATACTAAACATATGTATGTATGTATATGTGTATATATATATATATATATATATATATATATATATATATATATATATATATATATATATATATATATATATATATATATATATATATACCTGCATTTTCATTTAATAAAATCCTAATTTTACCCGATTTACCTACAGTGACAAATAGACAAAGTCGTTCATTAGTATGCATCTTTAAACCGACTGTAGATGTTTATTCATTATTCACGGGTTCTTATTTACTGTTATAATTATCCTCAGGGACGTAGCTAGTATATGATTGATGATTAGGCATGTTGAACGGCGAAGCCTCGAACTGTTAGAGGAGTGGGGTGTGTGTGGGTACGGGGCAACATTGTTACAATCTAGAGGCTCTGAGATAGCATTTCATGCATCTTGTTGAGACTTTTTGAACCTTGGTACTGTTTTAATACTGTAAAAATAAAAAGAAAACATCAAATTCTTATGAACAGACTCAATAAAATGGAGTTTGCTACTATCTTGTTCGTGTTTTTGCTTCTAATAAATCCTCTTTTCCGTATGTATTGTATTATATAAATATAAATTTCATATCGGTTTCGTGAGTAAAACTTAAACCATTGAAAAAAATCTTAAAAATCCTGTGTAGGCAGCTGCCTTGTAGGGAGCTACGTTCCTGATCATCGCTAATATACTGGTCAGTTGTTTACCTGCCCTGTTGAACCTTGCGACTTTACCGAAGTGAAACATAGTCATTCATTTATCAGTTTGTCCAGTTTGTCCAAAGCAAAGTTCAGCTATTTTGAAAATGTTCCGCATTTTGGGACATTTAAAAAAAAGTATAACGGAGAGAATTACGATAGTGACAGATTAAGAACATTCTATTGCACACAATTGTTTCCTTAAAAGAAAAAGAAAAAAATTAAGAAAGACACAGCTCAGTGAGTAATAAGTTGATTTCATTTTAGAAGTGGTTCAAAAATCAACGTTGAGTTTTGATAACAGAACATTTTATCCTAAGGTCATAATTTCACCTGAACGGGTCGTTATTTAATAGGACATTAAAAAAGGGTCAGTTTTTAACGTGAAATTTTGATCACGTTGAAAAATTACCGACCGGGTCAGAATTCAACGAGCGTCAAAATGTGATATTACATCTGGGTCGTTATTTAACAGGACATTTAAAAAAGGGTCAGATTTTAACGTGAAATTTTGATCACGGTCATTGAAAAATGACCTGGCGGGTCAGAATTCAACGAGGGTCAAAATTTAACACTACACTGGAAAGGGCAAAAGGGAGATAACTGTTCTACGCCGGCCAGCTTTGGAACAACGTTTCTTTTTTCGCTTCTGTTTACATTTAAGTATTGATGAATGTAGTCCCAGTTCGTTTAGTCTAGAGCACAATGTAGTGTGGAGAGGCAATGAGTGGTCATTTAAAGCAATTCTTGGCATCCGTCCGTCTACGGGAGACGATGGCGTAGCTCCAAAGTAAGCTTTTGTCTATCCTTCTTTCTAGCTCTGTTTTCAGCTTGTCTTATTCTTCTCTCTTCCTCTGCGTTTTGAACTCCCTGCCTGACAGCTAGGCGCCAGCTGGAACGGTTGTTTGTACAGCTCTTCTAGTCGTTGACATTGATGTTTGCCGTCTTCATATCCTTCTTGCAAACATCTTTGTAGCGCAGATGTGGTCGTCCAGTTGGTCGTGCATCTTCTGCTAACTCCCCATATAACAGGTCCTTGGGAATGCGACCTGGGTCCATTCTTTTGACATGGCCAAGCCAGCGAAGGCGCCTCTCGCTGAGAATGGAGAACATGCTGTTCATGTTGGCGCGTTCTAGAACCTCTGTGTTGGGTACTTTGTCCTGCCACTGGATGTGCAGAATGCGCCGCAGACATCTCAGGTGGAAGCTGTTGAGTTTCCTCTCGTGTCTTGCATAGGTGGTCCATGTTTCGCTGCTGTAGAGAAGTGAGCTGAGTACGCAGGCTTGGTAGACACGCAGTTTGGTCTTCTCCGTTAGGTTGGGGTTGTTCCTGACTCTCTGGTTAAGTCTGGCCATCACTGCTGCTGCCTTGGCAATCCTGCCGTTCACCTCAGAATCAATGGAGAGTGAGCTGGAGATGTTAGACCCGAGGTATGTGAAGTTCTCGACAACTTCCAAGTTGTACCCATCGATGGTGACAGAGTGAGGGGAGTCTGCGTTCTGCGCCATGACGTTCGTTTTCTTCTAACCGATGGTCAGTCCAAATTCCTTACAAGCATGGGAGAGGCGGCATACCAGCTGCTGCAATCCATCTTCCGTGTGTGATGTCAAGGCTGCATCGTCGGCGAAGAGCAATTCACGGATGAGTACCTCTGTGACTTTAGTCTTAGCACGGAGACGGGCGATGTTGAACAGCTTGCCGTCAGCCCTGGTATGGATGTACATTCCCTCGCTGCAGTCCTTGAATGCGTACTGGAGAAGCATGGAGAAGAAGATGGCAAAGAGCGTCGGCGCAAGGATACAGCCTTGTTTGACTCCGCTGATGACTGGGAATGCTTCAGATGTTGTGCCATTGAAGCACACTGTGCTGTGCATGTTCTCGTGGAACGACATGATGACAGCAAGCAGACGTGGGGGGCAGCCGATCTTCTGCAGGAGTCTGAAAAGTCCACTCCGACTAACCAGGTCAAACACCTTCGTCAGGTCTATGAAGGCAATGTAGAGGGGCATCTGCTGCTCGCAACACTTCTCCTGCAGCTGACGTAGTGAGAAGATCATGTCTACAGTTGACCTGCCGGCTCGAAATCCACACTGGGACTCTGGGTAGACGCGGAGGCTAGGATCTGCAAGCGCGCCAAGGCAACACGGGCGAAAGCCTTTCCAACGATGCTGAGGAGGGAGATGCCCCGATAATTGTTGCAGTCGCTACGGTCTTCTTTGTTTTTGTACAAAGTGACGATGTTGGCGTCACGCATGTCCTGTGGGATGTAACCCTGTTCCCAGCAAAGGCAGAGGAGTGTGTGTAGGGGCTGGAGTAGTGCTGGATTTCCGCTCTTGAGAACTTCAGGCGGGATGCCGTCGCTTCCAGGAGCCTTCCCACAGGCAAGGCAATCGATGGCTTTTTCGAGCTCTTCCAGGGTGGGCCGTGTGTCTAGCTCCTCCATGACAGGCAGGTCTGGAATGGCGTCCAGGGCAGTTCCAGTGACATTGTTTTGGGTTGCATATAGCTCGAGATAGTGCTCAACCCATCGCTGTAGTTTGTTGACCCTGGTCTCTGATGACTTCGCCCGTCTTGGACTTGAGGGGGGGCGGTCTTGTAGCTGGGGGGGGGGCTGTCGCCTTTTTGATACCCTCATACATTCCTCTTGTGTCCCCGGTGTCAGCAGCTGTCTGTATACTGTTGCAAAGGTTCAGCCAGTAGGTGTTGGCACAGCGGCGGGCAGTCTTCTGGGCATTGTTCCTTGCAACCCTAAGGGCTTGTAGTGTTCTGGGGCTAGGTGCAGCCTTGTATGCCAGGAGGGCTTTCCTCTTTGTCTCAGTCACGGGCTCCATCTCCTCCCAGTTTGCCTCATACCAGTCGACATTCTTTCGCTCCCTCTTCCCGTAAGCTGTGATGGCTGAATTGTACACAGAGTCACGGATATGGGACCACTTGGAGTCGATGGTGTCATCAGGTGTCACTTTGGTGAGGGCCTCCTTCAGTTTGCTGATGAACTGCTGTGTTTTCTCTGGGTTGCTTGCACAGCAGGTGTTGATGCGTGGGTGACCCTTCTTCTTGGCATGGTGCAGCTTCTTGGGTAAAATTCGCACCTTGCTGGCCACGAGGGAATGGTCCGTGTCACAATCGGCACTGTGGTAGCTGCGGGTGAGGAGGACACTGGCCAGTTCTGCACGCCTGGTGATGACGAGGTCTAGCTGGTGCCAGTGGCGTGAACGTGGGAGTCTCCACGACACCTGGTGGATCTCCTTGCATTTGAAGAAAGTGTTGGTCACACATAGGCTGTGGGAGCAGCACATCTCCAGCAGTCGCTGACCATTCTCGTTGATCTTGCCCCTTCCGTAAAAGCCGAGACAGGTGGACCAGGCCTCATGGTCAGCTCCCACTCTAGCACTGAAGTCTCCTAGTAAGTAAAAGCTTTCATTGTTGGGGATACTGGATATTGCCTGATCCAGAGCCTCATAAAACCTGTCTTTCTCCTCGTAGGTGGAGCAGACGGTTGGGGCGTACATGCTGAAGATGTTGACCGGGCCTAAGGATGTTGACAGCCGGAGGGCAAGGATTCTCTCAGTACGTGATGATGGAGGTTCAATGAAGGCGAGTAGCGTGTTCTTTACGGCAAAGCCTACACCATGCTGCCTAGGTTCATCCAAGGGCTTCCCCTGCCAAAAGAACGTGTAATTAGCTTCCCTGATTGTGCCGCTGTCAGCCAGTCGTGTCTCCTGGAGGCAGGCAATGTCAATGTTCAGTCGGGAGAGTTCTCTGTCAATGACGGCAGTCTTCCGTGCATCGTCAATCTGCTGTAGGTCAGCGGTCAATCCAGGACACATGGTCCTGATGTTCCAGGTTGCAAAACGAAGAGTTGGAGTTGGAGTGGAGAGGCAATGAGTGGTCATTTAAAGCAATTAATGAGGGTCCATCACAGCATGAACTTGTTGACTGGCGAGTATCACGTGATGGCGGTTTGTTCCGCAACAATGCACGACTACACATACATGTACATAGAAGGAAAATATTATGTCGTCTGCTTCCGATATTTACAATGTCGCATCAAGGAAAGGAAAAGAATGACAACTACACATTTGCCTTTCATGTGGATATAACAAGCGGTGTAATTTATATGTACTCTCAACATTATGGTAATTTACGGAATTATCTGATAGTTACCGAATATGATGAAATACGTCACAATGTTGTCAGTGGAAATCACCTCGCCCATAGTGTACGCCTTGTTAGTTGGAAAGTTCGTTAAGCATGAAAGGTGGAGAGAGTGCAAGTATTAGAGCAACTCTGGTCATATTCAGGTTAGAAATGATAAATGAATGAACTGACTAAGTTCTGTTCACTTTTTATGACACGAACAATTTCCTTTATTGAAATTGGTGGGGGGATGGCTAGAAACAAACGGGGATGTATATCCAGGCTATGATTAAAATAAGATCTCGACAGCCCTACGTGGAGATTAGATGTGCACCAATAAGAGGCCATGTTTTGTTGACCTTGTCGAATCACAACGTTCAGATTGTTGAAAGTGACACACATTGTTCGGGACATATCAATACTTGGGATAACTTTCCCTAACACAAATGTGTAATGCGTTATCGGATAGGCTAATAGAAAAAAGTGGACTTTGTATTCCTAAGGTCACCAAAACGTGAACTTTTATCGGTGTCGGTAAGATCTTCACGTAGGACTAGGGATCTATTTCCTGATTAGTAATGAGCTAAAATTATTATAAAAATAAAGGCCATCAAATAGAAAATATAAATCTGGACTTTAAAATTAGGAAAGCTTATATTGTCCACCTTTTATATAAATGTATAAATGCCACTCTTAATGTATTACCAGTACTTTAAGTCTTGCAAAATTTTCAAGACTGTACATATTTTCCCAGAATTATGAGGGGTTAATTACTAATGTTTAAAATTTGAAGCTTTCTTCACATAATCAAACAAGTTTTTAAATTTGTTCAGCCGCTTCAAAACCATTAATTAATTTTAATGGCTATATGCATTTTGTAGTAAAAAGAAACAAACAAAAAATGTTTGGTCAAAAGATAGATGTTCTCTTGTAAAATATTAATTTTCTGATTTCAACACACACACACACACACACACACACACACACACACACACACACACACAAATGCACATGCACATAACCTTATCTTAGTGATATGAGAAGCTGGATAAACGGTAGCCATTGACTACTTATTATATAAACAGTAGAGAGAAATTCGTTTGCTTCAGTTAAATCTTCATCTTGCTTTCCTCGAGTCACCATCGGTTAAAGATGAGTGGTACCGTACGAAAAATTGATTTTAAAATATATCCTAAACCATGTCCTCACTGTCGAGCGACTCCTTTGTACACGGGATACGTCTTGTTTTTATAATTCACCGGAGAATCGTAGAAGACAATGTAGTTTCACATTGATTGTATCAACTTTATCCAAGACCTCTTTTTATACAAATGTTGACATGTCCAAACACAAATTACTGACAGGAAGATAGTGATGTGTAATACAAATTCACGGTGAACTTGATACGTGTTCCCAACTTCTTCATTAGAATCCGCTTTGAAAGGAATGGCCATTAACAATGGAGCAGACAACCAACCCTGTTGTACTCGACCACACAATAATAATTTTAGTCCTTCGTTCTTTTCCAGATGGTAGCGAAACTATTTGTAGGATCGATCGTTGTTGTGAACGTCCTTCACAGGAGCAAGAGCAGTGTAACAATCTATAATAGAAACCAAAGGAGGACTATATGTAATGAACATTATTCTGCAGTAAGAAGTCGAGCAATGTTATGTTACACTTTGCCGAGCTTTCTCCATGTCTTTGCCAAACTGATTCTTAAAAAAAAAGCTGCAATAGTTTTGACCAGATTAAAATAATACAAAAATGAAGTTTTATTATACTGGAAGTCAGTTGATGATTGGCTAGTGATGGTGTTTCGGATTCGTAAATGAGAGGATAATTTTTGCCAAGCTGTTCTTGAATTTGAATTTCAGTGCGAACCAAATCTTTCACACCCCTTCATTTTTGGGAGGGAGGTGACGTTCCAATCAAGTCATACACTATCACTTCTTTTTCTGGGGTCACGCGTTCGTGTGTGTATCCGATGCTTCAATAAGACAATTGATTGTAACCTTGGACGAGACTTGGAAACATATCGATGTACTTGAGAGTGTGTTGATGTATAAAATGTATACAGACGTTCTTTCAGAGATTTCTGAAAACTTTCTACGAGAATGGCTTTCGTTTTAGGATTTCCAGTGGTAAAAAATTAATGTCTTTTTCAATTCTTTATGAAATTTTGGTTGAGAACTTTGGTGCCTTTGTCTGTTTGCCATCGTAAAATATGACGACCGCTTAGTTTCAAAGTCAGTTTTAAATTGCGTTCTAACTCTGAACTTGCTTTTAAAGTCAAATGAACTACCAAAGCTGATTTTGAAAACACGTCAGTCTTTGTAACCACGACTGCACGCCGCCAAATCAGAGATATCAGCTAAATATGGTAAATCGGGTGTTCTTCAAGTCTATGTGGAAATCATTGTCTCTAATTTCTCCAGGAATGTCATATCATCGTCATTCATTTGTGCAATGGTACTACTACTCTCGTGGACTTGTAGTATTTCTTTCTCTGTCTCATGTTCTTAGGACTGTTTCTAAAATTGTCTGTAATTCTGTTTACATTTCTTGAACTAAAAGTTAAATTCTTTTCATTGATCAGTGTCAGACAATGTCTTTGGCATTGAAAGCCACTTCTTGTATCCATTCATAAAAGCCAACTCGTTTACAGTTACCAGCATCTTTCCAGCCCAAAATTTGTTCGTGTAACCATCAAGCTTAACACACTTCTTGGTAATTTCGACAAATGTCTTCTTCATACGGAGGTATAGTTGTTGTTTGGTGCACAGATAAAGTATGTTGGTTATGTCTTTGATACATGTACCATTCGTGAAAATTCCACAATGAATGTACTAGTAAACGAAATTAATGAAAGTTGGTCACACACACACACACACACACACACACACACACACACACACGTCATGCATCGTCTAAAATTCAACTAAACCGAATGCTGAGACTCTTCTGACATTACTGTTGGTTAATCATCTAAATTCTGAACACTGCTTCCCGTGGGCTGGTGGTTCATACCAGGGTTTTCCCCGGTTCTTCCTCCACGAATTACACTGGCCACTATGTATAGCCTACCATGTGCTGAAAATGTTGTTAAGCCTACAACAACAGCAACAAGAACAAAAAAAACCAGCAGTGTAGGTAACACGATAGACATAATACCTTGAACAAATCTGTCAGTTTCAAAATCTGTCAAACATTAACTAAAGGCCATATTCGCCATTTATTGCGTTGCTGAAAAGATAGTTTAAACTAATGATGTAGTTGAAAACAATGCAACACATACATTGATCTCAATAGTGAAACAAAGAAGTTCCAAGCATATTACGTCTGGCCCTGTTTATACCTCAAATCAGATAAGAATAATTACAAACCAATTAATTCTAGCGGTCTTGCTTGCATTAAGGTGTATTACAATAATTATGCAAATTTGCCAAACTTGTACATACAAAATTAAAGTTCAAGAAAGAAAAACCCGTCGTATGTAAATAAATAAATGATAACATTTTAAAACAATCAACGTGTCCGAAAGTTTTGAAAAAGAGATGTTGAAGAACAAAATGTTTGCAGGAGATACATTCATGGCACACAAAGTTCAAGACCATCACCATTTAACTGGTTAGTTTAGAGGTCCTGCTCATAAAAAAATATAACTGATATTTCCAGTACGCCAAACTGACTACACTCTTCAGGCACATCTCATGGATTTATTACAGTCGACTGTTCATCGAAGAACTACACTAGATCCTGATCAGAAAATAAAAGGCTACCGACTAATGACGGGAAATACATTTCATCCAGCAAGGATATCGTAGTCAATTGGTTCGTGAACAAGAGAGGAAATAATTGTTAAGCGGACAATCGGGTTTGTTGATATCATTATAATATTTGCCAAAGAATATGTGGGACGAAATGTTCACGGAAACATTGAGATGTTTAGAATGTATGCAACCTAAATTTCTTAGAATACACATTAGCCCATACGAATGCATGGACAACTTTGAAACTTTAAACGAAAGAGCTGTGTCATCGATGTAAAAGTTCTACTCATCGCTTAGCTAGCTCGAAAATCTAAAATAATGATATCAATATGTTCGGGACGTAATGGAATATTTCAACTTGAACACATTCTCTGATCTTCAAGGCTACTTTATGATTAACGATACTCTATTGTTATCCGATATAATTTAAGATTTTATAATGTATGCACGAAACAGAACACACCAAATTCTAATCATTATTACAGTGCTCCCAGTTTAGCTCATGGCATTAGGATGAAGCAACGGGCATTGTATAGAAATTGTTAATCGATTATCATATGTTCCTTATGATTGAGAGTGGAATGCAAGGTGGATTAGCATGATACCACGAATATATGCCAGATCTAATCATTAATACCACACAGATGAGAAAGGCAAAATTAAAAAATTAAATCACTATGGAAAGTCCAAAACGAAGTCTTTTATCTGGATAAAACAATCTTTATGACAAGACTATGTGTCATTAAATGTATGTTAAGAAAAAGATGAAAAACAGAGTGATGTAGTTCATCCTATTCGATAAATTAACATAAGGTTGAGAGTTGAGAGTTTATATCCCTTTACACACATGCACATATAAATTACACCGTTTGTTAAAACCCCACGTGAAATTCTAATTTGAAGTTGTCATTCTTTTCCTTTCCTTGATTCGACATTGTAAATATCGGAAGCAGACGACACAGTATTTCCCTTCTGTGTACATACATGTGTAGTCGTGCATACACCCCTTCGCTGAAAATGGACTTGTTCAGGAACTGGAAATGACCAGCGAGCAGGATCATCTTTTACACTGAAAACATCCATTTGGTATGATGATAAGAGTGTTAGGCTCAACCAACCCTCAGCCCGTCATAAAACTGAATTATACATTAAAGTATGAACTAAGTTCCGTGCATCTTTTATCTCATTTGTGCTTTTCGTGTTTTAAATCGGTAGAGGGGTGCAAAGAAACAGGGAGGTATATTCAGACTATAGTATAGACCGTGGGAGTTTCTGGCACACTGGAACTTTTGCTTTCAAAATATATGAAAAGTTTAGTTTAAAAGGTATTAGTAACATATCGAAACTAATGTGTGTAATTTTTTTATATTTTAAACTTTCCTTGGTGTACTGGGACTCCCAAGGTATATACTACTGAAAATCCGATATCATCACCTCTTTAGCGTTAAAACGTTAGTAATTGAAATGACAACAAAACAAATGTTGATTTAAATTTATAGTTTATTTTTAAATGTGATCATTTGTCTTAAGAAATTCTTTCATTTTCAATCTGAGCTTATCCAGCGAATAATTTTGGTTGACTTCATTTTCTCCTAAATATGTGATTGAAATGTTTACAAACGTATTTTTTTTCTAAAAGAAAGGTGCTCATTTTACGTCACTCCAACAATATAGCGTGCAGCAAAAGTCTTACTTTTTGAAATTTATTTACTTGCCCTGCCTTGGCACAAATATTAAATACAAAGAAATAAATTACCGAACTTTAATGACAGTCATATATGTACCGCAAGAAACAAAGCGTCCTCTCTCTCTCTCTCTCTCTCTCTCTCACACACACACACACAGAAATACTATGCAGTTCTATAATATCGTCCTCTAAAAATAATAATAATAATAATAATAATAATATTAATAGTAATAATAATAGTCAGTTGGGGGTAAATATGAGTCTATTACGTATTAACTGTACAAGGAGTCTAAAGACGCTGCCTGAGTAATTATTTACTGGTGTATGCATTAGAATGGCGTCTGTTACTTATCAGACGAATGAACAAGAGGAGAAAATGTTTTTAAAATACTTCCTACCTTTACGAAATGAACATTTGACAAATGTTTGTGGAGAACATCTGAAATCTCACCTTAACAGAGGAAGTGTACAATTTAGAAAAGTAATAACTAATTTTAAGCATTATCTTGAAAGTTGGTGCTGTTGTTGTTATGGAGTTAACGCCAATTTTTAGTACAAAATAGGCTATACAAGACGACCAGTATAACTGGTGGAGGAAGGACCCTGGAAAACCCTGGGAAAAACCACCAACCCACGAGAAGCTACTGGCAAGCTTTGAGAGTCGTGAGATGGCAGTGACGTTTAACTGTGAGCTCTTTAAACCACTAAGCCAGCCGGGGGCCCCTTATCTCGAAAGAAAACTCAGTTTAAAGAAAACTCGCAGCCGACTAAATCTGCAAAGTCATGTATTACTTGTTTAAAAATCAAACTCACGACAAGATTTTAAAAAAAAGAATTAACGGAAAAAATTGCCTAATTCGGCAGTCTATTTGCATGTAAAATCGGCACACATCCAACATACCCTGTTTGATACTATGTATACAGAAAGGTACAATAGAAAGAAAATAACGTCTACAAATGAACTTGATTATAAAAATTCAATCTTTTAAATAAAATGAGGCAAATTTGTTATGGCTAACATAATTTGATGAAAGCAGAGTATACGAATGTCCGTAACATAACATACCACTGCAGTACTGCAAACATTTTACCCCACCCATCCCCGACCTACAAAGCCTCGTGATTAACATAATTTTGTAATGTTGACTTGGTACAATGCAGACAAAAAGAGTGCCTATGTTTGTTTGTTTTTGTTTTTTTTGGGGGGGGGGGATTGGGGGGCGGGGGCGGGGGCATTTTTGTTGTTTTTGCGCATATAATGCTGGATGCCTTCCAAGTTTCCATGCATAGCCCAGATGTTTACAATACCTTACTGTGAAACTGGTATCTGACAGAGTACTGAACTGTTAAATGGGGGAGGGGTTCAAAACGAAGTGTGAAAAGGCACTTCCTGTGCCCATATTTAAATGCCGTTGAAACGGTGGAATATAACTTCATTAAAGTACTGAATGATATGTTTTCCTCTCTGCTTTTTTATGTGCCAGGAAAAAACGCCACTTGAGATAAAGGAATAAAATTAAGAGTGTTTCTATATTTTATTTTTTAATAACTTACGTGATGACATACTTTAAACACAATTAGTTGTGTGAAACATATACAGCTGTGTCAAGGAAAGGGAAGCAAATTCTAAACGTACAAACACAGCCTTGAAAGGATAAGTTCTCTCCCTTGATTTCGCGAAAATTAAACATGTATCGGTTACAAAAGAAATATATTTATACAGTCGAATTCGAACATAATCATAAATATATATAGCTTGCGACCAAAAATTGATCTTTCACTGTCCACAAGCCATTTCTACAAGACATTTTTTTAATATCTTTAATTTGTAAAATTATCTATATTTAATAGATTTGGATAATTATTGTGACAAATATGTCTGTATGAACTTATTTTCACATGGTACTCCTCAGAAGTTATCAAGTGAAAATAATATATAAACGTCTTCATTTATCTTTAATTAGGTCTAAATCGTTTAATTTACCACGAATCCACAATACTTCTTCCAAGTCGTCTATTTGCAAAAAATAAAATCTACCTTGTGCTAGACATCGAAGTTTTGCTTAAAATCTTTCTCGTTTTGAAATTCCGATGGTATCTTGGTTGGCAAAATATACAAATATACATATTTTCATCATTGCACAGGTGTATAGATATGTATTAATTTAATCAGAGATTTATTTTGCTTGATTTGTGAATATTTGTCACAGCCAAAAAGGTGCAAGAATTAAATCGTTCCCAAATGTGTCATGAAGTCACCAGAAAACACTCGAGTACAAATATAATTAAACGAAGTCCTAAAATAAATTACTTTCATCTGGACCGTCTTCTGATTTATTGACTGTTATTGCTTCTATATCATTTGATGGTTTATTGACTGTTATTGCTTCTGTACCAGCACACATTTTTCTTAGTGACCATAAAGTTTTAAAATATTACTTTTAGACTTGCCGAATCTAAAAATTAACGGAGGGTGCCATCTGACCCCATATGTGTTAATACTGAGATATAGTTCAAGAAAACGTTGTAAACTTCGGCTATTTCGTTTTTGATTAACCTTTCGGAGAAGTTTCAAAACAGAAGGTGTGGTATTCAAATAAATTTACCAACCTTGTTATGTTTCATGTATTGCAAAAGAAGTGACATCTCATCATTACTAATACCTGACTGATCATTTCCATGGTTCACAGTCTGGGATGTAGAAGGTATAATTTTTGGGGGTTCCTTTCACTCATTGATTTCTTTTATTACGTAGTGGTCTTGTGCATCCGTTCGTTTAAGACTGAGAGATTGTCCGTAATTGACATCGATCTAACAAAGACAATTAAGAAGATCAATCGTACGTCCCATGACGAGGCTTTATGTTCATTTATGGGCCGTTTTGTATTGGTCAAGGAGTCAAGAATTTGTCTTTAATGTCTTATTAACTCATCAGAGGAGCAACATGCAGTCTAGGGGGGATAGGTCTAAACGGATGAATTAAATTATTTACGCATATCGTTCTTAGTGTCCAATTTTGGAAAACGTATTAACTTTTAGAGTCACCTTCTCTAAACAGGAATCGATACATTGACAAAATGACACACAAATCAATTTATAGCATTGAATTTTAAACAAAGCAAGGATAATTAATTACCAGACAAAAAGTCCATACATCTATTACAAGGCAATCATACAAACAACACTTCTCGTAAATTTTCCCTCATGAAAATGAAAAATACTAGACATATTTTAATAATAGGACCATCACAATAAAAGTAAAACAACTTGATAAAGTGTTCAACACTCAATAAAATAACATTTATCTATTAAAGGTTGTTTCATATATTTGATCTATCAATTCTTTTGAAAATTACATAGATTTTTGATGAAGTAAAATTTAGATTTGATATTTCACATAGAATGTAATTATTGTGTTAGCAATAATTGCAATTAAAGGTTTTAAGGTGAACTGGACATGTCATAATAACACAAAAGCATGCAATTTCCAGGGAAACACCCCACCCCCGACTTTTATGGCTTTAGGAGGTCGTGGGTTCGAACCACGGCCGAATCATACCAAACACTTATAAAAATGGTACTAACAGTTGCCTCGCTAGACGCTTAGCATTAAGAGGTTAGTGTGAGGACTGGTTGGTCTGGTGCCAGGATAATGTGACTGGGTGGGACATGATGCTACATGTCTGTGGCATGTTGCCCCAGTGCTGGACATCACTATAAACTGCCACACTGCAAACATTGTAGCGATAAGACTGATTTTTTTTAAAAGCTACGTTAAAAAATCTAAATCACACACACACACACACACACACGCGCGCGCGCTTAGTTGCAGTATATCTATACATTCTATTCGATGTCCGACAAGGTTTAGATGGACTAAAACCCGGGATAGGTGTAAGGAAATCAGTATGACAAATCAATAGGAAGTACTTTAGGTCACGATAACCTTCGGTTTTATAATTTGATGGTGTACTTATCTTCACACATTGACGGACGACTGATAGAAACGACATATCCTCGACCAAACCTTGAAATTTGAATATAAAAGAGCATTTTTAAAAAGGTTTTAGTTAACAAGAGAGAAGACCGTACTGAACTATATATGGTAGAGCAGCAGAGGGGGCGAATCCCACAAAATATTTCGCTTAACAGAGCCCCCCATCGAGGACATTATAGATAGAGATATTATTTTCACAAAATAAACCCTCCATTCAGAAAACATGACAAAATGGGCTTTCTCTGCTGACTTGGAAGAGTTATATCGTGAAAATATCTACCCGTACAACTATTTCTTGGTACAAGGGTCTATGCTGCGAAAACACTCGGGGGTGTTTAGCCCCCTCTGCTGCTCTGTGAAAGTCCTGGCAGAGTTTGCTTGTCGTCGCCGTTTCTGCTGCTGTAAATTAAAAATTTAAGTTAACAATAATGGCCAACATCGAAGAAACACATTCCGCTAGACTAGCTCGAGAGCGACTAGAAGCAATAAAAAATTTCTTCCTGTACGAGATAGTGTAAGACAAAAATTACAAGCGCGGCAGCAAACACAAGTTGAATTTGCAACAGGTGCAGAAGAATTATTTAAACCCGTCATAACAGCTACTGAAAATGCTGCGGTGATCACTGAAAGAGCTTTATTGGGAGATGAAAAGGGTATTCTTCCAGTGCTAAAACAAACCGCTGAGCAGACTGAAAAAATTGCTAGAAGAACCAAACAAACAAAAAAATCTTTTACGAGATCTTCCAACTGATATAGTTGCAGCTCAACCTTCCCCCGTCGGCGAAGAAATACTTGAAGGCATTGAACAAATTCGTACTGAACTCGCGTCTAAACCAATAAAGGAAAATATTGGACTAATTACAAAATTTAGGGGGGATTTTATTGAAGATCTTAAAAGAACTAAAGAAAAAGAATTGCCTGAAAAAATATTAACTAGTATATTTAGTAAGTCTAGTGTCTTAAAACCCGGCTCTGAAAAAGTAACCGACGACAATCTTATTAAGTGGATATATCGCTTATATAAAAACAAAAAACAGGCCAGAGATGATGATTTAGAATACAGAATTCTTGATGAAAAAATAAAAAGCCTTTATAAAGAGAAAATGAAACAAATAACGTTCCAGCAGGGGCCTTCTTATCAACTTCCTCCACCTCTGCAACAGATAGAACAACAACAGTCTCTTTCGCCGGAACTTAAACAAGAGAAGTATCTTAAAAAAGCGAGATCTTTATCTAAAAAAGACACAGGGACAGAAGAAGAATTTTTTGACGCATTTGACACTGTAGCTACTGGCAGTGGTTTGGGAATTACTTGTCCCGAACAACGTCGTCAATGATGTATCGCGGTTAGATGTTCTCATTGGAGGAAGACGTGCCGGAAACAACTCTCCGGAAATCATTAATGAAGCGGCTGATATCTGTCAGCGATTATTTCGCGGCGGCATCATGGATACTAGCATCTACCGAGAACTTATTGATGAACTCGTGGACAGCGACTGAAAGTCTCCGCGATTAGAGAAATAACAATTAAATTAAATGATTGTACACAATTCTCATCGTAGACCAGTTATGGTCAGGGTTGTAAATTCACGAGTACCCGTATACAGAATGACTTATGGAAATGGACTCGGCGATGTTGTTCGGGGTTTATTTGCAAGAATGGCACCTAAAACCTAAAGCAATACCGATCGCAAAACAATTATCAATGAAAGCTATTGACGTTATTAAAGATAAAGCTACTGGCGCTGTTGGTAGCGCTGCCAGTAAAGCATTCTTGGCAATCAAGGACAGACTAGCGCGATTAATACGCAGAAAACCACCGCCGGTAAAATTACCAGTCACCGCAGATATGCCCGCGGATGTTAGTAAAGCAATAAATGAAGCCGCAAATCAAAAAACTTGCATCGCTGATAGCCCCCGGACAAGGTCCGGGACAAATGAATACAAGTTTGGTGGCGGGAAGTGGTCTTCGTTTTAGACGATAACTTTTATAATAAAATGTTTAAACGGGAATCCGACCCAGCATTCGACATAGACGAGCCGGTCCTTAAAAATGAATCGGTGCGTGATTATCAGTATTATTCTTATGACGCACGAACCCCAAATCAACGAGGGGGGCAAATTGAACTTCAGGTCCAGGATACAAGTAGATATTTCCTGCCCGCTGAAGCATTCATTGAAGTAGAAGGAGAAATTGTAAAAGCAGATGAAACAGCCTACGGACCTGATGTTAAAATCGGTTTTGTCAATAACGGAATTATGGCCCTGTTTGATAGTGCTATCTACAGCATTGACGGAAAAAATATTGAATCGATTTACAAGGATGTCGATGTTGCCACAACAATAATTGGTCTAGCAAGATATTCTGATGATTATACAAGATCAGCTGGTTCATCAATGATGTTTGCCAAGGACACTTCTAATTTTCCTAACAGTGATCCGTACAATATTAGACGACCAAGAAACTTTGCCAATAACGCTGACGCTGATGTGTGGCCGGTGGTTCATGGTGCTAATGCAGAATTTAATTTAGGTTTCGCTGCACGTAGACAAATGCTGAAAGGCGATCGTAGAAATTTTTCTTGTGCGATTCCACTGTCGCACATCTTTGGATTTTGCAGAGATGTCAGAAGGTAATTTTTGGAGCAAAGCATACAGTCGTGCTTGTTAGAAAAGTCAGCGATGATGATGCGCTATGGCGACCTATGGGTGACCCTGGTCGCGTAAACATAACAAACCTATCACTGTGGATGCCGGTAATGACTCCTTCGATTACTGAAGAACCACGACTGCTTTCTTTTATGGATCAAGGTGGTAAAATGCTGCTATCGTGGCTTACAACAACCACAGATAGTATGCAAAGTGCCGTTAATGGTTTATTTACATGGCATATAGCATCACAGCAGGGGGTTGCCGCGCCGCGACATATTTTTATTGCTCTTCAGGACGTTGCACGGGTAAACTCGCAGACACGTTCGCATATGATATTTGATCAACTTGGTATCACTGACGTTTCTCTGAGAATAAACGGACATCAAGAACCATCCGAGAATATAATGTTACATTTTGGTAACAACTATGTTGCACGTGCATATCAACGATTGACAAAATATCTAGCGCGCGATCTAAATATCGATACTGGTTTGCAAATATTACTGGTTTGCAAATATCACAATTGGATTTCATATCTCATTGTCCAATCTATTACTTCTCGCTGGAGCATCTTGATTTAACCAGACAGTCTGTCGTTGATATACACTTTCGGGCTATCGTGAATAAAGACCCGCCACCAGCAGGAGCAGCCGCTATAGCTAATTACAGAGCAATCGCTGTTATACTTTCCGATAAAACAATGCTGCTTGAAGGTGCTGGCGGCCGAATGAGATTCGTTGATGCACCAGTAGAAAACTTGTAGTTTTCCGAAGATATGTAACAATTAGATCAATCGCGTTTTTTATAAAAAATGTCATACAGTCACGTTAATGTCACTCTGACTCCTGGTCAGACTAAGAAATTACAATCGAAAAACGCGAGCACATGTGGCACAACGATAACACTAAAAAATGATCAGATTACCGGCGGTCCAAACAAGTTATCGCTGACTAAAACCCAACTAAAACATTTTAATAAAGCAAAACAAGCAGCGACTGGAGTTCGACTTGATTTCTCTCCTGCAGCTGTCAAAGATATGGTTAAAACCAGTGGTATATTTCCACTTCTCGCGGCAATACCAGCGTTGATAGCTGCTGCTGCCCCCGCAGTCGCTAAGGCTGCCGCGTTAGGAGCTGTTGGAACCGCTGCTGGAATGGCACTAAAGAAAGCCACAGGGAAAGGATACAAAAAAGGGACGCGGGCTAAGACTTCCAGGAACTCCCCCATCATGGTACCCAAAACGGTTCTGAAAACCACACCGATGTCCAATTTTGATTTGCTCGATGCTGTTAAACAATTAAATATAAAAAGTTTCAAAGGCGTCTTTATGCGAGATCAGCTACCACGACAACCGAATAATCCAGAAACCGGAATTATTAATCTTGATAACAGCAATGGTCCAGGAACTCACTGGGTTGCTTACGCGATCGATCCACGTGGAATTATCTATTTCGATTCGTATGGGTTAGCGCCGCCAGTTGAATTTCTCCAGTATACAAAAAATATCCCCCTGACAAAGTCAGGGTCAGGGTCAAAAGTGTGGTACTCAACGTTGCCAACACAAACACTGACCAATCCTCCGATATGTGGCCAACAAGTATTGAATGTTCTTGATGCGATATCAGCGTCAACCAAACCACCTCACAAAGTTGTGCACGAGTATACCACGGGTCAATTTAAACAGCTTCCTATCAAATAATGGTTGATATCTACGGAAGATCTCTTCTCGAAACAAAGACAAAAAAAAAAAAAACGCGCCGATGTGGATTTATCAAAATATGCGACCAAAGATGAAATCGATAATCTTTTAAGCCTGACCGGGATAGACCCAGATGAGGTTGTTATTTTTCAGGACCGGCACGGAAAACTAAAAACCAGCGATATCAAATGGCATGAAATAATTCGTAGGGTTATTGGAGCTACTCCGGGTAACATCCCTGTGTTCACTGATAGCGGAAAAAGACCGGTAATACAATGACAGGTGAACTCAGCATGAACGGAAACAAAATAACTGTGTTAGCGGATCCAACATCGGCGGAAGATGCCGTAAACAAAAAATATATTGACGCGTTATTTACAACCGTTGGAGGCATACTCGTTACTCGGCTAAAAAATACCGGTGATACAATGACAGGTGAACTCAGCATGAACGGCAACAAAATAACCTTTTTAAGAGATCCAACATCGGCGGAAGATGCCGCAAACAAACAATATGTTGACGCAAGCGCTAGCGCCGTTGACAGTAAACTAACAACGTTGCAAGCCGAGTATGATGTTCATGTAAACGCGTTTACAAATCTCCGTAGAAACTTTAGAAAAACCGATGAGACCACGGATGAGTTCTTTGGTACTCCGCACACCGTTGATATGAAGCTTTCTGATATCAAGACCAACATTGACACGATCAAACAAACACAGCAGGATATCGTATCGGGGATTCCTGAGATCGTTAACAAAACCAGTTTGATTAAAGTCCCCACTGGAGTTACTCCCGGGCATATCACCAATATAGTATACACGATATCATCTGGATTTGCAACATGGTCTCGACAAAATAATACTATCAAATATACCGCAACAGTCACAGGCGTGTACAGACTGTCTGTGTTCAGTGCCGCTACATTTGAAATCTTCACAACATATCCCTGGAGACATTCCACCGATAAGTATTCCGGAGTTGTGACTATCATATTAAATAGCGGAACCGAAGAAACATTTATACTGGAATCCGCCGACAAGAAATTAACCGCAACATCTTACTGGTGGTGTTTGGAATTTGTAGCTGAAACGCCTCAATTGGTTACTGCGTAAAATAACAAATGACAACGACAGTGACGCAGTCACCGACAACAGCGCAGCAATACAGATATGATCAGGTACGCGAATGACAATCAGAGTTAAAAATACCATCAACGAATATATAACAAAGGTAAAAAAATACAAGCGGCGTGTAACCGTGTTAGACACAATAGTATATTCGGTGTCAGCGATAGTTGCATCCACGGGTGTGTTATTATCAGCGTTAACACCAGTGACAACTGCAATTGCAATCACAATTACAGTTTCAACATCAGCGACAATTGCAGGAGTTGCTAATATTATTGCGAAAAAAATATCCTCGTGTGCGCTAACAAAATTGCACGAGTATGAAAAGTTAAACAGCGCGGCCACAAGCACCTACTCGAAATTGTCTGCGCTGATATCATCCATTCTTGACGATACAACAATATCAGATTCCGAATTCGCGCAAATGGCAGGGGTGTACAACGATTACAAAAAGAACCTCAATTTGAAACGACAGCAGATAAATAATGACGGAATTACTTCAGCAGATAGTCGCAAATACAAGCCCGGCGCGAACATCTTTGTTAACAGTAACCTCAACTAAGCCAGAATTCAGTATTAATTTTCCAACTGCGATTCCAGTAAGCGAAATCGCGTTAGCACAATTACGAGTATATCACAGTTGGTACAATATCAGATCAAGATCGTTTGGTGGATTGCCAGCAAATAATTCGTTTGTGTTCGCATATAAAAATAAACCCGAGGGCACCCCAGACTGGAACGTCATTGGGTTACCAACCGGGTCTTATCAAATCGAAGAAATCAACGAGGAACTGCAACGTCGAATAAAAAACATTACCGGGAAGGAATCCAAAATAGCAATAACTGTTCATGAGCCAACGCTGTCGTCGGCCATCGAAATAAACACCCCAGACTACGCCGTGGATATATATATAACAGTTCGATCAGAACAGTATTAGGATGGCCTGAAGTCGCTCCACCGGCACAACCAACGCCGCCAGCCCCGAAGAAGTCTGATTATGTCACTGACAAACAATCATATCAAGAAATTACACCGTCATACAAAGATCTTTTACTCAGAATAAAAAACGAAACGATGGGTAGTAAATTTAGATACGCTGGTGAGTTTTCTATTTTTGAGTTTCCCTTAAAACAGGAGTTCATAGAATCAGAGGGTACTGTAGCTTTATGGTTTTCTCAAAGGGATATCACCCGCAAGTTCTTTACAGTCATTAATCAAGAGCATAAAACACAACTAGAGCGACTACGGCAATATTTCCAAGAACATCTTTTTGATATAACAAATTCACGCAGCGAAATCATTTCACGAATCGAAATATTAAATCAGCTCGTATCCGACATGGAATATATTAACCAGCGAGCAATTCAGGCAATAATTAACGATAAAACTGATTCTAAACAACAATTTTTAGATGCCTACTCGTTGACAACAGCCACTCTACCAGATTTTAAATTTCCCGGATATAACGTACCCGAGATGAAGAAAT
Source organism: Sinohyriopsis cumingii (assembly GCA_028554795.2). Classification (NCBI taxonomy): domain Eukaryota; kingdom Metazoa; phylum Mollusca; class Bivalvia; order Unionida; family Unionidae; genus Sinohyriopsis; species Sinohyriopsis cumingii. The sequence continues at coordinate 132,216,853 of CM068826.1, read as the reverse complement.
CCGTCACCGACCTCATCAATGAGTCCTTCGACGACATACTTGCACAACACAGAAAAACACTACCGGAGCCAACTATCCTCAGACACAACAATAACACCGAAGGGCAAGGCCGTCATGTATCCCCGGGCATCGTAAATATAACTTCAGTGGTCGCGGTCAATCTTGTGTGTGATGTCATTGATGGCAGTTACAGCACAGACACGACATTATCAAATCAAGCCCAGCAAGGGTTTATTCTTTATTCATTTACTCCGAAAGAACCACCTGGATTTCTGATTGTGCAAGAGCCAATCAATCCGGTCTATCTACGATGTCATAATCCATGGCTGACCAGAATAAATTTCACACTAACAGACCAGTCTGGGAATCCCCTTGATTTGCGAAATGAAACACTACATATTAGTCTCCTGGTGAAATCCTGAGGATTTCCAAGTCCTAAGGACTTTCATCGTAAAACGATTTTCAGTCTTAAGACTTTCAATCCTGAAGATTTCCAAGCCTTTTCAATTAATAATATTATATTATAATAATGTCCCTGAAGAAAAAATGTGATGATGATGTCACTGATGTCACTGATGATGATGTCACTGATGATGATGTCACTGATGTCACTGATGATGATGTCACTGATGATGATGTCACTGATGATGATGTCACTGACGACGACGACGATAGCAGTAATGTCACCGTCAACATAAAAAATATTTCAATAAATTATTTTAAACAATAAAAAAATATAACATGACTCGTGCATTTCACAAGAAGATATTACAGTAAAAATATTACATTTTGTGCAACACTGACAAATTCACAGCATTTATAGGGTAATTACTAGTAAAAATCACAGAAAGCGTCCAATTTTTCAACCTTGATGGGGTATTTACTAGTAAAAGTCGCAGAAATCGTCCAATTTTTCAACCTGGAAGGGTACTTTACTAGTAAAAATCACAAAAATCGTCTGAAATTCACAAGCAAGTACAAGCAAAAGTAAAAATATTTTATTTTATATATATTTTGTACACACTGTCCGATTTGCTAATTTTGATAGGGTAATTACTAGTAAAAATAAAAAAAAATCGTCCAATTTTTCAACCCGGAAGGGTACTTTACTAGTAAAAAGTAACAAAATCGTCCGATTTGCAAACCCGGAAGGGTACTTTACTAGTAAAAAGCAGAAAAATCCACAATTAATCAAGCAAGTATTATATAATGTATCACCGCGTGAAATGTTTCATACATAATAAAGAACTTCTTGATAGCGCTGTCAGAACCGAAAAAGTTACCCCGGAAAAAATAATCATTGATATATACGGGAATGACGATTTTATACTGACTGATAACCAACTTCAGGTATTAAATAAAGATCATATTGTGATCGCGCATTGCGGTATACATCAAATCCTCGAATATATACGCGTATTTAGATCTTAGATGGATTTATATGTACCACCACACCGATGTTTTTGTGTATGACAAACAAGCGCTCGAGCAAGCAGTCAAGGCTGCATTTACACAAGAAGAAATTAACGTTAAATTGCTTATTGATGAATACGGAGACGAAGATTTCTTACTAACACAGCAACAGTTGGATAATCTCAGACGCGAGCATATTACCGCAATAGTATGCGACAGAGATCAAATTCTCAATTATGCACACTCCTGCATTAAACCCAACCGATTAAGGGAAATACTATCTCCCTGACAAAGTCAGGGACAAAATCAAGCATCCTTGACGCTGCCAAGGGGAAGTAAAAAAAATATACCGTTTTTTTTACTTTCATTTCCAAGTACTTGACGAAATCAAGGTGATTTCCAGGTAAATCAGCGTGAGATATTTACTTCCTTGATGCTTGATTTTGTCAAGGTGATGTATTTACTTCCTTGGTTTCGTCACTGACTTCATCACTGACTCTGTCCTTGACTTCGTCCTTGATTTTATCAAGGGACATACAATCCTTTAACTTCCTTATCCGAGTATTTATTATCTGTTTCATTTCATGCTCGGCGCCAATGCCAGCCTAATCATTTCAATTGCAAGAGACAATGAAACAAATTCATTTATTTGTGCTTCTACGGTAGCCAGCGATTTATACAAATTATTTTGAATTCTTTTTATAAACCGATACTGAGCAGGAAGAATATAACGCCCTGCGCATTTAGCTTCATGTAATGATTCAAAATCAAACATGATTGTTTCAGAATTTAGTGATAAATTAAATCCTTGTTTTTCTAATTTTTTATCAGCAATCACATTATTGATATTTTCGTAATTCATATTTATATATATATATTTATATCTCTAGCTTATCATATGATAGGCTACGAAACTCAGGAGCGGAAACACGACTCCCATGTCAAATAACAGTCTAGAAGGCTCAGAGGGTGTGTTTGCGAGCGACGAGACATTCCCCATGTGAACCCCTGGCTTACCGGTTTATACAGGGACAAGACAACATATAGTATTTACAGTAGGACGGCACAGACAGATAGTATTTACATCTGTAAAGCTTCTAAATTGCCACCGCATTTTAGCAAGCTTACAGTAGGACAACATATAGTATACTATATTACACTATATAACTTATCCTAGGACAGTACAACATGCAGTATTTACAATAGAAGCATATTTACAGCATTGCATATTTACAATATTTAGGACAGCACAACATATGGTATTTACAGTAGGACGGCACAGACAGATAGTACTTATCCTAGCGGAGTCATTTTCTACACTCAGCAGCGGGACAATACCATCCCGAAAATCAACCCCTGGACGCAAAAAGCATGCGCCATGGGCGGATATGACGAGACGGTATTGATTGCTGTTGAGCCTCGAAGACTCCGTCTTCTAATAGGATCGTATCGTATATAAGATCGTATCGTATATAAACCGACTGATACTTGGAAGTTCAAAAATAGCTCAGGCGTGGTTTGTTTAAAATGTTTTATTTGTTTTTCTTAAATATGATCGTGTGGAAAATACAGATGAACCATAAACCCGAACAAGTGCAATAAAATAAAGATTTCATCTGTGAAAAAGACAATTACGCCTTTGTCTCTGACTTTGTCAGGGATAAAATCATGTTTGACGTTGTTAAGAAATAAAGGGAAGTTATTTACTTCCTTGTGCACAGAAAACCGTCTGCTGTTACCTGTAAACGATTTACCGCTGAATAAATTTACCCATCGCACAAAGGGAGGGAACTAATTGCATGAAATATGCCTAATGGAGTTATCTCCGTTTGGAAAATCCTCGTGATAATGAAAAGTAATCTTCTGCTTATATGTTTTTGACAACGCGGATTTATATATTTTTTCTGCGACTTTTCGTACCGAAGTCACACAAATATCAAAATGCTTACTGGCTGCATTCATCGAATGAAATATTTTTTGTTCTTTTGTATCTAAATTCATGGAAACAACCTTCTTGGCGTATTTACTATAACAACCAGTGTTTCCGAATTGACAATTTTCGCTCTGCGTCACAACACTCAGATTGGATAAACTGTTGTCGGTTTTGACACCATTGATGTGATCGATCACAAGACCGTCTTCGATCTCTCCGTTAAATACCTCAACCACGAAACGATGACAAGGATAAGTTTTCCTCTTATTATTAGCATAAAACCTGAACATTAAATAACCAGCATTAGTAACAAAACCAGCTGGCTTTTTCAACCTGCAATTCCTAACTATTCCCTCGCGAGATGCTTCGTAATTCTCGATGGTTGGATGTGGGACAAATTCTTGGCTCATTTATATAATAATATATTTGTCTAATTCATAATTTGTTTGAAAACTTATTTAAATAATCACGCTCGGATATGTCGCTGGATTTTTTATTGTAATATCGTTTGAGCTCACGGTACCGTTTTCCTCCGCAACCCGCACATAACTGTGTTTTACCCCTGACCCCAATACCACATCGCAGGCAGGGTATTGGCCCTAAACTCCCCCGCCTAACGCTTTGGAAATGGTTTCCACAGAATTCACCTCTGCAGGATTTATTACAGCGAGTTGATGATTTTGTACCAAGCCACTTACAATGATTCATATATATAATATTTTCTCATTTAAATGTTTGCCTTAAATATAATATGGAGGAATTTGAAAGATTGTCCGCGTTTGGCACCGGGAGATTCGATCTTGACAGACTAACCCCTGATTCACGGAGACGAGTCCTGACTGATCTGTTTGATATTATCAGGAATGCCAAAAAAGAATTCCGCAACGATGGCGCATCTCACGTATGGTCGTCATTTAACATTATACGCGACACCGAAGTCATTGATGCTATAATGAATGATGCACGAGCGAAAACGATTACGGTATTGATTACCTTCATCAAGGCGGTCGGAAATATTTTTTTCAGAATAAAATTTATTGTGCAAGCAGATTCCGATACGTGGATTATTCGTGACAAACTCGACCCTGTTCTTGCTAGCGGAAAAACCATTCTGTTAAGTAGTGATTCCAGACCAGGAATGTTGACTGGGATTGATAAATCATATTACGCAGAGCTTATCCTGCGACCGCGGTCATTTATGGAATCTATCCGATAAAAAACCCAAAATTGATAAACTCACCCCGATGAAGACGTCGTTGACGCTGAATTGTGTAGCCGAGCGAGTAATGGAACATTTTAAAAATGCGATGCGCGGAAACGGTCTGACTGAGTTAAGACAGTCCAAGATAACAGCGTGGGGTGAGCGAGTCAAACACACAGGAGCATCAATAAACGATGTTGCCGAGTTAGAAAAAGCATTAAGATTTCCCATAACCGTAACAACGATAACAAAGGAAGTGTTATACAAATCGAAATATAATCGATACGGGGCTCCAATAAATATCATTGATCATAACGCTCATGCTTGGACGAACCCGGTTACGATATTTCCGCGGGATCGTGTTGTGAAATATTATCGCGGAAACATATTTGATGCTATCAAGCAGATAAGCAGCAACGACCCTATGTCGATGTGGTTGTTTAAAAGTTCCGAAGATTCCGAGTATGATCAATTTGTAAAACCCGACGGTGAATCATACCGGACGGAGTCGTTGCAACAACAAATGAAAAAACTCGCAGAGAAATATATGAAAATCAAAGATTTTAAAAACACCGAGCAGTTATTGGTTAATTGTTTTACAGTTCCGAGTGTTGTCGCCCACGCTGCCAGAGAAAGAAATTTGTGGAGACCAACCCGAAGTGAGTTTCTCTCGGACATACAATTGAGTTGTGTCGAGTATGGACACGGCGGTTTGTGGAATACCCGGTACGACCACCGGGATATGATTTCCGTGGATATGATTGCGTGCTACCCGGGAAGCTTTCTCGGGATGGGCGAGTGCAGCGAATACTTTAAGCGATTTGGACATCCCACGAACTCGATGACACGAGTTGCTATAAACGGTTCATTGCCTGATTTTGACCTGACAGGATTTGCTCGTGTAACTTCGTTTGAATTTGCTAAAGAGCTACATCCGTGCTGTTATGTTTGGTTTGGCAGACACTTCAGTGAAAAACGCTGGGCACCAATAGTGTTATTGCGATATATGCTTGACAGCCGAATACTGGTATCGTTGACTGTCAGTGAAGCAATCATATCATATCGACCGCAGACCTCAGTTTGGTTACCAACACCGGAGTGTGTAAGTGTAGATGATGTTATTAGCGAGTATGCACGAGAGAGTCCAAATACCCCGATGGATGTCATTGTCGGTGAGGCTCCTAAAATTCTTAAGATCAAACTTAGCAATAGTGAAAAAATAGCAAAATATCTCGGACGAAGAATAATCGGTAAATTTACTCAAGGTGGCACATATGATCATAAACTACATCACTCGCGACTGATTATCGATGATGCTGAACTAGATTTTATAATTGCTGATGCCGTTGCGAAAAATATATTTTATAATCGGGAGGATGCTTACTTGTCCAACGGGGAAAAGTTGGGCACAATTGTAAGTTATATCGACGGAGAGTCGCCTCAATACACACATTTAAGATCTTCGATGCTGGCTTATGTTTCTATAAATCTACTATCAATGATAAATCGATTTCCTGACACCGCAGTTAGAGTTGCAACGGATTCATTTTATATCAGTAGCAGGTATTTAGAATCACTGGCTCGTTTCACAAAGAGCGTCGAAGACTTTTGCGATGAATCATGGAGTTTGTGGAGAATAAAAGCGGAGATGTCACATGGATATTGTGAATCCGCTGATGTTACAATTAAGGATGATTATTGTAAATCAGAATTATCAGAAATGTCAAACGCACCATCTGTGTATGATCCAATCACTAGACACAAAACCGTTTAATTGAACGGACCGGGCAGGTCTGGTAAGACAACTGGAGCGATTGAATTATTTCGAAATTCAGATATGATTGTGCTAACACCTACACACAGGCTTGCCAGGGAGATGAAACAACGAGGAGTTAATTCTTGTCCTTGGCACAGCTTTTTCAAATACAGCGGCGGTGTATGGACGTCAGATCGAATGGGAACAAAATATATTCCTGGGAAAATAATTTGGGATGAGATATGTACGGTACCGTTAGATACATTAAAAACGTTTCTTGATTGGCTGCTAACAGCGAATACTGCAGTAATAATGTGCTGCGATCACGGCCAGCCACCTCCGTTTGTCGGCTTAACTCCGCATCTGCGGTTAAAAGATTTTGTTGATTATTATGAAGAAGTGTCTGATGATCATAGAACACTTGATGCAACGTTGAAGGAATTTAAAACATTAATCAGATTACAACCGAATAAAATTCAATGCGAAATTATGCGCGAGATGATTCCTGAAACTTCAATGAGCGACTTTTGGAGCTCGTGGAAACCAGACGATTTGATAGTGGCAAGTAGAAAGATAGTCAGAGACAAACTTCAACAGCAGTTATTTCAATTACAACAAGAAAAGTTTCCAATGCTGCCAGTGCTGTTATGTTATAGACCAGCTGATACGCGGTTACAAATTATATAGATGTTGATATCCCTGGGACAGAGTCAGGGAAACAGAATTTAGTATTGAATGATATTGTGTTAGTTGATATTAATGCTGTCAAAAATGCACGAAAAATGAATAAATCCCCGTGGACGCTAGGATACGCAATGACGATACATTCATCTCAAGGACTAACTATCAGTGATACAACTGTCTGGATCGTTAATGATCGAATCGAATGGTCAAATTTAGTTTACTTAGCTGTATCCAGAGTCAGAAGAATATCTCAACTGCGAAGAATTGTCTTGGATGAATCAAACGCTGATAAAATTAATAATGAAAACAACAGGGACGCAGTCGCCAGCGACACGATAAGAAAAAAACTCGCCGGTTACAAACAGAGTGACACAAAAAATAATCGCGATTTTCATCTTGATGTTGAATTTATCAGCGCGCTGAAACAACAGCAGAATAATCACTGTGAGAGCTGTAATTGTATAATGCTATGGCAGTATTCGAGTAATAATCCAAGACAATTTACCGTAGATAGAAAAGATAACAGTCGCGGTCATACACGTGATAATGTGATGCTGACCTGTCTTGAGTGTAATAGACGTAGAGGCGCCAGTGCTAGTTAAGTGATCGCGGTGGTAATTGGGTGTCCTCGGGAATTACTTGTAATTGCTCACGTGTGAATCCACGTTGAGGAACAGTTGAATCCAACCTGTAGATTGCTGGTCTACCGGTGGATCTTGTTATGTTAGATATCTTGAGTGCGGTAACACTCCAAATAGGATCAGTTGCTCTTTTTTTTACCACCTTCAAGTTCACCTGGTTCATATAAATATCTTACAGTGACATTACCCAGTATTGGTTGTGCTGAAGAATCACGTTGCACGGGTATATATTTTTTTTGTGATCGCGATGGCAGGTGTCATGTTGGTTGTTCGAGTTTTTTCATTATTTAGCGCAGCTATCACGCCTGGTAATCTTGCAACCCATTCACGCGATCTAATATCCTGAATAAATTCCTTCGCGTATTGATATCCAAATAACCGCTCAGCAAGTGTTCGATTAAATCGCTCAACAATTGCCTGATCACGATGAATTTCAGTATGCCCTCGTCTGATGGTGACGTTATGTTGCTTCATCAGTGATGATACTGCACCTTGAAATTCTTTGCCAGGATCAACTTGTAACAAATGCGGCCATCGTAGAGGTCCTCTTTGATAAATTCGTTCAAACGCAGAAGCAACCTCAGACGCTGTTTTAGTCGCTAACGGTTCCGCATCTTTGTATCTACTTGCAACATCAACTACAGTTAACGCGTACTTGTATGTGTTTTGACGTCTTCGGATTTTAATAGTATCATGTAGCAGAAATAATATATCAGCCTGATGAACTTCATTTGGCACACTAACATTAAAATGTGCAAAGTGAATTTGTTTAGGACGCGGTAGATAAATTTGCCATATTGCCTGCTTGGATAACCAATTTTTGGCAGTAACTCGCGTAACTTTTGCCGCTTCAGCGAGTTTACTAATTGCTGCACTACCCCTCCAGTATCCGCTTGGGGAATAATAAATCGACTCCATTATATACCAGCACCTAGCGCTAATTTACCTTTCATTGCGGATTTTATTAACCAGGATGCTAACCTCTCCTTGAAAGATTTATCAGTGATGGCATTTAACGCGTGAATTAATTTCACATCCGCGAGATGGCGCTGTTGTAAATCCTTGCTTCGGTAAGCTACATCATGGACATGGCGTGCGCTATCGATAGCATTTATCGGATACTCACCTGGATTGGGCTGATCTTGGGCATTAAGTCTGATATCAAGTCGGGTTCCAGGACCACAGTAATTATATCCCGGAAGATGTTTTTCTCCTGGGTATTTAGCCCACGGAGTTCCTGGTAATTTTCCTAACTTGGCTGCGATATCACCGCCTCGCTTTTTTTCGGAATAAATTTAAACTTGCTTGTGCCACATCGTTCACACCTGCCTGTAAGCGCAGATCTATTATTTTTTGTTGTAGTGGTTGTTATTTGTGCAGTTGGGGTACGTGCTCTACATTTCACACAATATAAATCCATATTATTTTATAATATATCTAATGGAGATTACTGACTTTTCTGCTACAAAACGACGAGAGCCAATCAAACATAACTCAGCGCTACCAAACTCAATTCGAATGATTATTATAGGCCCATCTGGGTCGGGTAAGACGCAGTTGTTACTTAATTTAATAATGAAGTGGATGACGTGGGATAGGTTGTATTTGATAGCTCCATCTGTGGATGATCAGCGATGCTACAGCGTGTTAAAAGATTTTAATGAAAGCGTAAAGTCGCTAAACGACGGCGATGATGTTATTGAATTTATCACTGACATCGATGAAGCACCAAGTATTGATGATATTGATGGGAGAATTAACAATTTACAATGTACGATGATGTGATGTTGGACAAGCAATCAAACCCCGCAAGGATATTTTCACGCGGCAGACATAAAAACACTGATGTGATTTATGTAACCCAGCGATATACACAAATCCCAAAAGTGATCAGGGACAACTGTAACATTCTTGCGCTATTTAGCGGCGTTGATACTCATACACTGAGAAATATACATCAGACTTGGTGCAGCGGCGACATGGACATAAATAAATTCAGAAATTTCTTTAGTCGTGCTCAGGCAAAACCACATGGATTTGTAACAATAAATTTACATGATCCTCGAACACGGTATCGAGTTGGGTTAGATAAAAATTTTAACTAGACAAGCAAACTCTGCCAGGACTTTCACAGAGCAGCAGAGGGGGCTAAACACCCCCGAGTGTTTTCGCAGCATAGACCCTTGTACCAAGAAATAGTTGTACGGGTAGATATTTTCACGATATAACTCTTCCAAGTCAGCAGAGAAAGCCCATTTTGTCTTGTTTTCTGAATGGAGGGTTTATTTTGTGAAAATAATATCTCTATCTAAAATGTCCTCGATAGAAGGCTCTGTTAAGCGAAATATTTTGTGGGATTCGCCCCCTCTGCTGCTGGTAGGTATTTTGAAGCACCTAAGAAAAGTAAACTGGAGTGAAACTTTGTTGGCAATGGCTTCTGAGAGGAAAACACCCGTATAGACAGATAAGATGGCTTTCAAGACTGGTGACAAGATGGCAAACTGAAGTAGCGGCAAGAACAAAGACAATATCAAAATAACCCTTTTAGGAGGTTGTTTCGTGTAGTTCGTATACCTCATAAAGTTCGTTTTGTTTTGAATGACGTTTTGAGGCATATAGATTGACTCAAACATTGAACTATGCTAATAAGAAACCAAAACAATGAAGCGTGGATATTGTGGTTTTTAGGAATTAATTTCTTTCAAAAATAATGCCGAATGTGATCTATTCAACTTGACTCTCTACAAAGTATTTTGTGAAATTACTGAGCGATGACTTAACTAGTAAAATCAAACGTCTAATTTCGCTATGTTATTGTTTCATCCTGTTTGACTCAGATATATTACTTCATATGATAAAACTTATAAAAACTGCATTTGATCTTCAAATTGTCACGAAAATTAAAATAAACACATTTGCTCGGGATGAATGAGAGAATGAATATTGTTATGTACATTTAATCTATGCTGTGTTCTTGACCTTTGTCCGTGATTTAGGGTAGAGTTTATGTTCACTGACTATTGTCATGATTCTAAGAAATAAACTATGTTTATTTGAATATAAATTCAAGATCTGTGATTTCCGCTGAAAATTGTTTGTCTTAGGTCAAGTGAAATTAGTCTATATAGGACTTGGTAAACAATTATTCATTCCTGTTTCATATCAGTTTTTGGGAATCTATGACCAGAGTTTGTACTTGTGCTCAGATATAATTCTAGAAGAATTATAATTTTTTTAAAGCATTAATTGGAATTACAATGTTTTCATTGACATTTTGGACTAAAAAACTACTTTTGGCTTATTGATGACCCAGTCAAGGACATTCTGGATTATATCATTCTAATAAATCAAAACATTCAAGACTATTGAAATAGATTTCGAACATTCTATACTTTCGGATTTTTGATAGGATATTTGGGATTTAATTCATAATACTATTAAATTCCTATTAAATTTTCACTTTGTAACTTAGAGAAACAAATTATTTGTTGAATTTTACTAAAATTGGTGGTTTCATTTTATTTCTGTTACGTAGCTGTAGACCACAGAATCGTAACAATATAATAGAATGAAGAGAAGACCTTCAGTTTCTTCCTCTTTTCTAACTAAAGAATTCGTATGTTTTAGACAATGAGCAAATCAACTGGAAAATCAGTGACCATTTATATCGTGAAGATGAAAGAACTATCACACAAATCACATGAACCTCAAGGCAAAAGTTGTTGTCAACTATAGGGGTCTTAACCGCGCGAATATTACAATTTTAACTCTAATCGCCTAATCACCACACATCACGAAACTCTTATTTCACACTTGCATGATTTTTCTTTATTCACATTTGTATATTTCATCACTAAGCTCCCCAAGCCGAATATTAGAATATTAGTACTTTACACCATACAATATTAAAACACGATCCAAACACCTAATACAAATAATTATTCCTATGTAAAATTGCTAAACACATATGCCTATGTAGATTATTCCCTATATTAAAAAAATTAGGGAGGATCCATTTTACGAAACTAATCTCTGCTATCATACAGTCTCGTGAACACAATATATTATTATGTCTGTTCCTAGAAACTGGCTAATTACTAGGGCTGAGAAATACTTAATCAATACCTACTCCCCAGAATCAACAAATAAGCCTAAAACCTAACAAAGCTATAAACGGATACGTAAATATACATACATACGTAGGTACGTACGTCGTACCAACGTGTGTGTGTGTGTGTGTGTGTGTGTGAACCTGAACTGTTTCAGGACCGTTTGTGGAATAAGACCGATTCTCTTTATTATCATATCATCCTTAATGGATTTGAAATTGCCTGTGATATGTTTTTAGGTCTTTTTTTCGGTTGAATTATGACATAAACTCAACATAAAGCACTTTATTTGTGAGTAATCTCAAGAACTCAACAGCTGGACTGATTGGAATAAAGTTCTCTTGAATGAACAAAATACTTGCTTAAGAGACATACTGATCGCCAGTTAGTGACAGTCTATAACGTGAAATAACGTGTTATCAGTTTGCGGTAGAAAGAAGCAAAATCAAATTGTAGACCCTCTATGAAAGTCAAACCTTTGAACAATAATAAATTGCGCCAATCGTACGGGAATAGACCTTGATGACCCCGGTGAACTTCTATCTTGCTGACGCTGTAACCGTTGAATGGTATAGCTATGCTGAATCTTATTGAACCGAAACACACTAGTGTGGTGTATAAAAGCTCTGAAGCTGAATTACTTGACAGAAAGCTCCTTTTGGAATACGAAATGCTCGATTAACAAGTCATATGCGTCCCAGACTCTTGAAAAGATCAGGCCGACTTAAATTTTAATTATTTAAGTAATTGTAAGGAATTGTATTTAAAGGTTCGTTTATCTGAGACTCGTATGAAATCGAGTCAACAAAAGACCAACATTTGTTATTCTGTGTGCGACAATATCAACTACTTGTATATATCTGATGCAGAATGACTAAACATCTATAAATTGTCGACGGGGGACCATTATATTCAATGAAATATTGTTTTGTGTTTAAACTTTAAAACTGGTCTAGTATCACTGTTTGCTTTATCTGAATACGGTCACGCCGCAAATCCACGGCAGCTAGATTGGCACTTTCCTAGTGATTAGTTTGGATGACAAATGACTGACAATAACTTGTATATAAAACAAAGACAATGGACTCGATGGTGGCAGATGATCAATGATGATTCAAATAAAAGCGAGCAATTAACAAGGTTGAAGTATGCAATCGAATCAAACGCCAGAGAGCGCGTAGAAACTTTTACCCGTCTTTAATATCAACGGCGGAGACGATAATAAAGGCTGTTTTAGCGCATAGGGAGAACACATGAGAAGGACGGAGAATTTAAATCAAAGAAGAATTCTTCTGAATAATCATTAGTGTCACTTTTGATTTATGGTAGGCCTGGCACTTGGATGTGAAAATCTATTGGAGCGCTAGATACGAACCATTTTGTACCGGAGCTATATGAAAGAAAAACATTGTGAAATTCTTCCAACGGTATTAGTTTTGCTCCAGACATATTCACGCTAAATTACCCGGTAAAGCCTAGAGAACTGGTGGTGGAGGGGAATGGGTGAATTTTTGAATATAACTCAGAGCGAGGACTATGATAAATTGTAGCCCATTTTTAGCATCATATATAAGAGAGGGAGAGAGAAAGAGAGGGAGAGAGAAATACAATTTGGTTAGTTGAAGCAACTGACCTTTCTGTACATTTAAAGATAATAACTTATTCGAATTACCGTTTGTTGTTGCTCATATCTACAATTCGTTTTCGAAAATCCATCGCTGTAATAAAAAGACTTCCAAAATACTTTTAAGCTCTCTATGTTTAAAGTCAATAAGACCACCATGACTCGTTGAGTGAACGTGTCCATCTCTCCCGAAGTAAACAGTTTAACCTTGTCTTCTGGAGAAAGGGGTTTTGATGCGCGACGTTTGCTTCTTAGACTCCTTTTCCTTGGGTCCATTTGTTTTTTTACCAGTAAGTGTCGGGATCATTTTATGGAATTTTCCGTTTCTCAAATATGTTTTATAGCCCATGTCTTTGAGGAAACTTTCTACTGTGAGATACATAATCAAGAGTTGCTGGTTCGTACTCAGAACCGTAATGTTTCTAGAAGAGACTAAAATTTCTGCAAGCAGTTCATTTAATTACCCAGGACAGGGGTGGTGGTAGTGGCACGGGAGACACGTGCCCAAGCACACACCCCCATGTCATGCACCCTTCCTCCCCCCCACCACGTTGCCGTGAATAAATTTACATGTGCTTAAATAAACCACATATAGGTCTAAACGTTCTAATATAGTCTAATATACCAATAATAATTATACTTATATAATGGACAGTTTAGAGATTGCTTTCAGGGTGGATTTCTGTATCTATAAAGCCCCCATATACAAGTGTCCCCGTACCTCGTACCCTGGACCACTAAACCTTAATCATTTCCTGGGTATCACGCTTTTTATTGATCCTTTCATTTTCCAAAAGTTTTCTTTGGACATTTTTCATATCTTTCATCGTTGTGAGCTTGGATTGTTTCCTTTTCTTGTCTTTCATTGAATTCATTGACAGCAAGTTTTCCATTAGAAATATTCCTGTCTGAAGTTTGATTTGTACCATTGTTGACCCGACTTGCGTAGCCAGGATAAGGTTCGTTCAGGGGAATACCTTATTTTTTGTTCTTAAGTGTTTAACAAGGTCTGATACACGAACAACCTCTTCAATATCATCCGATTTTACATTTCACGGCCAGACCATCAAATCATCCGCATTTTAAATGGGATATATGTGTGTGTGTGTGTGTGTGTGTGTGTGTGTGTGTAGTATGTACGCTGCACCAATGATATGCCACTCGTTGTATACATTTTTCATTAAAAGGAAACTCGGCAAGCCTCGTTTCCTTTTGATGAAAAATGTATACATCTCGTGGTATATCATTGATACAGCGTACATACTGTTCATATATTCTACGAGATGTATACATTTTTCATTAAAAGGAAACGAGGCTTGCCGAGTCTCCTTTTAATGAAAACTTTATACAACGAGTGGTATATCATTGATACAGCGTACATACTATACACAGAGTTCATTTATATCATATACAAATACACATATTTGCACTTTGAATGGAGTTACGATACGCTCCGGGCAACTGTGTACTGACCGAATGAATGAACTCATCACATCCCTGCGAGTGTGTCCGCTACAAAATGCAGTTCTACGATTTTTCTTGTTGTTCACAATCACATACTTAAATTGATAAGTTGATTGTTTTCTTTTTGAGTTTCTATTTTTATTCACATTTATTAAATCAATATAAGACACACTCATGATTTAAACATGAAATATGGTTTTATGAAGAAAGTAGTGCACTACAACACGGTCAGCTACTTGTACACTGAAACTGAACTGACAGGCATTCACGTACTCACGTATGGAAATTAGCGTGGAATAGAAACTAAGCGAAATGACGAACCTACAAAAGGTAAATAAAATATTTTACTATATTGACAGTTTATCAAAGTCATTATTCTGCTGTAATTAACATTTCTAAAGACTAAAACAAAACTCTCTCTCTCAATAAATCTAGACCCAGTCGACTACGATTTTACTGATCAAGAGTTAACTTTTTGTCACTTAATGTGTGTCAGGTTTATTGTTCACCATCGATATGTTAAATATTCACCGAGTGCTCAACTTTGTTCACTACTTGAACAACAGATAGAGCGCAAAAAAATGTAATAGCATTGGGAAATTATTTGCTTGCTAGCGGGAAGTTTCCTTGATACAAATTCCTAACTAACCGAAAAACTATTGCCAGTAAGCGATATCGAAATCTGGACATGACATCACTCATCAGTAACGGGTAGAGGTCAGTGCACAGTGTGAAAATTTGGTGGGATGAAAAAATCTTAAAAAGAAGTGTTAGCAAACAAGGTTATTCAAGAACAACAGAATAGTTTTATATATCACGAGCAAGACTTGTTTTCAAGAAATCGAAAAGATTGAGAAAATAAATCTTGTAATGAAAAGATGTGAACGAAGGAATCAACGTGTAGATGATATCCCAGCTAAAGCTTGACACTTCGTGGTTTTCTGACGATGTCGATAACTTGAGGACAAAATATTGTGTATCGTGTAATGATAGGCGTGGCACCAGGAACAGAGAACTTGTGACGACACGAACTTTCAACCAGAAGCAAGCGGCGATTCGTTTACACAAACGATTTCCAGGTACATTTTCGAATTAAAATCAAGAAATCTACATACATTTGAGTTAGTTTCCTTACGCTAAAAGATAACCTTCTAAGGTTAATGGTTAATGTTGTAATAGTACCACAGTGCTCCACAGGTGCAATGTTCTTGAAACCCCGATGTTACTCTGGAAAAAATCTAATAGAATCTTACAAAACATACGATCTTATACAACTCACGATGTATCATGTATCAATTTTTTCTTTCTGATCATGTCTGATAATGAATAAGTAGTAATCCGGACTCCCAGGAGAGATTAGTTATCGATATAATCGATGAAATTAAAGAAATTTCGTTAAGAGGTAATTGAGTAAGCTTGTCATAACGGAAATAAAACAATAAAATTGAAAACATTCCACGTGTTCTTCGCGCTGTGAACCAAATGCACTGAAATCCCAAGAAGGCAGCCAATAAAGCTGAAGCAGTCTGACATCCATTAACTAATTCATGTGATAAGTCATGTGCACAGTGTGACAGTTTTTTTGCGAATGACTTTTATAATTGAAGTTTTTATGTAGTCTAACAACTGAGTGTTATAAATACGGCTGATCGTCCATTATAGCTCCTATTTAGTGAAAACCAGCACTCATTTAATACTCCAAAATTGCTCACCCGCCCGTGGCCAGAATCATTCCAGACGAACACGCCACGATTAGAACGTAAATTCAAACATATGCATTACAGTTAATGCCGTCGAAGATTTGAGTTGATAGATACACATTCAATTGTAAACGAAGAGTTACCCAAGCTGTATTGTGCAATTCAATTAGGTATCAGTCAGCACGTATGAAGCTTTCTTGACCTGGAGACTTCTTTTAATATCACACAATAATATGCACCGATCTGTAGTAGCCACGGTACAGACGGCCATAAAACCTTGCAGTTTGCTGCTATAGGATTACGTAATAAACCAAAAAGGACGTAAATACTATAGAATTTATCTGTATTACCATTGGACTTGTTTATTGTTTTTAATTGCATAGCTGACATTTGAATGTGTAAAACAATTTCAACAATGGATAAGGGTCCATCTGTGCTAAAAGTCTGGAAATTGCTTTTTGATTCGTCGCAGACATTAAATTTCGCTCCTGACATGTTTTATTTTTAAACACGCTTTAGTTGCCTAGTAGCTTGAAAGCTATAAAAACGTCGAAGCTTCAGTTGAACAAAAAAGCAGTCGACATTAGCATATATATGGAAATGAACTCATGAACATGACATTTAAAGCAAACTAGGCTATCGAGTGTTCAGCTCAATAATATTCATCAAGTCAGTGTGAACAACCACCACTACCCCACAGCAAAACAAAAACAAACCCCACAGTCGTTTAGATGCAAATATTGGCAACGTATTTGCATCAAAATCTTATGGACAATCTAGAATGAATATGTCTTACCTTGGTATTTGATTCTGGTGCCATTGTGATCTTAATATGTCACTGCGTGCGTCAAGCAAGACTGTGTAATATTCTCATTACACACATACCTTGATTTCCTCAATCCGTTTGAAAACCAGTCTATTGTTGTCATTCTTAGTAATGTACTGTGAAGATAAGTGGTTTGCATGCCTACGCTCTATCATTCTTTTCCTTTTCCCTCACAAAGAAACAAACATAATTTACAACAGCACCGATTTGTTCAACGGAAATTTAGTTTAAAACTGATAAATATGGAAGTATTAAATCATATTTCTTATCTCTTTCTAAAACATCAGAAAGTTTACGTTCGTACATCATCGTGTCCCCAGAGGATGCATACAAGAATAAGAAATTCAATAAAAACGCAGATTCCGCAGATTCCTATGTAATTCGAAGTTAACAGTTGGATCTATATCCAATGTTTGAGTATTAAACCTTATGCCATCAGTGAATATCATATTCGTTTAATCTAATTTACATAGTACTCAAAAGACAATTCAAAAGTTAGAAATTGTTTTGAGAACAAATTGCTGCAGAAAGGGAAATAGGCAATGTAGAAATTGAATGAATAAAAATTGATTATATTTGTCGTTCTTAATTTACAAATACCTAATTTAAGGAAAATATTTCTGACATGAAAAAAACATATTGCTGCGAAGCTGCAAATATAAGTGGATTCCCTCTACAAGTTTACGTATGCACATTCATGGCAAACTCAGAACTCACTTTCAGTACAGGGGAGACAAAAGTGTTCTCTCTCTCTCTCTCTCTCTCTCTCTCTCACCGACACACACACATGTTTGTATTTTGTATATTTACACACACACACACACACACACACACACACACACACACACACTATATATACATTACAAATAACATGGCATTTGAAGTGTTGGTATAAAGCAAATTGATATACCAATACTATTGGTATATCAAATTACGATCCTCCCATGGCGCAATAATACGAATACGAATATATACACATTCTGTCAACTGCAGGCCTATAGATCAATGGTGAATTTCCATTTATTAATCATTAATGACGTATGAAAATAAAGATAAAAAGTATAAATAGTCCCCATTTTGTCAATGGATTTAAAATGGTACACAATTTCATCGCAATCCTTTCTTTCTTCCTTACCCTTCTCCCCTATCATGCATATGGGGCAAGATACGCATAAATATGGAGTGAGAGTGAAAAACAATTTAGCTTGGATGAAAACCTAAAAACTGATCTTGCACCAAGTAACCTACAAGTATACGGTAAGTCGTAATGTGGTGAGTCGCTAGTGTATGTTTACACTTTCTTTGGGATCGATCCACTGTGTTTATAATATCAACGATACATACTTGCAATTGCCGGTCTATACTGTAAGTTAAATTTTATCGGTTACGAGGCACATATACTGTAAACTATTTAATGCTTTATTGTTGTTGTTGTTTCTTAAAACTATTATAAAGTTCCAAAAATCGATTGTTATTCATTAAATATGAAAATGTCCAATCGGCGCCCCCCCCCCCCCCTTCTCTCTGAATCATCGTAACAAGATATGGACGAAATCCATGAAAATTCTATCGTTGGGGGATTTTCGCTTGTGTCATACAACGATGTCTCTAGACATATAAATGATAGCAAAGTTAAGCCAAACCGTCCAAAGGAGAGAGAGAGAGAGAGACAGACAGACAGACAGAGACAGACAGAATTTTATGATCAGTAGTAATGTTAATTAAAGCAGAATAATAACTTAGAGCAGCTGTAAATATATTAAAATGTTTTAATTACCTATTGTTGGTTCGTCATTTCGCTTAGTATCTATTCCATGCTAATTTCCATAGACCAGTGCGTGAATGCCTAAGCGTTCAGTATGTGCTCTTCTTTCTTCATAAAAACAATCTTTCATATTTAAATCATAAGTGTGTCTTGTATTGATTTAAGCAATGTGAATAAAAAAAAAGAAACTTAAAAAGGAAACAATCAACGTTTCAATATGCAAATGTGATTGTGAACAACAAGAAAAGGCATAAAACTACATTTTGTAGCGGACACACTCGTAACGACTCTAAGGTATTAAACTAAGTAGCAAAAAGAGCGAAATCCAACGCGTTTTGTAAAATTCAACAAAAATCTTTATTTCCCTGTTTCGAAAAAAATAATTTAAATATAACTTAGTGTTGTGAATTAAATGACACAAATGTCCTAAAAGTTCTCTCACACGTCCAAACGTATGAAGCTCGAATTGAATTCCAGTGGTACTCCAAATAAATTTCCGATATTGAATGTGTTGATGTGCATGTAGTCTCGAATGTACTGATGTACCAATGGCCTGAAGTATGATGATATGCTAACAGTCTTTTGATGTATCTTGTAAATGTTAGTCAGTCAAATACACATGGATGAATAACATTTATATACATGTAGCAATATAATATGTACACGTGAAAGTGCATCTTTAATTATTTAATATTTCCCATTGACGTGCCTTATGTGAATATTGTGTTCATGCAATATCAAACTCAACCTAAATAATCTCTGATATTTGCTTTTCATCTTGCTAATGAAAGTAAGAGGATTGTGATACTTGAAGAATATCAAAGCCAAACATTCCTTCTCGACTGGGAATAATTTCTTTGATGCTTATCTAATTTTGTTTAAGAAAATAACAGTACACTTATACGTCATTTTTGTCTTCTTGAATTAATATTCCACCAACCCCAACATCAACAAACATTTTAAATGATTCACTGAAACTTGAAGCTGAAAGACCTGATGCACTCATTAACATTGCCTTTAACTTATCCAAAAAACTCATATCATCTTTCAGACCAATCAAACTATGTTTTCTTGCTCAACAAATTGGTCGGCGGTTAAACAACTATGGAAAAAGTGGAGCAAATTTTCGATAACATTTAGCCATGGATACAAATCGCATCAGTTACATTTTACTGATACGCACGGGAAATGAAGAGATTGCCTTGACTTTAATTTTCTGTAAGCTTAACTTGACAATGCCCCACCATATGTCATACAAATATAACACAAGCACGGAAAACCCCACTTTTACTTAAATTAATTGTCAAATTTGCGTCACAAAGTCTATCAATGAATTTCCTAATGGTTTCCATTTAATCTATCCAGATGTCGTTGTAAGATGATAGACCATAAGACCTAACACTTACATACTGGTGACAAGAGAAGCCCTCAAATATCCTTTCCTGCATTAGTTGACAGGCAAACTCAAGAGAGATCTGACCGTACTAATAATAAAAATAAAGAAACCTGTTCTTTTTCAGTAAAGAAAAGGTTTAACCGTTATTCCTTCAAGAATTGTTATTTTGCAGGAACCCAATACTATTTTGAAGGATTCTGGTGTTTTGAACAGAAACGAAACTGCAATAC
This sequence comes from Sinohyriopsis cumingii, assembly GCA_028554795.2. Classification (NCBI taxonomy): domain Eukaryota; kingdom Metazoa; phylum Mollusca; class Bivalvia; order Unionida; family Unionidae; genus Sinohyriopsis; species Sinohyriopsis cumingii. Next base: position 132,196,111 of record CM068826.1, on the reverse strand, counting down.
GGGAAAGGCACACATATTATAATGGAAAGTCAATGCGTGCGAAAGATACATTAAGGGTATAATTTTCGGCAGAGTAAGTCTCCGCACCAGCTGAAGACGAAAAGAAGGAAATTTATGATCAATATTCGAAAGTTTTGTCATATTTGTAGCTGATTTTAAATCGAAAAATAAATTGTATAGCAGTCCATAGAGCCTTAAATTAATGCTACAACTGACTGATATCGCATCCATACATTTTGTTTTTGAAGCTGAAAAATTTCGGCAAGCAAATGGTCCTTATGCGAGAAAGAGTTTTGTGGTTAAGTTTCCGCAAATTAAGAACTCCAGTGGGATTACCGTCTAGCATGTTATGTACAGGCTGAACACGTATCAATGTTCATCTAAATGGAAACAAACCCCTGACACAATGTCAGTCAGTGGGATGATTTATCAGTTAAAATAACATTTTCCTTTGGGGGTCAATATACATTGATTAACCTCGAAAATAGCTTAAATGTAAAACAAAGGCATTATACTGTAATCCGTCATTGGTGACAGACGATCAATGCTAGTTCAATAGTAGGTTAGCAATGATAAAACTTAGGCGTGTTGTGGATTAAATGGCAGACGTCGGGTAGATATCAATTTTGTGTATGAACGGTCTGCGTGGCGTTGCACAAAGGAATTTGTCATGAAGGTAAGGATTTTATCCTGGCTGATATGTGTATTATCACTCAGGAAGGCAAAGAAAGGGGAAATCGAATAAAAGGTTTCATTAGGCAAATAAAGGATTCATTATACATATACGGTTTTTTAATAAGCATATGTAGTTTTTCATTAAGCATATAATGTTTTTAATTCAGCACAGAGAGTTTTCACTATTCTGATAATTTTTGTTTCATTAAGCATATTGAGGTTTTTATAAGGCTAATACAGTTTTCATTGGGAGCAAAAAAATCTTTAATCATATAAATGTTTTTGTTCTTTCTCTAATTACCTTTCTAAAGTCAGATACAATGGGATGTATAGCATCGACTAATTTTCAGACAGACTGTGACATATCCGGTCCATGTTATACGAGTTTTGTTTTGGTCAAGCCGGTCGTTTGTGAAAGTATCGCAACATCATTCAATCGTTCACTGAGTTACTGTGTCGACGAAATCGTCCATCTACGAGTTGTCGTGCCCCCATGAGATTCTTTTCAGGCTATAAATCTTGCTTCATGAATATTGGCGTTTCTGAGTTTTGTTGAAATGTCAAGAGACACGGACGTTGTAAGACTGATGAAAACACCAAGCTTACGGCTAACAAAAAATGCATTCTGTGTTAGCACTTATGACAGCGAAACATCCTTAAAGAATCAGTCATCTCATTCGAGAATCGAAAATACATTTGTTAGGATGTATAATAAGAGAAAGCTGCAATTGCTTTTCACAGCGTTCTCTTAATGTGTTAGAGTGGTTTCTCGATGGTTCAGTCTATCATACTGACTCATGAGTCATAGTGTTTGTTTTACTTAATGGTAATCCAGTCTAGTTGAACACTTAGGTACAACCAACTGCTTGAATATTATACAGAATAGCAATGTATTACGTACCTGGTTTATACCTATATAATTCATAATTGCAATACCGAATACCTAAACAATCTGAGTTAGACGAGTGCTTGTTTTCTTGTTTAACTGCTAAAATTCTTTCGAGCGCTTTAATAAATCTGAAAGGCCAACATGCCTCAATGCATTCAGTCAAAATCGGTCAAATTATGTTCAGCGGTATTTGCAAGAAAGGATTTTAAACTTGTTTCTTTTTTGTTAGTAACATTGACCATACTTGATGGCAGGTTGGCAGCGTTTGTATCAAACTTAAAGGTCTTCATTAAAGGATACTTTCGGTCAGATTTGAAACATTCTAATGAGTCATTTTCCAGAAGTTGTTCAAATATGTATTTTTCTGTTTTAAGTAACTGCCACGCACTTGGAAGAAGATCGGGTTCATTTGAATAAACCGTAAAGATCTATATTTCAGGATTCTGTTTAGCGGTTTTGGAGTAAAAGTACGTTAAAGGTTAATCTCTTTTTATTAACTGAAGTCATATTTGAAAGTGCGTTTGTATCATTAGGGAAAAATAGTACGGCATTGGCGCCAACAGTCCGCGCCTGAAAATTAACCGACTTAGGAGACATGAAGATGCAAAACAAATTGATAGAAAACTTTCCAAATATTCATCAATAAGTGAAAAGTATTTTTTTTTCTGTATTAACGGGAATTAATACACAAAGTTAAAACAAAATGACATTTTTGTTATATTTTTAAAAGTAGGACGATAAAGTCTATGGCACCAGAGTACCATTGCTAAACGAAGCTATACCGCATGTTATATTACAGATCCGTAAACATACTTCAAAGTAACTTTTAATCGACATCTTTTTACCCTAAATTAAAAGCGGTTCGGTTCACACTTTGTTCATTCAACTTGTTCAATTGATTGATTGAACTGTCCAGCCGGTGATAAAAGAGTGTATATTTTGAGGAGGCAATTTACTTTTCAAAGTGCCGATGAAATCATGTAAAAAGGAATACTGGTAGAAAACACAAACAATTTTCTTCGGAGATCAAATAGGTTTGTTTTGCAGATCAGAATCGATTACATTTTTTCTTTCTCCACTTTGGGAGATATGAATAGTGAAGCTCCAAATGAAATATGAACAAAAGCAATTGATTTTAAATGTCATTGACAATCCCCAAGTTCACGGACCACTCTGCCTAAGAAACATTTCAAAGCATTTTATAATGATGGCTTCACCTCGTATGAGAAAATCCAGATTTCCTTTGAGAATACTCATCGGGAATAAATTTATTTTATTAGGGACTAGTACGCAGTGCATCCCCTCAAAGAACTCCCTATACACCTCTGCACACTTACTCTGTCTGATTATCCAAATATTAAATGTTCTTTATACACCTCAGAACTATAGTTCCAACCTAATGTCGGCTTTCAAAACAATTGTCTGCCATTCAACGCATTTTTCATAACAGGATTCAGCCAAAAATCTCCTGGAACTTAATCAGAGATGAATGGAGGATGTGGTAAGTTTAGATGCTGTGCTCCTTCAAGGACTATGTCGCGACGGCGGATTAATACGCCTGTACATTGTGATTGAGAAGTTGGATACTTCGGGTCCTGGTGCGCGAACATGGTACGGTTGTGTTCACAACTTTTCGTAACGTTCTGGAGTGATGAAAATGTACAGGCACCTGGATGACCACCCTTTTTGCATCGAAAAATAATAGGGTATAAAGCTCTCTTCATAGATTGACTACGTCAATAATTTTCAAAGTTTAATAAAAACACTTTTACAAGTTAGTCTTATTAGATTTGATTTTTCCGTAGGAAATCTTCACATTATATTACGTTATAGGTGAAGTAAGAATGTGTAAAAATCGGGATTTAATAAAGAAATAATGCATTCTTGTTGTAAGATCAGTCTGTGGGGATCCTTTACAGTTGTGACTTGATTTGTGAGGGACTATTTGTTTAAATTATTCACTGGAATTACTAAGATGAATGACGTTTGCATTAACATATTATTTGGAGTACATAAGAACGTTCAGGACCGTACTTCAGGACTCATGACATTTGGGATTTTAGGATTTATTGGGATTTATTTCACAATAACATACGCGTATAGAATCGTAACTATATATATATATATATATATATATATATATATATATATATATATATATATATATATATATATATATATATATATATATATATATCAAACTACACCTGGAAATAAAAGCGAATATAAATATGCATATTAAGTCTGGGCTATAGAATATCTGCCATATCAAAGAAAAGGATTTGTATGCATGTGAGTTTGTGTGTGTGTGTGTGTGTGTGTGTGTGTGTGTGTGTATGTGATTTGGATTTTTAATAATTTAACTTTAAAAATTTTTCAGTCATTTCGCTACGATGCCTTTATTGTGACAGTTTATAGTGATATCTAGCACTTGGGAATCATGCCGCAGACATGTAGTATGATGTTCCACCCAGTCACGTTATCCTGACACCAGGCTGACCAGTCGTAACACTAACCTCTTAATGCTGAGAGCCTAGCGAGGCAGCTGTTTGTGCCATTATTATAAGTCTTTTGTATGACTCGGCCGGGGTTCTAACCCGCAACCTCCCGTATCCGATTAAAGAAAAGGAACTATGTTTACAGGAGGGAATGGAGACAGAAATAAAGGTACATATTACCTTTATTACCATCGCCAACAAAAGTACATAGAGAAAAATCAGAGGTTTCAGACGCGGAAGAAGAAATAAACAAAAAAAAAAAAACAGAAAGAAAAGAAGAAAAAAGGACCCATTGGAACAAAAAAAGCAAGCAGAGGAAAGCTCCAAATACCCCATTCGAGCGAAGCAGTAAAAAGAAGAAATGGACTTTTTATATGTTGTGAAATTTCATTGTAATTCTTCCTCAGTAGAATACACCACAAATGAAATAAACTGACACTTAATAAGAATTTCAACGAATTTCAAAATCTAAGGTAGCAAAAACAAAGCCCTAAATTTGTAGCACGATGTGGAATCAAACCTACCTCACTTGACACCGGATATTTTTCCAAGAAACTATTCTGCCCGTGTTTATCAAGCTACAATAGGTAGCCGTTTAACGAGAACATTGAATCTACGACCATAATGTATAACATAGTAGAGGTCCAACTTAACTCCACACAGTATTTACAACACTCAATGTATCTTAACACTTTTTGGATTGTAGAACGATAAAAACTAAAACAGTACTAAAAATTCTAACCCTCACCTTTCTTCATGGATTGTTTATAGTGGGTTATTTTAACAATGATTACATTTTTCCTTGCCGTTATACATAACCCACAATGTTAAATCTACAGACTAATGTTAAATTCCCATTATCGCCATATCTTTCCTTTTGAACCAATACAGACCCATCCTTTTTAACATACTGTCGTATAGTTTATTTCTGTTCCCCATATCAACTCACCCATGTTAAATTTCCCTTATGCCCCAGAAAGCTCCACACAAGTTAATTCCCTGTATGCCCCCGTGAGATCCTTTTGAGAATATCCGCAGGTCAATGTCATTTCCTCGATGCTCATCAACTCCGGATCCTGCTACCGACAGATAACGGTCTTACAGAACGTGGATCACCTTCCATGGATTCATGGTCTTATATAAAATGATGAAACCATCTAAAAATTGTAATTGCACCTGCTAAATTTATCCACATCGGCTTTGTTATCAGTTGGATAGTACCGTAAGAATGCTACACTTTCACATTATGTTTTTTGAACGGTGGCAGAATTATTCTCCTTTTTCAACATTTTTACGTCACTGCCATTTACCTATGATACGTCACCCGTAAATATCTGCAGGTGCAGGTGCAGCTGCAGACAATATAGAACATTGTTTTATATCTCAGCTGACATTAAACTGATTGACAGATTCAAAGGCACAATACGTTCATACAAAATATTTACAATTTGCAAATACTTCTAGTACTTATATGCAAGAATCATAAATCATTACATAACCTTGTCATCGGACTAGACAAGACAATATTTGGTGACATAATTGTATTGTCTAACAGGTGTTTGTGAAATTAGTATCTTTCCTGTTTGTTTACCTGATGGCGAATATTTATAGGAATCTAAATTTCTATGTTTAACCGCATGGCTATCAAAAAGGACAAGTGTGTGAAATAGAGCAGATACTACGCGTTTCTGATGGGATTTTTAAATTTATTCTTTGAAAAAAATCATTTAATTTTGAGGATGTCTGTGTTTTGAAGTGGCAAGAAAGTACAGGTAGATTTTAACACATATATTCATATCAAGGCCATATCTTGCATCCGACCTTGGCATCTTCCCATAGAATATACAGAAGCGGGAGAAGAATCACTTAACCTTTAGAGACTGCTGTAAATTCCCTCAAGAATCTGACAATAAAAGTGATATGTGCTTGTCCCCTTTCTTTTGAAATGCAGATAAATCTTGAATGCTCATTGAGATAATTTTATGTTAGTGTTAACTGAGGTCTTCTACACTGTTGAAACAACATCAAAGCTCACCAGCTGCTATCATAATCAGCCATTGAAATATGTCACTCAATTAGCATTTTTCGGAATGATATTGTGTATTTTCCAAACTGCTCTTTACGCCACCCCACCCCCCCCCCAAAAAAAATATATGTCGCAAACAATTTGGGATTATATGCTTCTGTTTTCAATACATAACAGTTTCGTATAGTAATAATTAACGTCTAAAGAACAGGATGGTAAGCAGAATTTTATTACCAGTTTACCATCAATTGATGAGCTCAATAATAGCTGAATAAATCTAATTCCTCGTTTAGTCGATACGCCATTTAAAAACAGAATACTTCAATTTTGCTATAAATCTTTGTCCTTTATACACACAGCTTGCCTCAGCCTGAATGTACTAAAACAGCGTATCTCCTTTCTTATGTGGGTGGGTGGGTCGGGGTGATGTTCCAATATTCACTCGTGTTTCAAAGCAACATGTGAATCAGTTGGATTCTTGATGATCTAATTCCTTTATAAGAGCCAGTTACTGTTTCTTGATTAAATTATAACATATATGAAGCTAGAAAATACAAGTAACTGCTTTATTTTTCATGGAATAATTCCATAATTCGTGACACATCATCTGGAAAAAAGTCACTGATATCAGACAATCAGTGCTGTCATAGATAGCACATGGTTGTTTCCTTGTCATAGACAGCGAATACTTGTTATGGACTATGACACGTACATGTTTTAGTATCATAAACTACCCGACTAAAAAGGTGCGGGTCCGAATTCTACGGCCATATCAGCACGTGGTTCATTCCTGTGATAAGGTCTTTGCTCCAATTGCCTCATTACTTAATAACCTTAATTGCTTGCAATGACGTAAAACACTTAACCAGACCAGACCAAAACGCACGCAACTTTCGAACTGATTGTTTTGGATACCATAAGATTTATAAATGTACGATTCTATGTTTGTTAAGAGGAAAATCAGTTTCTCCACCCATTTTAGAAGATACTCAAGTGCAGATACTATGCAGTGAAATCCCTAAAAATAAAATCCCCTGAAACTCACATTTGTTTTCGGTTTTGAAAGGTTTTCAGTATAATGATGTGATAAGATATTGATTGGAATGTTTTGGTCTTAACGTGGCTATAACGTTGATCATGCCGTTTTCAAGACTTGCAGGGATTGTTGAAACAACACTTATTTGCCTCGCTGTTGTTTTAAAATTAATTCTTGCAGAGTAATGCTTTTCTTTAGAAGATCTTAAACATATGTTCCAATACATAATTTTAGCCTAGTTTCTTCAGCTTTAGTTTTGGTACAGATTCATACTTCATAATCAGACTAACTGTGACCTGTTTGGATAGTTCAATCCCACAATGCTTAGCTGGCTTTTCTGACATCTTCATATGTGAATTGATACAACAGTAATTGCGACTTAAATACCCGTATGTAACGATCTTTCAGCATTGAATCTCATATGAGCGAACCTGGTTTTAATAATACTGTTTCGTCAGTCTCCGTCTGCAAAGCATCCAAAGCAAGGCCACTTGCCTGGCTAATAAAGCCATAATATTTCATGAGATAAATAAATAAAAAATGATCTATTGATCATATATACAAATGAATAGCACCAATCACAATCCGACAAAAGATATTTCAACATATTCTTTTTTATATGGCTTACATACACGCATTTAGCAATAAATAATTCACCTTATAGCTTTTCAGATTAGCCTATTGTTATCCGTAGTCTTTATCAAGTATTGTTTTAACCATTACTTGCTAACCGTAACATTTCCAGGATTGAAGTGAGTTTGGATTTGTGGAGGACATGAGGGGCCGAGCAGCGTAAAATTTGAATTTGGTATCGAAATATCTTATGTTATAAGGAGTTAAGGGGTTTCGGACTACTAGGAAAATGTTGATTACAGGAAGGAAAAACTCGGGACTATAAAAACATTTTGGTCTTGAGGGAATTCCGTATACTGAGGTTTTCCGTTTTAAGGAGCTTCGCTACGTCTTTGGTCTAAGAATATAGTATGTCTCATGCAATGATACTGATGGATTGATTCCTTATGCATTGTCTCACAATTCACTCAGATGAGTGTTTAGCACAATACAAAATTGCATGAAGTGTGTACAAAGTACTGCATAAGAAAGTTTTGTTTGTATATGCGTGTTATCTCATTCAGTTATGTTTTCGACCCTTTGTGCTTGCACATATTTTGCTATTGAATAACATAATTTCAAAATCACAGGCTCTTAATTAAGAAATGGAAATTCAATGTAAGTAGTGAAGGGGGATCTTATAGGGTCTATGGGATTTATCATTAAAAACACCCTTGGGAACATATAGGGTCTATGTAAATTTAACATGGAGAAAAATCGTGGGAACATATAGGGTCTATGGGAATTAACATGGCCAAAAACCCTGGGACAATATAGGGTCTATGGGAATTAACATGGCCAAAAACCCTGGGACAATATAGGGTCTATGTAAATTTAACATGGCCAAAACACCCTTGGGACTGTATAGGGTCTATGTAAAATTGAAACAGGGAGGGTCTCTATTTTTTTAAAAAATAAAATAAAAAATAAAATAAAAAAGGGGTAGGCAATGGAAAGACTATCTCTTTTCGAGAAATATGGCTGGCCCTGAAAAGGGCCTTTGGTTTATGTGAATATGCCCTTAACATAAAGGGCATTTGCGACATCTTCTTGTCCTCAAACTTCGTCTTACGGCAGGGCCATACATCAGAGTCCTCTTGAGGCAACCTTGTCTCTCTATATAGACTCTTCTTATCCACAGGCTGCTGCTGGTCCTGTGGACAACGGTCCACTTGGATCGGACATACATGAGCATGTCCGTCCTGAACATCATTGTTGACACAAGGGTTGAAGATTCAACGTCTGTCCACATGTTGAGGCTCCGACAATAGGTGAATCAATGCAGTGAACTGCGCTTATTTATAGGGACAGAAAGAATTGAAACGGATTGAGTTCATTCACCAATCCTAACACGCGTTACAGAATTCAGTCAGCCCGCATCCAATCCGAAGAGAGCAGTCTGTGACGTCACGTAGTCTATATAGATTCGCTAGCGCTTGTGTGCAGTCAATCCATGTGACAGTTATTCAGCATGACGGAAACTCAGAAAACGATCCAATGGGGTGCACCAGCAGGGGAGATCGCCCAAGGGAACCCGGACTTACTTTCAGAAGAGGTGAATTGGGATTTTGTCGATTTTCTCTCCTCGCAAGAATTTGTTCCGGAACCTTCGTTACCTTCTTCATTACCGCAAGTGGAGAATTTTAGACAGAGACAGAAAGAAGAATTGGAGAAATTTATACAACGACAAAAGGAAGCGGAACAGGCTTTTCTCCTACAGCAACAGCAACAAGAAGAAGAGGTAAGAAAAAAACAACAGCAAGAAGAAGTAGCAGCAAAGAAACAAGAGGGTGAAAATCAAACGGTCACGGTACTGTTGGACATTTTAGCGGAGTTAAGAAGTCTGAAACAAATGTATCAGACTTCTTTATCACGACCGAAGAGAATACGACCTTCCCGAGCTAAACACGTCAACCCTGTGACTAAGCCTACCGTACCACCCTTAGTGATTTCAACCCAATCATTATCATCATCATCAACATTACGCAGTCCAGAAGTAGGCCTTGGCCGTGGCAAAGGCATAAGGCAGTTAAAGTTGATTGCTTAAACTCACCCCTTCACCATGAAGAAAAAGGCCCTTTTCAGGGCCACCCACATTTCTCGAAAAGAAATACAATTTCAATTTGCCAATAACTAAAAAAAAAAAAAACCACTCATTTTACCCTATAGTACGTGTCTTTGTATGAGTGCGTGAGTGTAGCTTCTTATTTTAAAATCAAAACTCAAAGACTCTTACCTTATATCATTCATTTATTCTTTTATCCATTTTTTACAATCCAATTCACAACACAACACTTTAATTTAAAGTTCATTGACTTCTTCTTTCTCCTTTTTTAGTCTCTCTGTTTTTTGAATTTCTTCACTGTCACACTCTTTTCCTCTTCTTCCTCCTCACTTTCTTCCCTTCTTCTTTTCTTCTCCTGTTTCTTTTTCTTCACCTGTCTGCTTTCTTCCTCTGAAGAATCCCTCTCTTCTTCCGAAGAATCCCTCTCTTCTTCTGAAGAATCCTTCTTTTCTTCTGACTCCTCTTGTTTCTTTTTTGGGCAATCTGGAGACCAATGTCCTTTTTCTTTACAATAATAACAGGTATCTTGACTTTTGTCTTTTTTAGCCCCTGTTTTTGTTCTTTTTTGACGGTCTGGACACTCTGAAGACCAATGCCCTTTCTTCTGGCAGATATGGCAAGTATCTTGACTTTTATCTCGAAAGGAAGGAGAGTAGTCCGTGGGCTGGTCTGAAGAGAATTTTCTAATGACCCCTCGCAAAGCTCTGACGAAACGTTCCATCTGGTTAGTCTCTTCCATCGTTGTGCTCGGCTTGAGAGTGAAATGAATAGTGAAAGGATAAGACACACACCCTTTTATATACGCTGGTCTGCTATGACTATAAAGTAGCTCATGGTGTTTGAACTTGAGTCATTTGACTTTTTGCTTTCAAGATGAAACGATCCCATTCATTCGAGAAGAAAGAAGAAGAAAAAGAAAGTAAGAGGCAGAAACGTGATCTATCGCCTCGTACCAGGGCTGAAATCTTGGCACAAATTCATGCCAGTGATTTTGAAGAGGACATGAGTGAACCAGAATCAGAACCCTCTAAACCAATTTCACCACCCTTAGTCAACCCTGAAAAATACTATTCCATTCGAGAGACGGAAAAGCGCTCCTCTAGAAAATTTAGAACCACGGCTTACAAATACACGGTGAAGTTTAAAGATTTCAAGTCCGAAGTACCGTTAGAGAAAGCAGAAGGGTTCATCACCGGAGTGTGGGATTCTCTGCTCACTGCACTCAAGCGACAATGTCAACCCAAAGAAGACGATCGCTTGAGACCTTCCATACAACACGACGGTTTGAAATCCCCTGTTTGGATCGAGTTTAGCACCCCTGCAGAATTGACCGCTTCCAAAGTCATGGACAAGATTCAACACGTGCAACAATCTAATGACCAGTTTGACATCACCGATGGAAAAGCCACATTGGACATGACCCACGTCTCTCCTCCTCAAGGAACCGGACGCAAAAAGATGTTATTGGTGAATGACCTTCGCAGCATTAAGCGTAGCCTTGTCCAAATTCACAATCCTCATGACCAGATGTGTTTAGCCCGTGCCATCGTGGTGGGACGAACCTATGCCAACAAGAACGACACGGTAGAATGGAAAAGAGACTGGGAGAACATTCGACAATCGGACCGAGCCAAACAACGAAGTGAAGCAGAACTCCTGTTAGGACAAGCTGGCATGTCCAAAGACACACCCTGTGGCATTCCTGAGATGCAAAAATTGCAAGATGCCCTAGCTCCACGATACACCTTGAAAGTGTACCCTCAAGAAGTGCGCGGGTCTTTGTTGTTTCGAGGGCAAGATTTTAAGGACGGAAAATACATTCACGTTTATCATCACGATGACCATTTCGATACCATTACCAGTATCACCGGATTCCTGGGATACGGTTATTACTGTGAGAAATGTGACCATGGTTATAATAATCGAGAGCAACACAAGCATTGTGGATCGAAATGCTCAGGATGTTTGGCCTCTTCACCCTGTCTGAGCGAAGAACCAGTGCCTTGTTCAACTTGTCTGCGTACGTTTGTCAGCCCTACCTGTTACCAACAACATCTGAAAACGCAAGGTTCACAGAAGAAATGTGCTTGTCAACTCCTGAGATTGTGCCCTACGTGTGAACAAGTCATACGTATCAATAATACCAAGGCACACGTATGTTCAGGAAAGAAAAAATGTCACATTTGTCACCACATCGTGGACTTGGAACACCAATGTTACGTGCAAAAATACCAACCCCCACCAGAGAAAGAGGACGGTCACAAGAAGAAAGGCAATTTCATCTTTTTCGATTTCGAATGCATGCAAGAGACCGGCATTCACATTCCTAATTTCTGCGTGGCTCATCGAGCGTGCGAGAAGTGCATTCAAGAACCTATCTTCAGTCATTGCCCTCTCTGCAGCAAGATTCCTGGAGGGCGTGAAAAAATCTTTCGGGGACCAAACACGTTAGCCGATTTTGCCCAATGGGTCTTAGACCCCGTCGACAAGACGTGGAGCCAAGAGGACATCGAACGTTACGGAGATTGTCATCGTCATGCCACGGTGATGGCTCACAATTTCTCCGGATACGATGGACAGTTTCTTTTGAGGTACTATACGGAACAAAGCACCGAACGTCCTAAAGTGACTTTGAACGGAGCCAAAATCATTTTCATGCAAGTGGGACAAGTACAGTTTAAAGATTCGATGAGCTATTTAGCCATGCCTTTGAGTCGAATGCCTAAAACGTTTGGAATGACAGAAATGGTTAAAGGGTACTTTCCACACTTTTTCAATACGGAAGCCAATCAACACGCCGTTCTACCCCATTTGCCCGAGGCTCACTATTACGACCCCGACAACATGCGTACCGAACAACAAGAAGCTTTCTACGCTTGGTACCAGGCTCACGCCTCGGACCCTTTCGACTTTCAGGAAGAAATGTTAAAGTATTGTCGTTCCGACGTGGACATTTTACGGCGTTGCTGTGGAAAACTTCGAGAACTGTTCATGGAACACGGAGGGGTCGATCCTTTGAAAGAAGCTTGCACCATTGCCAAAGCGTGTTCCTTAGTGTACCGGCAACGGTTCATGCCTGAAAACACCGTGGCTGTCATCAGCCCTCAAACGACCCACTTTGTCAAACGTCAATACTCAGTCAAAGCCCTACGTTGGTTACATTACTTGTGCGACAAGGAAGACAAGTGGATTCAGCATGCCCGCAACGGAGGAGGCGAAAAGACCATCGGAACGTATTCGGTCGATGGCTGGGACTTAGCAAACCCCAAGATCGTGTACGAGTTTAACGGTTGCTTGTTTCACGGATGTCCCGTCTGTTACCCTGACCGTGGCACTAAAAATCAGTTTTTGCAACGGACCATGGAAGACTTGTACCAGGACACTTGTCAGCGGCGCCTAAAGTTGGAACAGGAAGGATACCAAGTGGTGGAAATGTGGGAACACGAGTACGATCACCGTATGAAAACCGATCCCGAGTTTAAACGCCTCGTGGAAAGTTACCAGTTCATGGACCCGCTGAACCCGAGGGATAGTTTGTACGGAGGAAGGACCAATGCCACCTGTTTGCTGTACCAAGCCGACGAAGAGAAAGGAGAAGAAATCAAATACTTGGACGTGTGTTCGCTGTATCCCTACGTGTGCAAATATTGTCGCTTTCCTGTAGGGCACCCGCAATTGCTGACGGAACACATCGACCTGAAAAACATTCGACAAGACGAAGGCTTGATCAAGTGTAAAGTTTTGCCTCCCACGAACCTATACCATCCCGTCTTACCTCACCATTGTCAAGGCAAACTGATGTTTCCTTTGTGCCGTACTTGTGCCGAAACGTGCAACCAAGACCAACCTTGCCATCACAGCCAGGAAGAACGGGCCTTGACGGGAACCTGGGTCAGCGTAGAATTGTTCAAAGCTCTGGACATGGGATACCAACTGTTAGAAGTGTACGAAATTTGCCACTTTCCCAAGACACAACAATACCGCAAGGGTGACCCTACTCAGAACGGCATTTTCGCAGACTACGTGGATGCCTTTTTGAAACTGAAGCAAGAAGCCAGTGGCTATCCTTCCTGGTGTCACACTCCCGAAGACCAAATACAATTCAAAGAGAAATACTACGAACAAGAAGGCATCACTTTAGACCACATCGAGAAAAACGAAGGCAGGCGATCGTTTGCCAAAGTGATGTTAAATTGCTTGTGGGGTAAAATGGCACAACGACCGTGTTTACCCAAGACGGAATATTTGACAGAACCTTCCCGCTACTTTCAGATGATTCACGACAAAACCAAATACATGAAACACGTGGACGTCGTTCGAGAGAATTTAATCTTGGTCAATTACGAAGAAGATCTGGACTTTGTACAAGACGACCCTTTTGGAAATGTCATCATTGCGGCTTACGTGACAGCCCATGCTCGCTTAAAATTGTACGAAGCTTTAGAACTGTTAGAAGAACGCGTCCTGTACTTTGACACGGACAGTTGCATTTACATCCATCACCCGATTCAACATCACCCTAACATCGAAGGAGACCGTTTAGGAGCCTGGACAGACGAGCATCCCGACGACAAGATTCTAAGTTTCGTCAGTGGCGGTCCCAAAATTACGGCTACGAATACCGGGACAAACAAGGAGAAGTGCACACGGAGTGCAAAGTGAAAGGACTGACTCTGAATCATCGTACCAGTCGAGTGGTCAACTTTGGGGTATTGAAAGAAGCCTTGCAATCGGGAGAGGATGGAAACTTTAAAGTGACCACCTATCAACCGAACAAGATTGTACGTTTACCCACTCACCACATCGTCAGTCGACCCTTGGAAAAAGTCTATCAAATCGTGTACCAGAAGCGAGTTCGACTTCCCAATCATTTCACCTTACCGTATGGACACGTTGGTATAAAACATTGGTTGTAAGAGGATAGTTACCCCACCAGAAAGATGACTTCGCCACAGCAAGAATCGAGTGAGAAACCCGATGAGAACTCCAAGTTCAAACCCTACCATTTTCCAGTCTTCTTACCTGACTATTGTGATTGTGCCCGTCGATTGGACACGTTTCAGAAATGGCCTACGGATAGGGAAGGATTACCTTCTTCGCATGTTTTAGCTAGAACAGGATTTGTCTACTTGGGACCTGAGTCAGGATTGGGATACGAGGTACAGTGTTTTGCTTGCGGACTGAAGTTACGAATGGATCTATGTATCTATAAAGATTCAGCTATTCTGGAACATACTCGATGGTCTCCGCACTGCCCTTACCTTTCTATGGCCTTTCCACCCATCACACTACGGTACAATGTTGACGGTACCTTAGAGACGGTACCTTCCAGAACAAGACATAAAAAACGTAAAAAAGGAAAGATGTACAAGCTGGAGACTGCATTGAGACTAGTATAAAAAGGGGCTATGGTCAAGATCGATAGTTCATTGTGACTACCAAGACCGAGCGAACAAGATGAATACTTTGAAAGAGACATCGTTCCAGTTTGGGGATTGTAAAAAAGTTGTATCTTCCTCTAGTGTGACTAATATTGGATGGATAAGACCCAGGCATTGCGACGGAAAATGTCCGGAAGGAAACTGCGATTGTCCATGTGGTTACCATTGTAATTGCGTAACGGAGTTTGCAGACGAGTGCGATTGTGAGCCTTACGATGGGTACGATGCTGTACGTTGTGACCTGAGCGATGCCGTAAAGCATCATGGGAACTTTAGTGTCCCTACCCCTATCATGGAAAGGGATGCTGTGCGTGTCAAACCTGAGGGATGCGAAAGTGATGCCGCTCGTCCTCTTGGACATTTTACTGGGTTTCGTTTTAAAGGGGAATGTTCACCTTCACGTCTACCCCCCTACGGATGTCATCCAGCCTTGAGCAAACTCCTACCCATGTCACTCAACCCTCATCGAAACGAACCTGTGAAAGACGAATATTCGTTTCCTGTGCGTTTGTCGGAATACTGCGACTTTGAAAATCGTCTTCAATCGTTCAAAGGAAAATGGCCTAAGTATCTGGGAGGACCGACCCCCGAAGAATTAGCCAGAGCCGGATTTTTCTACTTGGGCGAAGGAGATAAAGTCAAGTGCTTCAGTTGCGGTGTGTCACTTCACCACTGGGAACCGCAAGATTCGGCCTACGTTGAACATGCTCGATGGTCACCGAATTGTCATTACTTACCTTTAGTGGGACCGAGACATTGAAGTAACTTCTTACCATAATAATCTGTTCATGGATACTTTACAGGAGAACATTCGTGCTTTGCCTGTGGAGTTGAGAGAACGCATTTATCGAGAGCTGGTCAAAATACAAGTGAAACGTAAAGAACAATTGCATCCGTTACGTCACCGGTGTTTGAACCACTGGTACCTGAAGGCTATACAAGGATTGATTCAATTGAAAGTGTTTCATCGGACAGACATTGATGAACGATCCTCTAGTTTTAAAAAGGATTGGTTTGGTATGGACGATTCTACCTACATCATTGTAAACGTACTGCATCGAATTCCAGAGGAAGAGTTAACGAATTACCAACATCTTGAACACAATGTCAACTTGGTGAAAGAGGAAACTTCTGAACGAATTGTAATGTGTATATTAGTGACTCAACGATTTAAATTCGACACTGAAGTAAAACCATGTTTGTGCAAACAGTACATTTCTTGTGTCAGACCAAAGAGGATTTAGTATAACCTATTCATGGATACTTTGCTAGAGAACATTCGTGCTTTGCCTGTGGAGTTGAGAGAAAGGATTTACCGAGAGCTGGTGAAAATACAAGTGAAACGTAAAGAACAATTGCATCCGTTGCGTCACCAGATCTTTAAGCACTGGTACCTGAATGGTATAAGAGAACTGATTCGTCAGAAATTGTTTCAGTGGTCAGACCTTGTTCAATACTTCCAGGCCCCCGATGATTCACGTGTTGATCATTTTGGTTACTTCGAGATTCACCTAGAGCAACCCATTGAGGAAGACGAGGTAAAGGATTACCAACATATTTTCCGTGGAATCTACTTAGCGGAAGAGGAAACTTCTAATCGAAATCTGAAGTTCAGGTTACAGTATGCAAGATTTACATTCCCAACTGGAAAACGAACATCACTGGCTAGAAAGTACGTGTATTCTTTTCGAAACAAAGAGACTATAAAAACAGGCTGTTATGCCACGACTTATGTCGTATGTAATCCAACAGATTCCGTGGAAGGAACTCAATGACCATATTCAAACCGTGGATCATTACCATCAATTATTACAAGAACTTTATCCATTCAATTTGGGACGACAAGTGGTGTGTGTCTTAGTGACTTGTTTTCTGGGATTTCGTTTACCAGCCGATTCTTTGTGGACTCTTTACGATCAGTACTTACCACCTCCATGGCCTTAAATGGTCACGAAAAACTCCTTTTGCTCAAAGCCTTGCGTTTTCATCTGGATACTTCTCGACCTCAACAGGAAAAAAAGATTCGTCAACTTTTAGCTACCCAAGACGTGTATGACGATGTGTGTGTAGCTTGTGACTTACATCCCCATTGGACAGATGTCCGTGCCTGGAAAAAAATTGAATTTTGAGGCTTGGACCCAAGAAGTGGCTCAGTATGCACGAGAGTTGTTCAAGGAAAAAAGTTACTTTTCAACCCGTGTTAGTGACGGTGCCAGAAGAACCCGTCACCCAGGACAGGACTGTCGTGGACAGACCTGAAAGACCCTTTCGGGAGGACACTTGTGTGACCTTACCCCCTACTATAGAACTGGTTAGAACATTACCCAAAACATGTGGTTGTTGTACAGACACTTGTGTTTATTCCACGTTCATAGTTATCATGTGCCTTTTATCCTTGTACTTAAGCCTTTGGCTTTTATGTATTTTTGTCTTTCGTATTCATGTTTGAAAAAAAAAACATTCAATAAACGTGTTCTGAAAAAGTATATAAACTCTTGTCTTGTTTGTTTTTCGTGTCACAAGTGACATTTCTCACACCATGGCTACCTCTGCTGTCTCTGCTCCCACTTCCTCTACTCTCAAAGTCATCGACGAACACTTAGATCGTGCCAGTTGGGAGGCTTTGTATCTTCGCCATCCCTTTAACATGCTCATTGCCGGACCTAGCGGTTCAGGCAAAACCGAATTCGTCAAACGTTTGATAGAACATAAACATCATTTAATCGATCGACCACCTCAACGGATCGTGTGGTGTTACAAAGAGTGGCAATCGGCGTACAGCCTCTTGCAAGAAAGTCAAGGCGATTCCATCGTGTTTGTGGAAGGCATTCCTAAAGAAGACGACGGCATCGTCTCTGACTCCCGTCAAACCCATTTGGTCATTTTCGACGACATGTTAGGAGAAGACGAATAAGAAATTAAACTGTGGTTCACGCGCAAAGGGCATCACCGTAATGCCAGTGTCGTTTACATCACCCAAAATTTGTTTCAACAAAGTAAAGCCCATCGCACCATCAGTCTCAATGCACATTACGTGGTCTTGTTTAAAAGCCCTCGAGATAAATCGCAAGTGCAAGTCTTAGCCAAACAGTTAGGAACGCCTTGGCTGACTCAGGCGTACGACGATGCCACTCAAACTCCACACGCCTATTTACTCGTCGATTTGAAACCTACGACCCCCGAGGATTTGCGATTTCGTACCCACTTGTTTCACCACTGGTGCCAAGACGGAGGGCCTGTCCTGTACACGTCTCCGTCCTCGACTTCATTTCACTCCCCATCAAAAAATCTATAAAAACCTCAGACCCTTTTTCGTCTGTCTCACTCTCAGTGTGAACATGACGTCCCTTCAGTCGCATCTTCCCGTCAAATTGATTCGTGCCTTGTATGGCATCAGTCGAGAAAAAAATCCACAAACACGAGCTCGTGTCTTAGAAGCTAGTCTCAAAGAAGTCTTACGATGGTTCACGGTGACGGCACGTCAATTACTCCAAGGAATCATTCAGATTCCTCATCAAACCAAACGCTTTTTCGATCGAAACAAAGTCGTTTTGGTCCAACTGGCCGATCCCCGCATCGACGCTCAAACCAAAAAACAAATCATTTTGAAACCTGGAGGGAGCGGTACTCTAGGAGGGGTCATCATTCGCTCACTCTTAAGATGGGATCCTAATGCCCCCAAAGTTATCCCCAAGACAAAAGTCCAACGAAGCCCCAAGAAGAAAAAGAAAAAGACCAGGTCCCCAAGAAGAATAACTTCTCCAGTGGCAGGACCCTCCTCTTACCAGACACCACCACCCCGGAAAAAGAAAAGAAGCCCCCAGAAAAAGAAACAGAGAAAAAGTCCCCAGAAAAAGAAAAGTCCACAGAAGAAAACTAGTCGCAAGAGAGGCACTTCGGCCAGGACGCAACCTTACACTCGCAAACCACGACCTGCCACGGCAGTGACTGCGTCTCCGGCATCCTCACGTTCATCCACTTCTCCGTTGATGACACCCAGAACTGAAGAGTACTTGGAGACGTTGATCACACCAAGAACATCTCCGTTGATGACCCCCAAAAGAACTTCCCCAGTGGCAGGACCCTCCAATTTAGTGGCAGTGGCTGCTGCTCACAAAGTACCTTCTCCCAAAATCAAAGTCCAAGAAAGATCGGGCATGTTACAAAGTTTACTGGATTTGTCCAAGCAAGAACTGGCTCGATTTAGTCCGTTGCGTACCCCTGCACGACGTGTCATGCCTGTCCTCAAACTGATAAAACGTAAAGACAATCAGTGGCGACGCGTTCCAGTATAAAAAAGACCTGTGACCAAGTCGGGGTATCAGTGAACTTGTAAAAGATGTCACCTCCAAGAAGCCACAAAAGAAAGAGACAAAGGCAGACGCGTCATCCGACAAAGCGCTTAGCCAAGCATCGACATTACCCTAAGAAAAGACACAGTCGTTCCAAGAAAAAGAGGCGTCAACAAAGGGGAGGATTCCTTGGCGATTTTGGGAAAAACATTGTTACCTTTATGACAAAGCGATAGTCCCAAAAAAAGATAAAAGGGTGTGCGTTAAGTCATCGACGTTAGTGTCTGTTCGGTGAATGTCCCGGAACCCACAAGCAAAAATGTCACCCTCCAGAAAACCCCAAGGAAAGAAAAGGAAAGGACTACCACCACGTTTAGCCAAACATGGGGACATGTTATCTGTCCTGTCCAAAGCTTCTCCACCCCTACGAAAAAAACTCATTCAATCAGCCTCCAAAGAGGTCATCGATACCGTGTGCGAATGCTGTTTGAACGTTTTGAAAGGCACGATCCCTTTGTCCAAACACCAGAAACAATGCTTAGGCAAACATCGTCACGTTCTTCGCCAAATGGTTCGAAAGAAAAGTCCCATTCGTCAAAAAAAGAAGATGCTGGTCCAACGTGGAGGCATTTTACCTCTCTTGTTAGGCCCCATACTGAAAGGAGTCTTGGGAACCATGTTGGGAGGACTGGTGGGAGCAAGATAAAAAGGCCTCGGAAGTTCCAAGATCTCAGAATCGACCCTTGACAACCCCATGGAAGGACGAAAACTAGCTTTAGTGCCTTACAAACGATGGATGGAATACCATCGGTGGCAAGAACAACGCACCCCGCATTTACCTCCCAATCCCAATTTGAGCGAGATGTCCCAGTTACAACACGAATTGCAATCCTTGATGGATCGCCAAGATTTGTCCGAAACAGAAAAATCGCAAAAGTACGGTCAACTCTTGCAAAGACTGCAACTCTTTCACCAGAAAGCTTTAGACGAAACAGCTTTACCCACTCTAAAAGATTTTAAGACCTTGATGAAAAATCCAGCACCATCATCATCATTACCACCACCACTACCATCCCCAAGGGTCACCAGAGATGCTACCCCACAAAGACCTGAGGAAGAAGAGATGCGCGAAGTGTTTCAAACACCGTCAGCAGCTCCCATTTCGAGTAAGATTGCAGCATCCTTGTTGACCCCGTCCCCCACACCCCAACGAGAAGAAATGAAGGCTTGGGTTAAAAAGATGATGTCCACGCCTCCTTCGACAGAAGTGAAAAAGAAAGAAGGGAAACCAGAAGCGAAAAAAGAAAAGAAAACCAAAGCCATTCCATTGCCACCTCCACCTCCACCACCACTACCTTCGACTTCTACTCCCGTAGCCCATCGGACACGTAAATCCGTTTCCAAACCACCCTTTCGTCCCACCCAAAGTAGCATCACCGAAGAGTGGGTGACTTATTAACACACAAAAAAAATGGAAAAAGTCTTAGCCAGCATTTACTACGATCCCTCGCATCCTGCAGGTTACGCAGGAGTTCAAAAATTGTATCGTGCTGCCAAAACTCGACTGAAAAGTCTCCGTTTACCTCAAGTGCAACGATGGTTACAAGAACAAGCTACCTACACTTTACACAAACCTATTCGACGCAAGTTTGCCAGAAGTCGTACCCGAGTGGAAGGCATCGATCATCAATGGCAAGCCGATTTAGCCGATGTCTCTCATTTGGCCAGCTACAATCGTGGCTACAAATATTTGTTTTGTGTCATCGACGTCTTTTCCAAATTTGCCTGGGTCGTGCCCTTGACTTCCAAATCGAGCAGCGAGTTAGTGCGAGCCCTGCAACGGGTGTTGAAACAAAGCGGTCGTCACCCTCTTCGATGGCAAACGGACAAAGGCACCGAATTTCTGAACCAAGCTTTCCAAAAAGGATTAAAGAAACGTGACATTCATTTTTTTACCACCGAGAATCCCGAAACCAAAGCCAGCATCGTGGAACGTTTTCAACGCACTTTGAAAGAACGCATGTGGAAATATTTTACGCATCACCATACTCTGAACTACATCGACATCTTACCGCATCTGGTGCAAGCGTACAACCAATCTTACCATCGAAGCATCGGACGTGCCCCGCAAGACGTGACTCCCGAGAACGAAGTGCTGGTGTTCGAGCGTCTGTTCGGTACGTCCCCGACGAGGGCTGTCCCCAAGAAAAGTGGAGAGTTGACCGTAGGAGATTGGGTGCGCATTGGCAAAACCAAACGCACTTTCGACAAAGGTTACTTACCTAACTGGACGAGCGAATTGTTTCGCGTCACTGGACGAGTACATGGCCGTCATCCTGCCGTCTATAAATTGGAAGACATGAACGGAGAAGTGCTCAAAGGAAAGTTTTATTTGCCCGAGTTACAACGTGTCACCAAAAAAGAAGACGACGTGTACGACATCGAAAGCATTCTCGAACGCAGAACCCGTAAAGTGGGCAAACGACGTGTCAAAGAAGTCAAAGTACGTTGGAAAGGATATCCACCCAGTTTCGATTCTTGGATCGACGCTTCGCAAGTCATCGACTATAAAAAGAAGTGACCATCATGCCCTTTCACACAGCAGACGCAGCTACGTCGACCACTCCTTCTTCACCTAGTTCTTCTGTGCAAGATTTACAAAAACAACCCTTGTGTGTGTGGTGTGGAGAACGTGTGCCTAAAACGCAAATCGTCTTTTTCTGCCAAATCTTCGTGGTGTATTGTGTCATCGGGGCAGCCATCGCCAATTTGAGTTTGCAACAAGGAGACAAACAATTGTGGACCATTTTATTGAGCAGTTGCATCGGTTACCTGCTTCCCAATCCCTCCCTGAAATTCTCCTCGAACGGGAACCACGGAAACCTTGTGTCCAGTGCCAGTGTCAGTCACCACTCCAACAACAATCAGAACCCCATTTTGGGCGGAGACACGCCTCTGACGTCCAGTAACCCCTCGGAGAGCCACAGAACTCTGGAATTATGAGTCACCAAAACCAATTTTACTTCACCTTACCCAGTGACAGTTCCATGGAGGTGTTTCCCCACAACACGTTGTGCTGTTACACGGCTAAATTACCTCAGGCCATCCCCTTAGATCACGAAGCCCATTGGGAAGTGGCTTTAGTAGAAATGATTCACCCGACCCAAGTCCTCAATGTCCTTCCCAATCAAAATTTTTTTCATGTGGAAGTTCATGACGAGCCATTGCAACAGGAGTTGGATAAGAGAACAACCATATCTGACATTAAAATCTATAATGAGAAAACTCAAAAGTGGACCTACCACTTGTCCATTCTCCCAGGCTATTATTTCAGTGGTCATCATTTGGTCAGCGCCATAGCCTCCAGGTTTAATGGCGTGTTTGGGAAAGCTTTTGAGATTGTCAAGAACAAAAGTGTCACCCTGGAGTACCACAAAGTAGCTCGTCGCTTCTTGATGAAATTTGAGCGGAGTAAAATCCTGTCCATTTCATTTTGTCCTGAATTGTTTGACATGTTGGGCGGAGACACGGACATGAGAAAGACCATGCTCAAGAAAAACGAATTACCCATCGTTTACGACAACGAGTCTTTTGCCAAGTTTTTTCGTACCCCGGTAGAACTGAACCAAGGACTGAATTTGATCTTTGTGTATTCCGATGTGGTGGAGTACAACGTGGTGGGACACACCTCCGTACCGTTACTGCGTGTCATTCCTTTCAAAGTGGATTCTGCCACGAACGCTGACGAGGAAGGTGGAAACACTTACCACGTTCACCGCGAATTTGTCCATCCTCACTATTTGCCGGTCAGCATGTCTTATTTGGATACGGTCAACATTACTATAAAAGGAGATTTGGGACAAAATATTCCATTCACCAAAGGAAAAGTCACGGTGAAACTCCATTTTCGAAAACGGTTCTCTCACGACTCGTAAGTCATGTATCCAGTGTACCAAGGGGTTGCTCGACAGCGAGGACACGGTTTAGGAGATATGCTGAAATCGGCCTTTCGTTCGGTGGCCCCAGTGTTGAAACCGATGGTGACACGCGGATTGCACGCCTTGAAAGATGCGGCACTGACGCAAGGCAAAGAATTTCTCCAAAATGTCATCATCGACAAACAAAACCCTAAAGAAGCCTTCATGAGGGCAGGCAAAAATGTCTTGCTGCAAACGGGCAAAGACATTTTAGGCCGACGAGACACACCTATAAATGCCCTGCACGCTACCGAATCAGGCATTCAGCAAGGACAAGGCAGAAAGAGACGACGAAGAAAACACCCTTTCACCAGACTTCAAGCTAGAAAGGCCAAGAAAAGAAGAACCGTTCGAGACTTAGACGTTTTCGATTATTGAGAAAAGAGACAAAAAATGATGCACCGACAGTCATGCGCCTGTTCCAAGTCGGAACTGGATCTGTTTGCCATGCCCCCCACCATGATGACGATGCAAGAATCCCAATGGGTGGAATTTCACCCCGTCTCCTCATTGACAGCCTCAGCTCCCATCGAGTTTGAAATCAAAGGAGGAAACAGAACGAATAACCGTTTATTCGTCAGACATTTTCAAGCAAAAAGTCAGGATCGAATTGACGACTTATTATTACCTGTGAAGAAGAAAACCACAAAACAATGGATACCTGGGAACTTTATTACCTTTGGAACCACAGTTCGTATACGTCTTCTTGGAATCCTGTCGTCTGTGCTAAAGATGAACTCCCTCATCGCAAACCTAAAGACCATCAAGCTTACGTGATCAACACGGACGACAGTCATCTCCCAGGAACCCACTGGGTAGCCGTTTACTTTCCTCAAGAAGGATGTGTGGAATATTTCGATTCGTATGGATTGCCCCTTTTGGAAGACGATATCATTGACTTTATGAGAAGAAATGCTCAAACCACCCGATTCAATAATGTGAAATTACAAGGCACAGATTCCTTGGTGTGTGGACAGTACTGTGTGTATTTTCTGCATCATCGCAGCCTGGGCTATTCCTTAGAACATTTAGTGACTCATTTTGATCCTCGTTCTTCTGCTAGAAACGATGTGAAAGTAGATCGATGGTTTTGTGATCATTATGCTTATCTTTTGTCTCAAGCTAGGAAACGTAGTGTCCATCAATGGCCTAATGATTTCCAACAGTGGAAATCACAGTTTCATTCACAACGTTGTCAGCCCTGTTTAAAGTAGACTGTATTTGAAGAAAAAATGTTTGTGATTTGAAAAAATTGTTTGATGTTAAAGTGTTGAATTATTGTTAAAAAATGTTAGAGTTGTTGTTGTTTAGTGTTAAGTGATTTTTGAATAAAAAATGTTGTGTTTTGAAAAAATGCCTTTGTGGTTTGTTTAGCTATAAGAATGTTGGATTGATGCTCTTTCATTTCTTACTATCCCTCTCATGACACTCACTGAACGTTGCGACTCGAAAACCGTGTGGGGATGTTTTCCTTCACGTCCGCGCTTTGACTTTAAGAACCGGGGTTGTTTCCAGTCTAACCATCCATTGTCGACTCATCCTCCTAAGAAGATGTGCTCCAAACTAGCTAAGCTCAACGAAGCCTACGTGGATCTGCATAGGGTCAGACACAGTCTGATACCGAAGCCAGAAGAAATAGAGAATGTGAGAATGTTAAAAATCACTGAAGACCTGATAGAAGAGCTCTTCAGAGAAGAAATGAACAGGGAAAAAGAAGAATGGACAGAGAAGTACAGACTTCAGAGACAACAGCAACAGCAGCAACAACAGCAACAGCAGCAGCAACAACCTGAAGCTGACAGAGGCTTTGTCGATTGCCGTATCGACACTAAAGAGTTCTTCTTCTCTTTCCGAAGAAGCAGACCTATCGCCAGAAAGTCTATCCTCAGAGGACATCGCATTCTTAGAAACTAAAAAAGAATGCCATAGCAAACAAAAAACAGCCCTTTTCAGGGCTACCCAATACTCTAGAAAAGAAATAACTATTAATTTGCCAATGTGTGTAAGTAGAGTAGTGTGAATATAAACACTAACTCTTTATTGATAGTGAGAGTGTATGTGTTAGTAAGTGCTCAAGTAAGTTGGTGAGGATAGTAGATTAAAATCATGTTTTTTTGGTGTTTGAGGTGTATATTTGGGGTTAGATTGGATTGCTTTGCATATGTAAATAGTCTATTGAAGTGATTTATGAAAAATTTTTAAAATAGTGATGGGTAGCATAAAAAGTGAGTGAGTGTTTCTTTTAGGTCCGCGCGTTGTTGTTTTTTTTTTTGGTTATGATCTAGGTAAGATGAATTTTATGTTTTTAGGGGGATGTTTTCCTTCACGTCCGCGCTTTCACTATAAATTGAAACTCGTTCGGCAGTCTAGCTACCCTTGCTGATTGATCAACACAAGAATGAATAGTAGCAGAATAAGCAAACTTCTTGAACTCCAGATACATCTGGAATATGTAAGGCGCCTGGTCAATGAACTGGCTGCGGAGGCTATAATAGAAGAAGAAAGAATAAAGAAGGAAGAGGAGGAGAGAAGACAGAGGGAAGAGGAGGAAAAGAAAAGAGAAGAAAGGATGTCGTTCAATATTCCCGAGACAGAGGATTGGGATAATGAAGCGAATCATCCTCCCTCTTCGCTCCCCAGAAGAAAGGTGAAAGGAGACTGGGGAAGAAGATGCGTGTGTGGCGCCAGGCCAGGAAGGTGCAATCATTAGATAGTTGCATCTGGAGTTCAAAAAAACAGCCCTTTTCAGGGCTACCCAATACTCTAGAAAAGAAATAACTATTAATTTGCCAATGTGTGTAGGTAGAGTAGTGTGAATATAAACACTAACTCTTTTAAAAAATGTGAGGGTATGTGTTTGTGTGTTTGTGTTTGTGTTTGTAAGAGTTAAGGTATGTTTGTGGGAATAGTAGATTATGGGTTTCTTTATTGTTTCTTAGCGTATGTGAAGAGTATAGTTTGGGTTATATTATATGAAATGAAAAAAGTAGGGGGATGTTTTCCTTCACGTCCGCGCGTTGTTTGGTCATGATCTAGGTAAGATCAATTTTATGTTTTTTAGGGGATGTTTTCCATCACGTCCGCGCTTTCACTATAAGAACCCGCAGTGTTCGTTGTTCAAACCATTCTGCAAAGAATAAAAAGAAGATGGCGTCAAACCAAATGGACAAAATACAAACCTTGCAAGACGTTTTAGACAACTTAGAAATAATGGAACAGATGCTAATAAGACTCGTTGAAGACCATTATTCCTATAGTCCCCATCGTGTAAAGATGGAAATTAATAACTTAAGAAAAGCAAAGGACAAGATTAGTGGTGTCATGAAAGAGATAAAGGAGGAGAAGGAGGATGAAGAGGAAATAATTAGAATACGCAAATGGAACGAAAAAATTGAAAAAGAAGAAGAAAATGAAAAGAGGAAGAAAGAAGAGGAGGAAGAGAAGAAGAAAGAAGAGGAGGAGGAGAAGAAAAAAAAGAAAGGGAAGAAGAGTGTAGGAGATAAAATAAGAACTTGGTGGAGAAAAAGAAGAAATTAGAAGAAGAAGAAAACCCAAAGGTCCTTTTCAGGGCCCCCATATTTCTCGAAAAGAGATAGTCTTTCCATTGCCTACCCCTTTCTTTTATTTTGTTTTTTTTATTTTTTTATGTTTCAATTTTACATAGACCCTATACAGTCCCAAGGGTTTTTTGGCCATGTTAAATTTACATAGACACTATATTGTCCCAGGGTTTTTGGCCATGTTAATTCCCATAGACCCTATATTGTCCCAGGGTTTTTGGTCATGTTAATTCCCATAGACCCTATATGTTCCCACGATTTTTTTCCATGTTAAATTTACATAGACCCTATATGTTCCCAAGGGTGTTTTTAATGATAAATCCCATAGACCCTATAAGATCCCCCTTCACTACTAATGTATACAAAAATAACCAAATACAGAAAACCTATTATTTGAATTTCGAGAAAGGTAGCTTTAGAATCATTACTTTAGTCCGACATTCATCGGCAAAGATTTAAAGTTTTACGCAGAAACTTTATTTTCTGTAACAGAGTTGTACTGAAACATTCATTATAGAAAGCAAAGGAAGTTCAGAGACTGAACAAGCAATAGATGCACTTCAGATAGAATAAAGATATTACTGACATCAAATCAATATGCACTTTACACACTGACGATAAAAAAAAAAAAAACTGATGAGGTCAATAACAGCCAAGACGACTACAAAAAAAAACTAATTTTGTCGCATCTAGTGCAGCTGCAATCGCTGTACAAATCAAATGTGAAGACTGATCGATACTGTTCGGTATTACCAGATTACAAACAATTTTGTTACTGCCAGCTTATGTCTTATAAGTGGTGCGGGTTTGCTTTTGCAGTCGAACCCAAGGATAGGAAATGCAAAATGAGATACCTTCAGACAAAACGGCTAAATGCACTTTCTGCCTTTATGTTCATACCATAAAGTAATCATTCTCATGCAATTTTCTCAGGGATATTATTGTTGTTGCTGTTGTTATTTTTGTTACTTTTCTCGTCTAAAGGGATTGTTGCTTTCACCTTTTCGGTGTTCAAAAGAGGATTAAGTCTTGCATGGAATAGCATTAAGTCTTGTATGGAATAGCATTAAGTCTTTTATGGAATAGCATTAAGTTTTGTATGGAGTAGCATTAAGTTTTGTATGGAATAGCTTTCAACATTTATTTTCATTTTATTTATACACATGATCATTCCAAGAGTATCACAATCTTGAATATTCCTAACGTGTCACAATAATTCAAAATTTGTAATATTTTTTCAATTGACCACAAACTGGTTTACCACATGAACAAATGAGACAATGTAATGATATCACAGCGTTCTGGCACTCAAATTACAGACGATTTAAGAAGCACTCTATTTCAACAATGCCTACAATTACATGGTCGCAGAGACAAAAACCAGCATTTAATGTATGTGCATGTGTTTGTGTGTATGTGGTCGCATTACCTGAAATCAGCCAAAGAAACTTCCAAAGAGTTGCTTTGGGTGAAAAAGGAGTCAACATTAGCGAGGTTGGCGTAGTTGGTTAAAGGATGACAGAAAAATAAGCGGGATACTAAACTGTACTTCATAGTAACTACACCCGTCCACTAAATATCACTCTCTTCAGTAAAGAATGTCGCCAGACATTTTTTTCCACAAAAATGTATCCTACATTTTTGTAGTGTGCCGAAAATCAAACTTAAGCTCAAATTAAACCACCTCTACATTCTTAATCGGTAGATCCTGAAGATTTGAAGAGCTATAGAATACAAGAGTACCAAATTAGAAACAAGAATGTCTTTGTTGAATTGAAATAGTCTTAGTTAATGTTGCATATTTTATTTGAATTTTAGTAAAATAAAAATAACCTAACCATGATGCTCAAGAAAATCATGTCAGAATGCATACTGTAGTCCAAAATATTGACGCATGACGAGCTAATTTTTCATGTGTGCTCATTTAACTCTATTTCTGAATGCGTTTTTCTTGAGGATCATGGTTAGATTTGATTGATCATGATTCAATCTGTGGCAGCCTTAGCAGTTTCTTGTACCATATTAGGGGCAAGGAAATTTCGTTATAATTTAAACCGTAAACTTTCAGCAGCACCGCCTTCCTGATAACTGAATGTTGTTTGCCAATTAATGGCTATATTTCGCGTTTTATAATTATCTTTAAAGAAATAATCCTACTCTTAAAGTTCTTCCTGTTAGATGAAATTCGGGAAGGTAATTCAAGACATTTGTTTCTGACAGTGTCTTCACGTATCCAAGCTAATTTAGCGTAGCTCTCTGTTCATTGACATGTGTACTGGAACATTTTTCTAATCATTTTAGGAATATAAGACTTGTTTACAATCTTCATTTTTCCCGTTTTATCAAAGAAGCAAACAAACCAAAAAGGAACACTTTTTATTTTCCTACGAAATTATAATGTTACCAGAAATTTGTTTATCACTGGGAACGTATGAAAACAAAGGATAAAATGATGCCAGTGTATCAATATTGTTGTTTAATACACTTATTTAGATGCTTCTCAAATAACTAACCATTCATATTTTAAGCATAATGGTGTTTGAAAATTTCAGCTGTTACATCTTTTTAGGATTTAGATGCCATCAATACAAAATATATCCCAAATTGTATCTTAAATAACAGTTTGAAAGGCTTTCAATCAATCACGCTTGGACAATATACGCTCTAACGCAGGGGTGAGCAAACTACATCCCGTCCAACATTAGCTAGTGAGGTAATTTCGTTAATATTAGTAGAAATGTGCGGCCCGTGACGACTTAGCAAAATATTTAACACCTCTCCGTATCGTTACAGTCAGTAAAATGACAGCTTTGTCAGCTTTTTTCCAACAAAAGTTAAACTGAAATTTACAAACTTAATTATAACATTAAAACTCATAGCAGCCTCAATTTTAATGTGTTCGCATGTTTGATATAGCATGCAAAGTTGACACCATAAGTGCCGAGGCAATATTCACATTGGGATCTATAATACACAAACGCGATGTTTCATAATAGACTAGATATTGCACGTTAAAGCAAGTCAGTCATATAAAATAACATTAGGTTTGAAACGATCCATTTTCATGTGCAGAGGTGGTATCTGACAGATTTCTAGAATGTCGAAGATAGGGAGAAGACAGCGCACTCTAAAATGAAGATATTAAAACATATACGTCCTTCGAATTTGCATTGACATCAAAGTCAGAAGGGAATTGGAAAGTGCATCCAACAATATGTCAGTAAATACAATCAACATGGTACACACGAATCAGGTGATACGAAGACTACAACGTAGGCAAAGTACTCGCTGGGTAATATATGACATCAACAAAAAGAAATGAATTTAGATAAACCCAAACAAGAAAAAAGAAACGAATGAACGAATAACAATCTCCAAGACTACAAGTTGCCCTATGAAGTCTTGAGCATGATAAAATATATATGGACGTTGGGACGTCAAACAAACTTTAGAATTCTTTCAACCGTCGTTGAAATTATGTATAGCTATGACTTACGCAAATACTCGGCCAACAAACAACGCATATTTCGTGGATAAAACGTTAACTTTGTTAAATTTTGCATCATCCATGAAGCCATCAGTCACAAAATATCCAAAAGTTAGATAATCTGGTTAAAACCAGATTGACTCTAAGAGCGTTCGGCTATACATCTTGTAAAGATTTCGTTTTAGCGAGATATCTAAAGCTATTGAGATTCAACTAAGCATTTCAATAGAAATTACTCTGAATAAGGCAAATGTATCTTCCAGAGACGGCAATGGCTTTGTCCATCCCAGAGGAGGCTTGTCGCGGAGTGACAACGCCAACAGTTATGGAAGAACCGTTGTTAACTATTACAAATTTAAAATATAGAAACAGTTCAAGAAATTGGGAAAACGAAATGAAAAATAACACATATGTAAAGATTGCATGACAGCCGCGATATTAATCTGATATTACTACAGAGAAAATATACACACTAGGTTAAAAAATAAGATAAATGAAATCAAGATTGAAAATAAAAAACTTGTACAAAGCTGTATCCTTGTACTGTTATTCAATGTAATGCATTAAATTGGTTAAGACCCCTTAACAAAGTATATTAATTATTTCAGCCATGAAACGTTTTTGAAATTTTTCCAAAACGTATGACCCTGTGAAAAGATAATGAGCTACACGTGACGTGAAATTTTGACAGAATCATTCGAAATAGGTCCGTGTGTATGGCAACATCGGGTAGAGGTATTTCTATAATGCATTTTATACACAAATGTAACATATCATAGTCAGTCAAAACAGTATTGAAAAATTTCAGTTCTTTTGCCATATGTGATAGCTGATGACTGAATATAAAATACCTTTACTCGATGGCGATGCGCCCAAATCAGACATCAATATCATATATCTAAAAACTATTTACTTTAATATGCAGCAAATTTAGAATTCCACCTTTATCATGGCTGGAGATGCCTCATGGAAAAATAATAAATTCTTAAAGATAATGGGCCAAATGAACACATAATTGTCCACTAATGTTGTGTTAGCTGCTTACAGACGTGAATACAAGTATCGATCTGGTACTGTCTAGTACTGGAGAACAGTTTTAGATGCTGAAACAGATTCTGCGGTAGACCTAGAATACCTGGATATATCTCTTTCTGTACGATAGAAATGAATTGAAAGATTTGTATTCCAAAGGCTGATGAACAATCTTTGACAGAAGGAGAATAAATTATAGAGTAAAAAGAATACGAACTAGGTCAGAATTATGTAGAGACGAAGGACGTTGATGATGATATTGATATGCAGCATACCTTTTTAGCCTTGATGTTGTTCCTGCGGAATACTTTGTCTTTGCCCTTGTCGCAGAACGACTAGACCTTTTCCAAACTTAAATTTGGAAATGCCAAGCATCAATATCGATCACGAAATGAAGAAGCAATATTTGTTTTGTTTTCTCTTTTTTCGTTTATTCCAGTGCCTTCGGGGTCTGCTATATCATAGTTTTTCTTCAGAAACTCTTAATCGTCTACATACTTCGTTCACATTTTAGTATACAACACATATATCAAATCAACTATTGTCATAACAAATACAATAACGTGTTCAACCAACTTCATCAATAATTATAGGCAATGGGGATATTACTTACAAAACCAAACAAAGCCCCAACTAGATTTTTAAATTCATTTCTATTTGTTCAAACATTTTATGTTTGTAGTAGGGAGTTAATGCGGAAAACCTCCTTCACCACTGGTTACGGCACGTTTTCCAAATTTGCTATAGACAGAGCAACCGTCGATGTTGCCGTTGCTAACACTGTAGTGATATTAGCCATTGTTACACCATTTTCTTTCTGAACTTGCAAATATTTCGAAATTTTCAATATTTTCAATAAATTCTAACGTCATTTGAATGTTGTCCAGTTCATTTTACAATAAATGGTTTCACTGTTATCTTGGTGGGGTTTTGTTGTTTTTGCTTAATTTCGTTATTTTGTATATACTCTCTCTTCATGTTGTATGAGTTATACTTGAAAAGCTTTCATATTTGAGCCTGCTATTGCAACAGCTTTCGACATATCCTTCTATCTTTCTTCTTGTTCCGAAAAGAATCTTGGACAGTTTGGTTTTCTTGTGAGTTAAGTGAACATTTTATAATTTTGATTTTCGGCTACATTAAATGATCTTTATATTTCATCACCAACTTTCAGTTTCCAGTTGTCGTAGACCATTGCTAATCTGTATATTTGAACGTCTTTTATTTCTTTTCCCTCAGGTAGATGTATTAGTTGCCTTTGAACAGCAATATTAGCTTAAAGTGGATATGTTAATTTTCGCATGTGTCTATTGACTGATTTAAGTTTTAATCGAAGCGGATAAATTAATTTTCTTATGCGTCTACTGACTGATTCAGGTTTTGTTCCACCATTTGAAAAGTTATCTTCCATGAATCACTTTACCGTCTCTTCTTATGGATTTGATCTCCGTGCAAAGATCTCGCATATATTACAAAGTCTGTGTTTAGACTGATAGCCAGACTTTCTTTGTAGTTCCTTCACTGTAATCTTTTCTTTTGTTTGATATCTTGAGTCTCAACTCTTTAGTCTGCAAACACACTAACAATATTTACGGTATCATAACCTACTATCTGGACTTGTGTATCTATCTTTCTATCAATTGCATTATTTTCTCTTTATTTTCGTTCATCATTTCACCACCTTCACCCATGTTTCGATTATTCAAATAACGCTAAAATGTATAAGTCATAGCTGGAAAAAAGAACTGGGATTTATCAACGATACAAGTAGCCACAGTTATAAAGAAAATGAATAGAACAAACAAGAATTGAATATTTCAATTGCAAATGGAACAAAGAAAAGAGATAACGTGCCATAACGTGACAGAAAGAAGACTGAAAAAATGAGGAAATTTTTGTAAATGCAATAGCTGATGAAATTTCCAAATCAATATTTGATAGTGTAATTGATATTCTGAAATCATTGATTTGAAGATTTCTTCTGATCGACGAAGTGAACAGTTTACTAATTGCACAGGAAAATAACCACGTGACATCAAATGGATTCATACTTCACTTGAGGTTTGTTACTTAAGCTATCTTTACCTTTATCTGCAACGAGTGCGAGTTTCACGCCTTTCAAACATTTCGATTTCAGCAATACATCAGAAGGTATGAAAATAGATATCGAAAACTCCTCAAGACAATGTTGAAAAATGCTGGATAAATGCAGTGTGTTCTGGTTGCGTTGCGTAGGTGCCTCTGTGCCTTTAACCACACGTGGTACTCTGGTTGCCATTACATGAGAAGCTGCGTAACATTCATCGGGGGTTATACATAAGAAGATAATTAGAAGATCCTTTACAAAATGAACTCAGTCACGAAGTTCGCGATAATCTGACATTTTTTTGTTTCTGTCATCTGACTATTGTTTTTCTAGTTGAATCATATCTCCTTCTCTCCTTTGTTCAGGATGATTAAATCAAGAGAGGCATTTCAGGTTATATGACAGATCCATCTTCACTGATGCCTTCGAGTTTTTCAACATTTAATCGTCTACACAGTTTTCTTACTTCACAGTAAGAATCCCATTTGAAGTCACTATCTAAGACATGCAAAGTAACAAGAAAAATTTCAATCAATGCGTGAAGTTTGTTAATTTATTGATCAAGGTGGGACCGAAGAAAATGTATGAAATAAACTTTTATGGCGATGTTTTATTATGATATAATACCATCATTTTATCCTATTTTTGTACAACAGTATATATAGATAATAAATTACTGGGTAACGACAAAAGACCCGAGCTATTAAAATAGTAAATTGTTAATGGAATGGTCATTTATTTGCTGGGTCAAAGAAAATTAGTTTAAGCCCAATAAACAGAAAAACTGTCCAATGCCTGGGTTCCAAAGTGATAATCATTTATAGCTCTTTCTTTCAATGGGAGTTAAAGTAATTTACCAATATAATTACTCTGCCTATTTTGTTTTAAATTTGATAATGACCACAATTTATGAAAATATTTGTCTAGCGTTAAAACCTTGTGTGTGTTAGTTTTAGGCAAAGATCCCTGGTATAGGCAGTCTAGGTAACTAATTTTTTGAGGGGTGAGGATGAACAAAATCCTAACAAGTGTTTTGTTCTTTGTATTTACCAGCTGAAGCTTAGATTTCCAGTTACTTATCTTAGAAACACAATTACATCACTATGCAGCCTGGTATATTATGGTATATTATTAAATCAAATATATATATATATATATATATATATATATATATATATATATATATATATATATATATATATATATATATATATATATCTTTTCTTGTTTCTGTACTTTATTTAACCTATTTTGCAAATGTCTCCCACAAACGGACAGAAAAAGACATGTTTCAGAGACATTCGAAAAAGACATGTTTCACAGACATTCGAAAAAGACATGTTTCACAGACATTCGAAAAAGACATGTTTCACAGACATTCAAATCCAAGATAAAAACAAAACGGGCAAGATGAATATCAAAGAATAATACAGTTGCCCCAGTGAACTTAAAACGCCTAAAAAAATATACAGTAGGCTTTTTTAATCGGGCTAATCAGTTACGTTGTACTGTCCAGTTGAACTTGTCCAGACATTACGAAACGCGTTTAATACAAATAATGATGTATATGAATCATTCAGTTGAAGGTGGTAGCTGTGAAAGGTCATATGAAGATTTTAAAATAAGAAAAAAAGATTTAATTTCAGAATGGAAATGGACCGGACACAATTAAATAATAGTGATTTAATAAAAGACAGTTAACATACTGAATTATATATTAACAAAATGATAACGTCCTTTGCGACATGAAATTATGCATAGCTAAATATTTATAAGTGTTTTGTGCCAAAGTTGTACCGGATGCCACTTCGAAGTCATTGAATTTACACATTTGTTAGTCACTAGGTGCTAGTTTACAATGTCTCCTTTGCATATTGATTCAATAATATATTCATGTAGCGTAGAATAAAAAAACAATTATTCAAAATAATCCTTATGGATTCACCCTTGAGAGCAAGCAAAATTGTATTAGAGCGTTAATAACGAACTTTTTATTGTTTATTATATGATACAATTTATCTGGTCAACAATGAGTGGAACAGTGAAATACGTACACTTCAAAAAAGCTAATACGCAATTTAAGAAACGTTAGTTACGTAAATGTCGTAAACTGAAAGCAGAAAGCACAATACTAATTATCGTAATTTGCTCATGAACAATTATTATCGATCCCAAGGAATCTGAGAAAACCAAATTTAAGATGGTGTCAGTAAGACACAGAAATAAAATTTTCATGTTACCGTGCGTTAGATTTATGTTAATTGGCATCATTTCAGTGTACTCTCTCTCTATTAAACAAACATTGAATAGTATTAGGTTACCTAGAATATTTCTATAAAAAGTTTTAAAAGCAATTAAACGTCGACATCGACAATAAAACATATCAGTCGAAAAGTTCTTGGTTCGCATTGAAAAAAACAGTTGTACAATCAGATTCTTTCCCGCATAGAAAAAAAACTGTTTACTTTGAAACTTTCCATTAACATGCAAAAATATTTGAAGACCTTAGCGAAAACGTAACTTAAGAAAGTATAAAAGATGGAATTTTCGCTCTTCACTCTGAATGTGGGTCAGTTGGTAATACAATTGCGCTAAGTATAAAATGTATACACAGGGTTTGACATAATGCAACATCTTGAAATTGTTGAGAAGTCTATAGATTATCAATGTAAATATATTTAAAAAAAGTTCACTTTGTCTTTGAAAATATTTTTAAAAAGATGTGGAAAATGATTGAAAGCATTACAGTTCCCTATTACCTTTCCTGTACTGACATGCAACGTCAAAACTCAGATAGAATGAAACTGTATTAAATCAACGTGTAAAAAGGGAACTTCCTGGCTCCTAAGATTTAATCTTGACACACGAATGGTGCAAAAATCATACCAGATATTTAACAGACTTACTCGCATTTGCAACCCATATTCCCCCTCCTTGGGAGATGAAGAACAATTGTGAAATCAGCGCAGACTGTAGGTTATAGGAAGTCTTGGCGTGGCAAAACATGAAAGTACCTTCTCGATTAATATACCACATCTGAACTTAGAAAATGATACAGAGTATAGGAAGGGATATTATTTACATTGCACATTACAAAACGAAAGCACGTGACTTTCATTATGAAGTAATAGGTAATATGAATATAGTGTATCGATACCACAGGTACTGTTCACAGCAATGTAATTACAGTATGAATTGAGTCTATTATGTAGAAGGTACTGTTCACATCGTTATTTTCATAGTATGAATAGAGTACATAGATGTAGCAGGTACTGTTCACAGCATTGTGTTCATAGTATATAGAGTCTATGATGTAGCAGGTACTGCTCACAGCAACGTGTTTATAGTATGAACAGAGTACATATTTGTAGCAGGTACTGTTCACAACAATGTGTTTATGGTATGAATATTTTACATATTTGTAACAGGTACTGTTCACAGCATTGTGTTCATTGTATAGATAGAGCCTATGATGTAGCAGGTACTATTCACAGCAATGTGTTCACAGTATGAATATTGTACATATATGTAGCAGGTACTGCTCACAGCAATGTGTTCATAGAATAGATAGTGTCTATGTTGTAGCAGGTACTGTTCACAGCAACGTGTTTATAGTATGAATAGAGTACATAGATGTAGCAGGTACTGTCCACAGCAACGTGTTTATAGTATGAATAGAGTACATAGATGTAGCAGGTACTGTTCACAGCAATGTGTTTATGGTATGAATTGAGTCTATAGATGTAGCAGGTACTGTTCACAGCATTGTGTTCATAGAATAGATAGTGTCTATGTTGTAGCAGGTACTGTTCACGTCAATGTGTTTATGGTATGAATATTTTACATATATGTAGCAGGTACTGTTCACAGCAATGTGTTCATAGTATAGATAGAGTCTATGATGCATCAGGTACTGTTCAAAGCATTGTGTTCATAGTATAGATAGTGTATATGATGTAGCAGGTACTGTTCACATCAATGTGTTTATGGTATGAATATTTTACATATTTGTAGTAGGTACTGTTCACAGCATTGTGTTCATTGTATAGATAGAGTCTATGATGTAGCAGGTACTATTCACAGCAATGTGTTCACAGTATGAATATTGTACATATATGTAGCAGGTACTGCTCACAGCAACGTGTTTATAGTATGAATAGAGTACATAGATGTAGCAGGTACTGTCCACAGCAATGTGTTCATGGTATGAATAGAGTCTATGATGTAGCAGGTACTGTTCACAGAATTGTATGCATATTATGAAAAGTCCATCGATGTAGCAGGCACCGTTCACAGCACTGTGTTCATAGTATGAATAGAGTCTATGATGTAGCAGGTACTGTTCACAGAATTGTATGCATATTATGAAAAGTCCATCGATGTAGCAGGCACCGTTCACAGCACTGTGTTCATAGTATGAATAGAGACTATTCTTTCTCTGCGAGGCATAGATGTAGCAGGCATTTGTTCCCAATATCGTGTCACTGCAATCCGAATAATCACCTGTGTATAGCATGTGCGCCGTTTTAAATGCATTTATCATTTTAAGTAACCATTGAGAATGATTCTACTAAATTGTGCATTAATCATGTTGGACTGCATATGTGGTAACTGATAAACATGAAAGACACAGTCCAGACGTAGGACAACATCTCTATTCACGTGATCACAAATTCGTCATAAAGACCCGGAAGTCTGTATCACAGCAATGCTGGTTAATGCAAGACTACAGAGCCGTCGAAATAAACTGAGACAACGGACATAATGCGCTTGTCTTTTTCAAAGACTTGCGACCGAATTAAAAGTCAAGATAGAAGTTCTGCAACCTGGTAGAAAATTGGTTCCTGCCCGAAGGTGTGCATGTGTGTGTGTGTGTGTGTGTGTGTGTGTGTGTGTGTGTGTGTGTTTTGTGATATTTGTTTTTTTTTTAAGTAGCTTTAACAATTTTGCAGTCATAAAGCTACATGTCTGCAGCGTGGCAGTTTATAGTGATGTAGCACCTGGGCATCATGACGCAGACATGTAGCATGATGTCCCACCCAGTCAAATGACCCTGATACCAGGCAGACCAGTCCTAACACTTACCTCTTAACGCTGAACGCCTAAAGAGGCAGCCGTTAGTATCATTTTTATAAGTCTTTGGCATGACTCGATCTGGGTTCGAACCCACGACCTCCTGCATCCGAGGCGGACGCTCTAACCACTAGGCTAATGGAGCGGTCCCTGCCAGAAGGACAGAAGAAGATTCATCATCTACCAACAAACTAACAGCTTATGGTTGAATATACCCCATCAGTTGCCTAAAGCAAAATCTGCTTGTGATGTAATTGAACCAAGATGAGCGAAACAGAAAATGACACCATCAGTAACCAATATATATATCCAGTCAGAGGGTCAAGTTGCCCCAGCCTCGAACAAATTAACCCTGATTAAAGTGTTTCTGGGCTGCGAATGTTTTGGCAATAGTCCAATATAATTTGTGAAATTATTTCCAGGAATTACCTTTGTCACATTGCATCTGTAGGATAAACACACACACACACACACACACACACACACACAGAGAGTTATCCATATCAAGGCAAACAAGTTCCTGGAGCCCGTTTTCATGCCATTGTGAACAAAAAAGTAAATGTAGCCTCTATATATAAATGATATTATGTTCCATTTTCCCTGTCCAGATCCGTACATTGCATGACATTTGTGAATATTTATACCGAATGGCTAGTGGAGAAATCTAGGCATTGCAAAATCAGTTACCACTGAGACTAAATTAGTTAAGTATGAAAGGTAAAATTCTTCAGATATTCAATACGATCCAGTGCACCAATAAAATGTTTAACAGATCTTCGTCAATTTAAGTGAGCGACGTCTGGTAGGAACACGGACGCTCAACAAGCGGAGGACCGACGTTCAAGAAATTGTTCAGTCCTAAATAGCTTCCGTGTGTTGCTGCTCCGTAAAACCACTAATTAAATGAAAATGTTGTATACTTCGCCGACACGTCTTCGGAACAATTCAATCTCAGTTATGTCGAGCACTATTCGATGCAAAATTTGCTGCACTCCGATTCTATTTACAAGTTTGAGCAGCGATTGAAAGGCAAGAAGAAAGCATCACT
This sequence comes from Sinohyriopsis cumingii, assembly GCA_028554795.2. Lineage (NCBI taxonomy): Eukaryota > Metazoa > Mollusca > Bivalvia > Unionida > Unionidae > Sinohyriopsis > Sinohyriopsis cumingii. The sequence continues at coordinate 132,156,314 of CM068826.1, read as the reverse complement.
GCTGCCTATAACGCATGATGGAGGACAATCTCCGGTGGAAATTCCGGAAGGATCGAGGCACACATTAGCTCAGTGTCAGTCAGAGTTAAAAGAAGAAAAACAAGGCGTCATAAAAGAAGAAAAATAAGGCGTCATCAATGTTTGAAAGGATAATGCACAAATAAATTATTTGCTAAGAATACTCAATAAAGTATAACCTGAGTAAATCAAATTACTGTAATGAAATGTAGGCTCACTACTGAACAGCGTAGATGAAAGTCAAAAGAAGGCCATGTGATCTGTTGTAAAAAAATTATCACACCAATTAAAACAACTGACTCCATCTCCAGCGGCCCTGTAAAGAATTCAGTTGCCAGATATCCAGTTTTTAGCCCCCCCCCCCCCAAAAAAAAAACGATATACAGACGCCATACATTTATGCAAATATTTCTTGCTGAGGAAAATAAAACTCATGCTAAGAGATTATCCACGTGAGTACTGCAATAAAAATCACAGGAGCGAGTTTTAAAGCCTTTGAAAAAATGAAATACTGTTAGACACATAAATGATGCTGTTTATATTAAAACACATCACACTCCCGTCCCAGCATAATTTTACTAGTGGTAACTTTTTAGATGTTCACCCTCTCCTATAAAATATGAACGCCTTAATGTATGTTTTCCGAATCCCTTTCCAGACATATGTGTGTATCGGAGATTTCCCTCCATTAAAAAACAATAATCTTTATTGAGGACGTTTTTTCTTTTAAATTTGGTGATGTACTGTGTTGGGTTAAATCCTTTTGTTTCTATATATACCCAAAAATTGTAGCAAATTACGAAGTTTAGAGTCTTGTCTTGTATTCAGCCCCTTCACACACACACACACACACACACACACACACACGCACGCACGCTTAACTCCCCTCTCCCCAGGTAGTTTACTTGGCCTATATCCTTGTATGTCCCTGTTAGAGACCAATTACTTTTATTTGTGACCATTACCCCATATGTTTGTTGTGTAATCTGATTTAGCCTTTCAAGTGTGGTTCATTGTTGTGTGTATATTTGTTGTTGTGTTCTTTTATTTTTTTTTAAAAAACAATTTGTTATTGTCAGGTTAAGGGCACTAACATGGTCATATTACGGGTAACTAGAGTTGCATATTGATATATCCTATTGTTTAGGAGAAGAAAAACATACTGCGATAAGTACTCCCAGTCCCTTGTTATGGTCTTCTCCCAGTCCCTTGTGCTGGTCTTCTCCCAGTCCCTTGTTATGGTCTTCTCCCAGTCCCTTGTTATGGTCTTCTCCCAGTACCTTGTTTAGTAATCATTTGTGTGCCTAGAGTTTGCTAGATATATGTTAGCTTAGTATTCCCTTTCATGGTTATTAGTGTGTTAGCTGATTGTCTGCCTGATTATTGCACATTATATGAACCACAGAGACTAGAATTATTTCATGTGACTTTTGCCCTCAAGGTCTGCGTTTGAAAGTAGATGTTTCCATTCGATGTGTGGTGCTATTCTACATGTATGTTTTGTTGCTTTCCCTGTGTTATTGTTTGGGGACGGGTGTACAACAGACCAAATTCTTTTCTAAGTTGTATATTACTTTAATAGGCTAGTTTATTTACGTTTGCTGTGTACATGACAAAATCTAATTACGCTTATTAGTATATATCAGTGCTGTTCAGCCTTTTTAACACCATGGGCCACTGAAAAATGTTTTTCTTGAAGCCGAGGGCCGCAGCAGAAAACTGAAAAGCAACGACTATATAGCTGATCGAGCTCTGGCAGGCCATTTAAAATCAGCCCGGGGACCGCATGCGGCAGGCGGACCGCGGGTTGGACAGCACTGATATATATATATATATATATATATATATATATATATATATATATATATATATATATGTTTATGTAAATTCTCCTTGTATTTATTTTGATTTTAAAAGGGTGCACAATTTTCTCCTTGAACCTTATGTACAAGAGATACGTGAAAGTGATATTTTTTATTCAAGCAAGAACTTAATAGAAAACATTAATGTATATATACGCAAGTTGTTCAAGTACAGTCAATTTGAAACTGGTTGTTGCTTTATGTTTGGGATTTTCTTGTATACACTAAATTGATTTTGTGATAGAGAGTGTAATAATTACAATGAACTCTAAAGGCACTACCTTGGCTAAACTTAATTATTTATGCTAAAAAATCACAACAGTTTCATATATTTGTTTATGTAACATTACGCAGCAAGGTTCATGTAGGTAGCCTTTGATGGATTCAAATGCTCGTGGCATATCGTACCACAAGATTAATGTAGGCAGCCAATCAGATGTTTAAGTTACAACACATCTGATTGATTCAGATGTGCACGTTGCATTAAATCGCAAGGGTTATGTAGCAGTCAGTGATTGATGCAGATGTGCATGTTATATTGTATCACAAGGGTTATGTAGGCAGCCAAGGATTGATTCCGATGTGCATGTTACATTATACCACAAGGTTCATGTAGGCAGCCAATGGCTGTGTCAGATGTTGATGCTATTTTTTATCCCAAAGTTTTGTAAACCACGTTTGGGAATTATTTGACAAACAAGTAACTGCAATATTAGCTCACGGATCGGAAAGGACTTTGCAACAGCTAATCTTTTCGAAAGGATACAATCACAGTTAATTAAGAGTTTACTTGGAATATGTGTGTGTGATTTGGACTTTTAACGTAGCTTTTAACACTTTTTTCAGTCATATCGCTACGATGCCTGCAGTGGCAGTTTATAATGATGTCTAGCACCGGGGCATCATGCTGCGGAAATGTAGCACGATGTCCCACCCAGTCACATTATCCTGGCACCAGGCCGAACAGTCCTAACACTAACCTCTTAATGCTGAGCACCAAGCGCGGCAGCTGTTAGTACCATTTTTGTAAGTCTTTGGTATGACTCTGCCTGGGACCGATTCACTGACCTCCCGCATCCGACGCGGATGCTCTAACCACTATGCCACTGGAGCGGTTTTACTTGGAGTAAGGGTACAATTACCGTTAATTAAGAGTTTACTTGGAGTAAGGGTATGGAGTAAAGGGTACAATCACAGTTAATTAAGAGTTTACTTGGAGTAAGGGTATGGAGTAAAGGGTACAATCACAGTTAATTAAGAGTTTACTTGGAGTAAGCGTATGGAGTAAAGGGTACAATCACAGTTAATTAAGAGTTTACTTGGAGTAAGGGTATGGAGTAAAGGGTACAATCACAGTTAATTAAGAGTTTACTTGGAGTAAGGGTACAATCACAGTTAATTAAGAGTTTACTTGGAGTAAGGCATATATTTTCTCACGTAATATTCGCTGTGTTTGGAAATTAGAACAAAATATATGCCATGCTCAAAAGTGACAGTTTAATGTTCGGTTCTAGTGAATATCTTGCTATAATGTTGCAGATCTTTAGTTGAGAAATAATGTAGTTTGTTCAGTTTTCTCCTTAAACTGACAAATTGTATCACATAATTAATCTACTCTATTGACAACTGAATATATTATATTGACACTTTATTATCCTATATTTCCAACTGAGTATACGATATTGACAATTGAATATATTATAATGACAAATGAATATCCTATATTGACAATTGAATATCCTATATTGACAATTGAATATAATATTTTGACGATTGAATATACCTTACTGACAAGTGAATATACTATGTTGACAATTGAATATCTTATATTATCAAGTACTATATTGTCAATTGAATATACTACACTGAAAAGTGAATATTGTGTTGGTTGACCATCGGGACTCGAATCCTGCGCTGCTCTTCACTGATGGGTCTTTACGTGGCTGATGAGTCTGGTGCGAGATGCGCATGTCCTGGAGCAGTGTGTGCACTGGAGGTATCGGTTGGTTCTTGACGTTGAGGCCTTCCTGCGTTCCCTGGTGTAGACGACTTTTGTTCTGCGGGCATCTTCGAAGGTTTTGCACCTATTACGAACAGCTGCTCGCCAGCCAGAGCTATCCTTGGCGCAGGACTCGAGGTCTGTCACAAATATCGAGTAGCATATCAGGCTGTGCTTGATGGAGTCTTTTAATCTTTTCTTCGGGCGACCAATTTTTCTGTGTGCACTAAATAGAGCTCCATTCAAAATCTGACGTGGCATTCCAAACTCCTCTATACGGAGTTGGGCTGTCATGAACATCGCTTCGATACTGGTTAAGCCTGCTCTATCCAGGAATTCTAGGTTCGTCACTCTGTCTTGCCATCTGACGCCCATAATCCAGCGCAGGACTCTCGTGTGGAAGCACTCGAGCTGCTTGATGTGCTTCTTGAATGTTGTCCAGGTCTCACATCCATATAGGAGGCTTGTTAGCACAAGTGCTTTATATACCTTTATCTTGGTGAATAGTTTGATATTCCTGTGGCTCAACACGCGAGAGCGGAGACGTCCTAGTGAGTTACTGACGCTGCTGATGAGTGCTGTTATCTCTTTGTCTAACGATCTGTCGGAAGATATGATGCTTCCAAGGTATTTGAAGTGATCGACAGTTTTCAGCTGAGTGTCTTCGATAGACACAAACAGGGGTCGAACTATGGTTGCTGGGACCGGTTGGTCAAATACCTCTGTCTTGCTCAGACTAAAAGTGAGTCTGAAGAGTCTCGAGGCTTCCGCGAAGCGAGCAACGATGATCTGGAGATCTGTTTCCGTGTGTGCCGTAAGAGCACAGTCATGTGCGACAAGTTCTTCAAGAATAAGTTTCTCCATTGTTTTGGACCGGGCATTCCGTCGGCGAAGGTCGAAGAGATAGCCTTCCAGACTGTACTGTATGTCCACTCCTTTCTGGAGATTACGTGTAGCATGGTTCAGGACACATGTGAAGAAGAGGTTGAATAATACTTGGGCGAGAACACAACCATGCTTCACGCCGTTAGAAAAGTCGAATGGCTCAGAGACATCCCCGTTGTATAGAACGAGTCCCGTCATGCCGTCGTGGAAAAGTTGGATCATATTAATGAACTTCCTAAGGCAACCGAATCGTACCAAGATGACCCATAGTGCATTTCTGTTGACCGTATTGAAGGCCTTTGTGAGGTATATGAAGACACCGTAGAAGTTCACATTTTGTTGATTGCACTTTTCCTGTATCTATCTCACTGTGGAGATCAAGTCGATCGTGCTCCGATCTGGTCTGAATCCACATTGGGCCTCTGGCAGTATGGCTTCCGAGACATTACCGACCAGACGATTGAGAAGGACGCGCGCCATAATTTTGCCTGCAATCGACAGAAGTGATATGCCTCAATAGTCTCCCAGTCAGCTTTGTTCCCTTTCTTTCTTATAAGGTGACAATCAATGCGTCCTTGAACTGCCGTGGCATGGACATCTCCTCCCAAATGCTGATCGGGATACTGTGCAGTGCCTCAAGTACCTTAGGGTCAGCTGCTTTGAAGTATTTAACAGGAATTGCATCCGCGCCTGGTGCTAGAGCTGATCATGTTGATTGCTCGCTCGACTTCTTCCGTGGTAGGGGGAAAGTCCAGGTCCGAGATAGTTGGATTCGGGACAATTGAGTCTAACTCTGCAGAGTCTACGGTGGATGGCATGTTCAGTCGGCTGGAGAAGTGTTCATTGCACCTTTCCGTGATACTCTCTTTGTCAATGAGCAGAGTGATCCCGCCAGAAGAGATTAGATGGGTACTGAAGGCTATAGACGGTCCATATATATCTTTCAGAGACCTGAAGACTTCTTTTCAGTTGCTAGTGTCAGGGTAATTCTGAACTTCATCTGCTTTGTTGTCCCACTAGCTAGTTTTCGTATTGCGGAGTTCTCTGGGCTTTGCTTTGGTGGTGTTTGAAGCGATCACGTTTTGAGACTGAATCAACGTCGTTCTGCCATTCTTCATAGGCCTCTCGATTTAGTTCAAGGAGAACGCTTATCACCTCGTTATTTTCGTCAAACCAGTCTTGGTGGATTTTTCTTTTCGGTCCTAGGATGACCTTTGCAGACTCACTCAAAATGTACTTGAGCTGGCTCCACTTTGATGTTGGGTCACCAGTCAGACGTCCGTGCGCAATCAATAGGTTTTCAATGTGAGCTTGATATGGCTCTCTCACCTGCGACTGGTTCAGCCTTGCAGTGTTGAATTTGATTCGGGTAAGCTTCGTCTTTTTGCTTTGTCGTGACAATGTTGAGATCAAGGATAGCCATGACTAATGAGTAGTCCGTCCAGCACTCGGCTGTCCACAAGGCTCTTGTTGTCCGTCAGTCGCAGACATCTGTGTTACGGGCGATGATATAGACGAGCAGATGCCATTGTTTTAATCTGGGAAGCATCTAAGTCGCTTTATACTTGTTCTTCTGATGGAAGAGTGTGTACAAGATTTTGGTTTGTTTATGCTTATGATGTCGACCGCATTAAAGGTTAACTGTAAACCGCGAATAGCCGGTCAGTTAATGTATAGGATATGCAATTAGTAGGACACCTTTTCTAGTTCCTTCCCTTACTAGGGCGAGCAGCGAAGACCTAAACAGGGCTGCTCAGTCGCCTGGGATGCTGCCAGACTTCTTTGCTCTCTTGGTTCAAAGAAAAACGACCACTTGTCCACAGACCGCCTCCGTGTAGGTTTAGAACTACGTCTGCCGGTAGTAACCTCTACCTGTCGCTTCGTCCCTCCCCCATCGCTCTTGGACTTGGAAGATGCACAGAGTAAAAGAAAGATGACGCAAGGGTTTGAGTTAAGAGCGTTGCACAAGAAAAACACGCGCGTGAAGGAGATTATGGTCAAGAAAAATGAATATATTATATTGACAATTGTAATAATCGAATGAAACACAATCTAAGAATGCTATTTCGTTTTCTCCCCTCTCTTTTTAAGTTTATTTCAACAATATTGGCTTTAGAGATGAATTATGCTCAGTATTAGAAATGTCAGGATCAAAGTACAAAGTGCATTGGAACATATATGTATGTATGTATAAATTGTTATAAATATTTGATTTAATTCAATTATTTATTTGTTAGTTTTAATTTGTTTATTGCATTACATGCTATTTTAATGCAACTTTATTTACTGTTGTCTTTAGTTTCTGACCTTGATTCAGAACCAGTGATAGTTTTGGTAAACAACATTTTCTTTATCTTTGTTATTCTTTCTCAGAGTAAGCCTGATTGAATGAAATCAAGTACGTTATACGAAATATGTGTATATTGTTACAAACTTCTAAATTTGCTAGAAGGTTGGCCCACATCCGGGAATCTGTTTTGCGTCTTAAACTTGTGTATGTATGTATGTATGTATGTATGTATGTATGTATGTATGTATGTATGTATGTATGCATGCATGAATGTATGCATGCATGCATGTATCTCTCTCTGTCGATATATATATATATATATATATATATATATATATATATATATATATATATATATATATATATATATATATATATATATATATATATATATATATATATAAAGTGTAATATTTTGATAATAATAGTTTTTTGTAAGGGTCAGGTAGTAAATTACATTTTAATGCTAATATTCTATGATCGTTGTTTGCACTCTAAATATGAGTCCTGTGAGTGCATACATCGATGTTATCAATACAATTCCAAGGTTGAAATATTTTATCGATCAGATAAACATCACGCGAGCCAACTAGGGGATGTATTCTTCGAATAAAGATCATGGGTTTCTTTATTAAAAAAGTTAACTGACCTATCTTCTGATTAGTTAGGGTTAATCACGTAATCCTTGTATACTGCAAATGATTTCGAAACACCAACAATGATCCATTCAAAGTTTTGTAGTTGATTCTCGCTCTTGCGTTTTAATATAGTGTGTAAAAGGATGATTGCGCCGAATCATTCATTCTTAATACTATTACTGGTCTTGTAAGAGTTATTGATTTGTTTTTTTAAATAAATTTTAATCATTCGTTATACCATTCATTTAAAGACTATCTGGATATATAATAACTGTACGGGATTTCAGTGTAACATTTGGATTTATCGTTGTATTGAAATTATCGTGAATTCAGTTATATACATTTTGGAATTATAACATAGCAAATATTCGGCATTGTGGGTACATCAGAAAATACAGACATCGTTCGGAATACCAATGGAATTCAGTTATATTACTTGGAACATTTGGAATTGAGTGAACTTTTCGTATCGCAGGAATTCAGTCACCATACTGTAAATTAGTTTTAATTCTTTCACTTTGTATTTTAGGGAAATAAATAATATTTTCTACAAAACTTGTTGGTTATCGCACTTTCTAGTTATGTACTTTAAGACCCTAGAGTCGTAACTATTTGTATTTTGATTCTAACAGTTCTAACTATCCTCTATCAGTGTTGCTAAGTTAATATTGTACCTGTGCACAATTGTTTTATTACGGTAGTAAAAGTCCTTCTATACCCTAGACACCTGTTAACTATATGTCATTAAATATAAACAATGTAATTGAAACGATTGCTACTTTCTCGTTTTACCAAGAGAACTTGATCAATATTTATCAATATTCATTATAATAAACACTTGCTTGACTGAGATAGTCCCTCTAGTCTCATTCATATTTTGTATCAACATTTCATATTTTCAGCGCATTTATCCGAATATATATCTCTTAGAGTGTGTTTGTGTTTGTGTACATTTTAGAGATTGCACACTGATTTCACGCTGTACAAGAATGTTGTGTGTGTGTGTGTGTGTGTGTGTGTGTGTGTGTGATTTGGATTTGTAACGTAGCTTTAACAATTTTTCAGTCATCTAGCAGTGTGGCAGTTTATAGTGATGTCTAACACTTGGGCATCATACTGCAGACATGTAGCATCATGTCCCATCCAGTCGCATTATACTGACAACAGGCCGACCAGTCCTAACACTAACTTCTTACTCCTGATCGCCAAGTGAGGCAGCTGTAAGTACCATTTTCATAAGTCTTTGGTATGAGTCGGTCGGGGTTCAAATCCGCGACCTGCTGCATCCGAGGCGGACTCTAACCGCTTAGGCCACCAGAGCGTTCTACAAGATCATGGATTAAACCGAAATATTTAATAATAACGGTTTATCCGGTCAAATAGCATTATGCTGGATAAAGCACATAAATCCAACTCTTTATCAATGTTGACAGATAGGTTAATTTAAACTATTCCGAATACGCTAAATTAAACTATTCCTAATACGGTAATTTAAACTATTCTGAATACGGTAAGTTAAACTATTCCTAATATTGTATTTAAACTATTCCGAATATGATAAATTAAGCTATTCTAATATGGTATTTAAAACTATTCCTATTAAGATAATTTAACTACTCTGAATACGGCAACTTAAACTATTCCTTATACGGTGATTTAAACTATTCCAAATACGGTAATTGAGGCTATTCCCAAGATCCATAGTTTTTAGAAATGAGGAGTTTGTATTGAAAACAAAGATCAGGATGAAAAATCTCTGCCCCTGAGGACGGAGTTTCTTTAAACATGACGATTACCTTTTCTCCTTAATTGTTAGCAATGTCTGACCCAAAAATATATTAAAGGGCACTGTACAGTTATATAAAATATATTATGCGTCACGTAAGTAATAAATGAGTAACAAGATGTGCATGACTAGGACTGTTGCAAACTTCTTTCCAATAATTGTTTAAAAGCAGTTCAGAATAGTGCAAAAGTAGATGAGATCAAAAGAAAATTAACCTGGTCTGAAGTCTTTTCAATACATTTAGAGAAAACGGTTTGGATATATACTAAAAGTGTCAAGAATATCCAAATTGTAATAAGAAATAATACATTTATTTAATTATTTAATTATTTGCTTGTACTAATGACATGTATATTTAAACAAGTCCATGTGCGATTCATGTGTCATACTAAACCGACATAAATAAAGTGAATAAAATAGACAACAAATTTGCCTGTATATTTCTTTGTACTTTCATTTGACCTGTTATATAGTCCATATACATTTCGAAAGCAGACTGTGGGCTCAATCCTACTATACTCTATTGATTTTTCTTTGATCCTCACGTAAATGGGGAAATCTATCCGCCGTACATTTCCGACTTTTTTTCTGGCTTGACATAAAATTCCGAGATTACTTCGATCAAGACCAGTCCGGTAATCGGCGAACCTCGGACTTCATTAGTTTCGATGAGACATTTTCCGTAAATCAACAACATTTAAAATCACCTTATTGCTGTTGTATTCTCTCTCTCTCTCTCTCTCTCTCTCTCCATATGTCCATAAAACTGTTGGGTAGGCTATTTCTGCATATTTCTATGTGGACACAAATCGTGTTTCTTATTAGCGATGTTTATTTTGTGCTTTGCCAAATGCGTAGTTTTGAAATTGAAATATTGAATATTTAAGAAACAATTCTATTTATACAGCATTTTCAGACTATTAATTTAAAACAATTTGAATCTATAGTCGTGTGCAGTAAAGAATTTTGGTAAAAATGCATTATATTTATACTGGAGTCTAACAAAATCAGAGTTCTGCTCTCTCGTGAACATTCATTTATCTACGTGTATAACATTCAGGAGAAAAGAAAAAGATAAAACAACAAAGAAAAAGAACACTAACTTTACTTTCGTACCTAAAACATCGTATTCTGTATAAGATAAGTCTTTGTCTGGCTTGAAGTGTGATTACTAATGCTATCGTGCCAAAACGATTAGTAAAATAAAATTTGTTCTTTGTTGTATTTTTGTGAATTTTTTATTTGCATAATGCACAATATTCAAAGCAGGGTTTTTTATTTCTATTTGTTCGATGACATCTCCATTTCTTACCAAATTGTATGAACTGGTATGGACATGCTTACATTTGAAATGAAACTAAATTGGTAAGTCTCCCATTTTCCGATATTTTATCTTTTCTTAGTTAAACATCACTTTACAGAAAATACGAGATAATTAATTTTGAACAGAATATTCTGGTGACAATTGCATCTTTTCAAATAGTAAGCATTACCTTATTTTATTTTCGTCAATCGTTCGAATTTGGTATGCGTTTCGCTTCAATATTGGTGAAGGAAACCTTTCGTGCCCGACAACCGTGTATATCACTGCGTAAATGACCAATTCTTTCCTTGTGCTGTTTGGTATTTGTGTCGATTTAAACTTCACATTTTAAAGCCGACGACAATATGACTTGCTTACAAATTTAGAAGGAAGAGTCTGTTTTATTCTTCTTTAGGGTAACATCAGTATTACACATTGGGTGCAAATGAACATCAATCATTTGCATAACACAAAATATATATTACCATATATATGTAGCGTATACGTCAAATTCAACCTTAAACAACAGAGACCTTGGTCAGTGAACATGTTTTTTATTCTACTGATTGGATTAGTCATAAGACAATGAATAAATGAAGACCTTCAGGCCCATGATGCTATTGCAGAGGTGTGTCTATGTAGTTTGCAGTTGAATTTTGATTATATGCGAGTACAGACTGTACACGTTTCAACAGTTCTTCATTATTCTAATAGTAACTACTACTGTATGGAAAACCGTTTGATTCTAATGAAATTTAAATGCCGATTTTTCGGTTTTCTTTGTCTCCTGGACTTTGTTGTTATCCGGAACTGCGTACAATAAAAGTTTAACACGTACCTTGACTCATAAATGGTGAAAGGTGTGCATTGAATAGACCACCCTTCCTTGCCTCAGAAACTATGTGAGTTGCTTGCAATCGCTTGTGGTAAACGAAAGATACTTTTGAGGTGGTCCAAACGTTCATAACAGCAGCTAACGGATTCGTGTCAACAGAATTTCGACCTTCACAATAAGGTCATATAAGTCTGACACGCATTTACTCACTACATGTTTGCCATTTAAGATTGAGTTAAAATTCCCTCATTTTAGAATTGTTTCATCCTTTAAACCCTTATCGGCTATTTTATTATTAGGTTGTTGTAACCTAGCAGTAGGGAGGGTAAACAGACCAATTGCTGGAAAGTCCATTTATGAAAAATAAAGCTTCATACACAAACATAAAAATAGGTCAATAACGTAAGAACGAACCCTCTAACCATGGAGAGTTTCTATAATTGGGTTAGCTCATTTTGTTACTTTATCTTTGTCTTTTGTTTTCATCAAGTATGTGTGTTTTGTTTACTCGTCGGACACTCATTTGTGGTCGCACCTTCCCTGCTGCTGTCTTTTTATCCAAAGATTTTATCAAGACCTATACGATATCGCAATCGAGGTTCATGTAAATTTATTGTTATGAATTTGTTTGATATGGGTTATGCTTTTGAAAAGAAATTTTCCACTCTAATCATGTCCATATCTCCTGAACAACTATTCTGATGAATATTTTGCAGAGTATGTGTATCGACTCCATTAAATACAACTAAAATATTAAATTATCTCTGATCACTTTAGGTATTTGCGTATATCGATTAGTAACATAAATCACGTCTGTGTTTTTACGCCTGCCTCGAGAAAATATTCTATCTGGATTTGATATTCCAGCATCACATCATCATTAATCCATCGAGGTCATCTACAGATTGGGCTTGATTAATATCGGTGATAAAATCAATAATATCATTACTATTATCGTCCAACAAATTTGCATTTTCATTAAAATCTTTAAGCACCTAGTAGCATCTCTGATCATCTACGGATGGAGCTACGAAATACAACTTATCCCAATTGGGCCATCACATTATCAAATTAAGCAATAATTGCGTCTTACCAGACCCAGATGGACCTATGATAATTGCTCTATTAGAATTTGGTAGCGCTGGATGATGTTTTACTGGCTCTTGTTTTCGTGTTGCTGAGAGATCAATGATAACAATGTTGTACAGATGTAATAAAAAATATGAATCTATATTGCATTCGATGGAAAGCATCCCCCCCCCGGCAAGTGGATTAACAATAATAATAGCAAATAATAAAATACGTGCACTTACGGATAAATGTGTAAAATGTGGTACAAAATATATATATTTATTTTGTAATAATATCGGTGTTGGTATCGCGGCTTCACTGGGAAAATTACCAGGAGCTCCATGGGATAAATACCCAGGAGATAAAACATCTCCCCGGATCCCGGATATAATTATTGCGGTCCTGGAACTCAAACTGATATTCGGCTTGATAAACAAGATCAACCAAGACCTGGAGAGTATCCAAAACCTGCGATTGATTAAGCATGTCACGTTCACGATGTAGCGTATAAAAATAAAGATTTACAACAGCGACATATTGCAGATGTGAAATTGACTCACTCGTTAAATTGCATAAAAAAATAAATCTTTCAGAGAATCATTAGCTAACTGGTTGGTAAGATCTGCGATGAAAAGTAAAATAATATTAGAGGCTGATAATTAATTAACCGATTATTATTATAATGGAATCGATTTATTATAGCCCAAGATGATATTGGAGAGGTAGAGCAGCGATTAGAAAACTCGCTGATGCAGCAAATTCACACGTTCTGTTGCTGCAAATTGGTTAGCCCGACAAGCAATATGGCGAATTTATCTACCACCACCTAAACGAATTCAGTATGCACATTTTTATGTCAGCGCTCCAAATGAAGTTCATCAAGCATATATTTTGTTTTTCCTAGACGACAACATTAAAATTGGAAGACGTCAATCAAGTACATACAAATACGCGTTGACTGTCCCTGACGTTGCAAGTAGATATAAAGAAGCAGAGCCACTATCAACTAAAGCAGCAGCTGAAGTTGCATCTGCGTTTGAATGAATTTATTAACGAGGATCCGGACCACAAGGTAGTCTCCGATGGTTGTAGTTGCTACAAGTTGATCCTGGCAAAGAATTTTTTGGTGCAGCATCATCTCTGTTGAAAACATAACATAAAGTCAAAATCAGACGAGGACATACCGCAATTCATCGCGAACAGGCAATTGTTGAACGATTTAATCGAACACTCGCTGAGCGGTTATTTGGATATCAGTATGCGAAGGAATTAATTCAGAAAGACTCGAGATCTCGTAAATGGGTTGCATGACTACCAAATGTGATAGCTGCGTTAAATAATGAAATTACTCGTGTGATTTCTATGAATTCTATTAATGCAAATACAAATAAACACATGCAAATACAGCGACATGACTTTTCAAAACAGCCATTACTAGGTAATGTGACTATAAGATATTTATATGAACCTGGTAAACTTGAAGGTGGTAAAAAAAACCGACTGATCCTATTTGAAGTATTACGACACATAACATTTCCAATGTGGTAAGATCCACGGGTAGACCGGCAATTTACAGATTAGATTCAAATGCCAATCAACGTGGCTTTGTACGTGAATAATTACAAGTAATTCCTGAAGACACAATTACCACCGCATTCACTTTTGTAAACTAGCGCCAGGGTACCAGCACCCTTACGTCGATTATACTCAAGACAGGTCAGCATCACATTTGCGCGTGTGTGACCAAGACAAGTATTAATTCTATCTACGGGAAACTGTCTTGGATTATTATTCGAATACTGACACAACACTACTGTGTTACACCTCACACAATGATTATTCTGTTTTGTGTTTGTCTTAATGTCAAGATAAATTCAGAATCATGATTAAAGTCGCGCTTATTTTTCATTTTGTCACACTGTTTATAACTAATTTTTTTCTTACTATATCATCGCAATTGCCAGCAACGGTTTCCTCAGTTTGATTATTGTTTCTTTCAATATGATACCCTCCTCAGCTGAGATATTTTTCTAACTCGATACACTGCGAGATAAGCTAAATTGGACCACTTAATACGATCATCAACAATCTAAATATTAGGATCCGAAATAGTTAATCCCTGTGACGAATGAATCGATATACCATACCCTAGCGTCCATGGAGATTTTTCCATTGATAATGCGCTCTCAACAACACTGACAGGAATTAAAACAATGTAATTTAACATAAGATTGTGTTTCCTTGACGGCAAGGAACCGGGAATTTCAGCGTCGATACTTTGCCGTCGAGCATCTGCTGGCGATAGCACAATGGTACATGTAGATGTAAATGTTTCTTTATGTAACAGAAATAATTGTTGTTTAAGTGTATCACGAACTATCTTTCTACTTGCAACTATCAAATCACCTGGTCTCCTTCTTGCAGAAAATCGTTCATAGACGTTTCTAACATTATCTCACGCATTATTTCACATTGAATTTTATTTGGTTGTAGTCTGATTAATTTCTTAAACTCTCTTAATTCTGGATCAATCGTTCTATGATCATCAGTTATTTCCTCATAATAATCTACAAAAGTTTTTAGCCATTCGTGTAGAGACAATGCAACAAAAAATGGGGGTTGACCATGATCGCCAAATATCATCACAGCAGTATTCTTCAACAATAGCCAATCAAAAAATATTTTTAGTGTTTCTAGCGGCACTGTACATATTTCATCTCAAATAATAATCCTTGAAATATATTTCTCACCCAATTGTTCAGGAGTCCATGCGTCTCCCTTCCATCGAAAGAAGCTGTGATAAGTATTAGATTTTACTATCGTTCGTTCATTTCTCTGGCGAGTTTATGTGTAGATGTTAAAACAATCATATCAACAGAGTTTGAAGAACTCTGACGAAATAATAAGATCACACGTGTTGTTTTACCAGAACTCCTGGTCCGTTTAGATAAAGTCTTATGTCTGGTCACCAGATGATATACGGATGGTGCTGATGATAATTTTGATATTTTATTATTTTTGTAATAAATACTCTTGATTTCAACGTCGGCAGCTTCAGAATAACTAAGTATTTTTTCTCGTTTTATTCTCCATTCGCCCCATGATGCATCAGCGACAATATGTAGTTGTTCTAGCACTCCTGAATTTTTTTATTGATATAAAATGAATCTTTAGCGACTCTAACTGCAGCATCATAAAATCTGTTCACCAGCGATAATAGATTTATCGAAACGTACGCTAACGTCGAAGATCTTAAATGAATAAACTGCGGTGACTCACCATCAGGGTAACTAACAATTGTATCTAGCTTAGTTCTGTCCGATAAGTTAACATTACTTCGACTTATGAATGTGTTTCTATTCGTTGTATCAGCAATTATTAAATCTAATCCAGCATCATTTATAACTAATCTTGTACAATGTCGTTTCTGATCATATGATCCTCCTTGGGTAAATTTACCAATTATTTTTCTGCCAAGATCTTTTGTTAAAATCAGTTTTATCAGGATTTTCATTATCAGAATATTTCTTTTGCTGTGGCAACCAAACTTGTTTCTGCGGACTATACGGTTCACTTGCAACCAACGATAATACTATATTTAATCGATTGTAAATCGTAATAATAATATTGTTCCCCACATTTTCTCTGAAAACTGTTTGCCAAACCAGACATAACAAATCATATGAAGATGTTCGGCAAACTTAAATGACTCAGTACAAGCGAATCCAGTCAGGTAAAAATCTGGTAATGGTCTGTTTATCAATACCCTAGTCATTTTCTGGGTTGGATGTCCAAATCTGTCAAAATATTTCGAACATTCTCCCATTCCAAGAAAACTTCCGGGATAACATGCAAACATATCAACCAAGATAATATCTTTATACTCGTATCTGATATTCAATAATTCACCCTATCCGTGTTAGATACAACTTGATATTTTATCATCGAAAAATCCAACCTCATAGGCTTCCACCAATTTTTCTCCCTAGCAAAATGAGGCGCGACTGATGGAATCGTAAAACAATTACTGAGCAACTTTTCATGATCGTTAGTGTATTTTGACTTAAGATCTTTCATTTGTTCGTGGATAGATTATGTATTACCTATTTCGTCAATAAAATCAAATATATCACTGTTATAAAATTTAACAGCTCGATTTCGTGGAAATATTGTTATAGCATTAGTCCACGCATGCGCATTAAGATCAATAATTTTTATCGAAGATCCTTTCGATTTATATTTGGATTCGTACAGAATCTCTCCTGTTACTGTTTTTAATGTTATTAGGAATTTTAATTTCTTTCCTAATTCAGTATCATCATTTATTGCAGCTCCTTTATCCTTGACTCATTCTGCCAACATTTTTATTTTTTCGCGTCGTAGATCTGTTAGTTTATTTCCACGTTCGCGTTTGTGAAATTTTCTGTAATTCGCTATTGCTACACAATTTAATTTAAAAAATATCATTGGTTTGAGATCATTAACGCTAGATTTGTCATTCATCGGATATATTGCATAAATAACTGCGGTCACAGGATACGCTGTTCATAATGCGGTTTGTCAGTATCAGTCAACATTCCTGGTACTGTAACATAACAATATTTCCATCGTACACTGACAGGGTAACGTTTGCCACAGATAATTCAAGTATCGTCTTCCGCCTATCTAGCGCTACGGTAAATTTTACTGTAAAATATATCTTTGATTGTCGAGATAATTAATAATCGTCGCTGCTCTTATGTCATTCATTGTAGCGTCGATAACACCTTCTGAGACACCATCGATGTTGCGCATAATTCTGAATGTTGACCTTACATGAGATGCTCCATCATCGTGTAATTCTTTCTTGGCGTCATCAATACTTTTAATCAGAGTTTTCGTCGGATCAAGCAGAACTCTTCTCGGCAAGTCAGGGGTTCTCCTGTCAAGATTAACTCTGGCTTTAGAAGGTTCTATTGTAGATAATCTCTCAAATTCTTCCATTATTCTAATTAAGACAATTATATATTTCAATTGAAATATATATATATATATATATATATATATATATATATATATATATATATATATATATATATATATATATATATATATATATATATATATATATATATATATATATATATAATGATTCAAACAAAGAATAAATGTTTTGTGTAATGTATGAGTTATTACACAGAGTCAAAATGTCAAGTTTGGTGGAACTGGTGATAATGATAAGAGCGCAAGGTCAGTTGTATGTCCAAATGTAGAGGCAGGAAAAGAAATAATATTTTAGTCGACATATGCAGCCGCTAAATATTTCGATATTTGCTCGGCTTCAGTAAAACTTGTCGCAGATAAAATAATAAGATTAACACTTTCAAAGAAATATAAACGACGAATAATGTTTAGGTATTGCATGTAGCATGAATTATGAAGGGAGATAAATCTGTCAAGGATACGTAGTTAAAGAATTATTTCGGCTCTCTTTAATAAAAATATTCACTTATGAATAAATTACATTTTTTGGTTGGTTTTTTTCTCCTTCGGTACAGCAAACCAAATAGGCGTGTCAAACAACTAATATTTTCAGCATTTCACTCCTGAGGCAAAAAAGGAAACACTCCTATCGTAAGACAGAGTAATTTAATGTTTTATGACTTCGTCGGTGAGATGATCTTTGACATTGTCAAGTTAATAACTGTCAGCGAAGCTAGAGCCTGTATTCTCATAAATAATTTTTATTTATTGATGAACAATGTTTGTTTAGTTGTTTTTTTTAAAGAAAAATTATCCTTAACTTTCTAAATCTGTTAGGTTTATTGCTTCATTTAGATTTTTCAGCGATAATAATTAAGAAAAACAAGCAGCAAATAAGTCACGCCCATTGCGTGAACTACTTTTGGATTTCTAAGTATTAGTAAGCTTATATAGCATAGGACCCGTTTTTGTAATAGGGGTTCATCTAAATGTTCGATCTTCAACAAGCAAGCACACCCTCCCACCGTGTCCCGATGTGGTGGGTGCTCTTTGGCACTCTCCAGGGGTAGATTGTGGGGGAGGGTGTGCAGAAATGTTGAACGCATATATGTGTGTTAAAATATTTATGATAGAACGGTTATCTTTCCATTCTGAGGCTTTTATCGTTGCTGAGATTTCGGTATAAATACTATACAAATAAATATTAATTTCAGAATACCGGTCATAATTTAGATATATTGTGGCATCCATAGAATTAAGTTATTGAATAAAATTGTATGTTGTGTAGTCGATATAATTAAGTTAATTAAGTTAGTGTTGTGCAGTCCATATAATTAAGTTATAGAAATACGATCATATGTTGTTTAGTCCATATAAATAAGTTAATTCAGTTAATGTTGTGCCGTCCTTAGATCTAAGATTTACTGTATATATTTCGTGCCCTCTGAACTTAAAATGTCGTTGGGCAATCTAGGAGTTCACATGGGTTTTGTGCCGTCCTTTGATCTAAGATTGCAAATATGTCGTGTACCTCTGAACCTACTAGAATGTCGTTCAGCAATCTAGGGTTTTCCATGGGCTTGTGTTGTGTAAATATTTCATATCGCTCTGAACCTGCTAGAATGTAATGTGGTGATCTAGGAATTAAATGGGAATGGTGTTGTGTAAATATGTTTTATTTTAAATATATATTTATTACATAATGAATTACGAAGATATTAAAGCTAGTTTTCCTGCAATTTAAACATTAAAACTTGACGGTATGAAAATATCTTATGAATGGATCCTGAAAAAATTATCTGTGATTTTGAATCATTGCAACGAAAATTTGAAGCAAGATATACACTACCAGCAAAGTATAGATTCATTAAGCTCATTCAACAAGCTATGTTCCAATCCTTGGCTACGGTCAAAGATAAAGAATCTGAAATATTCGTATCTTTCTCACGCGCGATTGAAAAAATTACATCTAATTTATCTCACGAATACGAAACAAAATAGACTATTAACGCTCGTATAAGACAATTCAAAAGATTATGCCAGATCGTGAAAAGAAAAACAGTGACAAAGTTATTAATGATTTTGAAAGTGAAAGTTCTGACAGTGACTGAAGTAACAACGTCACTAAAGGGGATTGTGAAAATGAAATTAGTGACAATGAAAGTTATGAAGTTATGTCAACTAGGGTCCCTATCGCTAGTGATTGTGAAAATGAAAAATTATATTTGACTTTGTCAAGGGATTCAGATTTACTTTTATTCTGATAATAATATTTATTCAGATTATAATATTTATTATGTAAATTTTTTGTTTTCAGTAAGATTTGTATTATTTTAGTGATTTTGAATCATTACAACGAAAATTTGAAGATAGATATACACTACCAGCAAAGTATTGATTCATTAAGCTCATTCAACAAGCTATGTTACAATATGTTACAAAACGACCAGTGTCGGTTTTAGAAATTGATCTTACTTAAATCCATAGGAGAGTGAGCACAAGTTAGGGTAAAATACCCGTGCATATCATGTTATTCATGTTCCTTCGTCACAAGTAATTTCTGGCTAGGTACATGTTAACACAATCGTTTACCTGGAAAAACACGTATTCACCCTAGATAACGTTGTACGCATGTAAATAGTCAAATAGTCCCGAGGCAAAACCAAGTTATTTCTTTGCCTTATTCTGTGACAAACATTTTACCCATACAATTATGAAATCAGTCCAATAACTATTTTTTTAGTACCATTTACCCCATCAAATTCGATAATTAGAGAAGAATAAGATTTTATTTTTATTCTGATATTAATATTTATTCGGATTATAAGATTTATTCTGATCATATTATTCATGACGTAATTTTTTGTTTTCAGCATGATTTTAATTATTTTAAGTACCATATACCCCACCAAATTATAAAATCAGTCATACAAGTAACATTTACCTGAGATCTGGACAAGAATCAGTACAGAATAAATTATGTTATATATATTTATTTGTTCCTTGGCTTTCAATGGTGAAATTATTATTATTATTATTATGTAACTTCTTTTTGTTTTCGTTTTCGATGAAATTTTATTATTTTGAGTACTATGATATTAAAATCATCAAGATCTTACATACAGATTCAAAATCAAAACTTCATGTCGTAAATCAAGGAAATGTCCGGATGGGTCAGTAAGTTTGAATTGTATTCGCGATAATAATGGATTATGACAACGTAGATAAACCGGATTAATAGGTTCTTGTACAATCAAAAATGCAGGAGCAACTTGAGGCGGAAATGTATATCAAATATATTCTTGTTGGGCCTGACTGGATTTTTCAAGATCAACTTGGTAGCTGCCATCAATTACATCACATACAAGATTGACTGCGGTTGTTAATGTGATATTTACAACACCTGGTGAAATATGACGACCTCCACCTTATGGGTCATTTTTATGTTTGAGAATATTTGCTGGTGGGGTTATTTTTATCCATGACTCGACAATTGTAGGATTACATTTATTGTACTATGAATATTACTAGTTGTTATTCTGTGATCGCCTAGTATCTTAGAAATAACTGTTTAAATGTTTTTACTTTGGGGTATGGAGGAATTTGATATATCACCCCATTCAAAAACATTTGCAACAATCTGTTTATTGATAAACTCGAGGTCTGATGCAACCTGATTTAGATGTTGTATTGACTCAAAGATCTGTTGCTGTCTTCGTTGTAATGTTGTGTAGCACTGGAAAATACATTTTGTAGTTTATTACTTACTGTTTATGCTGAGACTTAATGACGTCGGAAAATGATTTTATTTTATTTCGTCGATGAAAAATGTATTGTCCTCATCCATATCTTCTAAATACTTTATATATCTAATAATTTAGAATGTCTTGTGCATTCAGGATCAGTACCATAATCGTATATATTTTTTAATGTTCCATAGGTGAGTTTTTCGATACTCTGTAAGTTCTATAAATATTTTCTTATCCGTGAGGAAATCATCTTGTTGTGGTTGTAACGGTCCTTTATTTTTTGGCGTGATTTCTGGCCTTCCTAATACTGTTCGGATTGACGATTGATATATATATATATATATATATATATATATATATATATATATATATATATATATATATATATATATATATATATATATATATATATATATATATATATATATATATATATATACATCATAATCTAGCGAATTTATTTATATTGCCGCTGATAATGTTGGTTCGTGAAAAGTGATAGCTATTTTTATATTCTTTTCCTGTGCGAGAGTGAATACTGCGCTGGAATTCATCGTTGATTTGTTATATTTGACAACTGCCAGTGGGTACGCCGACAACTTGCCAAACAGAACTATCATCTTGTTTATTTTTATATGCAAATAC
Organism: Sinohyriopsis cumingii; assembly: GCA_028554795.2. Taxonomy (NCBI): domain Eukaryota; kingdom Metazoa; phylum Mollusca; class Bivalvia; order Unionida; family Unionidae; genus Sinohyriopsis; species Sinohyriopsis cumingii. The sequence continues at coordinate 132,134,271 of CM068826.1, read as the reverse complement.
AAGTGAATTATTTGCTGGTAATCCGCCGAATGATTGTGATCGAATATTTGGCCAACTGTAATATGCTCATAATTGTGCTAATGTTATCACTTTTACCAGAACTGAAACTAAATACAGGATTAGTCGAACTTACTGATATCATCGTGGTATTCAAAGGAGTTTTATTAAGTACATTCTGTTGTATTTACTTTTTTTGACGCTTACATTATTAATATTAATATTATTATTATTATTATTATTATTATTATTATTATTATTATTATTATTATTATTGTTGTTATTATTATTATTATTATTATTATTATTATTATTATTATTATTATTATTATTATTATTATTATTATTATATTCTAAATAGGACTTAGATTCTGACACATTTGTACCTTCGCATTAAATCTTAACTTTTCTGTGAACTCAGTATCTGAAATTCTTCCATCACTTAGGCCTGAAGATATCAACAATGATAATTTGGAGTATGCTAGAGTCGCTGTGTGCAACTGTATCATATATTCTTTTAATTTTTGTATTTTTGTACGTACTTTTTTTGCGATGATATTAAAAATATCAGCAAATGTTGTTACAGTTAAAACACAATCTGTTCTAACTGCTGGTGATGTCATTGTTATTGTTGATAGCAATACGCCGGTTGCAGCGACAACAGCAGACGGAGATTACACAATTATGTCAACAACTACTACATGTCTTCGATAAAAAAAAGTTTACTTTTACTGTGTACTCGTCAACGATATTTTTCAGTTTGGTTTGCCACATACAAACTTGATTAGATCAAATATGTTGTGCTGCAACTTCACGTTGAACGTTTATCGGAAGGCTCGTTATATTTTAAGTAGTTGGGAATTTAGCTACTAATTCAAGACACCAATAGTAAATCAAGCCGAGTTTTTTTCTTCGGGTTCCACTACAAATGGTCCATCGTCGTTTTGCTCCAACATCAATAACATAGATCCACCTGACGGAGTCAGGGTTAACGCAGTGGTATTGTGGTGGATATCGTAAATGTTGTAACGCCGAGTAATGAGAACCTGTATATACCGGTGACCTCAGCGCGATGTTTTTTAGATTTATTAGTGGTGACCATAATACTTGTCCATACGCTACTGTATACACTACACTGTCGGTAATTATTTTGATTTCGGAAAGTTTAATACCAATAAATGTTGGCTTTCCAAAAAAATCATCAACAAATCCATTTATTGTTTTGAGATAATTCGAAAATGTGTTCACATGAGTATTATAATCAGATTTCAATGTGGTTATTGCATCACAAAATGAAAATAACGAATTCATTATTGGGATGTTTTCATTGCCGATATAGTTCCTAGTTACAGCGTCATTGTCTGATTCTGGTTCTCCAAGATCATTAATTCTATTATTAGACATATTGAGATTGCCAGTCGTTGTGTCACCAGATTTTTTTATACACGATCACGAATATTATCTGATATCATTGACATAATAACACTGGGCTTAATTTTTCCATTACTATCAAATACAGCTATGCTCTTTTCAGTTAGCCCATACATTCTAACGATACTATCTGGCAATGAAATATTACTTGTTTTTAATTTTCCATGCTTAACTTGAAATACAATCACTTCGTCTGGATCTACATTAGCAAGATTTAATAATTCAGATATTTCATCAGTAATGTGTTTATTTACATTTTCATGGGTTATACAGTTGGTTTTTTGTTTTCGTGAAGAAGATCTTCCATAAAGATCTACAATTATACTTTAAGATCTGTTAAAAACTATATGTCTACTTGCATACTCGTGCATGACTTTATGAGGTGGTATTTTTGATAAAGATACAGCGTTAAGTACAGCAATTACTTCACGGCCACATATTGGCGGATCGGTTATTGTCTGTGTTGGTAATGTTGAATACCAGATTGGAATATTTGGAGGATCAGTACTTCGTACTGTGCCGACATATTTTAAAAATTCTTTTGATGGTGCCAAACCATACGAATCGAAATAAATAATTCCATTTGGACCAATCGCTTATGCAACCCAATGAGTACCAGGACCGGACCATTTATCGTGATTAATGATACCGGTTTCAATATTGTTTGGTTGTTTTGGCAATTTGTTATGCATAAAAACACCTCTAAAATTCTTGATATGGAACACAGGAAGAAAACGATTTGCTTTTGACGAAAGGTCGCTGAAAGTCTTAAACCCGTTCCGTACCAATGAGGGGTTCCAGGTATTCTTAGACCTCGCCCTTTTTTGGGACGTATTTATTTTATGGCCTGTTGCTTTCTTTAATGCCATCTCAGCAGCAGTTCCGACAGCACCAAGTACAACTGCCTTTGCAATGGCAGGTGTGACTGCGGAAATTAATGCTTAAATAGCTGCAAGAAGTGGATATTACCACCTCTTTTAATAGTATCGTTAATGGCACCCGCAGAAAGATTGAATTTTACGCTAGTCTTTGATTGTTTGGCTTTATAAAAGTGCCCAAGTTGACGTTCTGACAATGATAGTTTATGTGGATCTTTTGTGATTTGTTCATTTCTTAGCGATATGTTTGTTCCACAATTATTTTTTGATGCTGATTGTAGCTTTTCAGTTTGACCAGGAGTCAAGCTGACACTAACATGATGCTTTGACATTATAATAGTATCATGAGTGATTTGATTACATGTTTTCTACTGGGGCATGAATGACTGTCATTCGTCCTCCAAAACCTTCAAGTGACACCGCTTTATCTGAAAGTATGACTGCTGTCTAATCAGTAACATCAGCTGGTAGTGCACTTATTCGAGCTCGAATATGTACGTAAATGACTGACTGTCTGCCCCAACCTAAATATTTCAGCGAGAAGTAGTAGATCGGATACAACGTCTAGAAATGCCGCTGAGATCTTTGCAAAACAGAATCAACATTCTGATCATGCCCCATGAATGTCATCAAACGATGACAAGCATGTGCAACGTGGTTATTTTCAGAATCCAGCAACACTTCTTCAGACGGTTCTTGGTGTCCATTTATTCTTAAAGAAACTTAACCCCAAGCTTATCAAATACCATATGATTTTGTATTTGAGAATTAAGTCGTCGGATATCTTGAAAAGCTATAAATAAATGTTTTGGTGCTGAAACTCCCTGTTGTGATGCGATCTGCCATGCAAATGCACGAACATTTGCGGTCGTAATTGAGTCTGTAGTCATCGTCAACCATGATAGCGTTGATTTACCGCCGATGTTCATAAAATAAAGCAACCGTTGTTCTTAGGGAGTTATGGTGACATTACCGGCATCCACAACGAAAGTTTGTCAGTGTAACATTTCCATGAAGTGCCGCGGTTCCCGCTGGATCAACTCCTTCAGCGTGCCAGACAGCATCGTCGTGCGTGGATTTTCGAACGAAAACAACTGTATGTTTTGCACCGAATATAACCTTTCTAACATTTTTGTAGAAACAAAAGATATTTGACAGTGACAGTGGTATTGCACAACTAAATCTTCCCTGGGCATGAATTTGATTTTTACGTACTGCGAATCCCAGATTAAAATTCGCATTTACAAAGAAAATCTTTCAGCATCAGCGTCGTCAGCCGCACCAGTAACCTTATTATAACGTCTGCCATCAGCGCGATCAACAGTAACTTTTGCAAATATCGTTGACGAATCAGCTGACTTTGAATAATCATCGCTGTACCGTGATAACCCCGATATCGTAGTAGCAGCATCAACATCATTATAACAAACCTCAATTTCCCGACCATCAATAATATCTCGTGCACTGTTAAATAATGCCATAATTCAGTTATTAACAAATCCACCCTACGCATCACCATATAGATTATTATCATTTTTTACAAGTCTACCCTGAAATTCACTGAATGCCTCGGTGGGCAAGAAATATCTGCTTGTATCCTGAACTTGTAGTTCGATTCGTCTTCGCTGATTTGGCTTTCGTGCTTCGTAAGAATAATACTGATACTCACGCACAGACTCACCTTTGAGAACTGACGCATCCATGTCTAAAGCAAGATCAGATATACGTCTGAACATTTTATTATACTTATTATCCTTTAACACGAATACCACTTCGGGAAATTCCATTTCCTGCTATCAGACCAGCAGTTATATTTTTTTCTTTTTCTGATAGTGGTACACCAGCCAACTCTGCTAGTTTTTATTTGCAGCTTGATTAATTATTTGACTGACATTTGTCGGCGTAATTTCGGTGTTGGGTAATTTTACTGATTGTGATAATCGTCGTATTAATCGTGCTAATCTATCTTTGATTACTGAGAATGCTTTATCGACAACATCACCAACAGCACCAATACCTTTTTCACGAACAATGTCAATAGCTTTTATTCCCAGCTGCTTTGAAATCGGTATTGCTTTTGGGGCTATCTTTCTGAATAGACCCTGAACAACATCACCGAGTCCATCACCATAGGAAACTTTATACGTAGGTAATCGCGAATTTATTATTCTGACCATTACAGGTCCACGTTGAGCATTATGTATGATCATCTTATTTTATTGTCACTGATCTAATTACATATCCTCAATTCCTGTGATAATCATCAGCGATTTCATCTATGAGACACCGATAAACATTAATATCCATGATACCGCCTATAAAATAATCGTTGACAAATATCAGCTGCTTCATTAATGATTTCTATGGAATTATTACCGGCTCGTCTTCCACCAATTAGAATTTAGAGTCGTTCAACATCGGCTTGGACATTATTTGGGCAGAATTGATTAGTGTAACCACTTCCTCGAGTAACAAGACCACTTCCAGTTGCTCCTTCTTCCTCAATTGTTATTTTATCTGCCTTTTTCTTCATTCTTCATAAGGTTGATTTTCTTTCTGCTTTTGATTTTTCAAGTTGCTGCTTTATTTCTTCTTCCGTTTGTCTATTTTCTTAGTTGTTTAATATACTCATCTATTTCCCGGTTAAAGATTTCAAAATTACGAATATCTTCCTCAGATCTGATTTGCGGAGTATCAGTAGCGATGCGATATATATCCCTTCTCCAATGGACAGTTTTTAGTGTTTTAACATATTCGGGGTTTACATACTTATCTATGTCATAATATCCAAATGCGCCAATAGTAATTAATTGGTTTTGGTCTTTGATAGCTTCAAGCGTGAATTTATCTATAATTTTAATTCTACCTCTTGGCAGAGGTTGTGGTTCTTCAGGTTGTGGTTGAGGAGGTTGCTGGGGTGGTGGTTGAGCTGCTTGAACATGGCCAGTAATATCAGCAGGCAATGTTTGAGTCGCCTCAGCTGCTTTAACAGTTTTTTGGCTTGGTTAGACAATTTGTTTAAACACTTGTTCTGCACCTTCTGCAAATTCAACCTCAGATTCTTGACGAGCTAACCTGTATCAGTTTGTCATTGGGAAACCTTGTATCCCTATTTAGAGACTGTTTTCTGTATGTTGACTTTGCTCTTCTAATATCGTTTATACGTGCCATTTGACAAGTGAAATTCATTGCTGTTATGATTCTGAGAATTGTTTTGCCGGAAATCCATTTATATAGAAATGTTTTGTTATTAATATATATTTTACATTTGAGCAACTAGCAGACAAGACTATTGCGTGACCCATTAGTGAATATGTCTGTATCCATTAGTAAATGAATTATGAATTAGAGATCTGAAAAGAGGAGTAAAGTAATTCAAGTCGAAACGTATATATATATATATCGGATGTACACATATCACATATACTAATAAGTTTAAAGTAATGCGATTTTAAACTAAACGTTAGAAAATTAATGAAATCATATTCCAACTTATACAGAAATTGGCTTTGTGTTAATTTGTAAACAAAAGGACTGAGATATATTAAAAATTAGGTATAAAAAACAAATGAGCTCTTTCGACCATACCAGTGTCGGGAAATAAAAAAAATGATCCGATTTTGTGGGGTTTTTTTTAAATATAACGAAGATGATTTTATTAATATGCAAGTGTTTATTCATGGGTCCTCATCCTTGAAAAACAGTTTTATACGTCCCTGATATTTTTTTAAAAGTTCATTAAAATTAAAACCTAGCCTCATAAAAATACAATTGTGTTTTACAAGGACCAATAATATTATAATCCAAATTATTCATTTTAAATGCATAGTTCCGAATTTTAAAAAAAGGTTTTTCTTTTTTTCATAAGGGTTCCGTTTGCACATCTCCGCTGGGTACAGAATGTATCTGAAGCGGATGGCTAATTGTGGAACAGATAATGGATTATCTATATATATATAAAAAAAGAAGCAGTGTGGTTCACCCCATATTACGATACTTTATTATGTTTTTCTATATTGTGTTTTTAATTTTTGTCAATGATTATAAATTGCTATAATTTATACTGTTTATCAATTAGACGAATTGTTACAGTTTTAGGAGGAATACACAAAGTTTATAATTTTAATAAGTTGGTGGTGACTATATCAGTTGCAATATTAATTTAAAATTTAATGAAGTAAAGAAATTTCATAGTACAAGTTTTGTCCTGGGTTTGTTTCATTATCAACAAACGAAGTAAGAAAGAGGGAAATCAATAAAACGAATGGAATATTCGTGATGAGTGGCAATAAAGCGACGGAATATAATTGCTTAAAAATATTTTGATACGATTTTATGACGTTCACTTTCGTGTCTAAAAATCCAACAACTGTTGTTGAATGTTCTGATGGAGAGATTATGTACTGCATTATGTAGTTATCATTAATCATTGTGAATTTTATTCTCTTGGTGGTATTTGGGGTTTTCGCCGTGGAATAAAATCATATATAAATGCCTGGATGTAAAAAAAAAAAAAAACAGTGGCACAAACCTTGTTCCCGGAGGAAGAAAACAAAATAAAAAGCGAAGGAGATAAAACAAAATCAATATGAGATGACATGTTTGAAAGATTATGTGATTGAGATCATTTGCTAGCTAATCTGGCATTCGACTGGTAACAGGTATTAACTTTGAAGTTTAAACATTGACTTGATACAATGAGACAACCGGATACATATAATTTGGAAGTAAACTTGATACAATGAGACAACGGGATACATATAATTTGGAAGTAGACTTGATACAATGACAAATCCGTTTGCTAAATAGAATAATTGAAATATAGACCGAATAAATATATAGCCCATAAATAAATAAATAAATAAATAAATAAATAAATAAATAAAGGTAACCAAACATGATAAACGACATTGTCATGGTCAGTTTGAACATTGTCGTATTTTCTCTATCCGTGTTGACGGCTTAACGGTAATTCAATTCATTTGCTTTTCTTTTTCACACTAGATGTTTGTTATTGACAATAGAAAACAGACTCAATATTCCTTTTCTTAATCGACTTGTTTGCATCGTAACAAGACTCTAATTTGGCTTTACCATTTTAGTTTAGCGACGATAATATCCATTTAATTTGGTGTCTCGTCAATGTTATGAAATTTAGATAATTGCAACTTTTAATTGTCACATGGTGCTAGTTTATATTTGTTTCTTTGAGCGTTTATGATAACTATACCCAATGAATACTTTCAAGAGACGACAAAAAAAGTCCTTTAGATGCGCATTCTTGCAAAACGAAAAAATATTGGACAGAATTGTACATGGCATTAGTGTCTAAACCTTAACTCATGAGTATTGGTATGTTAGTACTCTTCAAAGCAGGAGGTATTCAGGAGACAGATACGTGTGTCAGATGAGCGATCGGCTCAACACCATCTCATCTATGAGATTTGTTCTATACCAGCAATATTGCTTTCCAATAGTGGGTTTCATTTTTTGAAGTCTGTTTGTTATGTGTTAATTCCACATATTATGCCAAGGATTAAGAACATGCTGACTGATACAATATTTAAAGTAAGTATATGTCATCTTCCATTCGGAAACCAATGACTGCACGGTAGCTTTGGCTGCTTTTTCTACTTTTTCATTACATTTATCAAGGTGGGTTCAAAGGTATTTTAGCGCCCTAAACGAAACTTCCACCTTGCTTCCCTCCCCCTGGTGCATTAATTCTTACAAATCTATGGTCTTAACCTAAGTCACAGAGAAGAGCGAAAATAAACAAGTTCAGTAAAATTCAACAAATAATTTATTTCCATTCGAATACGAAGTGAAAATTTAAAAAGGGCTTGCAGCATTGAGAATTAAATCCCAAATAGTCCTAAACGTTCTATCACAAGTCCAAATTCATAAAGTTCCAATTAAATTCCAAAGGTATTCCAAATAAATTCAGATATTGAATGTGTTGATGTCCCTGGAGTCTCGAATATGTTAATGAGACAGTGGCCTGGATTATGATGATGTGCTGACAATGTGTGTGTGTGTGTGTGTGTGTGTGTGTGTGTGAGAGAGAGAGAGAGAGAGAGAGAGATTAGGATTTCTAACGTAGCTTTAAAAAAAATTCAGTCATATCGCTACGATGTCTGCAATGTGGCAGTTTATTGTGATGCCTAGCACTGGGATATCCTGTCGCAGACATGTAGAATGATGTCCGACCCAGTCACATACACCAGGCCGACCAGTCTTAACACTAACCTCTTAATGCTGAGCGCCTAGCGAGGCAGCTGTGAGTACCATTTGTGTAAGTCTTTGGTATGACTCGGCCGGTGATCGAACCGGCGACCTTCCGCATACGAAGCGTACGCTCTAACCACTAGGCCACCGGGGCGGTCGCTTACAATGTTTAGATGCATCACAATAATATAATCCATAATTGTCATTGTCTGGAGTGACTAAATTTCCAAATTAATGTTAAAGTCCAAGAATATTATTGATGAGCACTTTGTATTTCTAGTGAATAATAATTTGAATTTTAAAAAATCCACTCCGATGAAAAACTGAACACAACAATATGGTTTTGCTTCGAGCTGTTAAGGCTAGAAAGAGTAATTTTAAGACAAACAAGATTATTTTACTCTCTAATTGACCTAGGTCGCAATTACCATTTTCTGAAAATACTTTAATGAAATTTTCAATTCTAGAAGATTCTGAGGTGAGAATCAAGACTATCTATTGAATCAAATTCAGGTTTATATGTTTACATTAATAATGATCTGAATATTTATTGCACAATCATATAGTAAATTTCAACTATATTATGTTTACAAAATAACTGTTACTGGTCATGTACCCTATGGACTTGTTTTTTTGACAAGGTCAAGTACAGAATACGGTCATACATAACATTCAGTCATTAAGAAAATCCAACAAATAATACAAATTAAATATGCATAACAATATCCCCACCTTTAACGTCCAAACCTGTTCTTCCTCAAACATAATGTACCATAAGCAACTTTTAAGCATTTGACTCGTCTACAGATAGGAATAAAAGCTAGATACATTTGTATTATACAGATTTCTGTTCATACATTTAAAAGAATGGTCCAAAATAAATATTAGAATAAGAAAAATCCGGCCTCATATATAATATAAGACATTTCAATTGCATAATAATGGTACAAAGTATTCTCTAGCTAAATTTACATATCTTAGGTCGGATTCAAACTTAAAATGAATTATTCTTTCAATACTGGTCTTGCAGCAATGTATACAGGCGAGTTATCAGGTAAATAAAAGGAAAGGCAATGCTACATGACCAGACTAAGAAACATCAATGAATAAATCTTTGTACATAGATGATAAAACATAAGTATATTAATATATTCCGACTCTACTGATAACAGAACTGAAATACAACTCTCAACACATGCAAACAAAATCCCTTCACGTCATTTATTATACACGTAGAGTCTGAAAAACTGATATATGCATGCAGAGACAAATTTACAAAGCAACGTAATTCGTCATTTTATTATACAGGTAAATTATATATGTTTAAATATTTACTTCAATATGCGTGTCTACATACATGAATGTAAATGAGATCCACTTCATAACCTGTAAATATGTAGCAACTAGGTGAATCGCCCGTCCAAGGACGGGAATAAAAAGAATTAGGATGATCGAGTTTAATCTTTTAAAGAAATACAATAATAATATTTTTTAAAAGATTGGGAGCTAGCAATATCTTGGTTGGCAGTTGGACACACAGATTAATGTGGTTGTTTATAATATAGGATGATGCTTTCTTTAAAATATGATTTTCAATGTACATGCATGTAATCATTCCCATGGACGGTTAGACACGTATATTCAAACTCTACATGTAATATTTTTTTTGTAGTATCTTTTACCTATAGTGTTTGCAGTTTATTAACCTTGACATGTCAGCAAGTTAACATATCACCTTCTGTGAATCTGAGACGTCCAAATATGCTCAAGCTATCCTTGAGCAGTATTATTTTTATTGACTGGTTGTGTAAATGGGAATCTTTCATATCATGCCTTCTAAAAAATCTTTTTTTACCATTGATATAAACACTATCACCTCAAATCCATGGCAGGATAGAAAGAAGTAAAATTACCTCTGATGTCATTAATGGCCATTTTGAACTGCCTTCAAGCCTAAAGCTAGGTGTCCCGATGTGACGTCATCGTTGCGACCAATCGCAACGGGCGTTACATACTGCTTGGGTCGACACCTAGTACAGTCAATAACGGACTGAAATCAACTCTGTGTTAACATGAGTATGTGTTGGGCCCATTCCCACTCATGAAAGCCCTTCATTCAGGTCGTTAGAGACATCTAGTCCTACGATCTGACGGCTAAATTAGCAGTGCTTCTTGAGCACATAAACGTCTGGGGGATGTGGCACTATTTTTCCTTCCCCCAGGTACATTTAGCATCCCGCTGTGCGGGAATAAACCCGTTGCACATGCCCTTCTGGGCGCACGCGACGTAAATCCAAGTAAACAATCAATCAAAGTATGTTCCACCGGCTGTTGTTAAAGGTCAGGGTCATATGATGAGCGGGGAATCACACTAAACATGGACACGATTTTGCTATAAAAGATCGAAATGCGTAGAAAGCGAGAACAACTGATGCCAAAACAACACGTACCATACGCAAGCGTAATGTAGAAAAAGAAAAGAATAACCTGGTTTAAACCACAACAACCCAATTTTTTTTAAAATTACTTAAACCATGTTCCTCGGATCACTAACATGACCCGCTGTGACACTCTATTCTATAATACTAAATGACAGTCGACGACTCTTGGCAAGCGAAAATGGGGATAGGTATTCACGCGCACTGAAGTTAGCTAATGAAAAAAACAAACTACGAACTACCTAATATCGAATGGTTTATTCATGCAATCCGCTGATATATTAACAAAAAGCTGAAGAAAATTGGATTTATAAGGATTAAATTATCGTGGATGGGTTATATCGAACTGTATATTATTATTTAATCACTCACTAAGTTTAAACAAAGTCCTACTTTATTTACTATGTGAGTGATGAGGTAAAATTCACACATCGATGTATACCCAACCATGATCATTTAATCATAAAATAACTCCACTGACGTCTTAGGTACATCGTCACTAACAGCAGCGTGAGTGTTTTGGGCTATTGAAATCGAATGTTTTCTTCTTCATCGTTTTCACAAAATTGTAGCAATAACATTAGAAATTAAAAGTACGAGCATTTTATTGATTGTTCTGGGGTGTTTTTTCCTCCAAACCTATCATCTGTTCTTTGCACATCTAAAGATGATGGTCCACTAAAAACATATTAATTTGGGAAGTGTGGCTCGTGCATGGGGTCGATGTTATTGGACTCGGATTGGAAAGAAGCGATGGTGTTCTGAATGGTGCGCTTTGTAAACTCAAAATGACGTCATAGATGCGTCACTTTGTTTCCTATGTGTATCGTAGCGCTATGTATTCGGGAAGAGATTAGTAGTTTCGTTCAACTAGACTCTGTTGACCTTTTCTGGCAACTCCAAAACGAGGTTTTCCTAAAAGCTGGAAAATCAATTTAACTGGCTGTTGAGATGAGTTGATGTGTTACATCATTATGGTGATTAAACGACGCTACCTGTCACATACTCGTGGGCATTTTCATTATCTGTGTGGCTTTAATAATTGCAAAAAGTATGTGCAGGAAACAAAATCAGTTGGGGAGAAATTTCGTTGCATTTGCACTTCTGCACCGTTTATCCGAAGTGCCTTCTATCAGTAAAAGACATAAGTGAAGTATTTTACCAGATATTCGTATGGCGAAGCCCTCTAAGAGGCAGCCGAGAGTCTGGTTGAACAAGACTGCGAGATTGGACAACAACATGATTGCGAAATTTTTCTCTTATTAAATAATATAAAAGAGACAAGGTTATACAGTTTTAATAATTGCAACAACAGTCCTGTGAAAGTGATTTTAGCGATTTACGGTCTTCAGTAAATAGACCACGCAGACTTTCTTTTGCGGAAATGTGCGATTTCAGTAACTGTGTCAAACTAAACAAAATTCATTCACCAGTAGGTCCTTTTCTTTGCGTGTTTGATAAAAGGGTTATATAATCTTCAAAAAGTGTAATTTGATGGACTTTATATGCCATTATTATCATAGGGTATGTTTTCCCAACACTTTTCTGTGTATTGACCCTACCATGATGATAGATATTCAAGAAAGAGTATCGCAGGTAAGAACACAAAAAATATAACTATTTCATACTCTTTGGATCCCTTGAACACTTATCTATGTAAAAATATGAATGTTCCGAAAAAGGTAAGAATTCCAACATGAAACAAGAGATCATTCTAAATTACTTAACAACAGTTTACTTTGTGGTTAAGAACACCACTCCGGCAGTTTCAACGACTCCAAAGTAGGCATCGAATATTTGTTGCTGCAATACATTTTTTAAAAAAAATCATACATTCTGTTCATCTGAAAAGAATCGGCAAACTATTCGGACCACCCCAACTATTTCTACGAATGAATTGAGCGAGAAGTTGCGAATAAGAAAATAGTTCGAAACATACGCAACGTATCCATCAATCTTTGTTTCGTAAATAGCCGATGTTGTCTGAATGACAGATATCGACATACATTCGAGACATGATCTGCAAGACTGACCTCAAGGTTACGAATGACAGAACAGTACTCTAGAGAAAGAGCAATTTCGTGTAATGTAAGGCAACTTGAAAGGTACATGAATGGTTCTAGTATAAATCCTGCAGTCTAGACTATTTCCTAAAAACACAATTCGATACAAATATTTTACACAAAATGACTCCCTGTAGCGGCATCGTGTGATAGCCCTGTTACAAGCATATATACTAATATATAGATCCTAAAACCTCTCAATCACATAAAACCCAGAAATCGGATTCATCTTTGATTTTCAGTATGCACACAACACGCATAATTAAGATTTTTTCTTTCTGATTAGAGGCAAATTTGTAAAATCACATTGTAGATGCCAGTCCAGCGTATGCAACCATATAGAAAAACTACTGGTTTTTAATTTTGGCAGCCGGTTAGATTATTTCTTTGGCCAAATAGTGTCTTTTTTAAGCAAATTAGACTGATGGTCTAAATTACGTGATGCATATGACATTAACAAATAATAAACATGTGCGAGGTAGATATGATAGAGACATAGACAAACAATAAGTTGTATTATTCATTATTAGGCAAACAATACGATTTATCATAATTATCCATCAGAGTTTATAAAGCAAACAATACGTTTTAGCATTATTATTCATCAGAGTTTATATAGGCAACCAATAAGACTTATAAGTATTATCCATCAGAGTTTATACAGACAAACAATAAGATTTATCAGTATTATTCATCAGAGTTTACACAGACAAACAATAAGATTTATCATTATTATCCATCAGAGTTTATATAGCAAACAATAAGATTTATCATTATTATTCATCAGAGTTTGTACAGACAAACAATACGATTTAGCATTATTATTCATCAGAGTTTATATAGCAAACAATACGATTTATCATTATTATTCATCAGAGTTTATAACGGTGACAGAATGCAGCCTTCACCAAAAGAACAATAAACTGCATCACTCAGTCCTTCCGTGATCCGGGATGCTAAAAACTCGCGCATTTCCAACCTGGATTTCGATTCCTGTTTGAATTTTCAACTTATTCACATCACGAGTAAGTTCGTTTATATCTCTAATTACATACAAATATTTCAAATCATATTACAGATGCCAATCCATGTAAGTACTTGTGTAAAGAGACTATTGAGTTTCCCTAATTCTCTTGCTTCGGAAGTAAATTATTTTCCAGATAATAAACTATAATTCATAAAAACGGAAACAAATAAAGCTTACATTGCTGAGATTATAAAGCGATCACATGAGGACACACACATATGTGAGAAGTTTTCGCAGGAAGTAAGCAACTATTTGTTAAGAATTCGAACTTGGTTAGATATCTTATTAATTAGAGCTACCACGAGCACTTTATTTAAAACGTTTGGACAAGATGTCTCAATATGCTCAGGACAACACTGAGCTCTTTCTTATGCAAACATTTTGATAATTTTATTTAAAAACAGCGAAATAAACCAATCTAAAAAGACAAATGCATTTAAATTCGTTTCGTCGGTACTTTTTTAAAGTCGGATTAATGTTCCTTTCCAAAGGAGACGGTGGAAGCCGACACAGGCTGGCCTGGACAGGACAGGTATCGAAGCAGCGACCTTTGGGTTTGGAGTCCGACACTCTGTCAACGGAGTTACCGTAGCTCCTCTAGTAAGCATTGTACGTTTGAGATCAATGCGCTGACTCTTTTATGCGAATTATGCGATGCACTAAATAGATTAGAACACTAGCTTCTAATTCTAAATCAATTTATCCTCATATGTCTCTCTTTCAGAATGCTTGTGATTTGAAGAAAACCACTGGATAATTAAGCAATAAATTGACATGATTTAAGTCTGGTAATTGGTTTACAATAATTCTACACGGATCTTAAAATGACCTTGATATACGCTGAAGAAAGACCTCTATCACAGAGAGGCGTATCTTTAAGATACAACGTGTTGAGAAGCACATCCTAAAGGATGTTTGTTATAATATTTCCTCCATTAATCTGGTTGTCAAACATAGGTTCCCTATCTTCCACAAAATATGAAAAATGCATTTCTAAATTTTACTTTTCTTGTTGTACGCCTCTCTATTCACGACGTGCCGTCTGGCTACGGTTTGCAAGTATGTTTTAATTTTTAATTTTATTTCAAACTTTAAACGTTTTATGCATAGATATTTAGTTGACTTGATTTATCGAAAACATTTCTTAATTTAGATTGACGGTTAATCTGTTTCAGTGACTATATCTAGACAACATCAAAAGCACTCGTTATATTCTTATTTCCAAAAACTAGATAATTGTAAATATATCAGTCCCGTAGTTCCAAAAAGTCTTGAGTACATAATTTGAAATCAGAACTAAATTTAAAGAATTCGATTCCAGAATTCTTTACTGTGAACAGAAGAATTTTCGAAATTCCCTGAACTGCTTATTAGTGACTGTAACATTTAATATTGACCGTAAAACTTAATATTGACCGTAAGACCTAATATTGACTAAAACTTAATATTGACCGTAAGACCTAATATTGACTAAAACTTAATATTGACCGTAAGACCTAATATTGACTAAAACTTAATATTGACCGTAAGACCTAATATTGACTAAAACTTAATATTGACCGTAAGACCTAATATTGACTAAAACTTAATATTGACCGTAAGACCTAATATTGACTAAAACTTAATATTGACCGTAAGACCTAATATTGACTAAAACTTAATATTGACCGTAAGACCTAATATTGACCGTAAGACCTAATATTGACTAAAACTTAATATTGACTGTAAGACCTAATATTGACTAAAACTTAATATTGACCGTAAGACCTAATATTGACTAAAACTTAATATTGACCGTAAGACCTAATATTGACTAAAACTTAATATTGACCGTAAGACCTAATATTGACTAAAACTTAATATTGACCGTAAGACCAAATATTGACTAAAACTTAATATTGACCGTAAGACCTAATATTGACTAAAACTTAATATTGACCGTAAGACCTAATATTGACCGTAAGACCTAATATTGACTAAAACTTAATATTGACTGTAAGACCTAATATTGACTAAAACTTAATATTGACCGTAAGACCTAATATTGACTAAAACTTAATATTGACCGTAAGACCTAATATTGACTAAAACTTAATATTGACCGTAAGACCTAATATTGACTAAAACTTAATATTGACCGTAAGACCTAATATTGACTAAAACTTAATATTGACCGTAAGACCTAATATTGACTAAAACTTAATATTGACCGTAAGACCTAATATTGACTAAAACTTAATATTGACCGTAAGACCTAATATTGACTAAAACGTAATATTGACCGTAAGACCTAATATTGACTAAAACTTAATATTGACCGTAAGACCTAATATTGACTAAAACTTAATATTGACCGTAAGACCTAATATTGACTAAAACGTAATATTGACCGTAAGACCTAATATTGACTAAAACTTAATATTGACCGTAAGACCTAATATTGACTAAAACTTAATATTGACCGTAAGACCTAATATTGACTAAAACTTAATATTGACCGTAAGACCTAATATTGACTAAAACTTAATATTGACCGTAAGACCTAATATTGACTAAAACTTAATATTGACCGTAAGACCTAATATTGACTAAAACTTAATATTGACCGTAAGACCTAATATTGACTAAAACTTAATATTGACCGTAAGACCTAATATTGACTAAAACTTAATATTGACCGTAAGACCTAATATTGACTAAAACTTAATATTGACCGTAAGACCTAATATTGACTAAAACTTAATATTGACCGTAAGACCTAATATTGACTAAAACTTAATATTGACCGTAAGACCTAATATTGACTAAAACGTAATATTGACCGTAAGACCTAATATTGACTAAAACTTAATATTGACCGTAAGACCTAATATTGACTAAAACTTAATATTGACCGTAAGACCTAATATTGACTAAAACTTAATATTGACTGTAAAACATTATACCAAAGTTTAAAGATTGTCAGACAATAATTACGAATAATATCTTGAATCAAAGTTTAATTATTACACCCCAAAAAATATGACTTTAGTTCCCTCACTAACGGTTGCTCTTTAGAAAAGATCAAATTAAGTAAAATAATGTCATCTTAAAAGATGGACAGAGCGGTACTTACATATAAAAAAACTTGATGCTATACAGCTTGTTCCTCATTGTAAACGTTAAAAAAAAAATACAAAAGTGTTGTTTAATCAGTACCTTGCTGGTAAGAATAGGAATTTAGTGCCTCCTGTCTTATATTTGCCTTAACTGACACTCATATGCTGATGTATCTGGAACGGCTTGTTCGCAAAATATGTTGAGAAGATTAATTATAATTCAAACAGGCCCGGCCCTATGATGTGCGGGGCCCAAGGCAGCATGCGGGGCCGAAGGCAGCAAAAGCGATGAGCGGGGCCTCAAGCAAAAGAATGGCATTGCGGAGTTGATTTCCTGAAAGCGCGGGGCCCAAGTCGGTTGCCTCGTTCGCCTTAACCTAGGGCTGGGCCTGAATTCAAACATTCGTAAACAATGTAAATGATAATACACGATTATTAAAAGCGCAGTCGATATGATCAGAGAAGCTTTAACGGCTGTTTCGCCAAAATCTGTTTAGGTTTACGATTGTTCATTTTGGACGCTACAAAATGGGCACACGTTTAAATCAGTTATCTTAACGATTGTTCTGTATAGATCGATACTCCAGATTTCTCGCAGCGTTGAAAAACTCTAACTGCATTCTCTTCTAAGAAGTTAATATCTGAAAATGCAAAATCTCTGGTCTTAATGTTGTTCTTACGCGTATTACTACACTAATCAAGTTTCTTTGATATCTGTGTAATTTTCTAAATTTAAACAAAAAATCCAGTTAAATAGTTATAAGTTTAGATGCACCAAAACTAACTTAAGTGATTTAGGCATTAACTCTGTCACAACAGATAAGAAAATCAGTATTCGTTGTCTTGCATTTTATGATAGTAGTTTCATTTTAAAAGAAATTTCTACATTTTGTTCGTGCAAATGACCTTTCCGGAACGGGCTGAATAACATTTGTTACTTTGTAACCCAACGCAAGCCCAAAAAGGTAATCATGATTCAACCTGTTTGTGGGCATCAAGAAGCTAACTAGATGATGAGTCAGCCTGCTTCCAAATAAAGGATCTGAATCAAGAATTACTTGATCATTTATAATGTCGTTTTAAGTTATTGCCCTTTAGTTTCAGCAGCAAGATTTCTCGATTTACGAAATCATCGCACATTACAGTTACTGGATACTGCACACATGTTGATTACTGGTATCAATATTGATGCCACGTTACATGCATACAGAGAGAGAGAGAGAGAGAGAGAGACTATTTTCTTTGCTAGTTTATTTCTAAATGAGGAAAAGGTTGTGTTTAATGGTGTTTAGTACTTTATCTTGTCCCAAATCAAGTTAATGTTGTACCTGGTGAGTAACATTGATTTTGTATACCACATAATACATATCCAATATTTTGATACGATATGGATTAAATATTCACATCATTATTAATGTAAACATATTTATCTTGTTATGTATATTTAATTTACATTGTTTGTTAAGTCAGTTGTCTATTTTTTTATTTCATTATATGCTATTGATAATGTGATATTGTCTGCTGGACTTGACATTGTCCAAAATTAAGTTCATTTTCTAAATGGCCTGAATTATTGATTTTGGTTATGCAGTAAACATGTTTAACTCAATCTGAGCCTTCAACTTTGCAAATTCCAATCAATTGCCTGGTCTAACTGCTCTTTACTACACATTTTATATTGTAATTATAGCATCAGACTTCTAATTATAGCTAAGATTTTATATTGTAATTATAGCATCAGCCTTCTAATTATATCTAAGATTTTATTTTGTAAACATTATGAACCTTCAACAATATTATGTTATTTTCCATTAGGTAATGGGGGTTTTTCTTCTATTAACTGTGATCTGAGATCACTGGAAAAATTATTCATTCGTCCTATAAGTGCTTGAGGCACAATCAACTGTATTGTGTCCATCATTTAACTTGGGCTGGAACTTATTTATTTAATTTATTGAATTCACGTGATTCTTCTCTGGAAATACAGTGTGCTCTTTGAAAGTAACACTTTTGGAAATAGATACTTGCATTTATATTGAAATTTCAAATAAGAATATATTCTGGTAATGTATTATTGTGATCCTACAAACGACTGCTGGCACATCAACACCGCACGGGTCACCACAGGCACATCACCACCTTCAGCGTTAGATTTAATTTGGATTTCCACTGAAGTTAATTCAGAACTTTAATTATTAGGACTTATGTCTGAAATGCAAAGATTATTTGGGATTTAATTCGCAATACCGTAAGTTTATTTTTTTTTTACATTTTCACTTTTGTATTATAGGGAAATAAATTATTATCTGAATTTTACAAAGCTTGTTGCTTTTCACTCTTTTCTGTCACTTATTTTAAGACGGTCGAATCTTAAGAACCCTAATCTGGGTCTTGAAAATTTATATTCTCCCATGGAAATACCCAGTGTACCTGGTGTTTTTCCCATGTTCTTTATTATAATTTTGGTAACAGATTTTATATTAATGACAACTTAGATTGTTATAGAAATGAATATTTGACCCGCATCCTGGTTCTGCTATCGTGTGTAAGTTTTTCCTTTATTTATTATAGAATCTTGTTTACTTGATAAATGACTTATTCTTACTATAGCATCTGCAGAATCCTTTGTATTGTTGTGTTCAGGGTTTAATTTGGATTTGTTTAATTATTTAAAATATTCACTGGAATTACGATAATATACATGAACAGAAACATTAATTTGGAAGTACAGTGAATTCAGATAATGACATATTGGATTATTTTATTGTTGTTAATCAAAAGACTGTTGGCACATCTCCACGTTCCAGGTAACTACAGTCACATCAAGACATTCAGGGTTGAATTTTTATTTTTTTTAACACCACTGCGATTTAGTTAGAACTGTATTCATTAGGACTAGTGATATAACTCTTTGAACTATTTGGGATTAAATTCACAATGCTATAAGTTCATTTAAAATGTTCATTTTATATTCTAGAGAAATAAATTATTTGTTGAATTTTACCAAACTTGTTGGTATTCACTGTTTGCTGTTCGTAACTCTGTCTGTCTGTCTGTCTGTCTGTCTCTCTCTCTCTCTCTCTCTCTCTCTCTCTCTCTCTCTCTCTCTATATATATATATATATATATATATATATATATATATATATATATACATACATACATACATACATACATACATGCATATATATATATATATATATATATATATATATATATATATATATATATATATATATATATATATATATATATATACATACATACATACATGCATATATATATATATATATATATATATATATATATATATATATATATATATATATATATATATATATATATATATATATATATATAACATGTTGTATCATACATATTTCCTCTTTAGCGTACACATGTTTGGTTTTAATCGTATTGTCGATTATCGTTTGCTTTTATAACTAGCGTTATAAATGTCAGTTAGAAATTTTATCTTATGGATGACATATTTATTCTTTACTCGTTTCTATGTTTTGGACAAAGCTTGCAAAACTATATCGTTATGAAACTTGAAGCAAGGAGTGGTAATATTTTATATTTGATTGAATTCTAGATGGCAGAAACTGATATCAAAATGTCAAAAGGACAGTATCCTTGATGATAAGGCACTGATAAGAGAACATTACACTCAAGAAATACGAATTAAATGAGTCTAGTTTGGCATATGCTGCCGGAAATTGTAGTATTATGGGTTTCTATTTTGTTGTTAGTGCCAAGGATACATCACAATGGGGATGATTTTGTGCTAGAAAAGAACAAACTATTTAACATTTTCAAAGCTGATTATTTTTACATTGTTCAGAATCAAAGAAATACAAAATCACGTAAACTTTTATAAGGTGATGTGCATTTTCTAATGCTAAAACTAGTTAAACCTATGTTCCTTTATAAGGGATATTACATAGAAAGTATCGGAAAAAAGTCTCATGTAACCTTCTCTCCATAAAATTATATATCGAGAAAAAAATGAAGGTTGGCGAGCACATTTTTCGCAATGACACAAAACAAACTGACAGTGGAGTTCCGACATGGAAAGCCTGCTAGCCCGAGATACTGCAGCTAGGAAATCGCTAATGATTTCCCATGTGTCAACTAATTTTCCTTGACTTTATCATTTTACTGTTGCCGCGGTTATAGAATTGTATTGCAACCTAATTTTGTTTCTCATTCAAGAAAAACAGTGAAGTCGTAATCACGTCATCTTTCGTCCAGTCTCTCCCAAAGTCCATTGTGCTGATTTTGCCTATACCCAGCCGAAATTCACAAGCGAATATCATAGGTTAGTAATAAGTAAAATCCGTGTTTCCCGACAGGTTATCAAGTGACCTCATTCGCACAAAAGTAACTTTATTCCCACAAATGGTTAGTTTGGGAACTTCTCGATGAACTACATTACTGCTGCTGCATCACACTTTCGATGCCCTTGAGACCGCATGCAATATTCGGAACTACGTCGGAACTGAGAGACAAAAGTATGCCTCGGATGTAAGTCGGTGCAGTAATTTCCATAAAAATCATACATTTTGTTCGACGAAATTTCTCCACAAAAAGAAAACAAATTTATTCGAATTTCCTCTACTATTTCTACGATTGGACTGACTATATGTCAATGTACTATATGTATTGATTGATCTAGAGGTTTCGAATGAATTGATCATTATTTATACCATCTTGAGGAATCCTTGTTTAGCAACTAGCCGAAGAAGTCCGAATGACTGCTATGGTCATACGTTGAAGGTATGAGCTTTATCAATGACCTCCAAGTTGCAAATGCGCATATAACTATCACATTCCATTTTAGTGAAGGGACGGAATCTCTGTACTTCTTCCAGTGATGAGTTGCATTGATGTATAGCTAACAACTAATCAGTGCAGTTCAAGGGAAGTTTCCAAACTATGCCTTATGTGAATGACGTCTTGTCGAGCAAATGGCGTCGCTAACTCACTAGTTGCAGGCCTATGTTATTGGTGTAGCAATTTAATCCGGATATCAGCGAATAATTGGTTGGAACTTCACATCGGCGCGATGCATGATGGGTAAATATACCAAAATTTTACATGTTTTAAAGATGGCAGTCGATAGGTATGAACGATAACTAAGACAGTCTCTTCCAACCAGACTCTCGCGTGTCAATGTGAGAGCGTCACCATACAGGGTTCGGTAAAATCTTGATTGATCTCTGTTTACCGAAAGAAAGCGCTTCGGTAAATCTTTGTATAAGTGAAACTAAAAAGACATGTATTCCTAGCTCAACATTTTTATAGACATATCTACTGCAAAAATTCAAACCAAAATAATATGGAACACTTAAAGGACGTAATATTACTCCCGATGCAGAAGGTGTGTTCCAGTCAGTCAATACAAATGTTCATTTGATGTGAAATGTGACGTTATCTTCTCATCCGGAAAAGTAAGACATCTCATTTCTTCATGAAATGAAATCGCTTTTCACAATTTTGTTTGTGTGAAAGCCTCGCTCTCTTGCGTTAGGAGAAAGACTCGATTTCTTTACGATATGTTGAAGATTTCACTGAGTCACGTGAGAATCTGATTGAAGGAGACTACCACAAGAAGTATAACGCATATAGCTCTTAGGCACGTATTATCACGTGACGTCATATTAATAATATTATAGTGCAGTGAATCGTGTCAGTAAACGTAGATTTTACACAACCTGACACCTTTCTGCAATATAATATGATCAAGGTACATGTTACTCGCACGTTTAATTCACATTTGGGAAGAAAAAACAACTATGTATGTTTATTATGCATCAGGTTTAAAATGAAAAACCTGGACAAGTGTACAAGGCACAGAACAAAATATCTAAATAGTAAAGAGCTGAATTTATGTTTGGACTCAAGTTGACACTTTGAAACTTTTTTTTATGGTAAATATAATATTCAGACATACATTTTTTATTTTGAGATAGAAAGCTTTGAGTAGTAGAGATAAAAAGATAGCTTTGAGGTTGAGGCGAGAAAGGGACTACGTTGAATTCATTAATAAAATACCTTGTATAATAACGTATCATGGAGTAGCAACGACAACAGTTATCGAATTTCTTTATTGTGTTTTATCGGATACGTGGACTCTGATTAGGAATGGATGTACTGTCTGTGTTCGCTTATAAGTCGTGTCTAACTGCAAACAAAACATAGACACTTATCGATCGTAGTATAATATGCCTGCAGATTAAGGTCGATGTTGTTTCGTTCTACTGATCACTCCTAACAAACTACACAGACCCAAATCCGCCGCTGTATTTCGCATTATTTGATCTATGCAGTTTGAAGTTAGACTCGACCTATAAACTAGTATATACGGTAAAACCGATTTGTTACTGATTTGTGCGTGATACATTTTGTCTGTATGGATCATACTCAAGTAGAAGTAGAAATCAATAATCACATTGCATGAATCATTACTGAGACTATGTGACCAATCATTTGTTTCATCTAACTGTGGTTCGACGGATTCTTTTTTAAAAGATTGGCAGCTTTTTCGAAGATTATATTTGAGTTGTCACAGTGTATGTTAAGTGTTTTTCTTCACTGGACTTCAAATAATAAACTGGTCATACCATACAATTAAATTTTACACGTATAAAAGACGGAGCAAAGAAAATTATGTCAAAAATTGCACTAAATATATTCATTCGGACAGTGTTCTTTTTTACCGTGCATGCATATACTCAAAATAGCGATTGATATCCGAAATTTTTATACAGCCAATTAAAAGACGGCTAGCAGTTTCCAGGCAACCTGACACAAACGAACCACTTGTTAGTACGATCATCATACGTGCAGCCCTTATCGGACAAAAAAGTCAGATGAAACGAAATTAAATCTATGGTAGAAAATACGCAAATGAGTGAACTGAAAATAATTTCTCTATTTGTTTAATTCTTGTGTTCATATTTCCCTGAGAAGAAAGATGAGAGTTGCTCAGTCCTCAAAACCTTGAAGTTTTTTCTCTATTAAAAGGTTTTCCTAAATGTTTCAATATATATTTAATGAAAATGACATATTCTTAACGGAAGACGTTTTACACGCATGCGCGGGTGGGATGGGTCATGTTCTCTGGACATGAAGAAGCATGGAGTGATAAACACAGAATATCACATTTCCATTGATCCAGTTAAATGTTTACTTCTTCATCTTATTGTGAGATATCGACTTTGAATTACTTTGAAAATCACGTTCAAAACTTCGCTAGAAATCACTACACAAGGTCCAGCTAATATTTTGGCCTAACATGTTGTTGATCACAAGGACAAGGACGGCTTTCAAGTTTGATTTTTTTAAAATATTGCTTAGATTTAACCAAGAGGACAAAATAGAGAATATCAAGGCTCCTGCCGCTGTGTGTGGATTATTTATATTTTTAAAGTGATCGGACTTTCATATATTTGAAAGTTATTTTGTTGATGTCGAATTGAGTATTGCAACTGAAAGTATTGAAAATTGTATGGATAGTACATCTTACGTGCACAGGTGCTGCAATTTGTTTTCCACTGCCCTCATTGTCGATATCAATAAACAAGTCGTCATTTTTTACCCATGATTCTAAGCAATACCAGAACCAAGTGAAGTTTCTTTTGTATTGCATTCAAGTGTGAACCAAGTAAGTTCAATAAATCATTATGAAAAAGAAAATTATTTACTGTTAATAACTTCATTCTAGTTCATGCATTTACAAATGACAGTTGGTTTACATTCATAAATTGAATTAGAAAAAATATTTTTTTTTTAGCAGGAAATAATAAACACCGTGCAACTTTCCCAAATTCTCAATTTCTATTATTTGTTAAAGACACACATTGCCGTTAATCATAACAAGTCGTGTAAAAGGTCAACGTGCAATCTTCTCATTTGAGTCAAGACTATATGAAAACATGGCTAAATGAAACAAGCGATGCTGGCAAATCAATAGGAATAAAAGCAATGAATGTCTTAATAGTTGGATACTTTACTAGCAGAAGATGAGAGAACCCGAGGCAAATCAATAAACATGTCAAACATAATAATTGAATTATATGAGAAGTAAGAAGATGTAAACGTTATAAGGAACAAACACAAAGTCAGACTATGATGCCATAATGCTATCTGATGATACATACATACATACATACATACATACATACACACACACACACACACACACACACACATGCACACACATACATACATACATACATACATACATACATACATACATACATACATACATACATACATAGGCACGCACACTCACGCACGTACACATACATGCACACAAATCTATAGATCCATCCATACATACATATGGGAGTTGGTGCGTCGAGCCTAAGTGATGGGTGTCGTGGCCCACTGACTATGATTCGAATAGCAGTAGAGAACTAATGAAAAGATTATCCAATTAGTTTAAATACTCATCAGTGTATGCTGGAGACTCGTTACGGTAAGGGGGGACAGTTGATGAGGAACAACAGACCATAGCTAATTGCACATTGATGATGACGCAAATTTTGAAGAAAAAATAAATAAATAGACATCATGCAATGCTACAAACAACAGTCGCGGTCTACAATTATTTATATATTCAGAACCGGGAGGGAGCGTGAACGCACATATCAAACGCCACAAAACAAGAAACTACCGTATGGTTCCTAATAACAATTACTAGCAATATCATTACAAGGGTTTCTGGGGACATACAGGAACTAACATGACCCCGTAGGTTCGCATCAAAGGCACTATGGGGACACGATGAATTTAACATAGAATGAGGCAGTCTGAGGACAAGGGGAATTTAGCATGATATTTAGAGGTGCACGGAATTACCGGTATGCAGGTTTACCGTGGTATTTTATTTTTCCGGTAATTCTGCACTGTACCGTAACTTCGAACATTTCCGTGAGTAAGGAATTTATTTATGAATTTAAGGATATTAGCAGCATGAGTTCATTATTTATGACATAATAAAAGAAACATTTTTTTCTTTTACATAGCAGGTGTGTATGTTTGTGTGATTTTTGTATTTGTAGGGTATGTTTAACAATTTTAATCATATTGCTACGTTCACCGCATTGTCGCAGTGTATAGTGATGTCTAGCACTGTGACGTCATGCCGCATAAATGTAGCATCATGTCCCACCCAGTCACATTATCCTGACACCAGGGCGAACAGTACTAACAATAACTTCTTAATGCTGAGCGCCAAGAGAGGCAGCTACTCAGCACCATTTTCGTAAGTCTTTGATATGGCTCGGCCGGGTTCGAACCCGCGACCTCCGGCATCGGAGGCGGACATTATAACCACTTAGGCCACTTAGCGGTCCATAACAGTTGCAACTGTCAAACATATATTTATTTATTATTATTTAGTTTGACAGCTATAATTATTGTGATCCTTTGATCACGTGTTTGACACGTATCACGTACGATAACGAGTTGGCCAAGTGGGATATCGTGCTATTAGGGCCAAGTCTAACTTTTGGAACCACATCAGATTTATTTTTTTAAATCAATGCTTATTTTAGTTATTTACTAAGTACATGTATTGTTTTCTAAGACTGCAAAATATTTTCATAAATGCATTTGCTTTCACTTTGAATTTTACGTAATCTTTCTTAGTTCATTAAGTATTTTCTGGTTTGCTGAGCATGTGTGTTTTATACCTATATTAGGACAGAATATTTTAGAAAAGTAATAAGATTGAAATTTTCTCTAAATTGTATTAAAATAATTTTTCATTAAATTATATTGAAAGTAATTTTATACTAAAATATATTGAGATTAATTTCATTTATTTCTGTATTACAACTATATACTATTTAATAAAGATTGCGCCCTTTTGAGCAAAGGCAAAACTCTCTTGCACTATATATTTCTCTTGTATAGAAAAGTCCGCAACAATTACACTCGTTAAGTTGTATAGGTTGTTGAACTAAATAATTCCAAAACTTCCCTCTGAAAGAGCAAGTAGCTATACGGCAAAATTGTCTGTATAATGACGTACATAGACCCAGACGGTATCGGTAAGAAACGATGAAGCCTCACTTTTAGATTCTGGCTAAATCCAAGAACTAAGACGTATGACCGCATTTGGCCGCGTCCTAATAAATTGTGTAAGAAGTGAGAAGATGTGCTTGGCAAAATTAGTCCATTTCGTCGGAACTCAAAGAGGATTGTATCATTTACAGGTAAGTACAATTTTCTATAGAGTATATGGATTTTTAGTCTTAAGATGTTAAAGTAAGATTTCAATCTAACATCGGTACATTTTTTGCAACCTTGGATTATTTTGATATTTCTTTACTACTCTTTAATATAATGTATTGGAAAGTTAATTGTGTGAAAAACTTATATTTACTTGTAATTATATTATTGATTATAGTAAAAGGCGACGTTCGCTACCAAGTTCATACACAGTAATACTTAATTCAGAAATAAAATACTCTTTAAATAATAGAGTTTACGATGTTGGTATTTTATATTAAATTCAATAAAATATATTTCTAGTAAATGTGGTATTATCGTGAATTTATTCGATATTTTATTATCTGTATTATATTCTAAAAAGCAGAAAATATACAAATGTATGATCTTGGTACGTGAAGGAATATCGTAGTTTTATATGTATCTCTTCTATCCGTAATTTAAGTTGCATGTAGATTGATATTGGAATGTAATTTTATATGTTGAGTATTTCAATAAAATTAGTCTGTTTCGTCGAAACTCAAAGAGGCTTGTATCATTACAGCGATTCCTCTACCTCATCATACCCCCAAGATGTAGCCGTATCTAGTCCGTCATGAGTGACACCTCTTTAAAGAGAGCCTGAACTCTTTCTTCTCCATCTCTCTCAATATGGGCAAATATATTTCTTAACCTAACAGCAATTCCTTCTCACAGGAAAAAAATGACAAGAAAGTTATGACAAAAATCCTTGTCATAACACTTACTGGCCCTTTCTGAGTAATATCTTGTCTGGGTAATGGCATCCTATTCAATGTTTGCCTGTCCATTATATTAATAGTGCAGCTATGTATTTGTAGGCTTCGGTATTAATTCTTCCTATTTTTAACGATCTCTCTAATATCAACATAATGCCTATCACAGTTGTAGCAAAAGTCTCATCTTCCACTTGAATTACAACTTCTACAATCATTAACATATACATATTGAATAAATCACATACTATAAAGTCCTAATCGCTTAATATTCACAGGGTGGTGGTGGGGGGTGCGATTTTCTTTGAGCCAATATATTTTATGTTCATTTTCTTTTCCCTCAAGATAATTAAAAATTTTCTCCAAAAACTTATAGTGGATATAATAGGATGTTATGAAATGGGAGCATATTTTTCCATTTATTGACAGACGGCGATTTTGTTCACAAAATGGCACGATCCTACCCCAGGAATATTAAATAGTTGGTCCCTAATATAATTAGCATACTGTGGTATGTATAGCGGTATGTTCCGAAATGCCGCGTTATACAGCGGTACAAAATTTTTCGTGGTACCCAGCTCAAAGATTTATCTTTTCCCCAGTGTCCTAAACATTTCATAGAGTAGAGGCAATCTGAGGACAAGGCAAAATGTAATGCTAATATTTTTGTTATCTCCATCTCTTCCGCTTTTGATAAACAAATTCAAAACACACTCTTTCTATCCAGCAACACTCTTTTGATTACAAGACAGCACACTTCCCTACACGCTAACGAAAAGAGAGGCGTATGTACGCGCACGCGTTATGCGTACATGTATACAAACATATGATCATATATGGAGTAAGGGGTAAGGTGTTTTAAGTTTCTTAATTTTTTGTGGAAGACATAGATAGACACATACAAACACATACACAAACACATAAAATACATATTTTTATCAAATGGTTAGTTATGTGAGATTTCATACCAATTTGTTTCACAAAAGCTTTGCGCCTGGAAGCATTTTTTAAAGTCAAGAAGTCTTTTGCAAAAATGAGTTTTCTAACTGTTTTTGTTGTACCAATATCGTTTTCAGGAATATTTATTAGGGGAATGTTGGCCTTGTACCTGAACCGATTTGTTTTCATCATTTATGCTTTTAAGCTTGCCTTCTCAAAAAATGTCAATATATTTCCACAATGTTAGATCCGACTCTCTTAGTAACCTGGCTCTTATTATTTCATGACTGATCTACAAACAAAAGCTTTCCCTGATTAAACTGTTGCAAAGCCAGTCAAACTCACATGTCGACATTTTTATTCTTTGTTCAGTTACATAGTGATCTATCGTTTGATTTTTGCCTTGATTTCTTGCACACAAATAAAACCCAGATGTCGCTCGTACTTAGTGTTGTTGATATACAATTTGAATTTCTCCACAATAAAGTTTAGTCCCCTGTATCAAACTTGAATGCTTTATACACCTAGAATACGTGGTGCCAATCACGTGCAAGCATGTTGATGTATGCTCTGTGTCAACTTTCTTGGCGATTCCAGATGCCGTCAAAGTGAACTAAAAGAGCTGACACCATTTTCTCCAGCCCTCAAATACATTTTCTTCAAATTTCATTGAATATGCGTCCATTTTCCTTGCGTCTTTTTACTTCTGACCCTAAATATAAATATTAGTACTCATACCTTCCTTCGTCCGCAGGCCCAATTAGATATTTTATCTATTTGTATTACAATCAGGTGTGTTTCACAACCGGGTGTTTTCTCCATCACATTCGCTCACGTTCGTAAGAATGCATACGCACTATTACATTTTGGAGTCAATTTAGTTTATTCCGTCTAAAATCAAATGCTAGATCGTACCAAAATGACTCTAAGTGTACTATAAAATTTCGATGCGCATTAGTATATTGCTTCACTGTACAGCTTTATCTGTTAGTGAATTTTATCGGACTAAAACAGAATGAAGAAAATTGAAAATAATTTTTCATTAAAGATAACATTAAAAACTAACCTATGGTTTCTTCGGAAGACATGTTTGTCAGATCGTAATTAACGGAGAAGGGCAGAGGCAATGAGGAAGCGCGAGCACCGAAAATCTCAGACCTGTAGCACTTCCTCTGTTGTTGAAACAATCCCGTGCGGCATCTCCTGTCAAGCGTGCCATAGACAGTTGAGAGATGAAATTGATCAGCCACTCACGTAATCACTGAAACCAAACCAATTAGTAATGATATGGTTTTGTACAACTGATAGTTTTCATACGGAACAAATGGTTCCAACCCTTAATTTTTACGTTCTTTGTTTTTGTGACAATAAAGACGTATTTTAAATATTTTATGTGACAAGGCATCTCAAATAACCAGTATGTGCCTTATGCATGTTCAAGTTTGACTGGTATTGTAACAATTTGGCATGCTTCAGATAAAACCCTTAACCAACTCGATGTTCAGATATATGCCTCTGTAGCAGACATTCATAAATACGTAAACCTGGAGTTCATTTGAAGAACAGTTTATGCATTCGTTCTACAATGTTAGTCCAACTGTGACAAGCAATCACCAAAGAAGCCGACCCTTTTTCAAGCCTAAATGAAGTAAACGTAATGCAAATTGCAGATTTAATTTCTGTTCGTTTTTACAACCACAAGGGCTCATGCTTTTTCGGCATATGCCCTCTACCTTAACATTGCGGTGTTTGTTAAAATACAAAACTATCCAGTGAGACCCAAAGAACATGCCGTCATTTGGAATACAGCATCGGATTGGATCAACGCGACACAAAGACAGAAAAAAGTTCTCTGTCATGCTGACACTCATCGTTTGAAGAGACACACACTTAATCGCAATTTGGACTGTATTTTTTTTTTTGGGGGGGGGGAATCTATGGGATCACTTCGTAGCCTCAGCCTATCCAAATAGCTATTCTGACTTTATATTAGGTTACATACAGATATGACTGACTGCAGCACTCATTTTGTCAGGACCCTTGGATGCGGAGTACATACACGTGTCAAACCCCACTGCTAGGATAGAACCGGATTCTTCCTAATAATGGCTAAAAGTATTATCATTGCAAAATCGTATTATTCAAACCTTGTGCACCTGTTTCTACAAATGCGTAGACAATTTAGTCAAAACGCGATAGGGATGATGAGGATCGCCTGACACAATTATGTAGACATTTGGTCAAATCGCGACAGGGATTGTACGGATCGTGTCATACATGCGTAGTTAAATCCTGACAGGAATAATATGTATCACTCCATAAATGGGTCGACATTTTTGTCAAATCCTGACAGTGGTGATATGGATCGCCTCACAAATGCGTAGTCAAATCATGACAGGGATGACACGGATCGTCTCACAAATGAGTAGTCAAATCGTGACAGGGATGATACGGATCGTCTCACAAATCGTGACAAGGATGATACGGTTCGCCTCACAAATACGTAGTTAAATCGTTCTTGTTCACCTTCTATACGTTTTACATGTCAACATCCTATTTTGCTCTCTAGTGTAATATCCAGTTTTGTGGAGTCCTTATCGCATGTGTTAAGGCTGTGCTCTATCGTATCTTCAGTGTCTGGTTGATTTCTTGTCAACATGCCCAATATAAACCAACAACATAGTTTCTTTGTTTTATGATTATTATTATTATTATTATTATTATTATTGCTTTCTCACATGGGAACTATTTTACTGTAGTATTGTCGGACGGACATTATACCCCCGCAAGACAACATTCTAAAATAACAGTTCTCAAAGGAGAAAGCAATCATAGATTTAGTGTTTCACAGGAAGTGATTTGAGGTAATATAACATAAGCAATATTGGCTACTGAAAATGATTATAGTTAAGTAAAGTATCAAGGGGGGGGGGGGAGAAGCGCATTCCTTACTGTCTCCTTAACTTATGGATATCTTTTCTAAATACGTTTATACGTCGATATCCAAACGTGTATGTTATTCTTATACAGACATCGTTCTATTATCGAAATTGTGAATAATTTGTACTGAGTGTTACAATGGAATCATTTAGTTTGTTATTTAGTTTCTTACCTGATTCAATTTAATATTGAGTAATCTTTCACAAATATGTTTCCTATTATTTTTAGAGGGGAAAAACTGTCCAAGAGCGATTATTTTGTATATGACAATGCTTAAACATCTGTAGCTACTATAAAACTGGAATAATAAATAATTAAAAACCAGTCGCTCCTTGATATATCGAGATTTTGAGCTGTGAAGAATACGTTAATGACATTAGAAGCAAATATACAGCTGCCCAAAGAATTGTAAGATCTAGACATTTTCCCAAAAGACCAATCGACGTCATGCACTTAGGAAATCATGCTCCTAGACTGCATGCGAGTAGTCTAATGACGACAAATGACTCTCCAATAGCCATTGATTTACCGTATAAATACATATCAATAAAAAGAATACAATTTAATGCTTTTCGGTTTTTTTGTTCATGCATTTTTACACTCCTTTCTGGCGTTTGAAATAATATGCTTTCCTTTAATTCTTTTGTTTCTGTAAAAAAATTAAAAAATATCTGTGTTCCAGTCTCAATCTGTCTGTCGACCTGCTATATATTTTCATGTGCCAACCGATATAAATGATTTTTAACAGAGATTATTGATTTTCTGCTTTCTTATTTATGCATTCGTCTACTAATGCACGATCGTATTGGTATGTAAGGACAAAAATCATCAATTCTTCATTTTGCATCTTGCATTTTCGTTTTTGCTGATATCGAGTGATTAATAATTATTGCTCTCAAATGGCTCTTTCGATGAAAGATATGGAACTGTAAGTAAAAAGTACAATACAAATGTTAATCGTTTGTTCCGTAAGGACTTACCATTAATTAATCTGAATTAATGTAGCCAGGTGTATCTACGGATCACCAAACCCAAGCCCGAAATTCGGTTCCACATTTTCACATTATTTTCAAATCATTCGGGCAAATATAAAAGGTAATCCGTTTTCAGTCAGCATGTAATGAGATATGGTTTGGTTTTTGGTTTGTTCGTGTAAGTGCCTCTTTTAACACTTTATTGGCTAAATCATGCCAAGGAAATGAGAGTTCAGTGCCTTTCCAACAAGCATGCTGAGGCAGACGATATCCTGGGCGAGTATAGTATCCGTGTCTCTTGGATCTGTTGAGATAAACAAAGAATAAACGACGAATCATGTATATGACACTATTTTAAATTGGTTTTGATACTTTTCATTTATAAGATTATGTTCATCAATCATTATTCAGCCATAATTATTTTCACAATCATAGTTTTCCTTACTCATTCCCAGACTGGAACTGGGTTCTTAACACAGCATTAAACATGCTGACAGTATTTTGGGTCGCGCCTCTTTTTCAAATATTATCACAGGTTTCCTACTGCAATTACCACGCCGCCGTTATTGTCATTTCAGATAGTATCTCGATTCCGGAGTATCTGAAATTTACATTACTCACTGAATTGTCATAGGACATTTCCAGAAATATGCTGTTATATTACACTATCGGTCAAAGACTAGTTCATGTTCGAATAAAATCCATTTCCGACCTGGGGGTTTTCCTACAAAGCGCTTGTACGATACACAGTTTGAGTGCTATTTTCTACAAAGGAAATACACAAATCATATATTAGACATTAATCCGCTGATGTTTTCAGGGATGTGCAGTCCTGCAAAGCAGAATTTTAACGCAACTACGTACGGAATCATGTAGACATCGAATATACATTTCGAGCTTCAATAGTTCTTTACAAGTTAATATTAGATGTCCAAAAAAGCTTGCCCACCCGAAGCTCTATTAAACCACCCAGTTCTGTTCTGTTAGCTTAGAGAAACAAAAATCTGTTAGCTATTTTAGCTTTCTTCTACTTCTAATATATTCGTACCGTGAGACCCAGCAGTCTATATGTCAGCGATAGCGACACATAACACGAGCTAACAAACAAAAAATTATATATAAATTTTTGCTACTGCTACCAAAGAGTAGTAATTCTCTCCCTTACTTAATTCTTAGAATGGTCGCGTGGTGGAGGGGAGATAATGGGATAATATTAACATACGGCGACAAATGGCGAGAATGTTACAACGGTTAGTTTGGATTAAGTTTTACGCCAGCCATAAGGTGAATGGTATTATGTTAAGAAGTCGTCCGTCTATCTGTCACCAATTCCATCTCCGCACAATAGTTTCAGTTATTCACCATCATTAGTTACAAAACTTTGCAGATGATTTGCACTTGGGACAAGGAAAATCTCTGTTGATTTCGACTTAAACCCACAAGGTCACTGTTGCTGAACGAATGAAAATATTTTTTCCACAGTGACTCGAGTTCTCTATCATCTACAGTTTTACCAAACTTTATGAATAGCTGGCACCTGGAAAAAGAAGAAACTTAATCAAGTTTGGGTCAAAACGTCAAGAAGGTCAAGGTCACCCTGACTAATGGAAGAAAAATGGTTATGACGACGATTTCAATTATCTACGTGCAGGACTATACAACATAAGGCTGGCATATGGCGTGCCATTCAAGGTATTCTTGCATATTACATTTATCTCCGGCAGGGACTAATTTAGATTAGAGATGAATATAAACAAAATCTGAAAGCAAATACCTATCCGAAATACTTGTTTGATCTTTTTATTGAACGTTTCGTATAGGATTTAGTTGACTCTTCCCACATTGTTGCAAACATTTCAAGAATGACGGCAAACAATTGATTTACTGGGCAACTCTTATTTTTCAAAATATGCCATCTTAATAATATTACTGTCATTGAAATAATTGGAAACTCCAGTAAAAATGCATTGGAGAAAAATTAATTGGCACTTCGGCCACCATGATGACCAACCGTAATGTATACATAAAGGATTTTTTGCGGGGGGGGGAGGGGCGGGTCGGGTCTAATTTAATTAATATGAACAAGGTTTAGGAAGGGTAGAAGAACGAAAACAAAAAAATATTTAAGTGTCCATAATGTTAATAGCTTTATTTAGCCACTATGTTTTACAATGTAATCCACAGTAGATCTTACAGGCAAAATCTGCTCGATGAAAGGAAAACTGTGCTTAATGAGGGGTAAAAGTCCTTTTTGTTTACCTTATTAAAAATCTAAAGAATGTCTTCACAAGTAACATTTATGTTTGATTGGTCTCAATGCACTTTACGGAAAATTTACAATCCCTAAGGTAAGCTGACTACTATCAGTTGTAATAAACATCAAAATCAACCATTTGTGCGTAACAAAATATGTTGAAAAGTCAATTTTGTATCAAGAAAATCAGAACTGTCATGAACCAGAACAAGCATATTCTCTCTCTCCCTCTCAGACATCGCTATAAACTGCCACACTGCAGACATCGTAGCGATAGGACAGAACAATTGTTAAAGCTACGTTAAAAATCCAAAACTCTC
Organism: Sinohyriopsis cumingii; assembly: GCA_028554795.2. NCBI lineage: Eukaryota > Metazoa > Mollusca > Bivalvia > Unionida > Unionidae > Sinohyriopsis > Sinohyriopsis cumingii. The sequence continues at coordinate 132,098,705 of CM068826.1, read as the reverse complement.
TCTCTCTCTCTCTCTCTCTCTCTCTCTCTCTCAAAAGATTAATTTCATTAGTCTACTGTCTGTAATTAAGTTTTTGCTCCCTCATCAAAACGCCTTGGGATAGACTAAAGATGCCAAATTAACTAAACTTTGGTTTACTGTAGAAATTTGAGCTTAGTTAGTGACATAATCTGTATTAAGTTAATTCCTGATATCTGAAGGCAACTAACTATTTTCATCTGATGCGGAATCTTTCAGTCCGTTTAACAATATGAGTTTTAGTATTCTTAGTGTAGTCTTCTACCTTTGATGTCAGTTCTTTGAACCTAACATGTATTATAATAGGTGCTGCTATGTTGGAAGCTTGGTTGTTATTATTGTTGTTGTTGTTGTTGGAGTAGGGTTTAACGCCATTTTTTCAGCACAAGATAGCCTATACATGGCGGCCAGTATGACTGGTGGAAGAAGAACCCTGGAAAACCCCGGGAAGAACCACCAACCCACGAGAAGCTACTGGCAAGCTTTCTCACGTACCCACGTTAACCGAGCCCGAGACTCGAACCCACGCAGACAGATGTGATATGGCAGTGATCCTGAACGGTGAGCGCTTTAGACCACTTGGCCACTCGGGGCCCCCGGACGCATGGCAATTTAGATTGAAAAAGGAAACGATTTTAAATGAGGCATGAAAAGCATGATATAACTGATATATTAAAGATTTAAATGATAAAATGCTAGAATGCGAATCATTTTTAAAAGGATGATAAAAGTAAAGCAACCGTTTCGACTGGTTAATCCATATGCCCTAATTGAGCAGTTTATTGGGAAGAAGATAAAAACGTGTTAGAGGCAGGAAAGATACCCGTCACTGGGAAATTTGTTATTATTATCATCTTCTATGTATAATTAAGTAATACCTTTAATTACAGTATAATTAAATGGGTTATAACTTATTTCTTGACATTTATGTCCTATTTTGATACAGCACGACCCATTATGCATCTGCAAACTTGATACACGCGTATGAATCATTATTTTGCCAAGATGAAGACATCAAAAAGATTTACAGAAAGCAAACCTGATATCGATACATAAGATTAAATTATTAATACCTAAGTCTTTAAAAGATCATACACTTTATTTATTTTTTTAAAATTCCAAGTAACCACCCGTAAATGATAGCCAATATTTAACTGTATAATGCCTAAATCCATCCATCCATCCTTCCATCAACTCAGTAGCGTAATAACGGGGGAGAGAGATGGACGGACGAGGCGATTGCCCCGGGCGCCAGAGGGCTTGAGGCTCCAAAACTCCTTTGGGCCTTCATCCTATCCCCGGGTACAATTTACCATTAGTACGCCACTGACTGTCTATTACTTTGCACTAACGCTGGTTGATATAATTGTCCCAAGTTTTGCTTTCATTCTGCTAGACAAGCTTTAGTAACCACCTAATTTAGATGTATTTTCCTTTCAATTTACCTTTTCTATTTGTAGTAATGGATTTTCTTTTTTCTGTTTGAAAATTTCATGTAATACAAAGCCATGCACTCACTCATCTTCGCTAGCCAAGGTTCCGATAACTCTATCTAGGAGATAATTATGTGCTTCGGGTCTGTGAATTTCATTGGTTGCAGTGGCAAGCCACTGCATCCAATCCAAATTAAGTGGTTCAAATTTGAACACTGTTCCTACGTGATCAAGACAATGGAGCACACAACTTGAATGGACTGATAAATAAGCACTTTTCTAGTGCCATTCCGTGTTTACACAAATACCTTTCACTCAAATACACATGTAATGGCTTCCCTCTGGTGCATAGTCATACTTTTGATGTTAAACTTACAAAGTATCATGTTTAGGTCGATTTCCACAACCGTTTTCGGCTGATGTACAATGCACCATGCTATTGGCTAGTTGGAATTACATACTAAGGAAGGCAGCACATAAAATCCAATAGATGTCGCTTGGACGAAGCAACGATATAGCTGTTCGATCCGCCAAGGTGTATATAGAGTTATCGAAACCTTGGCTAGCACAGATGGCACTCACTTTCCTATATTATTATTGAGAAATTTTTCGCATATTAGAAAAATCATTTTTTATGATTTTAGAGTCCGTTTCTAATTGTGTGTTCTGTTATTAGAAAAATCATTTTCTAAATTCATTTTCTAAAATGAGACAGTTATTTGATAGAATCATTTTCTAAAATTAGATAATCATTTGTTAAGATTATGAAGTGTTCACTTATATCCATAAATTATTGCTATATTACAAGCAATAAATAGGTCTGAATGGTTTTTGTGTGGCTTTTTTTTCGAATCTAGATTTTGGATAGCGCCAGCTCAGTACCTTCACAAAAACATCTTCAAGAGTACTAACAGTGTCTCATGTGGTGATAGTGATGACAAAAGGGTCGCACAGACCTTGCTGTCTGAAACAACACAGGCAATAACTGCAAACTGTAGGCCCTAAAACTTTACATGAGTTAGATAATTCTTTAATGATACATGTAAGAAATAAACTACCTGCATCATATTTGAAATAAATAATTAGTTAATAAAATGTGTATGATCCGTATTAGAATAATTATAGAAAAAAGCATCAAAACAATCTGACGTTTTAGATACAGTCATTAGTCGTGTATGCAAATTTGTATGTACAAATTTCAAATGATCTAGGCAATATATATATATATATATATATATATATATATATATATATATATATATATATATATATACGTTCCATTTCACAATCTTACTTTTACCATTCGATCAATGGACACGAACGTTCGTGCGCAGCATTACTATTACATGGACCAAACTTTTTTCGATTGGCTAATCATACGCCTCACGTGATTTTAAATATAAATACTAGGACAAAACAGCCTGCATTATGTGCCGTTATTGCTAACATCTTGACCGTAGCGTCTCACGGTACGCATAAGTTAGCTCTTGAATAAGGCTAATATTCCAAATAGATTTATTTTTCTATAATCTAACTGAGCATGATTAAACCCAACTCATTTTTTTTGCGCAACATGTTATTCAAGGTACGTACGGTAAGAATAAGATTACTTATCCAATAGTCTCAGTGTATACCTGGTATCAAAAGAGATCAAGTGCAGTTCGGCTGACGGGTATGCAGGTTTTGTGGAACGTTCGTAGTTCTGAAATTGTACTCGTTTGTTAATATTGCAAAGTACAAAACTGACGCTGAGTTTGCTTCACCTAGTGGCAGTTTGTCCCCAAGTCCAGGTACTCGTCTCCATAGCTATTAAGACTTCTAAAAGAGGGACATGTAAAATATGAAGTTGAAATAAATAAATCCATTACAGCAATTCTTCTAACCTGACAGAAATGATTATGCGTTTTCGAAGTCCTTTTTATCACCTTTCAAGGCAACATAAGCAGTCAGTCAAATGCAAACAGGAAATAAAGCCAATCATTAGGTTCTCAATATTTAAAACAGGAAGAAAAATAATTGAAGGTCAGCTGTTTTGCGAGTGTAGAGAAGTTTTTTGAATGTTTCAAATCATACAATTATCAAAATAGACGTAGAGCTTGAAGAATCTAACTTTTTGAGCTTATTCATGAGCAAAAATAATTTTCAATGGTCTTATCTTAATTGGTGTCGAGTGAGGCGCCGCTCTCTTAGTCGAAGATACTGTAATATTGTTGGAATTTAAGCCTCGTAATCCTGGTCCTAGTGATTGAGATAACCTGTGGTTAAAGTTATCGTTGTCATCGTATGGTTTAGAGATAATTTCAATAGATACCATTACTGAAAACAAGAGTGTAAAGACAAAATAGTAATTTTAGCTTCTTTTTATTTCTAATTTTCCGTCTTTTCTTACAATCAAACAAAATGAAAATGTTAGTCTAATGTTATTATTCAGTAGTCAATAGTTAATGGTTCGTATCTATAGTATTCGCACACAATTCCATTTTTTTATAGATTTTAAAAGCAAAGCATCAAGGTTGTAAAAAATGCACAAAACGTAGTCATGTTTTTCATTGATTTATCATTTCTAGCCTAATTATCGCCAGAGTCCCGAAAACTGTCAGCTTGTTGACATTTCAAATCAAACCGGAGTTTCTTTAGTAATAAGGTCGCTATATTAGCAGGGGTGAGTCCATTTTTGTAAGCAACAGACGTATTGTAGTTCACTGTCCTTGATAAAGCAATAGTTCCCTAAATTTATGAGTTACATATTTTTAAACACATTATAAAAACGCGACATTGCAAGTCTTGGACACAGACGACGCAGTTTGTATTGATATGGACTGTTCTAGAACCTAGAAAAGGACAGCGTATGCTTCTTTACATTAAAAGCTATCGTTTGGTTTGAAACACCAATAAGCTTACAGTGCTATGAACCCCCTGGCAACAATCAGGTTAAAAGTGATAAATTGATGAATGCATTGAATATAATTTGTGCATTTTCGTTTTTATAATCGGTAATGGTGTTTGCAAATACAATAGGTTCGTTCTTGACGGTCATTGTTATACAAAGGTCCAATCTTTCATTGCTTTGATTTGATAGACAGTATATTATTATAGGATTAAATGATCATGGTTGGGTATTTATCGATGTGTAAATTTGACCTAATCACTCTCAAAGTAAATAAAGTCCGAAGTTCGAAGGACTTTATGTAAACTTTGTGAGTGATTAGGTAAAATTTACACATCGATAAATACCCAACCATGATCATTTAATCCTTATAATTCAAATTGCGTCCTTTCTTTCTTCAAATCCACTTAGTCTATCAAAAATGCATTCCACTTTATGTAGCTCGTACTTTCCTTTCATTCGCCGCTTTACATCGCCCCATAATACATAACATGTACAGAATCGCACGAACATATTAACTACAGTCACATTTACGTTTATTCAGACACTTCATACTTTACGTATAGACATGGCTACCGGTGGTTTCAACACATTTAATTTATTTACAACGTTCGTGTTCAATTTTAGTCAGTCCCATCTGCTACGTCAGATGACCATGACCTTATATAATAACAGCTGATAACGGAATGAACAAGACTGCTAGATTAAATTTCCAATGAAACCTTTAGTCATAATGGATATTATCAATGAACAACATGGAAATATGAACAAAATGATGCTATCCCTTACTAACATAAAGGTAACAATTAAATAAATTGTATACAGAAATAACATTTTATATCATTCTCAACGGCGTTATTACTTATGAAGACCCTATCAGGGATCTAATGTCAAATGAAATGTAACTACTGTCACAGTTACTTTTATTCGGCAACTTCATACTTTACATCTTAAGCAATGGCTACCCATGGAGTAAGCACGTTTATTTTCCTAAAAAACGACATTCTTTTTTCTTAAATTTTAGTATGTCCTATACAGGAATAACATTTTATATCTTTTTCATCAGCGTTAATACTTCACAAGACCTTTTTAGTTATCTAATGTGCAATTAAATGTGTAGTTGTTAAACGTACAGTTGCTCGCAAAACCGGCTATATATTTTGTTTGGTTTCATAGTTGAGTGCCAGAGTGCTGGAATGAATTAATGACTACATATTCAAAACAATTTAAATTAGCAAAACAATTACCGTTATTGATGATTATGTACATTTTTCAATGGTGTTAAGTCACATTGGTGGAGATGGCAGTTTTACCATTTAAAAACTTTATTCAGTCTTTGAATAATGGTCTCATAAATATTTGTTTTTATTTTTGTGTAAGTGGTAATATTCACCATGCCATCAACACCCACTCAAGTTTTTAAAAAAAATAAGCAAACCAATTTAGAATTAAAAATAAAAAATATTGCCATTGAAAAACCAATGCCCTATTTTGTGTTTCGTTCAGTAACCTCTGAGCATTGATTTATTCAATAGCATTTAAGTCCTCCTCAGATAATTTCTCGAATCAGCGGCTTCAATTTCTCGAATCAGCGGCCTCAAAATTTACTAACCCAGTTCCCATGTTGTTGTGTATGGCTAGGGTGACTGAGGTCATGGGGTGCTGTGTGAGGCAATTTATCAATCTCTGTTGTTCTGTTTCATTTTCAGCGTTTGTAACATCCATCTCATTATCGTCACATCCATCTTTATCTGCTTCAATCGCTGCGATTTTTTTTAACTCCTTGTCATCTATATGTTCAAAAAACTCCACAGAAAATCACCGTAATCGGCCATTTTGCGCGACTTTGTAGCAGTCGAACGCCAAATTGTACATTATGCATTTCAATCAAAGAATATTTGAAAAAGTATAAAAAGGGTATAATTTATATTTAGTTGCTGAATTAAAAAAATCTAAAAGATGAAACAGTCGTTTCACAATAATGTGATTGCAATATTTATTTATATTGCAAACAGTACAAAAACCGAAATTAGTCCCATAATTTATCGATGTGTAAAAAATGCCAGATCAGTATCATGTGACCGTTTACAGCCGAGCATATTGCAGCAAACCCGTTTAATTAATAAAAATTGGAATTATTTAAATTTAAAATAAAGCCAAACATATAATCGAATGTATATAGCAAGCATTTTTTTTTTGCGCAGTAGAAGATACATCAAACTTTCATAATAAAATCGGAGCTCCATATGTGGTGGGGCCTAATAGCCAATCAACGTTCAGAACTAGGCGCGTTCGATTAAGAAAGCTCAAACCTAACCACCTTATTGCGACCTTAAATCATATAAATGCAAGTATTTAAATTTATTTCAGCTTGTTTAGGTCTTTACTGACACATTATTCACAAAACGAAACACCAACCCATGACTTGCACACCCATGAAAATCAGCCCTTTCAATTGAGGAACAATTTACTATGGAGATCTTCCTTAAGACGATGAGCATGTCTGAAAGCGGTTAATGCCGACAAGTATCAAGAACAATCGGTCGATCTGATTAAAACGTAGAACATATAGAAAATGCAGGTCCTTGCCCACATTTCTGAACTTAGTCACGCATTTTGTTTGAGCACCTGTAGCCTTCTAAAATAGAGATATTGGCTGAGCACACACACACGTACACACACACCTATATATTTATTTTCATCAGTTCCAATTTTGAAAAGTTATATTGTAAATAATAAAACGATATTGGTTATTCAGCTCTACTGTACTGTAGTTATACTTAGTACAAACTGTAACGAAGAGTAACATCTTTCTTTAGATTATTCATGGGTAATTAGAGATCTGTGTCACTATCGTATATAACTATTCTTTTCTTTGGAGGAGGTGAAACTGTGTATGACATGCTTGTATTGTCCTTAATATTGATTGTAAAATTACCCCCGTGTATAATAGACCCTCCAAAAACGGACTCTAGCGGATAACCATGTGCTAAACTTTCAAGTTCACGGATTCTTTGAACATTATTTTTCTGTCCTGGAAATATGGCAAGTGCTACAGTGAAATTTGCTTATGGATTAATGTGCTGACGGATAAATTATGCCTTCTGGCTGGTAAGTGTATTATTTGTCATTAAATATTGTAGGTATATTTTTGATTCAACCTGGGCACAGTGGAGATGCTTAACAAAATTAGAAAAAAACATGTTTTATATACCACTTTTCTGGCTGTTACTAAGTTTTCCGTAGTTGTTAAGAGAGTAGGGAGGCTATGAAGTGTATAGGTCTATAGTATATATGCATGGATCAGTGTTTTCTGTTATATTGTTCATTTCACACAGCACTGAGAATTTTATCCTATCTGTAACACAGTGATTTTCAGATCAGCGTCATTAAATGTAGTAACAGTACATCATTTGTTTCACACGAAGTATTTAAAACTAGTTAGGTAGCTTTAGCTACGTTTAATGACGCTGATTTAAAATGTATTGAGCTATACCTACATATAGGATAGAATTGACCATGCTGTGTGGAACGAACAAGCATAATACCAAAAAGCTCGACATCATATGCGTTTGTCTTTGTCTTCTCTCTCGAAATGTTTTGTATGGTGTGTTCTCAAAGATGGATTTAACTTAAGTTACTATATTTTTGTTATGTAATTTGTTGATGTTGTTGTTGTTTGATTTTAGTACAGCTATGTCAGGCACAGCAGAAGACAACAAGGGTTTCTTTTTTTTTTAAAGTAGTACTGAGCGCGTGGACACCTTGACTGAGACGACCGGTCTGAGATGATAGACTGAGACAAGAAAAGTAAAGTTAGCAAAACAAGTAGATTTCTCTGTGATATATATATATATATATATATATATATATATATATATATATATATATATATATATATATATATATATATATATATATCCTTCATAATTTCCACCCTATGTGAAAAGATAGTTATTAATTTCATGAAAACGAAAAATATTTGTTAAAAACCTCTTGCTTTTGAAAACCTTTTAGTCCAAACTTTTTAAAATGTAGTGTATTTACCGCCTGTTCGGTATCATGGTATTGTAGAGATAAAAAGTATGAATGATATGAAAGCATTCCAGGTTCTCAGAAAATGTTTTGTCATGAGGTCGGTTTGTATACATTCAGTGCTATGTACAATGCAGCTGGTAATGTTGTTAGAGTGAAATATTTTCATATGAAAATAATTTAACTCACACAAACTTCAAATTGTGATTGGTTTTTCATCGGCTGTGTCAAAATTGCTAACGTGGATTTAAGATTGTGACGATTTCTGACATGAGTTAAAGTAAACAACAATGTTGTGGTCGCTGGAATTATCACTTGAAAACAGAAAACTGTGCTTCGAGACAAACATCACAAACACTGGATTTTATTTCAGCATCCGCGTTAGGAATATCTGGTAAGTAATTAAATATTTTTTTACGTTTGGAAAGGAAGCATTTTAGTCACGGGTTTTAACTGCGCTGTTTGTTTAGGCATTGTAAACACAAATCGACTGTGACGTCATGGGCATGCTCTAATGACGCACCGCAGTCACAATGATGCTAACGTACTTTCAAGCTATTTATTTCACATAAATAAAAAACATATCGTTGGGAGGTTCTTTGTAACGTGCCTCCTATATAAGTGAAACGTGTCTCCTCCTATATACGTGAAACGTGTCTCCTTTTAAACGCAATTCAGGTATGGGAACTGCATTATTGACAACGCTTTATTAATGTGGCCAGAGTACTGATTCAAATGTGAAGTCAGATTTCTCTAATGTGCGCTTGGTTAGTAGCTTCCTTTGTTTTGTTTTATGTACCTGGAGCGTGTATTGATCCAATACGTCACTGCTTACTTTATCATACTGTCATTTTGCTTTATGGTACGCACTGGAACCAATTTGTCTCGATTTGCGCATACTCGCAAAGTTATTCCACTGTAAGTACAGTTTAACAGGCTTATTCAGTGATGGACATTCGGCTCACTTTTCGTTCAAACAACGAAATCCACCACCATATTTACATCATTCTTAGAGTAACTTTTGTTTCCGCTTGGACTAGTTTAAGTGATTATATGCCATAATTCGGATAGAGTTTTGACTCCATATAATTCGCACCATGATTATAAGTCGAAGTACAGAGCTGAGAAAACCGTACTTGCAGGGGGGGGGGGGGCTGGTCACAGTAATACTACGTAAGCTTAATTGTATTCCCAGCAAGAATTACGGTTCTGAGATAATCAGACACTTTATTATTATTGCTAATTTTGTCTCTGAACATACTTATTGAGGTTTTCTACGGAGAATAATAATTTATTTTTATCAACTTAATGATCGTACTAAATATAGAATCAGCAAATGAATGGCAGTAATTAATCTTGAAAGTATTTGATCCAGATAATTACTTGATAATTACATTACTTGCGTTACATTGACGCTGATGAAAATGCCCCAACAGTTATTATATGCATATTAATTACTTGATAATTACATTACTTGCGTTACATTGACGCTGATGAATATGTCCCAACAGTTATTATATGCATAATAATTACTTGATAATTGTGGGGGTGCGTGGTGGTGGTCTAGGGGTGGGGTTCTTCTTATAGACTTTAACGAATTATGAGAAGTTCCCCTGGTCCTTATTCAGAAGGTTAATTCTGGACACTATATTATTTATTGACTAAATATATTTATGGCTACGAGCCCCCAGTCAGCAATGCCGACAGTTAAATTAAAAGAAATACAAAGATGAAATTTAAACAATAACAATTTAATAAATGAAATTTAAAAGAATTTAAAGTAATCAATGTCTCTCTTTCACCCAATGATCCCTTTGATCATCATTTGAGTTCACAGTGTGAGGAGATTTTTCCCTTCTTGAGTGCTACTCATCTAAATCTCTTCGTTCCCTTGTCTTTCTCTCCTTTCGTGATCTCCACTTCCGCTTCCTCTTCTATAATCCTTGTTCCTTGCCGTTATCTTGACTTCCGGTTCCTCTTCTAGTATCCGGAACCCTTGACGATATCCCTTGAGGTCACCCGAAATTCACTCGGTATCTCTCACCGTCACCCGAAATTCTCTGAACTTCTCTCGTCCCCCGAAATTCTCTGAAATTCTTTCGTCCCCCGAAAGCTTCCTGATCGAAGCTATTTCATGAATTTCCTAAATTCCGCCAATTTTTACGAATGGCTAACGGAGTGTGTGTCACTGCGACTCTTAAACACCAACTGACGAATTTCAGGCTTGTACACGTCTTATGTCAGTTTCTCGAATCAAGTCCCACCTACAACGCATCCCGATTGGATGGCGACGGACTCTGGTCATTTGATCGAACTGTCAATCATAAAAATGTCAGTCTGTGTGTCCCCATGTACTGTCCAGCCTACCATTGTCGGCTTCCGGCTCTTTGAAGTTGTCTACGTCACGTGTTCCCATGTACAAAGATTCCCGCCAGATTTCCACTCAAGAGCTCAAACAAAGACTGGGTTACGTAAGAGGATTAGCCAACTTAGGCACTTGGAAAAACAAAGCTTACCTGGCTCCACTTACAGACTTATAAATACATGTATAATACAAGGGGTTGGGGTAAAACATCACATCCCCCCACGCTTGAGAATAAAATCAGGATTTTATTCACTCAAACTAAAAAAGCAAAAGTGTTACACGATATAAGGAACAAAATCAGCAAAATGAACTAAATGCTAAACTGAGTATGAACACGAAAATATAATAAATGATCTATATCATTTCGGCGCTTCTACTCATGAAATCTGCGCCTACGTTTTCAGATCCTTTCACGTATCTGATCTGCATCTGGTACTGCTGTAAAAACAGCGACCATCGCATCAATCGACCATTGGACAACTTTGCCTGCGCCAGATAGGCGAGTGGTTGGTGGTCGGTCTCCAATATGAACTTACGTCCATATAGGTATCGCTCGAACCGTGATATGCCGAACACGATTCCAAGACATTCCCTCTCCGATACTGAGTAATTCTTCTCGGCAGCAGACAACTTCCGGCTGCCGTATGCGACAGGAAAAAGCGTCTTGTCATGCTCCTGGAGCAGTACTGCTCCCAGTCCCGTGTCGCATGCATCGGTGCGCAGAACGAATTCTTTATCCAAGTCCGGTAGACGAACAACTGCGTCGGATGTAAGTCTATCCTTTAGCGTTTGGAATGCGTGCTCACACGCATCTGTCCAAACGAACTTACTCGGGGTCCGTTTCTTGGTTAGGTCAGACAACGGGCCCGCAATCGCGCTGAAATTAGCGACATACCTCCGGTAATATCCGGCCAGTCCCAGGAATGACCTCACTTCCGTTTTCGTGGTGGGGCGTGCGGCGTTTCTCAACTGCTCCACCTTCGACTTCTCTGGAGACAGCGTGCCTTGGCTCAGGGTATGTCCTAAATAGTCTAATGTCCTGAAACCAAGGTGACATTTGGAAGGGCGGGCTGTCAAGCCCTCCTGACGTAGCCGCTCCAAAACGTCAGCTAACAGAGCGAGGTGTTCACCCCATGTCTCTGTAGCTAACAAGAGGTCATCCATGAAGTTGTGGACACCCCTATCGCGCAAGGGCTCCAACAACTTCCGCATCATTCCGGTAAAGACGCTGGGCGCGTTTTGTACCCCGAACGGCATCACCAACCATTGGTATGTCCCGTCGGGAGTAGCAAAAGCAAGCTTCGGTCGGTCTTCTTTCCTTACCGGAATTTGCCAATACCCCTTGGACAAATCCAGTTTGGAAAAATATTTCGCTTTCGAGACCGAAGCGAAGATATGTTCGGGGTCAGGTAGCATTTCAACTTGAAATTCTGTCACCTGATTCAGCTTCCGGTAGTCGACGCAGAACCGATGGGTGCCGTCCTTCTTCTGCACTAAGACTACTGGTGAGCTGTACGGAGAGTCGGCAGGTTCGATTACTCCCAGAGCAATCATCTGCTCGATTTCTTCCCTTACAACTTGTCGTTTCGCGTGGGGCAAGGGGTAGGGTTTACGCTGAACTGGTCGGTCGTCCACCATCTTTAACCCGAACTCGACAAGCGTCGTCCTCCCGGGTTTTTCTGTTAGCACGTCGGAATATCCGGCCAGCAAGGTCTCTATCTCGTTCCGCTGCCCTTCAGTTAACATGGGGTCACACTCCACGTCCGACGGAGTCTCGGCCCTCGTTAATGGACAGCTCGGGACAGTGTTAGCACCTTCCGTATCGCCTTCGATATCCTCGGTGACTATCGCTGCGACAACAAAATCGCTGGCGGTCTCCCTTTCCCGGTACCTCTTGAGCAAATTGGCATGGTACAATTTCTCTTTCGTCGGTAGTTGTATCCGGTAGGTTTGACCTCCGACCTTCTTGGTGACGACGTATGGACCCCTCCAGGAAACTTGCAACTTGTTGTGTTCCTGGGGCAACAACAACAACACTTTGTCCCCTACTTCAAACTGACGTGGTTTTGCGCGCTTATTGTAATTTTTCGCCTGTTGCGCCTTAGCTCGTTTGAGGTTTTCTTGCGCGAGAGAACAAACCTCTTCCAGTTTGTTGCGCAAGTCCGCGACGTATTGGTAGGTAGTGCGTACTTCCTCTACAGCGTGGTCGTCTGTCCACAGCTGTCTCAGTACGGCGATTGGGCCGCGTACGGTTCTCCCGTACAAGAGTTCAAAGGGAGAGAACCCCAAACTCGCTTGCGGTACTTCCCGGTATGCAAAAAGCATGGCCGGAATATACCGGTCCCAATCCTTGGGGCGGCCTTCGCACAATTTCTTGAGCGTGTTTTTCAAGGTCCCATTAAACCGTTCGACCAATCCGTTACATTGGGGGTGATACGGTGTAGTCGTGAGGTGTTTAATCGACATGAGGCGATTCACCTCCGCCATCACACGACTCATAAATTGTGTTCCTTGATCGGTCAAGATCTCGTCGGGCACTCCGACTCTTGACCAGATCGCAAACAGAGCTTCCGCGACGGTTTCCGTGTCAATGTTACGCAACGCAACGGCCTCCGGATAGCGTGTAGCATAATCGACAACCGTTAAAATATATCGATTTCCGTGCGCAGACGCGGGTTTTATCGGTCCGATTAAATCCATGGCAACCCGTCTAAATGGTTCATCGATAAGGGGCGTACTCCCCAAAGGGATGGGTCGCTGATCCGTTTTCGGTGCCATTCTCTGGCATTTGTCACAGGAGAGACAGAACCGTTTTACGTCTCCCTGGACCCCTGGCCAGTAAAACTCTTTTACAAGACGGTCACGCGTCTTAGCAATTCCCATGTGTCCACCCATGAGACTCTCGTGTGCAAGTTTCAGTACTTCGCAACGCTTTTCCTTTGGCACGACGACTTGCTTGAAGTGTTCGTTGTGTTTCCTGGCGTGGCGATACAAGATTCCCTTCTTGTAGACAAACTTCACCGCGCCGTTCGGAGTTTCCCTTTCTGTTCCCGCTTCTGCGTGTTTGTGCAACTGCGCCAGAGTTGCGTCCTCCTGTTGCAGCTTCCTTAACTCCGCTGGAATAACATTACTAACCGGTGTCGATGTAACTTGGATTGGCTTTTGTTTCGGCTGTCGACTCATGGCCCTGGTTTCAACAGCACTCACTGGCATAGGTGTGCAGGTTTCGGGGTTCGGCTGGGGTAACACATAACGGCAACCCAATATGACGTCATGTGATAGCCCCTCCAAGCAAGCAGCTTCAATTTTCCCCTTCACGTATGGTGAATCGAGGTCAATGACAGCTACTGGTAATGAGTCACGCGCGCAGTTCGCGTACTGAACTTCTATTACCTCCCCTGTATAGTCCTCCGGCTTGACATATTTCTTGTCGACAAGCGCGGGGACGCTGCACCCAGTGTCATACAAGATGGTGGCGCCTTCACCATTGACAGTTGCGGCCGCAAGGTTGGCTGGGTTGCGACTCGCTTCCGGCACACCTTCCTTCTTAGCTACGACATTCACCTGGGTCTGCCTGCCCTTGGGACAGTCCCTGGCAAAATGCCCCAGGCGCTTGCAATTAAAACATGTCGGCGGCCCTCGCCGACTTGCAAGTCCTGGTTTCGTGGGTGAGGCCTGTCCAGGTCGATAGGCGGCAGCCCTACCTGTAGGTGCCCCTCCGACCTTCCCGTCGCCCTGACGGTTACGGACAGCCGGCTCAACCTCCCCCATACGACGCGACTCAGAGGGTCGGGGTCGGTCAGCAACCCCGGAACCTCCACTCTTCGAGTGCGCCTGCTCGTATCGCTCCGCCATGTTAGCGATCTCTTCGAGCGTCCGGTGTTCTCTTTCTGCTAAGAAAACTGTCAACTCGCGACGGTAAGTACCCAGGACATGTTCCTTGAGTATTACCTCGCGTAGCCCTTCGTACGTGCGTTCGACTTCGGCCATTTTCATCCACTTCTCAAATAAACCTCGAACACGGTTGTGGAATTGAGAGTGGGTCTCTGTTACCTTTTTCACCGAGTCCCGGAAAAGTTTCCGGTAAGTCTCGGCGGTCAGCCGATAATGGCAGAGAAGCGCCTTCTTGAGGGCAGTGTAGTCATCAGCCTCTTCTGCAGTTAAGCCGTGGTAGACTTCCCGAGCTGCACCTTGCAAAAAGGCTGAGACATTAATGGCCCAGTGCTGTTCAGGGACCTGATGAGCGCGTGCGAGTTTCTCAACTGGACGAGAAAATCGTCAATAGCCTCCTCCCTATCATTGAAGCGTGACATGTTGATCTGGACTATCCGGTGGTCGATGGAAGGTCGGCCGGTTGTTCCAGAGCTTGTACTGGCGTCGTCCCGTCCGTTGGTCCTAGCTTCAACTCTGACCTTTTCCATCTCCAGAGTGTGAGCGAGTCTGGCTAGCTCCAGCTCTTTCTGGGCGTCTCGGTCCGCTGCTATCTTGGCTAACTCTTGGTCCGCTGCTATCTTGGCTAACTCTTGGTCCGCTGCTATCTTGGCTAACTCTTGGTCCGCTGCTATCTTGGCTAGTTCTCTCTGGGCTTCTCGGTCCGCGGCTATCTTGGCTAACTCTTGGTCCGCTGCTATCTTGGCTAGTTCTCTCTGGGCTTCTCTTTCCGCTGCTTTTTCGGCCTTCCATTCCTTGATCCTTTCTTCTATAAAGGTTGCCAGGCGATCTCCCTCGTATCCAAGATCTTCCGACCCCATGGCGCGGTATTCCTTTATCATTTGTCGTTCGGTAGCCATTATACTAATGTAAAGTGATACCTTGTCTCAAAATTCAAACAATATACAGATATTTGTAATACCAGTTTAAATACTTACCTGTCGACAACAACTAGTTTCGTTCAGGTAAGATATTTGTTCGATATCTGTTTCACACGTACTGCTATGAATGGAAGATCTACAAAGCCTGCACATATGACAATAAAAATACAAGATGAGAAAATCACAAAATTTCATATACAAAGAATGGAAAATATCTCACACTGTTCACTAATACTTCTACCAATAACTTTAAGTCCCAAAATAATATATATGTCTAATTCATATCCCGGACGAAGCGCCCACTGTGGGGGTGCGTGGTGGTGGTCTAGGGGTGGGGTTCTTCTTATAGACTTTAACGAATTATGAGAAGTTCCCCTGGTCCTTATTCAGAAGGTTAATTCTGGACACTATATTATTTATTGACTAAATATATTTATGGCTACGAGCCCCCAGTCAGCAATGCCGACAGTTAAATTAAAAGAAATACAAAGATGAAATTTAAACAATAACAATTTAATAAATGAAATTTAAAAGAATTTAAAGTAATCAATGTCTCTCTTTCACCCAATGATCCCTTTGATCATCATTTGAGTTCACAGTGTGAGGAGATTTTTCCCTTCTTGAGTGCTACTCATCTAAATCTCTTCGTTCCCTTGTCTTTCTCTCCTTTCGTGATCTCCACTTCCGCTTCCTCTTCTATAATCCTTGTTCCTTGCCGTTATCTTGACTTCCGGTTCCTCTTCTAGTATCCGGAACCCTTGACGATATCCCTTGAGGTCACCCGAAATTCACTCGGTATCTCTCACCGTCACCCGAAATTCTCTGAACTTCTCTCGTCCCCCGAAATTCTCTGAAATTCTTTCGTCCCCCGAAAGCTTCCTGATCGAAGCTATTTCATGAATTTCCTAAATTCCGCCAATTTTTACGAATGGCTAACGGAGTGTGTGTCACTGCGACTCTTAAACACCAACTGACGAATTTCAGGCTTGTACACGTCTTATGTCAGTTTCTCGAATCAAGTCCCACCTACAACGCATCCCGATTGGATGGCGACGGACTCTGGTCATTTGATCGAACTGTCAATCATAAAAATGTCAGTCTGTGTGTCCCCATGTACTGTCCAGCCTACCATTGTCGGCTTCCGGCTCTTTGAAGTTGTCTACGTCACGTGTTCCCATGTACAAAGATTCCCGCCAGATTTCCACTCAAGAGCTCAAACAAAGACTGGGTTACGTAAGAGGATTAGCCAACTTAGGCACTTGGAAAAACAAAGCTTACCTGGCTCCACTTACAGACTTATAAATACATGTATAATACAAGGGGTTGGGGTAAAACATCACAATAATTACATTACTTGCGTTACATTGACGCTGATGAATATGTCCCAAGTTATTATATGCATAATAATTACTTGATAATTACATTACTTGCGTTACATTGACGCTGATGAATATGCCCCAACAGTTATTATATGCATATTAATTACTTGATAATTACATTACTAGCATTACATTGACGCTGATGAATATGTCCCAACAGTTATTATATGCATAATAATTACTTGATAATTACATTACTTGCGTTACATTGACGCTGATGAATATGTCCCAACAGTTATTATATGCATATTAATTACTTGATAATTACATTACTTGCGTTACATTGACGCTGATGAATATGTCCCAACAGCTATTATAGACATAATAAAACGTTTATCACTTTAATTACTATATTTTGCCACAAAACCGTATTTTATTCTCAGTATTAAATGTTTTTTTCCTCCCTCTAACAAACATACCCATTTCGTACAGACATGAACCAGTATTTGAAGATTCCAGCACATAATTTACACTGTTCCCTAAAGTTATCCAGAAAAATAAACAATGTCATTATATTTAATTCAGCAGTTGCTAAAAAAGCTTAAAATAATCTATCAAGGACACCTGTTTTCTTGTTGCCCTTTCCTAAAAAAAATGAACAACACTATTTTGGTTTGATGCAAAATTAAAATACCAATGCGCTGAAGCAAAAACGTTTTTTTATTTTTACAGCACTCTTGTGGCAAGGTAGTACCCATGTATAAATATTGTAGACAAGTCCGTGTTTGTTGTAAACAATAACTGTGTAAATTCTCCATGTAAACGTGGTTTGAAGTTGGTTTTTCGACCCTCTATTAAGAATATGTTAGGCACGGAAAGTGTCTTTGTAACTCAAGAGATCATGTATTAAAGTCTTTGATTGTTTCAAGCCTTTTTTGGTTCCATATCTATAATAGGGAATCGATGTTGTTCATTCATTATACGCTGCAGGAGAATCAATTCTTTTCGCAGAAACCTAATTAAATAATATGTCTAATTACAACGTATAATAGTATGAAAGGATAATGTAAACATTCATTAAGAATAGCTATCAATTAGATGCACAAATGTACATAAAATGATTAATTATTCATCATAGATTCCTAATTACGTTTAGAATTCTGTGTTCATGATTAGGGTTGAATACCTGGAATTTGTTTGTTCGTTGTTTTATTCACTGGAACCGTTTTCATGCGTCTTGCAAAGTCTCACAGATGCTATTATTCCAGCCTACATCTAATTTTTATATTTGAATACACATTTCTGGAAACCAACTTGTGCTTTGCACTGACCATAGAGAAGCATGAGATCACGATTGTAACGGACCACATCGCTTGTGAACTCTGCATTCCTCAACGTGAAGTCACATTTATGATCCTCACAGATATCTCCACGTATTTTTTGTCAGGGAGATGAATAGAAGTGACAATACAAACATACATGAAGATATATATTTGATAAAGCAACACCTTGAATAATCTGGTAACATTTAAAGAATGCAACCCTAATTTCACTTACCAAAACTGGCCACAATACCAAGGGTGCAGACCACACAAGACGGTATGCTTTTCGTTTCAATTTGAGGCCCCAGAGTAGAACATACACAAAATGAACAAAAAGCGATCTCTGATTTATAAAGGCAACACAAAAAAATACAGCAGGTTGATTCGAACATTGTGATGACTTAAATGTAAAAGTACTTTATGTCCTTTTATTAGCTATCACAGACAACCAGCTTTCGATTTATCAAATTTAACTGATTTTTTTTAAAAACAAAATTCCCGCTCCCTTGTTGCCTTATTTGTTTATTTTCTATTTCACATTTAAAATGTAGCATTTTTTGTTCTGATAATCTTAAGTACCAAGGTCTCTGTCCATAAATAAAAATAGAATTGCCATATTTCTTATCTAGATCTTCAAATTTACATCTGTTTTTGCTGCGTGTCTTGCTTTATTGTAAATACGATTGTATGACAAAAGTGGATCGGTCATCTCAAATAGTGAACTTTGCTTCTACAGTCAAGTCGATATTTTAGTATCATATCTCTGTCAAAAACATGAGAGAGAGAGAGAGAGAGAGAGATGAATTTCTAATTACGAAGGTATTATCGTTCTTGTGATTATCATTACACAACATCAACAGGTAATAGATTGGTCTGTATGCTTAACAACTATATATCCGGATAAAAGGTTGCATACATTATTAAACAACGTAAGTCCATGAATGTATGGAGAAATCGAAAAAGACGATTTTCGTTGTCATGTCAGAGAAACCTCAGAAATACTGAAAATACCGAGGTAGAATATAGGAATGTGATCGATCGTTTTTATAATGTAATATAACACTCAGTCAATTTCATTGTTAAAATATGGAAAGAATACGTCATTTATAACGCTCTAGATCTGAGATCGATAAAGTAAATTGATTTTACGCTATTGATGTGTGGTACGATGCATTTTATGTTTTGAGCTCATCTTTTTTAGGCAAGATGTTTCGTGAAAGAAAGGTGATATTGTCTTGAAAAGGCTGACATATTTTCAATTGTATCAAACCATTTAGGTAAAATGACATTCATACTGTATATCAGTATCGGACGTTTATCAGTCTGTCAAAGGACAGAGAGCGAAATAATCTTTGTGGAAATGCACCATACACTTGTAGCAAGAGTTTACTTTAATTCCTCGTATAGTCTTCATTTTGTTTCATTACATCTGTATATCAATTTGAAACGTAGTGAATCTTATCAGGGTTACTGTTATGATGTTATATATATATATATATATATATATATATATATATATATATATATATATATATATATATATATATATATATTGTTTTCCCTCCTGGTATATGACTGTATCTATATTATGCGTATTATGTGTTCATGGCTGTAAATCATAGTGATTTTCTATAAGGAAGATATTACATAACTAAATGTTGTCTCTTCATGCATATAAAAAATTAATCAAACATAGATCCAGAAAGGGATTCGGTCAATCTCCGTGAAATGTTAGTCTAGGTCTGAACGACGCTTGACGATCGATGCCAAATTAAATTCTAATTTATCTCTCAGTAAATGAGTTCCTTGTGTGTTTACTTTTATCTGTGAATTTATTTGTATTTCATGTTCTTCATCTCCTTTTGATCTGTTATAAAAGAAAATGATTGCATCTTCCACTTGCTCTATGCGACAATATATTTTTAACAATTTCTTATGTAGATAAATTTAAGTTTGACATCAGTCAGCCTGGGATGAGGTAGATGTACCAATAATGCATTGGAAAGTACTATTCCTTAATTATTCCCGACCTTCGTAATGGAAATAGAAAGCTCTTTATATCATTTACAATCATTTGCATATTTGTTGGTAATAAGTGTTCTGAATTACCTCTTAAATGAACAGTAGTTTCAATAAATGACATGAACATACAGTTTGTTATTATGTAAAATATTATTTCATGTAAGTGGGTTATTGTGTACAGTATAATTTGTATGGAAGAATTTTTATTATGTAAAGTATAATTTGTGTGTAAATTTGTTAGTATGTACATTATTATTGTAAATTTGTTTGTACGTACGTTATAATTTGTATGTACGTTCTTTATTATGTACAGTATAATTTGTATGTAAGTTTGTTATTATGTACAGTATTATTTTTTATGCAGTTTGTTATTATGTACAATCTTATATGTATGTAATTTTGTTATCATGTACATTATTATTTGTATGAAGTTTGTTTTTACGTATAGTATAATTTGTAAGTTTGTTTTTATGTACATTTTAATTTGTATGTAACTTTGTTATTATATACAATATAATTTGTATATACGTTTGTTATTATGTACGATATTATTGGCATGTAATTTTGTTAGTATGTACATTATTATTTGCATGTAAGTTATGTAATCGGCTTTATGCTTTTGATATGATATTTTTTTTATTTAGTAACCTGAACTGCGTTAAGTGAACAGCCATTTTCAATAAATGACCGACACACACAATAGGAATTTCTCGTATTTATTCCAGTACAACTAAGTAAGACTGTTAGAAAGAATATTGCTTAGACTTTTTAATCGCGGTTTCATTATATGATCAACCATACATGTGTTTGTTATGAATTTAAAAATCAATGAATTGACAGCTATCGGATATGACACTATGGTGTCTTAAAGGGACCAAACATGCAAAACTGAAATTTGCGCAAACTTCATATATAATTTGCTATATGTATAAGGTTCATTTTCTGAACATTTGTACCTTTTATTCTTACTCGTTACGAAGAAACTTATGAAAAACCGATCATCTCTCCAGATCCGTCTTATATAGAACAACGCGCTTCCCTCCCCTGTACAAATAGCGGATGTGACGTCATTTGAGACACTGTGTACACACTGGCATTGTTGATCATGAGTTATGGAGAACTCGGTCTGGGAGAATTCATCCCAGATGTTAGGAGCAGTCACCCCACTGCGCCTAGAGAAGTCGCCCCAAGGATCATATATACTAATTCTGAGATGTCGCCACGTGGTTGTTAAGGCTTTATGTATTGTTGTTTTTCTTCAACTTACTAACTTATTAAATGTATAAAATTTGCGGCTGTAAGCATGATGTGGCGTTTGCAGTTTTATACATGAAGGGTCTCCAACCTAAAAACTAAAGTCATCCTGAGACGACTTTATGGCATGGACCTCTATAACCCGAAATCGACTGAATTGGTGCTGACCGTTCATAAGCCAAAGGGTTATATTATCATCTCTCTAAGTGAACAATTTAATCTGATTTTTCATTTAGATTTGCTAACCTTTGACGAATGATACTTGAACTCGGTAAAAAGCATCACTGACGCCTACTCAGGAAATCCGGTCGCTACTGAGTTCAACATCATAGCTAATGCACAGAATTTGGACGGTTTCTGACATGTACTACGCCCATCATTTAGTTTATTTCTTCTTTTTTGTCAGTGTTCGTAATTTTATTATTTCTCAATAAAACAAACTATTTAAATTTGAACGAGAAGTTTAAAAAATATTTCACTACTAAATTCCCGTTGCACAATAAACATGATTATCTTATTTTATTATATATAACAACACCATGATCACGCGTACTAACGAGGTTTTGTTACCTTAAATGAATATTTGAACTGCTCGACGTTCTTGTGACATAATGAAAAGATCATCTTTAAAAACAAATTTAAATGTCACATTTAAATCCTGGACTAAACTGAATAACATTTCACATGGTCCGAATCAGACTGGAAGTTTGGAGAATCAGCCAGATATATGGGTCGAATCAGTCAGCGATTTGCACCGAATTAGCCTGGTCCGAGTTTGAGAGTAATTACCACATTAATGAATAATGTTAGTATAATAGATTTATCAATAAAAAAAAAAGTTAACAGTAACATTTGTTTAAAAATTTGTATCGTAGTGTTCCGGTGTGTGGTGTTATAAGAAATCTAACGAGTTTATACACAGACTTTCAATTATAAGTGATTTATTTTTCTATTATCGACATTACACAAACAAGATGAATGCAGAATGGGAAGGAGGGGTTTATTATACAACGAGTGGAAAACAGCCTTGAACGTAAGTGTGGAAGGAAACTGCATATTCATCCGATGCAGTTACATACAAAATCAAAGGTGCATAATAAATTGATGTTGGAAACATTGAATGAAAAAGCGTAAACATTTGTTTAATGTTATTTCGTTTGGTAGATAATTTCTTACTTTTCAAAGATGGAGAAGAAAAAAAAAGAGTAAAATAATTGAGGATTGTTCCAGTACCCATGTTAATATAATTTTACAATATAAATATCAGAGTTCAGCAACAATATAAAGTAAGCATTTCAAAACGAATACTTTTTGCAACCAAGATTGAAACAGTTTTGCCGTATAACTGTCGGAGATGAGCACTGATGGAAAACAACGGCAATATTTCCCATATTATTCAGTACCAAGCGTAGGATCATCGAAGAGAATGAAACAAAAAAGTAGTCGGATACGCGATGAACATATTCAGTCAAGGGAAAGTTATTCAACGATCTATTTGACAAATTGAACCCTCTACAAAAATGACTGTGACTACGTAATAGTACGTTTGATACAATAATTACTATTATTTGAACATAAATGAATTTAAATAAGTTGTGCACAGCACTTAGATTTTGTCAAAATTGGTTAAGAACAAAAATGTTTATATCCGAGTTAAAAGCAATGACGAATCGTGCTTTTTGTATTTTTAAACAAATGTTCCTGTTGCTTTAGTAGATGTCCGATGAAAAGTACGATCTCAACAAATTTGATAATGATTTTGATATCACTGCATATATCTATGAACTTACCGAAATTTACCAAATGACCAAAAAGGAATATACACTTTGCCATGATGACATTTGCACTATTATGTTGGAATGACAAACATAATAAAATAGAATTAGGATACAGGTACAGCATATAATCTACAACATTTATTCAACAATGCACTGACATTTAGTTCTTCGCTTTGAACATACATCACAAGTGTAATATTCTTGCTTGTTTTTCTTTTGTTTTCCGGGTCTGACTTCGTTTCAGTTTCCCCTCTGAAACAATCTGGAGTTGCATAAGTATGGAGTTTGCTTCCTTGTACAGGAGAGTCGTACCAGATAATAAGATACATCATTCGTGTATTCAAATAATGCGGTAACCACCATGTCGACATCTTTGTTGCTAACAGTATTGTTCTAAGGTACACATTTCTATCTTTTAAATAATTTATTTATTTCAAAGATAAATATGAAATAGGTTTTCTGAATGACAAGTTTTGGGGTGACTTCTCCAACCATTTCGGGCGACGTCTCCAACCTCTCTGGGCGACTTCTCCAGATACGTTGGGGCGAGTTCTCCCAGGGCGAGTTCTCAATGAGGCGAGTTCTCCCAGGGCGTATTTTCTCCGTATACCAATAATAACGCATTCACGCGTTCTATGAATTGGTTGTGCTTGAATGTTTAAATGATGGCGACCGTCAGTGATGACAGTGATGTGGATGACATTCCCGAAGTAGAAAATTCCATTAACATCCAACCTTACATGTATGAACCGGAGATAGATTCGTGTGACAAAGATGAACAGGACTCGTCAGATTCTGACAATGGCGATGATCTCGAGTCTTTTGAGAAACATTCAGGCTCGAAATGTCTGTAGCACAACCTGGTAAGTTGAGTTGGCAT
Organism: Sinohyriopsis cumingii; assembly: GCA_028554795.2. Classification (NCBI taxonomy): domain Eukaryota; kingdom Metazoa; phylum Mollusca; class Bivalvia; order Unionida; family Unionidae; genus Sinohyriopsis; species Sinohyriopsis cumingii. The sequence continues at coordinate 132,074,581 of CM068826.1, read as the reverse complement.
AAACCCTTCTCTCTTTAATTTGATCACCCATACAGATCTCCTGTTATGGTCCTTTGGAAATGTGAAGAAAAAAACTTATCTTCTGTCCGGAACTAATATTATTCACACAGTTTAGAGCTGCGCATTGAACCATCTTGTTTCTACTTGACACTTCGCTGCAAAAATTGGATACAACTTTATATGTTAATCGTCTCAGTTGACGTCACATCCTGTTTGTATGGAAGGAAGGAAGCTAACAAATTCGGGGCAGGTTGTTTCCTTTTGATCTCGGAATACAGGACAATATGTGTTATGAAATGTTTGTGCAAATACAATAGATGCAAGGAAAAATATAGCCGGGATAGATTATATACACAAATTACTAAATATCCTTCTATTTACAATAAAATTGTGCAGGTAGGGTCTTTTGTCCCCTTGCTATAATATTTCCTGCCTTAATTGACACGGTATACAAGACGAGTATTCCACAAATTGGATAATATTGGTTTCTTTTACATGTCGAGATAATATTGTCAGAATTTTCCATAATGTTAACATTTATCAACGAAACATGCAACTGAATACGTAAAACATAATTTAATGCCACATAAAACATATTTAGGCTACCAATAGCTTCTTCTAAATCCTATATTGAATGATTCCAGATCGTAGAGAGATATTGTGGGTAATTGAAACACGTTGTTAGAACTAATTGTAGCGCAAAATATTTAACGCTTGCATCAAAACATTTCATGAAAATTTAATTATAATTTTCTTTCCATTTTCTATGCCCATTGAAAAACGGACGAAGTTGATTATTTTTAGGAATGATTTGTTTTTGTTCGTGTATGCCTTACCCTATCCCAGAGAAAGTAATTTCAAAGCATATTTTCTCGTGATCACTAAGTCATATCTCAGTTGACTCTTGGATTTACCATCTGTTTACCCATCGAGTCCCATATAACTTCCAAGGTTATAGTTCCATCAGTATGTGTCCTGTCAGAGAAGTATCCGTTACATCTACTTAATCAGCAAAATCTCATCAACGTTTCTATTCTTGCTTGCACCTTTCTGGACTAAAACAATCTATTTCGACACAATACATTAAACATAATAACGTGACCATTACAATAGACGTTTCATATAAACATTTGACTATCAACAAAAAAATTGAGCTTTCCTTAAAACGATAACTGCGACTCTTGCGTCAACCTATTTCGCATAAATGGGTTATTTTAAAGCTTCTTGTTCGACTGAGAAGATCGATACACCAGTGTATGCATTAAGTCGCACTAGTGAAGTTGCCAGACATGCTGTGGGATTTGGTTTTCATTTCTGTCTACCAGGAAGTCATTAGTGGTCATTAACCAAAGCTAAGTTGATTTTGAGAAATTGATGGAACCATTAACTTTTAATAAAATCAAGAAAGAAATGTTTGCGCTTAAGTCCACTTAATGTCTAACATGAGCAGTGTTCGGCTGGTACAGTTGATTGAAAATGCTGTTTGTTTACTTTGTACAAAATTAGATTTTCTAAACATGACATCAAAGAGACAGCTACATGTTGAATGTGAGGGTGGGATAGGCACAGCGGTGTGCACTTCCTGCTTTAGCAAGGACAGTTGTTACTTATATTTACGAGTTGTTACTAAAACTGTAATTAAATGTGGGTAGAATAAAACATCCTTTTTTGTGGCATACAGTTAAATCGTTTCAAGGTCTATTAAAGATGAATAAATATTAACTTATTATTTTCTATTATATTTTGCACGAAACAAATACTTTTGTCCATTAATTTGCAATCCTGACTGCCTTGCATGTGATTTTGACTTTGGTTTACAATTAATATCCTCCGATCAAAAGGTTTTAAAAAATGGAAACTCAGACAATGAATGTGATGTGATAATCCTATTTTTAGCGCTCCTCTTCCTTTTTATTGGCAGGACTGTATCGAATATCACAGTCGAAAATTATTTTGTACTCCTAATGGCTAGTCAAGACCATGAGTGTTTCTGATTGAAATCCTGTCGCAGACTTTACCATAGATGCTCGAATAAATTAAAACAAACTTCAATTTAATGTTACTACCGATAAACTATACACTTGACGAACCTGATACTTTTGACGATTTAAAGTCATTGGCAAATGTTGAGAAAAACTTAAGTACAGATTTTCAGACTGGTAAAGAATGCTTGTTGCAACAATCTACAGACACGAATAACACGTATTTCCCCTCATGATATTATCACGGTTGACTTGTCAAATGGCACATTTTCGAATTTGTTTTTAGGAGAAGAAAATTAAAGCATTCACCCAAAGTACTAATTACCAATTCAAATCAGCTTAAAGGATTCGACAGAAGTATAACTACCTATCCAAGGCTGCTTAAAGCATTCGCAAAAAATAACATTTGTGTATTGAATTAAGTGGTATCGTGATTAATCAAACTGCGGCCACCCGCGTAAGTCATATGCCCAAATTGTACAAGAAAAATATACCAAACCTAAGGCAATATGTCCAACTTTTACAACGAAAATATACCAAAAACATCATGCCATCAATATGTCTCAGAAATGTCTACACATTCATTTGTCTTGATCATGCCATACATTTTTTATGGTAATAGAAACACTTGGTGCAGTGTAAAAAGTGTATTAAATTTACAGAGAGAAACATTTCTTTTTTCCTGAAACAATTTTAAATATATTGAAGACGCTTTAAAGGTTAGCTCATTGTCATACACCCAACTGATAAAGGTCCACCGAAAAGGCCGTAAGAGTCATCCAATGAAGGTCCAACGAAAAAGCTAAGTTCAAGGCCGTCAGGTCATCCAATGAAGATCCAACGAAAAAGCTACGTTCAAGGCCGTAAGGTCATCCAATGAAGGTCCAACGAAAAAGCTAAGTTCAAGGCCGTAAGAGTCATCCAATGAAGGTCCAACGAAAAAGCTAAGTTCAAGGTCGTAAGGTCATCCAATGAAGGTCCAACGAAAAAGCTACGTTCAAGGCCGTAAGGTCATCCAATGAAGGTCCAACGAAAAAGCTAAGTTCAAGGCCGTAAGAGTCATCCAATGAAGGTCCAACGAAAAAGCTAAGTTCAAGGCCGTAAGGTCATCCAATGAAGGTCCAACGAAAAAGCTAAGTTCAAGGCAGTAAGAGTCATCCAATGAAGGTCTAACGAAAAAGCTAAGTTCAAGGCAGTAAGGTCATCCGAGAAAGGTCCAATAAAAAACGACATAAAAATAAAACTTAATTTCATTTAATGAAAAGTGTTACGTACATTTAATTTTCTTAGAAGCCTCAACGTTTAGGTTGTAAGTTAAACATATCCTAGGTTTATATCAACTTGACGGATGAAACTAATAGAAGCAATTCAACTTCTAGAATTAAGGATGAGAATGAAAGTTATTTATTATTCCTCGCAGTCACCATAACAATCAAAGTAATCCCAGCCATATATTGGTCATCCCCTAAGCCTTTCTACATTTTATTTCAGGTTTCCCAACGGAAGCATTTTCCAATGATACTTTATCGTCATTGATTATCTTTCTTAGAGCCAATTCGACCACTCTGATTGCCATTTTTTAACTATCTTTTCCCATCCATAACAAATGTTTACCTTCTTTCTGATTAACAACTAAAGGAACATTGTCCATTATTCCGACCTAATTATTTCACTGAAGTGTCCATTTTGGCACCGATCTGGTCAACAATCAAATTGACAGCAATAACTGTCAGCCTTGATGGTGTGGGCGTGAAGATGGTTGGTTGATTAATATTGTATCCACAAACGAAGGCTTCTTAATTTACGTTTACATTATCACTTAACAAATCAAAGTTTCTTTGAATAGCCATCTGAGACTATTGAATAATTCCATTCGTCGGCATGCAGGTTTTTTTGATCTCTTGGGCAGCCAATACATAAATCTATCAATTCGGAAAAACGTTAAGGCAGAATTATCGGAGGCGTAATGTACAGGCGAATCTCTAAATATTTTTGTATTACATTAAATTTATCTAACAGAAGAATGTTGTATGTTACTGCTGTTAGGCCAAGACGTCCTGTTTTTATATCAAAGATTAGATAAGTTTAAGTAGTATTTTGGAACCAAAATAAATTAACAAATATAAAATCTCATGGTTCTTTGTCATCTGTATTTTAATTTGTCTATTTTATTGTGTGAAAATGAATTCATTGTTCGACCAGTAAAATTACATAAATATAAATTTCAAAAAGAAGGAAGACAATCCTGAAGGAATTATAACTCACATGGGATAGAAGTATCCATGTTTCGCTTCAGTGCAGAATCCGTACATGATCTCTGCAAATTGAAATCCAGGTCTTTCCCCATGAAAGGTAAACTAAGAAACATCACGGTCTGATAAGTTCTGCGTTGTTACGGATATCTGTATTATATACAGAGGATCTCAAATGGGTAATGGTTTAATACTGAATTTGTGAAACGAGTTGAATAATGTCCAACGTTTGCGAGCCTTGAGATTTATTTTATCACAATATTTTTATTTCAGTGGAAATTATTTAGATGGAAAGAAGAACGAATAATTTCGCTCATTTTGACAGACGGTGCACCTTTCATTTGCAGTGCATTAAATATAGTCCCAAAAGAAGTCAAACTAGTAAAATTAGATTGTACTTGTATAAAAAAATATCAATCAATGAACAAGCGTCCATCCGAATAAACAGAACATTTTACAACGACAAAATATTTTTTCAAATCATAATGATCAATGCGCATGATGACCCATTGTTTGATACGGTGCACAGTAGGCATAAAATACATTTTTACCCTAAAATATCACTTTCACAACTAAACATTAAATTGTTGCAATTTTCATGTGAAATATGATTACTGGATGCAGAAATTTCCATATTCATTGGAATGTATTTGTGACGGGATATTTGGGGTATTTGATTTGGAACAGTGAACTGTACAGAAGACGTAGACAAATTTCTTTTTGAGTCGGATTGCATCACATATTTACTACGTAAATATGATGTGGTTGGATAAAGTTTGTCAGTTGGGAGACCGGTTTATGTCCACATTCTTCTGTGAAAATAGGTGAATTTATTTACTTCTTTAAGTTAACATTGAATCCACTCTTGTATGTAGGGTGGATTCTATGTTACAGACATACTGACCCCCTACAACCCCACCCCACACACCGCTATCAAATGAGCAATACCCTTTGTTATGCTTCTTGTTGTTGGTCTTGTCTTGGAGTTTTACACCATTTTCCTTATGATGACAAAATGATACATACCATAAGAAACACTTGTGGGGATAAATTGTCCATATTCAGAGAGCCGAGATAATTTTCCCTCCATTTCCTGTCGCGAGTCGAGTTGAACAATTGGCTGCCAACATGTTCATTGAAAACAAAACATTCCAGATGGCGGGGTTAACAAGTTTTCACACTATCGCAGCCAATCAGTAAAAAGAATATTCCACAATAATGTCATGGGCTTACTTAGACCAATTAGAATAACATAAAGTGATATGTTCACATGTTATACTATCAAAAATATTAAACTGGACACACTATAGGCAAGGTGTACCGACTATGTGATACATTGATATATAATATAGTTTATTTAAGTCATTTTGGGTTCATGACATTTTTATTTTAATTCTATAATTTCAGTGGTTGGCTTGTACTATAGTAAAAGTATATGTATAATAAGTTATGACATTTCTATTTATACACCAAGGCTGATTGCCAATGTCAAGTCAACAACTATTTCGGTCAAAGTACGCCACATTAATTTGAACGTAGGTCATGAAAACATCACCTGATCATAGGTAAGCATCTGTGCTATATACATGCTTCCTAACTGTTGATTGGTTCATCAATATGAAAAGTTCAAATCATGAATCTTAACGCATTTCACAATAATCTGATTTAAATACTTCGTTATTTAAGCTTTGAACTGTTCCGCAGTGGTAAATCGTAGGAGCACTCCTACACACACACACACACACACACACATACACACACACATCTTTTCCAATTGGAAGAGTCATCACACGTCCTAAGTGAATTATGATGTCGCGTTCTGATTGGTGGAGCATTTCGATGTGCTTCTATTCAGTCCCAGCTATAAAAACTTGAAGCGCATTGTCTCTTTGTTTCACCTATTATGAAGACAAGAAGGTGACTAGTATCGAATTATCTACAATAGTTTCAAGTGTGCTCTTTAATTCAGAGTACATGTAGTTTATGATATCATTATGGGCGATCATCAAGATCACAGACACGGTTATCTGGACGAGTGAAGATCTGTATCGTGTTAATCTTTGGTTAACAACCCATTTCAGGGTCACACGGATGTCAAGAAAAGAGCGATAGCATTCAAAATTATTGTCGATTTGTGTTGTTCGTTTACCTATGTCTATCTGAACAACTAAACCTTATTACCCCTTGCCCCAATGTGATAGTATGTTTGTAAGTGTGAAGATAGTGTCGTGTGTCCGTAAACACTCCTGCCTTTACCTGCTTGTGTGTGATGGTGTATTTGCATGTATGAGAGACTGTAGTGTTTATCAACAAACTCTCCTACCTTCGTTGGAAAGTACATTATGTTTGTGTGAGAGTGTGTGTCTGTCTATTACTTATCCTTTTTTGTGCGATGGTAAGTTTGAGAGTATGCAATCCTAACGTGTGTCTAAAAAAGTCCTACCCTTTTCGTTGGATAATAGAACCCTGTGTTTTGATAGTAATCAAATAGAGGTCGCTGGGTAACATAAGTGATATGTTCAATAGTGGCAAAAACAAAATCAAAGAGATGTTTCTGGATAGTATGTATCGTGTGTTAAATAGTATCTAAAATTTTATCGTTACTATTCCCGTATGTCTCCAGATATGCCTACATTTCTAGGGCAGTCGTGGACAATATCAATTTCAATGTTAATTTCCCTTTGACCCCATAGAGACGATCCATGTTTAATCCTTTTGTCCCCAGACAGGCCCACAATCTAAACCTATGGATAATTTTAACTTGATTTCCGGTAGAGATTACAAAGTAAAAATGTCCGTTAATGATATAGTAGCCACACAGATTCCCAGATCATACCACATTAGGTGATGACTATATGTGTCTTTGAAGAAACAAATGAAAGAGTTTCGTAGAAAAAAGGGCATGTTTCTAGACAGGAGAGAATATATATCAAAATTTGAAACTTCAGTATATAATGGTGCCTACAATTAGTGGACATATGAGAATTATTTCCATAATTACATATATTAATTATATTAGACCTACTTACATATCTGAATTACATTAGGCCAATAATTACACATATGAATTACATTAAGACCCATAATAACGAATGTAGAGTACTTTATGGGGCCTTAATCACATGTCAGAATTATTTCCAATCTAATGTTTGACTCACTGAAACTATACTTAGATCCCAAGCCTGATTTTTTTGTTTGTTTGTCTTTTTGACCTTTATTCCTTGGCATTTTCGACATAAAGTATTTGTTAGTCAAATACTTTCGACAGAAGATGTTTGTTAATCAAAATACTTTCGACACAAGGTGTTTGTTAGTCAAATACTTTCCAGGTCACGATTAGACTACGTACAAAATAATCTATTTCTAGAAGATGTCCTTTATGTGTGAAAGTCGTGCCACAGATCGTATGTATTAGTCTCTCTTCCTCGTCGAACACGTCTAGTTACAAACCAAATATATTGATGGTAATATAAATTTGCTTTGGTGACGTGGGCTTTTTCTTTTCAACACAGAAGAGGCTTCTTATTGAATTTCAAGTGTATCGCAAAACAACCGTACGTCACAGAGGAAGTCATCTGGAACTTGAACCCATTCTTCTATATCGAACTACATTGATGAAGTCGGGATGAAAGAGGGGTCTCCATTTGCGTCAAATGCAGTCAGGTCTGTTTTATTTAAAACTAAAACCCATTCCTGATAGATCCTATTGTTTCTTTAAGATAGTACACGTTCTGTTAAATATTTGATACTTTACAATTCTTCGGCATTACATAAAATATATAAATATTTCATGTATATCGCTAAACCCATATAAATGGTAACAGCTTTTGATCCGTAGAAGTTATGGATATGTCAAATCATTTGAACTTACATATAACAGGACTGTCATGTGAAATGGCAGACTTATTTTTTAATTTTAGACTCCAAATTCAAATAAAATGGAACAACTAAAGACTATATTGAGATAGAAAAAGAACAAAGAAACCTTTGAAAATGCCTCAAGTAGTATTAAAAATCCGTTGTATATAGTAAAGTAAAACAAACGTTAGGTTTTTCTATTAGAATAATTTCAAATGTAGTATTAATCAAATCACATAAGGTGTATATAAACAGGTTCTTTAATACGATATTTTTTTACATTCTAATTCTTAAAGATTATTTTTAAAAATATCCATTCTGCATCCAGTGATTTGCTGATATCATGAACCATGAAAAGGTGTTCCGCAGATTCTCCGAAGAGTAATAAAAAAAATTAGCAACATCCATAGAATCCCACTAGATATAAGGAAACAAAAAAAAAAAACATGACACCATTTAATATTATGAAGATTATTCATCCTAACAGTACTGGGTTGTAGTCGGGTCCATCCAGCAAATAAATAAGTCTACAAGCAGTTAAAAATATAGTCCCTTTTGTGTTATGCTTCTTAACACGCAAGGGTAATTACTAACCAGAGTCTAGACTGTGCTCACATTGAAATTTGGTTACAGGAGTGTTTCAGGAACACAAGAATCAGCTTAAAATATTCAAAATTACACGCATTATCGTCCCGTTCTCATATAGGCACGTGCGCACGCTGTTTGTGTGTGTGAGGTTTGGAGTTTTAGCATAGCTTAAACAATTTTTCAGTCATATCGCTACGATGTCTGCAGTGAAACAGTTTATAGCGATGACTAACAAGGGGGTATCATGCCGCAAACATGTAGTTTCATATCCCACCAGGTCACATTATCCGTACACAAGGCCAACCAGTCCTACCACTAACCTCTCAATGCGAGGAAGCTAAGGGCAACCAGTCCTACCACTAACCTCTTAATGCGAGGAAGCTGTTAGTACCTATTGTGTAAGCCTTTGGTATAACTCGGCAGGGCTCGACCTCTCGCATCCAAGGCGGACGCTCTAACCGCTAGGCCACCGGATGATGTTTTTTAGTTACGTCATCCGTCACCTGAATAGCAGAATATATTCATAAGAGATCATCAGTGTAAACATAAGAATGTATAAGCATTGCATCAGCTTTAAATGTGAGCTGGCGACTCACTTAATCGTTAATAAAATATATACAAAAAAGTGTGATCATTGTTAGCTCATTGTGAGAGTATCTGGTGACTTTATAAAGTATGTTTATTAAACAGTCTAAAATATTTTTGAAACAAAATTTCGTATTTATTAACAAAATAATTTTATTCTAGTGTTGCGATTTCCTTTAGCAAATAGTATACATAACTTTTGCGTCATCATTGCGTTATTATTACACTTTAAACCAATACCAAAACCAAGAATAGCATTTATCAATTTGATTGGATGAAATATTTGTGTGGCTAAAATTTTATCAGAACATTTTTTAAAGCCTAGACTTTAAATTTAAGCCCTGTGATTGATATATGAGATGATCTGCTATACCTTACATTTTAATACAATGCCATCTCACTTCTGTCCACGTGGATTAGAGTCTCAGCCCGTGTAGGAATGTGAGAATGCTTGTCATTAGTTTAACGTGAGTAGGTGATTCTCCCTGGGATTTCTCGTGTTTTCTACGGCCAGTTATACTGGCCACAACGTATAGTCCATCATGTGCTGAAAAAAGGCGTTAAACCCACAACAACAATATCAACATCAACATTTTCAATAAATACCTTCCCTCTAATAAATACATATTCTTTCTGGAAAATGGCGTTTTGGAAAATTGCGATTCAGCATCATACCACGACATTATAATAACACCTGAACAACAATGATGAAGACGGATAAATCCTCATTTGCGAAAACTGCGAACACAACTTGATAACGTTCCGAATGATAAAGCCAATCCTTACTTGAAATGCAATCATGGTCAATGACGCGCATGTTTTGTGGCATCTGTTACTGTCTGATAATATTCTGGTACATAACACCTACCAACAATTTCCATTTAATATTTCTTCAGCATATCTTTATATAGCAAGGAGAAACAAGTGATTCGAAATGCTACATAATTCGTCCATTTTGATTTTTTTTAGGAATGGAGTTTTTGCCATGGGGAAGACATTAGACGTGCACTTGATACTTACGTCTTACTTTAAGCTATATATGGCGTGGAAACTGCTATACATGGCGTGGAAACTGCTATACACGGCGTGACAACTCATAAGACATCAGAGTGCACATGATAATTTCGTTTTCCATTGTGTTGTACATGACATGGCTGACTCATAATTTGTAGGTGGTAGCATGCTTTTGATCGTCTGCTCTTAACAACCAAAAGTCTCCTGAACGCCATTCCTGCCTTTCATTATTGTACAGTAGATGTATGTCATAGATAGGTTAAAAGATCCTAACGGTAAACATTAAATAGTTTAATAAAGCCTGGTTTGCTGAATAGTGTTTTTATAATTGTGTTTGTTATAACTGAAAAAACAAGACTTGCACCACCATCATCATCAACATCATCATCAGTTATTTAATTATATTTTTCTTGCAGCATTCGACTGAATGTGTCTAATTCTTGCGATTATTTTTCTTGCCAATATTGGACCTCTTCCCGCTATAGCAGATTTGATAAGTTTGCTTAATATCGTAGGTATTTAATTTTTTTCCATGTTGCCTTTTTGGGACTATTAATGATATTCAGAGTGTCCTTAGACTGGTTTTGTATTTTGTTAGCATTACTCCCATCCACGTGTTACTAAGGTGAGATTCGTTCTTTGATTTTTGGCAGATTGGTATGCTTCTGTATTTTCTGCTGCTTATCGCGCTTTATATCAGTTTCCTCGTACTGCAATACCATAATATACACCATTTTGATCTATCTGTCACCCCGAACCATGTCTGACCCTCAGTACTGTGTCACTGATCTGGATGTTGATGTCCAAGAAAAACATTTGCTTTGCTGTTCTCGACAACATTCTTTCATTTGGTTCTGCAGTTTATTCAGTTTCTCCCAGACAAAACATATTATGTGTCACCTTTGTTAGTTTAACTTGCCGCAGTTTCTTTCCGCCCATTTGCCAGTTCTTTTGTACTCAGTAATTGGGTGATTCACTGTTTCGACCACTTTCTTCACTAAAAGTCATTAAAATAACACTTGAATAATGCCTTTTTACCGCATCTGGAGAGTTGATGTAGATTTATTTGAATTTTCTTCCAGCAAGTAGTTTCTAGGTCTTGAACACATTATATCATTAATTCATCTGTGAATAACAAAATCAATAGCTAGGCATGTATCTAGAGTTTATGTTTTCAAGCTTGCCTACATGCGTATTTTATTTACTTGACAGGTCAAATGTAATGATCATTCTCTGTACAAACTGGATCGTCTTGAAGGATACTTCTGCAAAGATTTTTTTTCCCGCCTCTAATCATTAGTGGGTAAGCATTCTGTCGAGTACAATCCTTTCACTGACTCATCTTTAGGCTCCGCCTGACACTGATTTACCATTTTCTCTTAACTATCAGGCGCCGCAGCGAACAAAAGCTGGTCCAATGAGAAAGTTGCAGTTGAAGTTTCGATGTCGTATGTCGAGAAATACCAATATCACATGTTGGATCAAATTGCATGTCCTTAAAGTTCCATTTTCTAGATCGAGATTTTAGAAGTTCTATTTCCAATGTCGACGTTTTACAGTGTATAATTTGAATTACACAGCTGTGGTTGAAATTTCAATATCATATGTCGAGAATCCTTAATTCACACGTTGTATGCCACTTTTCTTGATGAAAGTTCCATTTCATATGCCGAGTATTTAGATTTCATCTGTTGAATTTCAAAGCAACGAGAAGCAGCCACCTTGTTTAAAAATAACGCGGTTCGTTCACGAGAGCGACCTCTAGCGAAGAAATTCATAGTAATTCTCGACCTGTGAATGCTAACTTTCAACCTGTAAATGCATGAAATGTAATGGCGCTTCATAACTGAATACACGGATGATGTATCTTAACACTCGATATTATTCTGAATTGGTAACGTGGACAGTGTGTAATGTTACTTTTAACGCCAACACATCATTTCACCACATAACAGTACTAATTCTGGCAAGCACAATAAAACGTTATATCATCGCTGTGTAATTCAACAGATAGAATCTAAAAACTCAACATACGAAATGGAATTTTCAGCACAATGAATGTGATTCCACATGTTAAAATGAAACTCTCGACATATGACATTAAAATTTCAATTACCGCCGTGTAATTCAAACGACACAATCTAAAACCTCGACATAAAAAATACAACTTTCAACCACTACTGTTTAATTCAACAGATACAATCTAAAATCTCGACCTAGAAATTGGAACTTTAAGGACAAGCAAATATGACCCCAAAAGAGTGAAATTGGAATTCAAGACATGTGACATTAAAATTTTAACGGCAAAGTTCTGGCTGGACCAGCTTTTGTCCGCTACGTCGCCTCATAGTTAACATTGAGTCTCACTGTGGTTCAAAATTATCAGTCGTGTATAATAATGCCGCAGAAGTGTCTATTAGTCCGACTTAATCAACGTAATCTCGTCGAAGCGTCCATCCTCTCACACTACTGGTTACAAATCAAATAGACTGTAATTTCCGCTCCCTTAATGACGTAGCTGGAAGTGACTGCCTATTTTCATATCAGTAAAAAAAAGGCTATGTAATTAACCTTTAGTTTATTACAAACCCATCCTGCTTTCCAAGTAAAGTCCATAAAACCTTCGAATCTCAATCCATTTATCAGCATTAAGGGGTTTAAAATAATGGTGTCACCAATCAGAAGATCTATCGATCCAAGAAAGAAAGGAAACGTAAGAGAATTGGCGTATCAAAGAGAGATTACACGCGGCATCCTCTGGATTCATATTAATCCCCTTGAAGTCAGTGGTGTTCCAATTGTCAATGCTATTTTGGGATGAAATAGATAGTAGACATTGGTCGTTTGAAACTCCTTGTCTTTGGAAAATTGCACATTTTCATTACTTGCCAAATTTTTGCCAATCTCTGATAAGTTATATACTGTTGTTTTAATGTAAAACTGTGTACAGCTTTAAAAGTTTGATACAAAGGGCTTCCAAAGAAAGGTGTTATTTCAAAGAAACAAAATTTCTTTAGTGCTTTCGTATTGACTGTGCTTAATTTGATAGATCACTGCAGTGGCGTTACTAGGGTTGGTGTCACCCAGTGCGGTAACTCATGGTGTCACCCCCATTGACCTCCTTCCAGCACAAAAATTCAAAATGCTTTATGGACTGTCATTTTGGTGTCACCCGGTGTGGTCCGTACCCACCGCACCCCTCTAGTGACGCCACTGGATCACTGGGGTTTTGATTGTTTAATGGGCATATCGTAAGGCCTGTTTAAATCCATGAGTGCAAAAGAATCGCAACACAAGCAACACTTTACGTCCCACGCTTTAGCGTTGGATATTCTGATATCTCTGTTTATCCGTCTGTCCGTTAGTCTGTCCATAAATTTATCTTGTCCTAAGCTGGTTGGTGGAAAGTCACCCGACTTCGTACATAGATTACTTCTGTTGAAACGATGCAGTATGGATATAGATTTTTGGCGTTTCCTCTGTGATCCTCTGTAGATAATAGTAGTTAATTATACAAACATTACAATGACAGGGCACATGGTACACGCATACATACATACATACATACATACATACATACATACATACATACATATGTGTGTGGGTGTGTGGTTGGTGTATGTGGGGAATATGTAGTTAAAGGTGGGCCGTACTATGGAGTGCAATTGCGGTATGTTTAGTTCTCTTCTTCAAACATATCTGAAATTACATTTAGGAAATCAGCCCATCAATAAATTGGCTTGTCACTGCCAGATAACACTCATGTCAGGTCGAAAAATATTATCCAGTATATATGTGTGCATGGAACATGAAAATCTAGAGTACTGATTGTTTTTGAATTTTCGATCGAGCATGGTTCAGATTTGATGGTTGGGACAGGTTTAGAATGGTAAATGTTTGCACTGAGATTCAAACCGAATAAATCAAGCTACTAATCCAACCAGTTGTTCAATTAATGATTTGGCAATGATTGAATACTTAATTTCTTTGACAAACTGGGCCGTTAGAACGGTTACTGGCTGAACTGGTATAATTCTAAAAATGCCTTGTGAGTGACAGATGGTCAATCTTAATTCAATTTCGCTGGAAGTTTAACAGATCCCGAAGCTTCATTACTAATGCATTTGAAGCGACGCTGTTCTTTACGGTCGCCTTCACTATATAAAATATTCATATTTGTTTAGACATGAAAATATTGAATTATAAAACAGTCCCCACAGAAGTTAGAAAAGCGAACTAGTAATACTATGTATTTGTGTTATTTTTCTTTTTAACGTAGATCTAACAATTTCTCAGTCATATCGCTACGATGTCTGCAGTGTGGCAGTTTACAGTGACGCTACCACTGGGGCATCATGCTGCAGACATGTAGCATGATGTCCCACCCAGCCACATTATCCTGACACCAGGCCAACCAGTTATAAATAACTCCAACGTTTTAATGCTGAGCGCCTAGCGAGGCAGCTGTTATTACCATTTTTGTAAGTCTTTGGTATGACTCGGCCGTGGTTCGAACCCGCGACCTCCCGCTTCCGAGGCGGATGTTGTAACCACTAGGCCACCGGAGCAGTCAATATTTTATATATATGCCTTGGAATGAGGAATGTGTGGTTTAAACCTGGCGCTGATTGATAAAACTTTCATTACGAAGACGTTGAAATTATTCAAAACTTTGATGGTAAAATATCTTTACAGATATTGCATTTGTATGGATTTAATTTTCAGTTCTCAATTTTGTCTCTGTGAAATTTTCACGACAAATCTTGTCAAAAAATATTGCTTGTGAAGAAACTGTCATTCTAACGATTGACTTTCGCGCGAAAATTTATTTTTACTTGGTAAGTAGTGTGTGTGTGTGTGTGTGTGTGTGTGTGTGTGTGTGTGTGTGTGTGTGCGTGCGCGTGTATGTATGTGTCCTAATTTTGCTTCTGTTTTTTTTTGTGTTTATGCAAGCTTGAAGCTATAATGTCGGAATATGAAATGTTTAATAGACCTACTTTAGATACTGAAAGTCAAGAAGGGAACAAATACCCTTATTTTAATTTTACTGACGTAAACTCCATTTTTGGAGCTCAATATACAGCTAAAATTAAGGGCCCTCTCACATAGGGAGCCTTTATTCCCCCATTATTTCACCTTAAACAAGTTTTGCCCTACATCTGTAAAACTTAATAGCTGACTACTACATGATTACGCCCGCCGTCCCCCCAAAAATACGTCTGCGGTCTCCCCTGACTAAAATGGTTAGAATCGCTAATAAAGACCAGAAAAAGTTTGAAATATTCCCTTTAAAATTAGCAGAGAGATTATATATTAAGTTGTAATAACGTTGAGACCCTGTACACAAACAGACGTTGTACGGTAGCCTGATATTTCATGAATGAAGTATCACCATTTTCATTAATGAGAGACATAATTGGGCACATAAAAATCACGTGACTATCATGTAATTGATAACGTATTCCCTTGTGTTTTCATTGAAATGTATGCCATCATGCCCGACTTAGATTTGGATTCTGAACAAATGTTTTAAACCTTTAATAAAATAATATTTAAACATGTCGACACGTTTGTTAGTCTCTCGTTCCAGTCTGATTGCATGGAATAAAACTCATTGTAAGTGATTTAAATTTGAGGAGGATAGCTAATTTGTTCATCCTTGCAAAACGGAATTAATTCCACTTGAATGAAATCAAAGTACCCCGCTCTTGTTGGATTCAGTATAAGTGATGTTTCCTCACATTCAACAAATACTACGCGGTGTGACTTAAGAACCGTAGCACAGATACCCTCTTGGACCCTATCGAGCATGCTTGTTTATTTGCTTTGGTTTGGTTTTTTGGGGGTTGGGGGTTGTTTACTTTTGGAGAATATTTATACAATAATTCTTGAAACTATGTAGCTACGATACTTAAGATATGAGTTTGTAAATATTTTCCAAAAAGCACTTCCGGTAGTTTTAATTTTGTTATAATTTATATTTCATTAAAACTTCACATATATTTCAGGTCAAATATTACTAATGATAATAATACATGTCCTATCTGAATGGTTCTTCTGGTATTCTTCAAATAATCTATGATGAGTTATGAATAATGGATATAAACCTAATCAGGTCTTTCTGTTCGGAAAGTGAACTGTGCCAAGGAGTCAAACTAACAATAGAGACAACATAAAGTCGAGTGTCTATCGCTAATGACAATCAAGCATGCGCAGCAAACACACTTGGAATCGTTATTTATATAAACTAAATGTGAAAAGTTCACCTTTGAAATACATTAGCACTGCGGTGATATTCTTTTTAATTTATACTAACGCTCACACAGTCACATTTGCAACATACGCTCTTCCCCAAAGTTGTAATCGCAAGTGTGCACCTTTTTAACTCGCACGTTATTAAAGTTACTATAGTTCTACCTAGTGGTTAGAGCGTCCGCCTCAGATGCGGGAGGTCGCGGGTTCGAACCCCGGCCGAGTCATACCAAAGACATAAAAATGGTACTAACAGCTGACTCGCTAGGCGCCCAGCATTAAGAGGTTAGTGTTAGGATTGGTTGGCCTGGTGTCAGGATAATATGCTATATGTCTGCGGCACGATGCCCCTGTGCTAGACATCACTATAAATTGCCACACTGCAGACATGCGATATGACTGAAAAATTGTTAAAACTACATTAGAAATCCAAATCACACACACACACACACACACACAGTTTTACGCTCCCATTGCGCATTAAAGTATTGATTGAAGGTAACCACATGAGTGACAGTCTGAGAAGCAAATTCTAAATTTAAGAGTAAAAATGTCCTTCTTAAATAATGTAATCCAAAATATGATTAAGCTAATGTTTAGTGTTCATTATTCCAAACGAAGTTATGTAGTGCTATATGCTGAAATAGCACATGAACAAAAATAAAAGTTATGTAGTGCTATATGCTGTAATAGCACATGAACAAAAATTAAAGTTATGTAGTGCTGCAATCTGAAATAGCACATGAACAAAAAATAAAAGTTATGTAGTGCTATATGATGAAATAGCACATGAACAAAAATAAAAGTTATGTAGTGCTGTACTCTGAAATAGCACATGAACAAAAATGAAAGTTACCGAACACGGCATTTTCATCAGTATGACCAACAGGCAAACATATAAACCTTTTGTTTTACTAAAACCAATTTGCTGACAAAAATAATTCAGCAACATCAAGGATATAACTAAATGTCCTAAAAAAGCACATAGATTCACGTCATGGCGGTTTAGATTAAAGAAGTTGCAAATGAAACGAAGTTTGCGTTTCCTTAAATAACATCGAGGATAATGAATTATATTTACATAGGGAATATGTTTTCATCGAAGTTTTCATGCATTGTACATTCTGTGTGCAAGCCAATATTAACTAAACCCCCATAAAATAAGGCTGCATGTGGTGTTAGACCAAGTGGTTTTGCTTCTGGTCTTCACAATTTGCCATACACACGTAATAGGACCGACTGGATAGCAAAGCTAAATTCCTGCTCTCCTTGGAGTATTGAATACTTTCTGGACCAATTGCATCTGCACCCAGCAACAGCAGCGTAATCATTTAACTGGTGCTAATATTCATTCTAAAAATAGTAAGATGTAATAAAATTCATCATTATGTCAGTTTACTAAAAGGTAACAGCCACGAAGAACGTTAAGGGAATCAACACTAAGAACTTCGTTCACTAAATTGCAACGGTTTTGGAAAGTGCATCAGAATAATTAATAATTAGTATATTTGGAGAAACAAGGCCTCGTAATTTCTCAAAATAATTACTGTTTTAACAAAGAGACGAGGTTGAGATTTTTTCATCAAAACAAACAAAGATCTAATTGTTTTAGATCAGTTACACAGGCAGAGAAAATTCTTTGTTTGTCCCATGTTAGTGCTAATTTTGCTGATAGAAAAGACAATAATGTCTTTTCCAGAGGCATATATTTTGTACAATTTCGCTGGTATCAAAAGCGTCCGTTTTCAAATTAGATCATACATACATACATACATACATACATACATACATACATACATACATGGGTCACGAATTGTTTAGAAATATTCATCGAAACGCGTTCAACACTGAACAAGGGCCAAGTTTTAAATTATTGTTGTCTCTGTTGATAAGCTTATACGTGCGATAATTGTAACAGTAATTTGTAACGAAAGGTGATGTAATTGCCGGTTTGTCATTAATGGATATAATTTACTGTAACAAGTGAACTATCGATCTATACATTGCAGATGAAAGAGCTCAGCGTTTCTGAGCCGGAACAGATTGTCAGGGCTTAGAAATAATTGCATAGGAATGTGATGCCGCATACAATTAGATGCATCATATTTCATTGAACCCGATAATTTATTGATCTGTTTCCATGATCACAGTACTACTACATAAGTTACAGTCATACATGAGGCTCGATACAATGAAATTATTATGAAAAATGTGGCAATCCATTAAGCGTTTGGGCATCAACTCAACACTGTTGTAATTATTGCTTGCAAAACGGAATTAATTCCACCTGAATGAAATCAAAGTACCCCGCTCTTGTCGGATTCAGTATAAGTGATGTTTTCTCGCGTTCAACAAATACTACGCGATGTGACTTCGCGTTCAACAAATACTACGCGATGTGACTTCGCGTTCAACAAATACTACGCGATGTGACTTAAGAACCGTAGCACAGATACCCTCTTGGACCCTATCGAGCATGCTACAATTGTACGCTCTTTTATTTGGCTGATGCTACTTTTAGTCTCTTGTTTATTTGCTTTGGTTTGGTTTTTTGGGGGGTTGGGGGTTGTTTACTTTTGGAGAATATTTTTACACTAATTCTTGAAACTATGTAGCTATGATACTTAAGATATGAGTTTATAAATATTTTCCAATAAGCACTTTCGGTAGTTTTAATTTTGTTATAATTTATATTTCATTAAATCTTCACATATATTTCAGGTCAACTATTACTAACGATTATAATACATGTCATATCTAAATGGTTCTTCTGGTATTCTTCAAATAATCTAAATTCATTTCATTCGGGGATATTTGCTTCGTCATTTATAAAGTTGACATTGTTTTATGAATGATTTTGAAGAAGAAAAAAAATCTTTTTATCATTACTTCTCTAAATAATGACGCGGGCATACATAATGTCAGACGCTATGGTGCTGATATGTCTGTTAGGTACGCAAGTCTTTGTAGAGTTAACATTGCAGTAAATTTGCATCTCTAGTCTGTTTAGTCTTTAGAGGCGTTATTGTAGTTCATACAGTTATAATATGTAAAGGTGGGTCATTATCCGTTTTAGTTAACGCCGAAATGTTTAACAGCAGTCCCTTTAGTTAATACGTGGGTACATATACTTGAATCTATCAATGCTGATATGCCTCTGGTCGATTACAAATGTGCACCAAACCGCATTCAGTGCCATGGCACATGAACGAAACCGAACTTGTATTTTGCATTGCATTGTTGGCACTAAAACCGATTCAAAATAACGTGGATATTATGCAGAGTTTGTGATGGAATAAAATAATATGGCTTCTGGGCCTTAAATAGGGAAACAGTCTTGTAATAAGATATTTAATTTTCATGTTTTAGGTATTAAATGCCGTAACATAACGCGTACCATTCCCCTCCACATGATACGCCACACCTGAAAAGGACAGACTCTGTTAATTGTAAATCAAATGCCCGTGAGTCAATTGGTCTATTTATTGAATTAATCATAAGAAAAGACGAAGAGTATAGCAAAGATAGGGCAACCTATAAAGTTTAGTAAAATACCTATTGTCATTGCAAATAATTTGACAAGGTGGGCGTGGAATGGAACCTTAATATGAATTGCCCGATAAATAAGTATAACGTGAATGATCATGGAACCTGTGTTGGATACACTTGTCCGATAAATCAAACGTGGAGCCTGTGCTGTGTAAAATTGCCCGATAAATCAATAGTATGTTTACGATATTGGAACTAGTGTTGTATAAAATTGTCCGATAAATGAATATGGTGTGAATGGTCCTGGAATATGTTTTGCGTACAATTACCTAATGAATCAATAGTATGTTTATGATCTTGGAACCTATGTTGTGTACACTTGTCCGATAAATCAATACAATGTGAGTGATCCTGGATCTGTTTTGTGTAAACTTGTCTAGTAAATCAATATGAAATGAATGATCATGGAACCAGTTTTGTGCACGTGCAGGACACACACATTATCAGGAGAAAAGTGATCAAAAATCTTGTTATGTTGCTTCCTCAAGTAAGAAAGATAAATTGTCATATACACGACATTGAGTGTTTAGATGTTAATTATCCAATTCTAAAGCGATTGGTTAAATTAAAAATGGCAGAGCTCTTCCTCGATATGTATGCATGCATGTATGTATGTATGTATGTATGTATGTATGTATGTATGTCCGTGTGTGTATGTATGTATGAGAGTAGTTACATTGAAGAAAAAGGCGATAGAGGAATGAATAGGTAGTAGAAATCAAAACTGATATTTGCTATTTTCCTTTGCTTTGATACTTTTAATTCAAACATGTTTGTTTCATAGTCTGTCCATCTACGCTAGACATTAAGGCAAATAGCGTCACAGTTCAATATCTGGCATGCAAAGCAAATTTGCAGCAAACATACCTGATGCGTATCGATCTCCTTCACACTTGATACAATAAAGACGTCTCAGATGAATATAAACTTTGGCAGATAGATAAGTCGGCGTATTGATTTAAAACATCAAGGGGTTTAATTCACGTTTCATATCTTATTACTAACTACACTAAGTCAGACATGGAAAACCAGTATCCTTAAATTATTCTAATATACAGATATTCTTTGTCGGTTATTTGCTTGACCAAAAATCTTTGTTCAGAACATACGATACTTTTCAAGAAAATTGTGTGGTCAAAGTTTAACAAAATATTTCACTTAGGTTTGTCTTTAATTTCAAGTCATTCCAATCAAAAAGGATCTAATCATTGTACACATCAGTGTTTGGCGAATATTCAATAATCATTTGTGCTCAGCGTTCATGTTTACTTTCTATTGAAGACGTTAAAAGCAGTCGAGGTAAATTCAATAAAGTGGAAAGATA